>CM066039.1:219676522-220876522 GCA_033557465.1 Ichthyophis bannanicus | reverse complement strand
TTATTAGGTACATTTCAGGAGAGTACCTAGTGGGGAGGGTATGTCTGCCTACTACTACCACTGCTATTACTTATCATTTGTATAGCACTACAAGGCGTACGCAGCCCCGTACAGACACATGTAAAAGACGGACCCTGCTCATCAGAGCTTACAGTCTAATCAAGACGGACAACACAACAGCTGAGGACAAGGATAGATCTAGGGGAAGGGGAAGGAAGCGGCCTCGAAGAGGTGAGTTTTCAGCCTGGATTATGCATAGGTGTGTTTGCATACACAAACCTATGCATTAGGATTAACACATGCAGGTAGGTAGGCACTTCATCCCTGCGATGGCGCTAACGTTACAGTGCCAGCAGGGTGTTGATCTCCTACTGGCAGAAAAAGGAAGAGAGGCTGTGACAATGTTGAAGGAGGAAAGCCTGTTGGCTGGGACCTCATCTCCTTCCAGCAGAGAAGCATGAAGAGGCCATAACTGCGACCAGGAAGAGGGAAGTCTGCCAGCAGTGCCTCCATCTCTCACCAGCAGAGGAGGTAAGGCCACTGCAGCATGCAGCTGCAGGCCTTACTCCATTGTGATCCCACATACTAAGGTTAAAAGGTGAAGCAGGGACTGCGAGAAGAGTTAAAAAGGGAGAGTGGAGGCAGAAGTGAGAGTCTGGGAAGGGGAACGAAGAGTTGGAGGTGATGGTGCATGGGGAATGGGCAGCAGAGGAAGCACTGAAGGCAGAAGGAGACTGGGAGGAGGGGAGGTAGAGTCAAGGGGTTGGAAGGTTGAGGAGATGATGCAAGGGGCCAAAATGTCTATGCCAAGAGGCACAGTCCTGCCCCTCTAACACACATGCACACACCGTAGACACACACACCTTACCCTGCACACACATACATGCTCATGTATACACATCCCCTCCCACACCACATGTGAATGTGCACACACACCTCCAGGGTCATATTTATTTGCTTGGTGCCCATAAGCAAAAGGAGGGTATGATGTGCCCACAGGCAAAGGGGGAGGAGGTTTAAGGTGCTCTGCTAAATGGGGGTACAGGAGCCTGCTTGTTCATCTTCAATTGGATCGGTGCAGCGGAAGCAGAGAATTTATTTTAAGAATCAGTGCGGGTCATGGCATGCAAGCCCTCGCACTCTGGGCAGGCCCTATGGTGCTTCGCCCCCTCCTTTTGCACATGTGTGAGAAGGCAGCAGTGCGCCATAGAGCTTATGCAGAGTACAAGAGCTTGTATGCTATGGCCTGCAGTGATTCTTAAAATCAATTCATTGCTGCTGTTGGTCTGAGGCTGCCTGAAACGGTACCATGGCAGCAATGGCAATGCTCTGGCGCTATCTGAAGTTAGCACGGAGGCAATTGCCTCCGTTGCCTATGCCTAAATCTGGGCCTGCATACCTGTCTTCTCCCGCAACACAAACTTCCCACATGGAACATACGAATAAGCATGCCATCCGTGCGCTACACGCATACCACCCCACAATACATCGCTCACCTCATACCTACATGCGCTCTCAAGACAGACACATGGCATCACTCAGAGAGATGCCACATATGGCCCCAGAGCCCTTGTTACCCTAATGAGACATATTTTTACTTGTCTCTTCACATCCCCCACAGACATGCAAGAGTTTTCATATTGAGGAAAGGGAAACATGCCATTTTGTCACACTGCAAGTGTGCACTTTTTAACTTGTTTCCTTCTATCAGGGGGTAATGTCCTCTTCCTGGGATTCATTTGATGCTGTACCAAACTATAAGAACATTAAGCTGGGCCAGCATTCTAATAATTTTAGGTAAACGGGTCGTACCAGACTGATGGTTCCAGCTGAAAAATTCAAGGAGGGCGATGGATAAGAGAATGAAGACTGTGGGAGGACGACTCCGGGAGTGACTTCAGCGCTGGCTGTCTGCCAGCAATCCCTTCCCCCATTAATTGGTTGAAAAGATTTTGAACTGCAGCCCAGGTTGTACCGTTTAGCACACAAAGTTTTATCTTGTATCTCTGTGTTCCTGTCTTGCTTGATCTTTGCAGTTACAGCTTCATAAATTAAAGGCCCCTATAAAACTAATGAATTGGCATTAGGAAATAGGAGCGCCTAATCACAGAGCTTGCATGTCCAGTGCCCCTGGGCCAGATGAATTTAGAGATCAATAAATACTGCTGCAGCATCACCAGATGCAAGTAAATGGCCCAAGTGTCCCTTTCATTCATAAATCGAAAGGGAGCCCAAATAATATGCGTACTGTCTGACCACGAATAAAAGGGCTCAAGGACCCAGTCAAGCTTTACCAGATCTGGGAAATACCCTTTTTGCATTTAGCTCCATGCCACGTGGGACTCTCTAAACTAGTGCAGATTTTATCCCATTAAATGCATGAAGAGGTGGTTCTGATTTCTTAAGAACAGCAGCATTGCATCTTCCTGAATGCACTGGGGTGTAACCAGGGCTGCATAGTTTTCTCAGACATATTGTATTTGCTGTGAAGCTGCATTAATCAGAGTTGTCAACTTACCCAGTTCTCCTAGGACAAGCAGGATGTGTCAGCCACACCTGGTGATGTCATCCGACGGCGCCGTGACGGAAGTGCTCTCTAGCTCAGAAGCTTCTGAGCATGTGTGAGGAGACCCCTCCTCCCCGGTCCGCCCCCAGCCCAACCAGTTTTCAATTCTTCCGCCTTGCCTCAAGACGGATCTCAGCTCTCTCTACCAAAAATTTTCTACTTCACCCCTTTACAATGCCGAAACCCGGATTCAAACTATGCCCTAAATGCAAAAGGAAAATGAACTCCTCCGATGCTCACCTGAGCTGCCTCCGATGCCTCGGGGCCTCTCATATCGTGGAGGACTGTGCCGCTTGCGCCCAGATGTCCCCCAGGGCGAAGAAGATGAGGGATTACTCCCTGAAGGAATTCCTGGCTGCTCCGGTTCAAGCTGCGGCATCGGGTTCTGCTGACCGCGGTAAGTCCGCTAAAGGGAAGGCGCCCGCAAAGAAGAAACCCCGGGCGGGCCTGGCCCCTGTGCCTTCCCTCCCGCCGGATAGATCGGCCTCCCTGCCCTCCGCGGTGCCTGGCTCAAGCTCCCCCACTGCCGGATGCTCCTCCTCCTATACTCCTGCTCAGGGCTCCAGCGCTACTGTCGTCTCTCTGCCCTCAGGAGGCCTCCCGGATGCCTGCCGCTCCTCCGGACTGTCTCCATTGCCATGCGGCTCTGGCGGGGAGATTCAAGATGGCGCCGCCCACGTGGCCGCGCCAGTCTCTGCCTCCAAAGACTCGCCCTCCAATCCGGTGGCTAAGGGTGGCTCCGCCCACCGCGATTACATCAGGGCTTCCCCGCGGCACGGGCAATCCTCTCCCTGAACCTGCCTTCAGAGGATTCCCCTCCAGGAGCTCCCTCGCGCCGAAGACTTCTCCCGCGCCGAAGACTCCCTCCGTGCAAGCCACTGCCACAGCAGCCGCAAACGCCGCGCTGACTCCCGGGAGTCCTCCCGTCGGCGCGGAGATAGCGCTGACAAGTGCAGAAGGCATAGGAGCAAGAGGCACCGGCGAGACCGCTCCCAGTCGCGCGGCGACAGTGGTGACAGCGAATCATTCCGCGTTCGTCGGAGAAGCAGGAAGTCTAAATCCCGTGGGCGTAGGAGCAACACGTCTTGTGGGTCTAGCACCTCTGAGGCCATACTGCAGCTTCTGCAACGACTGGTGCAACAAACCGCCCCTGCAGGCCGGGAGAACTCCGTGGCAGCCCCTCTGGAGGTACAGACCCCTGAGAGAAGGGAGGCATCACTAGAGCACACTCCTTCAAGGGATAGGAGCCCCTCCATGGTCCTGGGACAGGACTCCGAAGGCAGCGCTCCAGAAGAAGAAGAGGGCCCGGAATCTCCTTCAACCAAGTCTACACCAGACGAGCAAGGGGAGACACAGGCACCGGTCCAGGAGGACCTCACCTACCCAAAATTTCTGAAAAAGGTGGTGGCCAGGCTAGGCCTGGCAAAGGAGGAGCCCTCTGACGAAAAGGATCCGGAGGTGATGAAGTACCTCGGCGGCCCCGAGCCGGCCTTGTCTCTTCCCCTGCATCGGAAACTTAAAGACAAACAATCCACCCTCTGGCAGTCCCCGGCCTCCGGTCATGCCTGCACCAGACGCCTGGACAACAAGTACCTACTCCAAACCGCTCCTGGATTTGACAAAGCACAGCTTCCGCACCAATCTATTGTGGTAGCGTCAGCCCTCAAGAGGTCTAAGTCTTCGCGCACGCAAACGACCCATCCCCCCGGCCGGGACCCTAAACTCCTCGACGACCTAGGACGGAAAGTCTTCCAGGGAGCGATGCTGAGTGCCAAGATATCAGCTCATCAATTTCAACACCTGCTGTTCCAAGATGCCCTTCTAGCGGAGCTTAAAGACCATCTTCCCAAGCAAAACCAGCATACAGCCACACTCCAAGAATTAGCGGAATGCTCCAAACATCTGATGAGCACTGCTTTCGACGCTTTCGACACAGCCATCCGGACGGCAGGCACGGCCATCACAGCTCGCCGCTGGGCCTGGCTGCGAGCCTCTGGCCTGTCAGATAACACCCATGACAGGATCACCGACGCTCCTTGCCTGGGTGACTCTCTATTTGGGGACAAAGTAGCAGATACCGTGAACGGCCTGAAAGAGGATTGCACCACTCTGAAAACATTAGCGGCGGACGGACTCGAACGCCCCTCCTGGTCACAGAAAGGGAGCTATTACCGCAAGCCCTTTGCCTCGTCAAAGAAGTATTACGGTTCCAACCGGCAGTGGCAACCACCGAAATACAAACAACACTACAACAAATCGTCCTTTTAGAGACAAACACAAAGAGAACGCAAACACAAACCAGCAAACGCCCAGCAGGCGGGTAAGAACTCTTCCTCCTTCTGACTATCCGCTCCTGCGGGCCATGACTGCCCCTGCTACCCCGGTGGGAGGCCGTCTCTCCAACTTCCTACCTGCTTGGCAGGAAATTACCACGGACCAGTGGGTCATCCGGATTATCCAAGTGGGCTACCGCTTACGGTTCTCCTCCCCTCCATGGCAGCGCACTCAACCCAACAGCAGACCTCCACCGCACCAGGAAGCTGCCCTTGCGGACCTCCTACAGCAACTCATCAAAACACGGACGATCGAACGGGTTCCCTCCGACGAAATCAACACTGGCTTCTACTCCCGGTACTTCCTCATCCTCAAGAAGTCCGGGGACCTTCGCCCAATCCTGGACCTCCGCAAGCTGAACAACACCCTCTTGAAAGAGAGGTTTCGGATGTACTCCCTGAACTCCATCCTTCCCCTCATCAGACCGGGGGACTGGATGGCCACATTGGATCTACAAGATGCCTACTCTCACATCCCTATCCACACCTCTCACAGGAAATTCTTGAGATTCGTAGCGATGGGGTGCCATTACCAGTACCGGGTACTGCCCTTCGGACTCTCTCCAGCACCCAGGGTCTTCATGAAGTGCGTAGCTGTGGCAGCAGCACATCTCTGCAAACAAGGGCTCGCCATCTTTCCCTACCTGGACGACTGGCTGATATCAGCACCTTCCGCAGAGGAACTCAAGGCGGCAGTGCGAAAGACTACCACTCTGCTGTCCAAACTGGGGTTCCTGCTCAATATGAAGAAGTCCCGGCTAGAACCCACCCAACGCACGGAGTTCATCGGGGCCATAATCGACACAACCTCAGCCAAAGCCTTCCTTCCCGAACATCGGCAGGAGAGTATCATCCGCCTTGCGAAGAAGGTATCGTCCGAGAAACGTACCAAGGCCCAGGACATCCTGCGCCTGCTAGGTCACATGGCAGCGACTACTTCTGTCCTAGCCCTGGCCAGGCTGCACATGCGCACTCTCCAGTGGCACCTGCGCTCATACTGGAAGCAACGGTCTCAACCCCTCAACACCCTCATCCCTATTAAACCGAGGGTAGCTATGAGTCTCCTGTGGTGGATGAACCCTGCCAATCTCAACGAAGGCAAGAGCCTACAACTCTGCGGCTACCAGGTCATCCTGACCACCGACGCCTCCCCCACAGGCTGGGGAGCCCATCTCTTGCATCTCAACACGCAAGGAGCGTGGAAGAAAATGGAGCGTTCCCTCCATATCAACGCCCTCGAACTCCGGGCCGTCAGGTATGCGCTCCAGACCTTCATGCCACACCTCGCGGGGAAGACAGTTCTGGTCCAGACCGACAACCAAGTGACGATGTTCTACCTCAACAAACAGGGGGGTACGGGCTCCCGCACTCTCTGCAGGGAGGCTATCCAGACGTGGTCTTTGGCCCTAGCACACGACTGCATTCTACAGGCGACCTACCTCCCGGGAGAACAGAACACCTTGGCGGACAGACTAAGCAGGCAGCTCCAGCCCCACGAGTGGACACTCCACGAGGAAGTAGCGGAGTCAATCTTCCGGCGCTGGGGGAAGCCGCAGATGGACCTCTTCGCCACCGGGGACAATTCCAGATGCCCCCTGTTCTGTTCAAAACGCCCCTCTCCCAGGAGAGTGGCCTCGGATGCATTCGCGGTACACTGGGGGCAGTGGGAACTGACCTACGCCTTCCCCCCTACCCCCCTCATGACAGCCACCGTACAGCGCATCATGAACGACAAGGTGCGCACCATCCTGATTGCGCCCCACTGGCCAAGACAGATGTGGTTCTCCCTGTTATGGCAGCTTTCGCAGGAGCCCCCCATCCGGCTCCCGATGAGACCAGACCTGCTCACGCAGAACGACGGCACGACCTGGCACCCCAATCTCCAGACCCTTGCCTTGACGGCCTGGAAACTGAAGGGGTGAACTTCCAAGATCAGCATCTAACGGCAGAGGTACAGCGCATCGTACTGGCTTCCAGGAGACCATCCACGAGAAAGTCATACAGTCTCAAGTGGAAACGTTTCAGTATCTGGTGCGCAGGCCAGGGGATCACGCCAGACTCTTGCCCTGTTCCAGCGGTGCTACAGTATCTCTCCTCGCTCTTCAGTCTGGGCCTGAAGCCACAGTCAATTAAGGTGCACCTCGCGGCCATCGCGTCCCTGCACCACCTGCGAAACAGCTCGCACAAGGGTTCCATAGCCACTATTCCCATCGTGACCCGCTTCATGAGAGGTCTCAGGAACCTTCAGCCCCCGGTGCAGAGACCCGTTCCCGCGTGGGACCTCAACACCATTCTCCAACAGTTAACTCGGGAGCCTTTCGAGCCTCTGTCCTCAGCGGAATCAAAATTTCTGACCTGGAAGACACTCTTCCTCATCGCCATCACTTCCGCAAGGAGGGTGAGTGAGCTACAGGCTCTAGTAGCACACCCCCCCGTACACCAAGATCCACCACAACAGGGCTTCACTCAGGACTCACCCGAAGTTTATCCCGAAGGTCTCCTCCGTCTTCCACGTCAACCAATCAGTGGAACTACCATCTTTCTTCCCTGGCCCTCATGGGTCACCTGAAGAACAACGGCTACACTCACTGGACTGTGTCCGAGCACTGCGCATCTACATTGACAGGACGGCCTCAGTCCGGCAAGGGACCCAGCTCTTTGTGTCCTTCGATCCCAACAAACCGGGACGGCCGGTCACCAAGCGCACACTCTCCCACTGGATATCTGATTGCGTCTCATACTGCCTCCAGAGGGAGGGCGCTCTTCCAGCAAACAAGGCAAAAGCGCACCAACTTCGCGCATTGGCCACCTCTCTCGCAAGCGCACACGAGGTTCCAGTAAGCGAGATCTGCAAAGCCGCCACCTGGTCCTCGCACCTCACCTTCCAAAAACACTATTGCCTTGATCTCCAGGCAGAAGCCGACAGCTCCTTTGGCAGAGCGATCTTATCTACAGCGGCAGGTCCCCCCCTGTCTCGACGCGACAGCAGCAACGACAGAGTCGCAGCCTGAGGGAGTGACTCCCGCACCTCCTGTACCCAAGGATGGATGTTGTTTGCGATATGTGGTTGTGATTGCACAATGCTTCTCTTGCACCTTCTTATTGCACTGATTGTTCCTCGCACTGTTGATTGTTTGCACCTTGCACATTGATTGCTCCTTGCTCTGTTGATTGTCTGCACCATTGCACATTGCACAGACTGTTCCTTACTCTGTGACTGTTTGCACTATGTTCTACCTCATCGTTGCACTCACTGTTTGCACATTTACGTCTGTTTGGCACAATAAATGTGGTTCTTATCACATGAGGCTTCATTGGTGTTCTCCATGTGTACTAGCCTGTCTCACCTATCTCAGGCCTCCCTCAGCCTCAGCGCGAAACAAGTAGCTGGGGAGACACCAGGTGTGGCTGACACATCCTGCTTGTCCTAGGAGAAAACAGAGTTACTTACCTGTAACGGGGTTCTCCGTGGACAGCAGGATAGGTCAGCCACACGATCCCACCCTCCTCCCCTCTGAGGGTGGCCTGCGGTCCGCGCCCCTGCCTCTGGCCGAAGCTAATGACTCACTGGTTGGGCTGGGGGCGGACCGGGGAGGAGGGGTCTCCTCACACATGCTCAGAAGCTTCTGAGCTAGAGAGCACTTCCGTCACGGCGCCGTCGGATGACGTCACCAGGTGTGGCTGACCTATCCTGCTGTCCACGGAGAACCCCGTTACAGGTAAGTAACTCTGTTTTCCAGGAGTGAGAGTTTTGTCCAGTTCTAGTTTTAAAGCTGCATTGCAATGCAGTATGGTATTTGTAGTTCCTGATTTTACCCATTGGACTTAGTGCTGCCAGATCCCATACTGCATTAGGATGAGATTGTCAGAAATCCAGGGCTGGAACTGGGTAATTTGGCAACTCTGCATTAATAAATTATTGAATGTTTCATTAGGCCTGGGCCAGTGGTCCTGGGGAATCCTCCAGTCAGTAAGGTTTTCAGGTGTAGTGGGTTCTCAAACTGTGGGGCTGAGAGAAAACCTGAGGCTGGTACAAAACAATAAAATTTCAGGTTCTCTGTAGTAAAATCTCACACTCTTCTCCACCATTCTTCATCCCAGTTCACAACACATATGTAAAGGATCCCCAGTAATGGCTCAAAAATCCCTTCTCTAACCTACTAGCGGGGCAAGCAACCCATGCAGGCAAAAAACACCATGGGAGTCCAATAGAAATTAGTATTAAAAAATCTTTTTAATGGGCATTCTCCAGGCAAAGAAAAACATAAATAATTAGGACAATAAAAATGATCAGACATTCGGTCCACAAAAACATGCTAAGATGATGACAAAAGGTCTCAACCTTGCTTACAGTTAGTGGGTGCTCTCTTGCTCTTTCTGATTTGTCCTCAGCAGTATAGTCTAGTGCCTGTGAAATTTACCACTCCTCTCTTTTGGCTTTCTTTTCCTTCATGTAGACAATATGTAGATCCTGGAAGATCTCCTTTTGCCTCACCTCCTCAGTGCAAATCAGTTTCACATCAACCAACAGTTCTTCTCTTTCTCTTCAGTCAGTGTTCTCAGATCCTCTCCTGGATCAGCAATATTCATCCAGTACTCCTTCTGCACCCTGGGGGTCCACCTCTTAGATTCTTACTCCTCAACGCCACTCTTCGATTATATTCCCTTTCTCTTTGGAGCTGGAACTTGTCAGTTCACTTTATTCTCCTTTTCTTTTCTTTTACAATATTCTCCCTGCTGATCCCATCGCCTCTCTTCCTGCTCAGCACACTTTGCTCTAGGGTAAGCTTAGGAGCTTGTACCTTTATCTCCTTTTACCAGTGGTTTACTGGGGAAAGCCATACCTCTCCTGGGCCTCCCTTTTCCTTGTAGAATTCCCTGACTTCCACCTTCTACATCTCTGGTCTCTTAGGGGCAATTTCTCCAAATGGTTTAATTCTGCGCATACCATGACAGTCATGAACCTCATTCCTAAGCCAGGGTATGTGGAATATGATCTCGGTATCTCAAATTTAGTGCTAGAGCTTGCCGTGGTATTTACATTGTGCGAAAGAGAGCTTCCTTCTGGAGTTCATGAGATATAATATGTATGGGTAATGTGTCAAAATATAATTGGAAATTCTTCTTAATCAAGGCTGTGGTGCCCAATAAGATGGAAAATATTTCTGTATCTTTCTGCCACATTTTCTTGGTCTCTGACTGCATTTTTGGTACTTCAGGATCTCTCTCCACACAATTCCCAGAATAATCATTTGTAATCAACATCTCTATTATCAATGCCATTCTGGTGTTTTTCTCCTTTACCACTATGTTGGGTTTCCTCACATCCAGTTTCTTATCCGTTGGAATGGGAATGTCCCAGGTTATCAGAACTTCTGCTTTCTCTGTAATTCTCTTAGGGTCATGATCCCAATGCTTATCTGGTAGTACTTACAAAGTTTCCATGACCATCTCTCATCAATAATTCGCCGTTCCTTCTGCTCCCTTCGCCAGATCCGCGCCATCTGTCCTTTCCTCCCCACTTCCTCCTTGGTTACCCTTCTCCTTTCCCTGGTTATGAGCAGGATCGATTATTGCAACATTGCTTTGGCCGGCCTCCCCCAGTATCAATTACAAAGACTCCAACTGTTACAAAACACTGGAGCCCATCTCATCACTCATGCATCCCGCACTGATCATGTCACCCCTCTTCTTATTCACCTCCATTGGCTCCCTGTCACCTACCGTATCCAATACAAGGTCTTAACTCTTGTTCATAAAGCCATCCACTCTGGCTCCCCCCAATACCTCTCCAACCTGGTTCATCACCATGCCCCCCACTGCTCGCTTCTCCACATTCACATCAACCGTATGTTCCTTCTCCCCCCTTCTCTTGCACACCTGGAATCCACCAAAAACTCAGCCTTCATTTTTCTCAGCCCTAAACTCTGGAACTCCCTCCCTCCAGACCTTAGATTAGAACTCTCTTTCAACAGATTCAAATCTCTTCTTAAGACTCATCTCTTCTGTTCTGCCTTTGATCTCCCTGTCCCCCCCTACACCCAGCTGAGGACCCCCTCCCTCTCTCCTCTCCTTGCCTCCTCCGTCCTTTTTTACCTTGCCTTCTCTCTCCTTCCTCTATTCTCAACTCTCCTGTGGTAACTATGGCGGTCCTTTCCTTTTCCGGCAGTTTGTTTTTACTGTATTGTAAACCGCTTTGATGTTTTTACTGTAAAGCGGTATATCAAGAGCCGAATAAAGATAAAGATGGATGAAACGTGCCACATTGTTGTGCCTTTCTGTATAGGAAGATTCTTCCATCAGAACTTCACAGCCAGCTACAGGGTGAGTAATTGTTTCTCGCTCTTTTTTACCAGTCTTCTCTATGGTTGCTGTGAACATCTCATCTGTAATCCACTGTCCTGGGCTGCAGCTATCAATCTCTCATCCTTAGGTTTCAGTCTGCCTCTCCTTAACCACTCATGTGTCTTTGTTTAATCAACAAATGGCCCCTGGAGTAATGCTTTGTATTTCCCACTGTATTTATGCATTTAGAAACATAGAAACATGATGGCAGAAAAAGACCACATGGCCCATCTTGCCTGCCCTTCCATATCAACTACAGTAGTCCCTTTTTTCCTTTAGAGATAGCGTAGTTACTCACCTGTAACAGGTGTTCTCTGGGGACAGCAGGAATCGGTCCTCACATATGGGTGACGTTGGCACCGATGGAGCAAATCCCCAGTTTTCAAAGAAAGCCTTTGGGATTGCTACCAGGCATGTGTGGTCCCCTTCCCGCCCAAGGACATAGCTAAAGACGGCAAAAAACAAAATAAAGATGGTACAACTGTAATTCCAAGGGGAAGAGGGAGGGTTGTGAGGACTAATTCCTGCTGTCCCCGAAGAACACCTGTTACAGGTGAGTAACTACGCTTTCTCCGGGAACAAACAGGAAGTCAGTCCTCACACATGGGACTCCCCAGCTACAGGCTACCAAAAATCCATAGCAAAAATAGAGCTCCCTCATGGGGAGCCATAAGCAGCAGCAATCGAGTCCGTATAGACAGACCAACAGGACCCCTGTGTCCGATGAAACCAGCACTCCGGTAGCCTGAACGTAGGAGGGTAGGAGTTGCCTAGACCCCAAAAAGGTTATGGAGCACGGCCTGGCCAAAGGCACTGTCACGTTGGGACTCTGTATCCAGGCAGTAATGAGATACGAAGGTATGAACTGAAGACCAGGTGGCGGCCCGGCAGATGTCTGCTGCGGGACCGAATGCAGGTTAGCTACTGAGGTCACCATAGCCCTGACCCGGTGCGCCGTGACCTGGCCTTCCAACGGAAGTCTCACCTCCTCATAGGCCAGGGCAATACAGTCCACCACCCATGTAGACAGCGTACGCTTGGACACTGCCTTCTCCAGCTTACTGGGGTCGTAGGAAACGAAAAGCTGAGAAACCTTCCGGTGGCCTTGAATGCGTTGTATATAGAAGGACAAGGCCCTCTTACAGTCCAAGGTATGGAGGACCGTCTCTGCCCGACTGGCGTGCGGTCTGGGAAAGAAGGTAGGAAGGACCACCTCCTGGTTGAGGTGGAAGGAGGACACCACCTTTGGAAGGAATTTAGGGTGCGTGCGAAGCACCACCCTATTCTTGTAAAATCTGGTGTAAGGCGCTTCAGCCACCAGGGTCTGGAGCTTGCTTACCCTGCGGGCAGAAGTAAGCGCGACCAGGAAAAACACCTTCCAGGGGCTCGAATGGTGGCTAGGTGAGCTGCTCCAACACCACATTGAAATCCCTTTCGGCCGCCAGGGGCGAACCTTGGGCTTAAACAGGAGCAGATCCCATAGGAAGCAGGACACCACTGGGTGGGCTGAGAGGGGCTTCCCATCTACCTGGTAGTCAATGTTCCCTCTAATTTTCTGTAGGCTGTGTGCGCATAAAATATCAGCTGTGTGGCTTTTGAAGGAAGGTTAAATTTTTTGTGCGCTACATAACGACACTTGGAATTATATACTTTAAAATTTGACTACACATTAGAATACAGTATGTACACCACATTGATGCTAATCAAATTAAATGAAAATAGACGATTACTAAATGAAGCGGGAAATTTCTAGTAATTACAATCACAAATGTGGTATTATTTCAGTTAATTTTTATTGAAAGCCATTGTTATTCCATGTAAATAATTTATGTATAGAAGAAGAGTTCGGTGTCCTACATGGAGTGGTGGGTTCACCCCTAAACAAAGACATGGGGAGAGGTGGCCTGCACAGAGCAACAGGTGCACCTACTCTTGCCATCTTGCTGGGCAGACTAGATGGACCATGCTGGTCTTTATCTGCCGTCACTTACTATGTTCTCAAAATTTCTCTCTTCGATCTTTCAAATGTACCCAGTCTGAATAAATTTTATCAAGGTCTACTGATCCGCCATCTTGAAGATGACTCTTAACACGCATCAGCATTTCCAAATGTTGTAAATGTAAGCGATTCCTTATTTTGGTTTTTAAACTGTTCATCAAGCTGAAACCACGCTCACAATCTGCACTAGAAGCCAAAAATGTTCCACCAATATCGATCAGTTTCGCTAAATCTGCAAACTGAGCATTCTGAAATGCCAAAGTTACCATATCCGGAAAACTGTTTATCAGTTTGCTTTTGATTTTTTCTGCGACTAAAAACTTGAAGTCATTGTACTGCTGAACAACAATATGTTCCTCCATAAGAAATTGTTTGTACTTTAAACAGAGTGATCGGATGTTTTCAATTCCAAATTCATAATCACACTGTGCTATTGCTGTCAAGTCAAAAGCAGACCATTCCTCAATTTCATTTTCAGGAAATCTTTCCCCTAAATGCAGACACAGCATATTAATGAAAGTAAGTGTGGAACCAGTATCCACTGAAACGTCTCCAGGTATCTTGTCGAGAAGATTTTTAACATTATCAGTCCATTTTACTGTGTCACCCAAGTATTGCATTCGGATTTTGTTCAGCTTACCCTGTGCAAGATGATATGCTTCCAGTGGTGTTAGCCCACGTTTCTGAAATGCCATTGTTAATGAAGCTAGTTCAGATAAAACATCATTCAAAATTTGCAGTGTTATATGGAATTGATGGCTGTTTAGCTTTTTATAACAGTACTTTGCAATGGGATCATCATCCTTCTCTTCTTCAAAGTATTTTAATAATGGATCATAATTTCGAATAATTGCTTGAAGAGCAAAATGTCTAGATAAGCACCGCACTTCGTTCAGAGGTCTAAAAGCAATTGACTCACATTCAGAAGCATCTGCTAATTCTTTAAATTGTGACCTTTTAGTAGAAGATTGACAAAAGGTTGTGTAAACAGTTCTCATGAAAGTTTCAACTTCTTTCATCAACTTTACTTCCTTCCATGATTCAGAGATCCCCAAATCTTCACGATGGGCAACACAATGCTGCTGCACTAAATGCGAAATATTTTGTTTGAGCTGCGCAGCAACACCATTTATTCTGCCTGACATGACAGAGGCACCATCCAAAGTAAACATGACCATTTTGTTAAGGTCAAGCTTGTATTTCCCATAGAATTCCCGGAGTGCACTGACTATTGATGCAGCATCGCATGCTTCCAACTGTAGCAGCCCACCAAATGAAGTTTTATACAGACATGAATTTACTGGCCGATATTTGAAGTACAGTATTAAGTATTTGTTAACAGAAATGTCTGTGCTTTCATCAATAGTTAATGTATGATACGCTGCTGATGCAACATCTGCCATGAGCTTATCTTGGACATTCATGTTTACAATTTCAAGAAATTCAAACGAATAGTTTTTGCTTCTCCAGCTTTCAGGTATGGTTATGTACTTGGACATGTGTTCATTAATATCTTGAACAGAGAGCATGGAAATATTCATCCGAACAGCCAGCAAAACACTATCAATTAGAATTTTAATTTCTTCTGGTGTAGAACGCTTCTGTTCATTACTAATTTGCCTTTTCTCTTTTTCAGTGGTGCTCTCAAGCAACAAGTTAAATAATCCTCCTCTTAAATTTGGATTTTTAGCTCTAAGTTTCTTAACACTTTCAGTATGAGTCTTAGTAGACAGATGTCGTTTCAAAAAGTCCAGTTTCCACACATCATCCCAAATTTTGCCATTCGAAAACTCTCCAATGGTTTTTGCATCTCGGCAGTATA
The DNA here is from genome assembly GCA_033557465.1 of Ichthyophis bannanicus. Lineage (NCBI taxonomy): Eukaryota > Metazoa > Chordata > Amphibia > Gymnophiona > Ichthyophiidae > Ichthyophis > Ichthyophis bannanicus. The sequence goes on along the minus strand of CM066039.1, from coordinate 220,861,457 downwards.
AATAGACTACTCCGCCATCCTCTTCGTAAGTGAATATTTCATGCAGTTGAACGCACGTTTTATCCCGAGATTTTGGTGTCTCCGTTTCAATAATTTCTTCAAGCCATTCAGGCTTAAATGCTCTGGCCGTTCTCTTACGTTTTGCACCTCTCATTGCTATTGGTTTCGACATTTTAAAAGTGGTGTGGTGGTCACAGCAGGTGCTTTATTATTCAAAAGAAATGCCCCAATGCATTTCATCCAAAGCCTGATGGGCTTGGAAGTTGGAACTGCAAGCAATATAACAATATTGTTATAGTGGTAACAAAGAGAAAAAGAATACATAGTAAAAAAGAAGGCACAGTATTACTTACATGGATTAACAGTTTAACACAAATCCATAAAAGTGACTTAAAACTATGGATATAGCCAAGATTAACACATAAAAAACATCTATAAGGTATGTACATGTATAAAAACATACACACACCAAGATTTTATGTAAAGCAACTCAAAAAAACATATGGCCTAGTGACTTACCAAAAGGTCAAAACATTAAAATGACATTAAAATAGCTGAACACTAAAAATCGACGACCGAGGGATAAAAAGCATCAATAACATCGGGGGGGGGGGGGGGGGGGGGGGGGGGGGGGGAAGGGATATAGGAAAGGGGGGAAGGGGAAGAAAAAGAAAAGAAAAAGAAACTGACATTGTATTGTAAGAGCTCTATCTGTTTAAAAGAAAAGGGGGGAAACAAATGGGACTAAAAAGTACCACTAATAAAAAAGGTGATGGATGGCATTTATAGTAAAAATAATAAATACTTTTGGCATTCCAGGGTTCCAGTTGGTTGTCCCCTTCCAATGCCTTAGGCATGTGGTTTACTCCTCTCTGTCTGATACTGTTACAGGGATCTAAGATTATATCTGCTTAGGCTTAATTATATTTCAGTACAAAGAGATGTTGCTTTATTGTCAGGGCTGGCTCAGCAGGCGAGACTAGGCAGTTGCTTAGGGCAGCAGCTTTCCAGAGGCAGCAAAGAGCAGCAGCAGTCAAATGAAAACAAAAGAATAGATCCTGATAGCTCTAACTCAAAGAGCTCATTATTTTAATTGCTAGGAGAATGGACCCGCACATATATACAGAGCTTAACATTTTAAAGTATGTTGCCTACTTACAGTTCTTACCGGATTGTTGTGGGAGGGATGGTATTGGGATGACCATGCTTGAGTTTAATTATCAGGATCTTGGGGGGGGGGGGGGGGGGGGAGAGGAGTTGAAACGTAAGACTGAAAATTTGCCTAGCCCTAGAGCACCCAACATTCTGCAAGTTATGAGTTCAGAAGAGGCATTGCTAAATATAATGTTGCTTTGGTAGAGTTTCGCTGACATGCATTTTAAGCTTTAAATGAATGCTCTAATAAAGAAAGAAAGAACAACTAATGATTTTTAGACTAAAGTCACTAAACTAGCAGACACCAGTATTTTTCAGTGATTATTTCCAGACAAAGTTCATTTACTTCTAGTAAATATATTTGGTTTACACCACCCCTGATGATAAAATTGGGTTTTAGTTATAAGCGATAAACTCTGAAATTCGCAGCATTGACCCGAGTAGATTTGCCATCTGTGTTGCCCCTTCCACGCTGCCCCCATTGCAGTGTTTACACTTCCTAAAAATACCATAAAACAATAAATTGCTATTTTTCGGACCCAAAGAATGCACCTAATTGCCTGCGAAGATAAACCTCAAACATTTCAAATGCTACATGCAGTACACGCGCTGCGAACCCCGACAGCACCAGGCGAGGGCGGCACGCAGCACAAAGAACACCGCGGCCGGAGTTAAGCGGGGGGCACGGAGAAGAGGCCACAGATGCCCCAACATCCCCATCCCCCTCACCACAAATGCCCACTTACTTGCATTACAGCGGCGATGGGGCACTGCTGCTGGTGGCGGGGTGACGGTGTGGGAGGCGGGGCTGGGCGCAGTACAGAGTAGACATGCAACAGCAAGAAAAACAGCAACAGCCACATAGATATGCACTCACCAGCTCCGCTGCCGATAGCCCGTCCCCAGGCAGCAGTCCCGGAGCACCAGTCTCCTCTTCTTCGCTGGTGCGTGTGTTGCTCTCATCCAAGGCAGCACATGGCACTGAAGGCTGGCTGAGGGAAGGATCCAAGGAGGTGCGTGGCTGGCAGGCAGGCAGGCACAAGAGCAGAAAGAGGCTGGCTTGCTGGCTGCCCCTCCCTTTTATTTCCCTCTAGCCTGCCATGATTCATCAATCGTCAGTCACGTGAGAGGAGTGAGGCGCAGGGGACTCAGTGCAGACAGATTCGGAAGTGATGAAAATTACAGAATGGCAGTGGTGCAGCCGCGGCCTTAAACCCAAGGTTTGAAAACTCATGAAATCGGTAATTTTTGTGCGCTCCTTTAAAAGTTGTGTGCGCTCGCTCGGCAAGGTGTGTGCGCGCGCACACGCGCACAGCTTAGAGGGAACAGTGCTGGTAGTGGTTCACCACTAGGGCACTGAGGTTACCCTAACGGAATTAGACTTGAGCCCCGAATGAGAGAGGTGGAGCAGGTAATGCAACACCATGACTACCGGGCAAGAGAAGGGGTCGGCCCCCCGCTCAGTGCACCACAATGAGAATCTGCGCCACTTAAAGGCATAGGCCTGTCTGGTAGACGCCTTGCGCGAGGCCAGCAGAACATCTTACACCTCCCTAGGGAGGTGAAGTGGGGCTAAAGTCACCCTCTCAGCAGCCATGCTGTCAGCGAAATGGAGCCGAGGTTGGGATGCAGGAGAGAGCCGCCCTCCTGGGACAAGAGTCAGGGGGCGGACTCAGGGTATGGAGTCCTCCACTGCCAGTTGCAGGAGCAGTGGAAACCACGGCTGCCTGAGCCACCTTGGAGCTACCAAAATGACCGAGGTCCTATCGTGGAGAGTCTTGAACAGAGTCCTGGCAATCAGTGGCGTCGGAGGGAAGACGTACAGAAGTCCCTCTGACCATGAGACCAGGAAGGCATTGAGGCCACCCTGGCAGGGTGAGGCTATCGGTAACAGAAGCAGGGCAACTGGTGATTGTCCAGACTTGCAAATAGGTCCATCACCGGTTCCCCCCATGTCTGGAAAAGCCTGCTGGCTACCCCTGGGTCCAACTGCCACTCGTCCGGCTGGAGAATCCTGCTGAATCTGTTGGCTAGCAAGTTGTCTTGGCCCGGCAGGTACACTGCTCTGAGGAGGATGCCCTGTTGGACTGCATAAAGAGCACAGATCTAGGGATTCTTGGCAGAGGGCACGGGACCCTGTGCCTTCCTGCTTGTTCACATAGAACATGACCACCTGGTTTCCATCTTGACTAGGACTGACCGGTGGCCCAGGTGATGATGAAAAGCCTTCAGGGCGAGATGAATGGCTCACAGTTCCAGGAGGTTGATCTACTGAGCACTCTTGTCCAGGGACCAAGTGCCCTGGGTGTGGTAGCCCTCGCAATGGGCTCCCCAGCCCAGCAAGGAGGCCTCCGTGGTGAGGACCCTTGAGTGGTTGGGAGTCTGGAAAGGCATGCCCGCCTCCAGGTGTCGGGGCCACCGCCACCAGACCAGGGACTTTGTAAACTGGTGGGTCACTCAGACTCTGTCCTGGAGGTGGCCCGTGGCCTGGGACCATTGGTCCCGGAGGCACCACTGTGTTGTTCGCATGTGGAGACAGGCATCTGGAATGACGTGGACTGTGGAGGCCATGTGCCCGAGAAGGCACAGAAGATGCCTGGCAGGCACCGAGGTATGGTACTGCATGTCCCGGGCAAGAGACATGAGTCTGGCTGCCCGATCCATGGGCAAGAAGGCTTTCGACTGAAGGGTGTCGATTCTTGCCCCAATGAACTCCAGCCCTGCATCGGGCAAAGGTTCGACTTGGGGTTGTTTATAACGAAGCCCAAGTGTTGTAGAACCTGGGTGGTGCATACTGTGGTCTGCTACACCTCGGGGTCTGTGGTGGCCTTGATGAGCCAGTTGTCGAGGTAGAGGAAGACAAATATCCCCTGGAGCCTGAGAAAGGCAGCGACCACTGCCACACTCTTTGTGAATACCCTGGGGGTCGAGGCTAGGCCAAAGGGAAGCACGCTGTATTGGAAATGATTGCCTCCTACCACAAAGTGTAGGTATTGTCTGTGGTTTGGATGGATTAGGATGTGTGTATAGGCATCCTTGAGATCTAAGGAGCATAGCCAGTCTCCCTGCCGGAGGTAGGGCAGCAATGTTCCAAGGGAGAGCATCTTGAACTTCTCCTTCACCAGGAATTTGTTGAGGTTGTGCAGGTCGAGGATGGGCCTTAGGCCCCCTGTCCTCTTTGGCATGAGAAAGTACCTGGAGTAGAACCCCTTGCCCTTGAGGTGGTAGGGCATCGGTTCCACTGCTTGGTCCTCGAGAAGCCCTGCCAACTCCTTCAGGAGAAGGTCCCGGTGGAGGGTAGACCTGAGGGATTCTTCCAGGAAGTAGTGTGGAAGTGTTTGGCTCAGGTAGAGGAGGTAACTCTCCTTGACCACTCTTAGTGCCCAGGAGTCGGTGGTTATAGCTTTCCACCTGTGGGCATAAAGGATGAGGCGACCTTCTATAGGCTGCTGATCTCTGTGTGGGAGAGGGGCTATGCTGTAGGAGATAAAAGCTCCCTCCTGGCTGGGCCAGAGCCGGAATCTGGGGCTTGGGAGCCTTCTGCTTATGTGGAACATGCCTTTGTCTATTGGCCTGCAGCCCTTGCTGGGGAGCCGGGGAGGCCTGGTAAGATGGGTAGTTTCGGTAAGCAGTGGACTTCCTCAGGTAAAAGGGCTTTTTACCCCAGCCCTTCTGTCGGGGAGGGGCAGTGGTCTTCTTGGAAAGCCTAGTCCTCGTCATGAACTTGGTCTCCAGCTCTGTGGCCTTGTCGGTCATGGGTTTGCCGAAGAGGTTTTCCCGTTGACATGGGACATCAACCAACTTGTCCTGTACCCATTGCTCGAGGTTGGATGACTGGAGCCAAGCTTGGCAGTGTGCACCCATGCCCACCACAGTTACCCAGGCCACCGACTCGAAACCATCCTAGGCCGCCTGAGGCATAAATTTGGAGCACTCACGGATGGCTTTGGACAGGCTCTTGAAGCGCTGCAAAGGTTCCTCGGAGAGACCAGCTGTGTACCCGGCGAGTTCCTTTGCTAGGTCCCTCAGGTACATGCCCATGTGCAGCTGGTAGGCCTGGATCCGGAAATTCAGCATCGAGCCCTGATAGCACTTTCTGCCGAGGGGGGCACTGAGGAGTGCGACGTCTGGCTCTTCAGCCGATGCATGGCCAACTCCACCACCATGGAGTTGTGCGGCAGCTGTGACTTATGAAACCAGGGCTCCGGTGGACTTGATACATTGAGTCAAGCCGCTTGCTGGCCACCGGCACCGATGCTGGTGTCTCCCACATACGGAACATGAGATGCCCCAGGATGGGAGGAATGGGCACTGTGAGCGATTCCCGAGGAGGAGCCTCGTATTGGAGGATCTCAAGCTCGTCGGCCCGAAGATCCTCCTCGGACTCAGTGGGGAATGCCAAGGCCTTGGACATATCTTTGACGAAGTCCAAGAAGCCCATATCCTCCGGTGGGGACCTTCTCCGAGGTTCAGAGACCGGGGAATTGGAGGGGACACCTTGGTGCCGATGGGTGATCGGGGACTCCTCGTCCTCGGTCTCCCAATCGGAATACTCTGAAGAGGACTTGAGGGGATGGTGTTCCTTGGGCTTCGAGGGGCCCGGCGCCGTATGACCCGACCCTGGAAGGCTCATCGGGGACAACCTCAGCCCTGTCGAGCTGGAGACCGAGTACGAGCACGACCTCGGCCGAGGATCTACCCAGGCATGCATGGCCTTGAGGATAGGCTCAGCCTCCGGGGACGTCTTTGACGTCTAATGCCTGATGGTCAGGGCGGAGGAACCAGATGTGCCGGACATCAGCACCCACTGCTGGTCCAAGAAGGCAGTTACATTGCGGTCCAAGGCTGCCTTTCTGCACTCCAGTCGCTATGGCTCCGCAGACTTTGGTGCAGGCACCGAGGGACTCGGGCCCGACGCCGGCTCTCCAGGAGGGGAATCCTCGACAAGGACTGTGTCTAACTGTTGAGGCCAGTCTGCAACTGGATCCTTCCAGGGGACCTTGGCTTGCCGCTCCCTCTCTGATGGCTCGAGCTGATACCCGGGGCTCTGCAACCAGGCCCAGGAGGACCCATGTCAGTCAGAGCCGTCGAAGTATGCCGCCTTCGAGGACTTCTTCTTCCTCTTCGGTTCCATCGAGAGAGACACCCTCTCCGAGGACCCATGACGATATTCGGGTTCGGAGTGTTCCTCCTGAGGTGTCGAGGTCTCAGACAAGGTCCTGGCTCTCGGAGGCATCAGGGACTCAGGAAAAATCTTGTCATGCTGCTGCTGGTGGCTCCTCAAGGCCTTGGAAGACATCTTTTTGCAAAGGCACCGGAGGCAGCAGTCATGTGTGTTGGTCAGAGACATTATTTTAGCACACCGATCACACTTTTTAAAGCCGCTGGTCGCCATAGGAGGAAAAAGAACCCCAGCAAGGTCGAAGACCCTTCGGGCTGCCAGCAGAGAAAAAGGCGCGAAGATGCCAAAAATAAAAAAGAGAAATTAGACTTACCTGCTAATTGTTGTTCCTTGAGGAACTCCAGTCCAGACCCGCACCTCTGGATATTGCACCTCCTCCAGCAGATTGGAGACTGAGCGTGTCATCTTTTTGATGATACTAGTGTACATATGCAGCTGGCACCGCCCACCAGCCCCAGTACCTATTGACAAAGCAGATTCATAGGAGCAACAAATAAGCAGTTAAACATGCAACAAACACTTCTACATCTAAATAAACTAGTACCCCCTCCATCCCCTGGAAAGGATACCCCACCCCCTCTCCAGAATGGAGAGGCCTACCTGTTGAGCGCTTGAGCAACTCCAACCAGCGGGAAGCGAGCAACCGACAGCTCTTTTGGTCCGCCCCTCCTCCAAACACTGATTACACACCCCTCCCCGGCTTCTCCTGGCCACTTCCTATACCAAAAGAACCAGTTTCAAGACCAGGGTGTGCATAGATTATCACAGAAAGCACTCAGGGAGGGTTCTGGGACTGGACTGGAGTTCCTCAAGGAACAACAATTAGCAGGTAAGTCTAATTTCTCTTTCCTTATCGTCCCTCCAGTCCAGTCCCGCACCTCTGGGATGTATCAGAGCAGTTAAACTAATGGGAGGGACCCGCACAACCAGCCTGAAGCACTGCCGAGCCGAAACGAGCATCCCCCGTCGCCTGGACATCCAGGCGAAAATGTTCAGATAAAGTATGCCTCTCTACAGATCTCCACCGGCGGAACTAAACTATACTCTGCTCACGAGGCTGCCTGAGCCCTCGTGGAATGCGTCTGCAACCCCACCAGCACTGGTCTACCCTTCAAGATGTATGCAGGCGTGATTGCCTCACTGATCCATCTAGAAATGGAGGCTTAGCTGCTGCCTTACTTTTGCGTGACCCGCCAAACAGAACCAACAGACGGTCCGATCTCCAAAAGGACGAAGCCATTTTCACATACCTTCGCCTCCAAATGTCACAGCTGTGGAGTGGCAGAGCCCATATCCGCTCTCGCCCACATCAGAGCTTGCCAGAGCCGGTAAGGAAATGGCCTGATTTACATGAAATGCTCACACCACCTTGGGCAAAACTGAAGGTACCGGGCACAGGGCCACTTTCTCCTTGGAGAAGGAAAGGAATGGATCCTGGCATGACAGGGTTTGAAGCTCCAAAATCCTGCGTGCCAAGCAAATTGCCACCAGGAATACCATTTTCAGAGTCAAATCCTTCAGGAAAGCTCGACTTAATGGCTCAAAGGATTCCCCAGACAGCACCGTCAGCACCAGATTGAGATTCCAAGGTGGTACCACTGTCCTCTTTGAGAGAAGGAGGTGGGTCACTGCTCCTAGAAAGCTCAGCCCGTCTGGGTGTGTACCCAATGGTACCCTGTGGACTTTCCCGTGATAACCGGAAATTGCCGCCAGTTGCACCCTCAAGGAACTGGCAGCTAGACCCTTATCAAAACTGGATTGCAAGAACGCCAAGATGTCCGGGACAGAGGCAGTGGAAGGGCGTGCCTGCCTCTCTCTGCCCCATGATTCAAAGATGCGAACACACCATGGAGTACCAACAAAGCCTTTATTCAAATGTCCAGCGAGGTCAAACCCTAAACAGGTTTTGACATAAGCCTTCTTCGGGGGCTTGGGACCTCCATACAAAACATAAAAGACAAGAAATCATAATATAATACTTTAAAAAACAATACTTAAAAACCAAAAGTGAATGATATGCACAGAAAAATTAAAATTCCTATGGACATTAAGCTTATAAATGCTAAACATGGACATATGGTCACATGAAGACTCAAAGGGCCCGATATTCAAAAGGCATTTACACAGTTAACAGCCAGTTAACCATGTAAATGCCAGCTAACTGAATATTCGACGGCACATGCACGGGTAGTGCCATTGAATATCCCTGACTAAGTCCCCTACGTGTCCCTAAGGGGGCAGAGTGGAGGCGGGGACCAGTGCTGACTGTGTAGCACTGATATTGGAAGTTGCATGGTTAGCGCTCGGTGCCTATAAGATAGGCAAGGAAAACCCTTGCCTATCTTATAGGCACCGAGGCTAACCGTGCAGCATTCAAAATCGATGCTGCAAGGTTAGCCTCTGCAGCTTCCAGGCAGCGCAGCCAGACCCGGATATTCACTTCCGTTGCTGCAGAAGTGAATATGTGGGGTTTGCGTGTTGGCGGGCAGGGCTAAGCAGCTATGGCACTTAGTCCTGCCCAGTTGAATATCGGGCCCAAAGTTCATAATTAAACACCAAAAACACACTCACTAAAAACAGAGGCATATTTTCAAATATAAATAAACCATAAAAATAAATAAAAGCCCATTGCTCATACAAAATACAAAGTGGATACAACATTAATAATACAAAACCATAAACATAAATCGATAAAAACCATGTTTCAGAAATGAGAAATGTAAAAACAAACCCAATTATCTTAAATTAATAAGGAGTAAAAACAAATCAAAAGTACAAAATAAACATGTGGCAATCACTAGAAATTTGAAAGTATAAAAAACAAACATCAAAGAACATTCTAAGAAACCAATCTGATGTATAAACAGGCTACTTACCTAAGACAATTGTATGGGAAATAGCCAAGTCGAAAGTCTAAAAGATTAGAACTACAAAGTCAAGCACTGAAAAGAATGGACACATGTAAAACATAGAGAAGGGAGAACCATGATATAATTTAACAAGGATACTGAGCAAAATTGAAAGACAAGGGGAGCTTCCAAGAAAGGGGATAAGGCCGAGTGACAGCCCTTATAAAACTCTTGAATATGATCTAAAAAATAATCTAAAAACAAGAGGGAGAAGAGGGGGTTGGTTAAATATCATAATAGTCAGACCACAGGGACACAGAAAGAAACTCAATAAACCCTAAATAAAAATACTAGAAGGAATACCTAATGTTCTAAGTGGTGCTTGTAAATGAGAATAAATTTATAATTTATATATGAGGTAGTGTGCTAATGAAGAGATCGATAGCCGTTAAATGGCTCTTGCTCACTAAGCAACGAAAGCGTAGTTACTCACCTGTAACAGGTGTTCTCCAGGAGCAGCAGGAATCAGTCCTCACATATGGGTGACGTCGGCGCCGACGGAGCCCTCGTGGAGCAATTTTCCCCAGCTTTCAAAGAAAGCCTTTGGGAATTGCAGCGCGCATGCGCGGTCCCCTTCCCGCCCAAAGGTGCCATCTTGGCCAGTCAGATGACATAGCAAAAAGACAGCAAAAAAGTGCAAAAAACGAAATCATAGGATTGCAACTCCAAGGGGAGGAGGGAGGGTTGTGAGGACTGATTCCTGCTGCTCCTGGAGAACACCTGTTACAGGTGAGTAACTACGCTTTCTCCAGGACCAAGCAGGAAGTCAGTCCTCACATATGGGACTCCCCAGCTTAAGGCTACCGGAGACCCTAAGCACAAAAAGGAGCTCCCTCCAGCTCAGCAGCACAGAAGTAAGGAATCTTCTCTGACTAATCTCCAACCGGTAGCCCAACATCCGGGATGGAGGGTAGGAGTTGCCTAAACCTCGAAGAGATTACGGAGGACTGCCTGTCCGAAAGCACTGTCCCTGCGGGACTCCCTCTCGAGGCAGTAATGGGCCGCAAAAGTCTGGCCCGAAGACCAAGTAGCGGCCCGGCAGATGTCTGCCAACGGAACAGAGCGGAGGAAAGCCACTGACGCAGCCTTCGCCCGAACCCGATGAGCGGTGACTCGACTCTCCAGCGAGAGGCCTGCCGCCGCATAAGTCCAAGCAATACAGTCAGCTACCCAGATGGACAGAGTACGCTTAGAAACAGGGAGCCCCAATTTATTAGGGTCGTAAGACAGGAAGAGCTGGACAGTCTTACGGTGCTCCCGCGTACGATCAAGGTAGACGTTCAGCGCCCTTCTACAGTCCAGGGTATGCAAGACCATCTCAGCACGGCTGGAGTGTGGCCTGGGAAAGAAGGTCGGAAGTACCACCTCCTGATTGATGTGAAAAGGGGAGACCACCTTTGGGAGAAACTTAGGGTGAGTCCGCAGGACTACCCTGTTCTTGTAGAACCGAGTGTAGGGAGGATCAGACACCAGGGCCTGCAGTTCACTAACGCGTCTAGCGGAAGTGAGGGCCACCAGGAATAAGGTTTTCCAAGAGAGAAAACGAAGAGGACATGTAGCCATGGGTTCAAAAGGCGGGCAGGTGATCCGCTGTAAAACCACGTTCAGGTCCCAGTCAGGGGCTGGGGGCCGCAACGGCAGTTTGAGGAGAAGAAGGCCCCGGGAGAACCGAGCCACGAGGGGGTGGCCGGAAAGAGGCCTGCCTTCCACCGGCACATGATGCGCCGAAATAGCACTGAGGTGAACCTTGACCGAGTTGGACTTGAGCCCAAGGTTGGAGAGGGAAAGCAAGTACTGCAAGACCACCTACACCGAGCAGGAGAAGGGATCTTGAGACTGTTGAGTACACCAGATGGAAAAGCGACGCCATTTAAGGGCGTAGGATTTCCGGGTAGAAGGTCGCCTGGAGGCCAGTACGACTTCCTCCACCTCCGGAGGTAACAGGAGGGGAGCAAGGACTACCCTTTCAGCAGCCAGGCCATCAGATGCAGAGCTCTGAGGTTGGGGTGTAGGAGAGACCCCTGATCCTGAGTCAGGAGATCGGGTTGAAACCCCAGAGGCAACGGGGTATCCACCGCCAGCTGCATCAGAAGGGGGAACCACGGTTGCCGGGGCCACCGGGGAGCGATCAGGATCACGGAGGCCCCGTCCTGGAGAACCTTGAAAAGAGTTCGAGACACCAGCGGCATGGGAGGAAAGGCATACAGAAGGCCCGTGGACCATGAGAGCAGAAAAGCATCCGCCGCTGCTCGGAGGGGGTGCGGTTCCCGAGAGCAGAATCGAGGAAGTTGCCTGTTCAGAGGACTGGCGAAGAGATCCAGCGTGGGAAGGCCCCACCGCAGGAAGATCCGTTGGACCACCAACGGGTCCAATCTCCACTCGTGCGGTTGGAGGATTCTGCTCAGTTTGTCTGCCAGGTGATTTTCTTGACCTGGGAGATAGACCGCTTTGAGGAGGATTCCCCGGCTGACGGCCCAAGCGCAGAGCTTTTGTGCTTCCCGGCAGAGAAGGGAGGAGCCCGTGCCCCCCTGCTTGTTCACGTAGAACATAGCAACTTGATTGTCCGTCTGGACCAGCACAGACTGGTGAGACGTGAGGTGGGAGAAGGCCTTCAGAGCCAGGCGAATGGCCCGGAGCTCCAGGAAGTTGATCTGCTGGGCAGATTCCCACGGGGTCCAGAGACCCTGAGTACATGACCCCTGGCAATGTGCTCCCCAACCCAGGAGAGAAGCATCGGTCATCAGAACCTGGGCCGGCGGAGGAGACTGGAAAAGCATTCCGAGCACTAGGTTGGGTAGGTGAAGCCACCATCGTAGGGAAGAGACTAGCGGGCCGGAGATGCGTACCGAGTCCGTCAGTCTCCCCGAGGCCTGACGCCATTGAGAGCGAAGGCACCACTGAGCGGACCGCATGTTCAGGCGGGCATTGGGGGTCACATGGACCGTGGACGCCATATGGAGGAGTGGCCTAGTGGTTGGGGCAAGGTACTTCAGGCCGGAAGGTCGGGGGTTCAAATCCCACTAGAGGACAGCAACCTTGGGCCGGAAGGACTGGGGTTTCTAGTCCCACAGGTGCTCCTTGTGGTCTTGGGCAAGCCACTTAACCCTCCATAGCCCATGTTCCCTGTAAAATAGTTATCTCCAAGTTATAATGCCCTGTTCAATGTAATTTCAGTTTGTTCAATGTAAAACCGCCTTGATATCATGAAAGGCGGTATATAAAAAATGTTAAATAAATAAATAAATATGGCCGAGCAGTTTCAGGAAGAGCCGGGCCGAGACCCGGGGATGGCTGCGAAAACGGCTGGCGAGAGCCATGAGCCGGTGAGCCCTGTCGAGCGGTAGAAACACCCACGCCTGAAGCGTGTCCAGTCTGGCGCCGATGAACTCGAGGTCCTGAGAGGGGAGCAAAGTGGACTTTTTGAAGTTTATGACAAAACCCAAGTACTGGAGCAGAGTTACAGTACGTTTTGTGGCGTGAGTGGCCTCCGTGGCGGATGGGGCCCTGATAAGCCAGTCGTCCAGGTAAGGAAAGACGAAGAGGCCTTGAAGCCGGAGATAAGCCGCAACCACTGCGAGACATTTTGTGAAGACTCGTGGTGCGGAGGATAGGCCAAAGGGCAGTACTCTGTATTGGTAATGATTGCCCGCCACCACAAACCTTAGGTATTGGCGGTGGCTGGGGTGAATGAGGATGTGAGTGTAGGCATCCTTTAGATCCAAGGAGCATAGCCAATCTCCCTGCCGGAGGTAGGGCAGCAGGATTCCAAGGGTAAGCATCTTGAACTTTTCCCTCTCCAGGAACTTGTTGAGGTTCCGCAAGTCTAGGATGGGTCTGAGGCCGCCAGTCCGCTTTGGTACCAGAAAGTACCGGGAATAAAAGCCGTGACCCCGCAGGTGGTGGGGCACCGGCTCCACTGCCTTTTCCCGAATAAGACTTGCCAACTCCTGAAGGAGTAAGTCCCGGTGAAGAGGGGGTCGCAGAGGCTCCCCTGGAAAGTAGGGGGGAGGTACCTGGTGGAAGTGCAGAAGATAGCCCTCTCGGACTATGTGGAGCACCCAGGCGTCTGACGTGATGTTGGACCACCTGTGGGCAAAGTGGACCAGCCGGCCTCCCGTGCTGAGAGAAACCAGCGGAGGGGGAGGCTATGCTGAACGAGTCAAAAACCCCCACCCTGCGGAGCAGGGGCCGGTGGCACAGGCTTGGGGGCTTGCTGCCTACGGGATCCGTTACCCCGTCCCTTGGCCTGCTGACCCTGATGGGGAGCTGCGGAGGCCTGATAATGGGGGTAGTGTTTGTAGGCAGCCGCCTTCCTCGGGTAAAAGGGCTTCTTTCCCGAGCCCTTCTTCTTTTGGGAAGGGGCAGAGGTTTTCCTGGAGAGCCGAGTCCTGGTGAGAGTCTCTGTCTCGTGCTGAGCAGCCTTCTCGTCCATAGGTTTACCAAAGAGGTTTTCACCTCTGCAGGGGACATCGACCAACTTGTCCTGCACCCAGGGCTCGAGGTCGGATGACTAGAGCCAAGCCTGGCGGCGGCTCCGATGCCGGCTGCGGCTACTCAAGCCGATGCCTCGAAGCCATCATAGGCTGCTCGAGAAATGAACTTGGAGCACTCACGAATACCAGTGGACAAGGCCAGGAACCTCCGCAAAGGTTCCTCGGAGAGACCAGCAGAGAATCCGGCTAGTTCTTTAGCCAGGTCCCGGAGATACATGCCCATGTAGAGCTGGTAAGTCTGGACCCGACAAGCAAGCATAGAGCCTTGAAAACACTTCTTACCGATGCCATCCAGGCTGCGGGCTTCCCTGCCGGGAGGCACCGAGGAGTGCATCTTCTGGCTCTTGAGCCGATGCATGGCCGATTCCACCACCATGGAATGGTGCGGCAGCTGTGCTTTCTGGAAGCCAGGGCTCTTGCGGACTCGATATATGGCATCGACCCGTTTGCTTAAGACCGGCGACGATGCCGGACTCTCCCACATGTGGAAGAGAAGTCGTTCCAGCATCGGAGGAACTGGTACAGTAAAGTGCTCCTTCGCAGGAGAGTCATACTGGAGGGCATCGAGCTCTTCGGCTCGAGGCTCCTCCTCGGGATCCGCAGGGAAGGCCAAGGCCTTGGCCATATCCCTTACGAAGTCCGAGAACCGGGCATCCTCCGGGGGGGGGACTGTCTCCGAGGCTCGGACTCGGGGGAGTCAGAAGGGACACACCGAGTCCGAAAAGAACCAGGTGACTCATCCACCTCGGATTCCCAGGCCGACTCCTCGGAGGAGGAGTCGAGCGGCTCCGGTCGGGCGGGCACAGACGCCATCCGCCCCGACGCCGAGGGAGTCGGCGTCGATGACCTCGGCCCCGAACAGGAGGCCGAAGGTGACCTCGACCGAGGATCGACTCGAGCCCGCATGGACTCGAGGATCGGCTCGGTCTCTCCGGGGTCGACTTAGACGTCGACGTCCCGGCGGTCAGGGCAGACGCGCCAGCGAGGCCAGCGATCAATGCCCGCTGCTGGTCCATGAAGGCAGACAAGCTGCGCTCCAAGGCCGTCAACCTGAGTCCGAACTCAGGAGACCCAGCAGCCCCCGACTCGGGGCCCGACGCCCGTCGGACCACTCGGAGGCGAGTCTACGAAGACAACAGCACTTACGTGAGCAGAGGAGTCCATCTCCAGACGAGGCTGTTTGGACGGCCGCTCCAGCTCCAAAGACCCGGGACGGCTGTCGGGGCTATGCGACCTGGCCCTCGAGGAACCAGGAGCGTCCACCGACGACGCCCTCGCGGGTTTCTTCTTCCGCTGATGTTCCCGGTTAGGGGACCCCCTCTCAGAAGAGCTCCGGTGGTGCTCAGATCCAGATTCTCTGGACACCGAAGCTTCTGACGAGGTCCGGGTACGGCTGGGGTCAGAGAAGATTCTCTCCCGCTGATGCTGCCGACTCCGCAAAGACTTCGCGGACATCTTGCTACAGGGCCCACAGATCATTTCTTCATGATCGGGGCCCAGGCAACGGAGGCAGCAATCGTGTGTGTCGGTAAGAGACATAAGTTTCTTACACTTAACACACTTCTTAAATCCACTGGCGGCCATCGGGGGAAAAAGGGCCCCTGCGAGGTCGAACGAACGGGCCGCAAGGGAAAAATGAAAAAAGGCGTGAAGTAGTCACGAAGGACAGAAAAAAACGAAAAAGAAGGGGAGGCCTCGCAACCGGCGTCGCGAGGCCGGGCGGAAAAAGGACCGGCGTCGAACTGAAGAAATACTGAAAATAATAAGAAAAAAATCAACTTTTCGGCGGTGACTATGAGACAATGTCTGTAGGGCTCCGCGGAAAAAAGAAGACTGGCCAAGATGGCACCTTTGGGCGGGAAGGGGACCGCGCATGCGCGCTGCAATTCCCAAAGGCTTTCTTTGAAAGCTGGGGAAAATTGCTCCGCGAGGGCTCCGTCGGCGCCGACGTCACCCATATGTGAGGACTGACTTCCTGCTTGGTCCTGGAGAAGCATAGTTACTCACTTGTAACAGGTGATCTCTGGGAACAGCAGGAATTAAGTCTTCACATATGGGTGACATCGGTACCGACGAAGCCCGCGTGGGAACGCTCCACAGCGTCCAATAGGAAAGCTTTTGGGAGCATCTCACTGCGCCTGCGTAGCTGCCTTCCCGCCTTTCCAGCTCTCCCTCTTCAGTTGAGTTTATAGCTGAGATAAAAGGAAAGAAAAGAAGAAGAAGGTACACCTCCTATGGGAGGAGGGTGGGTTGTGAAGACTTAATTTCTGCTGTTCCCGGAGATCACCTGTTACAGGTGAGTAACTACGCTATCTCCAGGAACAAGCAGGAATGTAGTCTTCACATATAGCTTGGAGATGCCAGGGAGATGACCACAGATAGAGCAGTGAAACAGACACCTAAGTGGGTCATGTATCCTCCCAAAGATATCTGGTATCAAAACCCGGGACGGGGGGTAGGAGTTGATCTAAGTATGAAAAAGATGCTGGAGAACAGCAGGCTAAATGAGGCATCCCGACGGGAGTCCTTGTCCAAGCAGTAATGGGACGCAAAGGTGTGGACAGAAGACTAGTTGCTGCTTTGCATATTTCATCAATCGCCACTGAGCGTAGGTTTGCCATGGAGGCAGCCATTGCTCGCACGTTGTGTGCTGTGACATCACCTTCAAGAGAAAATCCCTTACTCTCATAGGTAAAAGATATGCAGTCTGCAATCCACTTGGAGAGTGTTCTCTTGGTAATTGGTCGACCCAGGTGACTGGAGTCAAAAGCAACAAATAGTTGTGAAGCCTTTCTGTGCTGTCTAATTCTCTGAAGATAAAAGGCCAACGCACGCTTGCAATCCAGAGTATGTAGACTTCTTTCTGCACTAGAGGCGTGAGGTCTAGGGAAGAAGACAGGAACGTAAACCGATTGGTTTAAATGAAAAGGCGAGACCACCTTTGGCATAAAGTGGGGATGCGTCCTAAGGACTACCTTATCATGGTGGAACCATGTGTAAGGGGGGTCAGCCACTAAAGCCTGTAGCTCACTAATGTGTCTCGCAGAAGTGAGAGCAATCAGGAAGATGACTTTCCAAGAAAGATACTTTAGAGATATGGTGGCTAGAGATTCGAAGGGTGGCTTCATGAGCTGGCCAAGTACCAGGTTAAGATCCCAAGCTACAGTTGGTGGCCTAATGGGAGGCTTGATTAAGAGTAGACCTCTCATGAAGTGGGCTACTAGTGGCTGAGAAGAGACAGGTTGCCCTTCGAAGGGCGTATGGAAAGCTGCAATGGCACTGAGGTGAACCCTTACCGAATTAGTCTTAAGTCCAGAGGACGAAAGGTGGAGGATATACTCAAGTAAGGTCTCCAGGGGAACTGAAAAAGGATTAAGTTCCCTATTTGAACACCAGATGGAAATCCTTTGCCACTTAAAAGCATAAGCACGCCTTGTGGAAGGTTTCCTAGAGGCCAAAAGGATATCTTTAACCTGTTGGGAGAGGTTGATATCCTGGAGTGCTAAGCTCTCAGCAGCTACACCATCAGGTGCAGAGACTGAGGGTTCGGGTGCAGAAGCGTTCCATTCTCCTGGGATAGGAGATCTGGGGCACACCCCAAGTCCAGAGGATTGGTCTGAGAGAGACATAGAAACAGTGGATACCATGCTTGACATGGCCAGCTAGGGGCTATGAGGATCATGTAGCCCCTGTCTCTCTGAAGCTTGAAAAGGGTTTTGGAAATGAGGGGAATGGGTGGGAAGGCATACAGGAAGTCCTGACCCCAGTGGAGGTGGAAAGCATCCATCGCTTGACTGTTCTGAGCAGGTATTCTGGAACAGAAGCGGGGATATTTGGCATTCTGAGGACTTGCAAACAGATCTATATCTGGGGTTCCCTAGATTTGAAAAAATTAAAGCAATCTGATCCACATGGAGAGACCACTCGTGAGGCAGTAGTACTTGGCTGAGCTTGCCTGCCAGAAGATTCTGTTTGCCAGGGAGATACACTGCTGATAGGTGGATCTGATGTTGTATGGCAAAGGACCAGAGATGCAGAGCTTCATTGAATAACGCCTGAGAACCTGTTCCCCCCTGCTTGTTCACACAGAACATGGCTACCTGATTGACCATCTGGACTAGAACTGTCTTGGAGTGCAGTTGGTCCTGAAATACTCTGAGAGCATTGAGTATGGCTCTGAGCTCTAACAGGTTTATGTGGAGTTAAGCCTCTTGCTGAGTCCAGAGACCCTGAGTGGATAAGTTGTCCAGATGAGCTCCCCAGCCCAACTCGGATGCATCTGTCGTCAGAGTAGATTGGTGTGGTGGCCTCTGAAAGGTGACCCTACAAGGAGGTTTTCTTGTGACTGCCACCATCTGAGGGACAAAATGAGACATGGAGAGTTCATGATTTTGTCCGCCAGATGACCTGATGCCTGGGTCCACTGCGAAGCTAGGGTCCATTGAGCTGCTCGCATATGTAGATGAGCATAGGGGACCACGTGAACCGTGGAAGCCATGTGGCCCAGCAACTGAAGCATCTCTCAAGCTGTTAGGAAGGTTTTCATAGCTGCTTGAGAAGCCAGGTAAACAATGTGAGCGCAGCAGATCTGTGGTAGAAAAGCCCTTGATTTCTGCGTGTCCAACAGAGCCCCTATGAACTTTAGAGTTTGAGAAGGGGTAAGCTGGGATTTTGGAAGATTTATTACAAATCCCAAGTGTTGAAGGACCTGCATTGTGTGAGAGAGCGAAGAGTTGGCCTCTAGAGCTGTTGTTGCTCTTATAAGCCAGTCGTCTAAGTAAGGGACAACAAATATCCCTAGAGTCCTTAGGAATGCTGCAACCACTGCCATGCATTTTGTGAAGACTCTCGGGGTAGAAGCCAGGTCGAAGGGTAGAACCTGTACTGGTACTGCCTTCCCTGAAAGAGGAATCGAAGAAACTTCCTGTGTTCTGTATGAATAAGGATATGTGTATACACATCCTTTAGATCTAGAGAACAAAGCCAATCCTAACTCTGCATGTAAGGGAGGAGTGTGCCGAGAGAGATCGTTTTGAATTTCTCCTGGAACAGGTACCTGTTTAATTCTCTGAGATCCAGAATGGGCTTGTATCCTCCTGTTTTCTTTGGAATAAGGAAGTAGGGGAAGTAGAAGCCCAGGCCTTGTTGAGATAGAGGTACCTCCTCTATGGTGCCTTGAGCAGAAGGGAGGTAACCTCCTTGCCCAAGAGAATGGTGAGAGGGGCCGGAGAACTGAACTCTCTTGGAGTGGAGGGAGGAGGCAAACTCTGGAAGTGAAGTTTGTACCCCTCGGTCACTATGGCGAGAGTCCAATGTTCTGATGTTATCTGATGGGGTCCAACAAAAAGAACAGCGCTAGCCACTCAAACGAGCAGAAACAAAAACAGGAAGCGGCAGATTCAACACCCAATAACTTTATTATTACCAAATAAGTGGCCTAAGCCCAACACAGGCCGTGTTTCGTATGTCACTTCATCAGGGGCTATCAGGGCACACTAAAAAACAAATTATAAAATTACATTAATATAATCAAAACCAAAACAATAAATATGCAGGAAAATGGGGTTAAAATAAATTATAACGTAAAAGTACATAAAATAAAGGCTAAATTGGACTATATCAAATAGCTTAGGACTCAAAGAACACACATTAATAAAACTAAAAAAAACAGTCAAAATTGTCTCAATTAAAATCGTAAAAATACATATAAAATCACATATAAATTTAAATTAATCCTAATACATTGAATAAACCAACAGCTCCGTGGATAAAATGATATATATATGAACTTATGTACATACACATATATAAATAATTAAATAATTAAAAGTATAAAAATGCAAATGGAATACAAACAATAATAATAACCTTGCCAAAACATTTATAATTATAAGGTACATTGTACAAACATATACAGAAGAATTGTAAAAAACAACTATGTACGACCAAGAGATTGGAAGGGATGAGGAGACTAAAGAAATAAGTCCGATCAAAGACTGATACTGGATAAATCGCATAATGTAAGGGGGGACATTACCTGTGGGTGTGATGTGCATAGACTTTACCAGGCTCAAGAGAGACAATGGAAGTGCTATTGTCTGAAAAGCTTCTAAAAGATAAAAGTATGAAACTTACGCCAAATCAGATGATTACTAAATAACATAAGTTATTTCTGAAGTTTGTACTCCACTTTAAGAAAATGATAAAGATAAATAGAATTTTAAAATATAGAAGGTGTTCGGATACTGCCCCGACTAAAAACTCATAACCATAAAAACGAATCAAGTAATAAAGTATAAAATAATTGAATGAGTAAATATTAAATCATTTGGAAAAAATTAAGTTATACTGTGAATACAGGAAAATTCCTCAAAAATATAAATATAATCCATATAATTGAAAGGAGAGGAGAGGGGAGGGGGGGGGAGGAAGGGGGGTGGGGTAAGGGGGGGTTGGGGGGTGAGGGGGGGGGGAATGGGGGTGGGGGGAGGGGGGTTGGGGAAGTAAATACATGAACTGATTTAATCCGGGCTGACTAAAAGGTACCCCGAGGTATAAAAGATATTTCTAAAGATCAATGTAAAAGACTTGTATTAATTCAACAAATAAGCAAAGGGAGGGAATTCACCACGTTAAATTTTGCAAGCAAATGATGAAACGGAACCACCTGTGAGAAAAACCTTTTAAACACCTTAAATTGCTGAAGGAAAACATTAAAATTAAAACGGGACACCAGAACGTGCTCAAAAAGAGTGCAAATCAACACATAGAAACATTATCATTCTTGCCCTTACAAAGTCCAATGGACGCCTTGTGCCACGTTATTCAATCCGAGCTTCTGACACAATGTCCGTGAAACCTTAGGAGTAACATATATTATATCATTGTAGCATCGAAAACACAGGGTATAAAGGAGGACCTAATTTAGGCACTAAAATGACAAACACATTTCATAATATTAAGTCTTTAATATTGAGCCGTTTAAAGTTACTCAAAGTACTGAAGGACGCCGGCACATGTGCACATAAAGAGAGCCAGACCGGAAGTGTAAAAGATATTAAATAATGACGAAATTCATATGGATGAATCCAAATGAACCTTATGCTTAAAGAGCAAACTACATTAAAAAAGGCTATTAATAAAAACTTCCACTCAACCAGAGGGGGATCACAAATCTTTATCCATCGCTTCTATGAAAATACTTCATGGGCAAAAAAACTGCCTATAAAATTAAGGTATAAGAAGGATCCATTTTGAACACTAAAACAATAACGATAAACATACTCAATGATACTGAGTTTTAACTACAGGGCAAGCTACATTATATATTTTTTCTACTAAAAAAAGACCGAACCAGCATATCACCTGCGAAAAGCCGTTTGGAGATTCTCAAAGTGTTGAAAAAACGCCGACACATGCGCATTAAAAGGGAACCAAACCGGAAGTGTAAAAAATGGATAAACCAATTATAGCCTAATAAACCTTTTTCTTAAAAAACGAACCACATTGAAAACTCAAGAGGCCGTTAATGGAAAACCTCCACTCAACCAGAGGAGGATCACAAGTCGTTAGCCGTCGCTTGAATGAAAATACTACATGGTATAAAATCCTACCTATAAAATCCATGTGAATTATGTACTCCACAACCAAAAATGATACAAATTGTAAAACCATGATTACAAATACAATCAAACAAATCTTTATATAATATTACATAATAGAACCTAATAAATTAACCTAAAAGATCCCAGGAGGGGGAGGAAAGGAAGGAAGGGGAAGGGGGGGGGGGGGGAAAGAGGAAGGGGGGAGGGGGGGAGGGAGGGGAAGGGAGGGGAAGTGGGTGGAGGGGGAAGGGGGGGGAGGAGGGGGGAGGGGAAGGGGGAGGGAGGGAGGGGAAGGGGAAAGGGGGGGGGGAAAGGAAAAAGGAGAAGGGGAGGGGGGGGGAAGTGGGGGAGGAGGGGGGGAAAAGGGGGGAGGAGGGGAAAGAAAGGGAAGGACGAGAGGGGGAGGAGGGGAGGGGGGAAGGAGGGGAGAGGGGACAAGGGAAAGGGGAGGAAAAAAAGGAGGAAAGAAGGGGAGAAAGGGGAGGGGAAGGAGAGAGGGAAGAAAGGGAGGCAAGGAAGGGAAAGTGGAAAAAAGGACTTTTCGCAACCATGTAAAGACTGCAGCTAAAATATATAACATTAGAGTACTTATGAAAGAGCATCCTAAAGAAACACAGATAGATCTTTTTCTAAATTCAAACCTCGAGGAGTGAGCGTATCCATCAAAAAAATATATTTCTGTTCGAGCCTTAATAATGTTTTGTCATTGTCCCCGCCCCTCCAATTGGGTATAACCTTCTTAATCACAAAAAAATGTAAATCAGATAGGGTGTGATTTTTCTCAAGCCAATGTTGCACCAGCGGTTTGTCCTCTAGCTTCCTTCTAATACTACTCTTATGTTCAACTATCCTGACACGTATTGTTCGTTTAGTTTTTCCAACATAAAGCATCTTACATGGACATATAATTACATATATTACATTTATAGTGTCACAATTGGAGTGATCATGTATATAATATTTTTTTTGGGTGATGGGATGTGTGAAAAACTTTCGAATCGGAAGAGTATGTGTGCATACAGAGCAGTGTCCACACTGGTATTGACCCTTATAATTTGAGAGGGGTTTCCTTTCAGTAAGAGCTGAAGATACAAGAAGATCTCGGAGACTGGCACTTCTTCTATGCGCTACCATTAATTCCATTTTTTCAAAACCTGGAACGGCTTGTATCAAGTGCCATTCTTTTTTCAAAATATCAATAATTTTGTGTGAAACCAAAGAGTAATTTAAGGGACAAACAATCTTATCTTGGCCATTTTTTATGCCACGTGGTCTGAGTAAATCAGCCCTTGATGAATCCCTTGCTCTAACATAGGCCTTGTTAATAGCACAAAGTGGATATTTACGCTCCTGAAATCTCTCTCGCAAAGCAGTAGATTGATTCTCAAAATCTTCATCCAAGGTACAGATCCTCCTGACTCGTAGGAATTGTCCAACTGGTAAATTATTTTTAAAAGCGGGATTATGAAAACTTGAATGATGTAGTAAAGTGTTACGGTCGGTTGGTTTTCTGTAAAGTGTAGTGATGAATCCTGACCCCTCTCTCTTTATCAATAGATCTAAATAGGATATCTTAGCCATATCATAAGTAACTTGAAACCGTAAATTGCTATCCAAATTATTAACCCATACATTAAATTCTGCTAATAATTCAACTGAACCTTCCCATATGATAAAAATGTTGTCAATATATCTTATCCACAACCGGACATTATCCTTGTACAAAAAATCCTTCAGGAAAGGTTCTTCAAAATTATGCACATAAAGGTTCGCAACATCTGGCGCAAAAGAGGAACCCATGGCTACACCCTTAATTTGCTGGTAAACCAACCCTCTGAAGCAAAAATAATTTTTACAAAGTGCAATTTCAGCTAAGCCGAATAAAAAGGCGGTCGGAATGCGCTGATGGGACTCCCTGTTCAAAAAACACTTTTCGACAATACGTGGAGCTTCTTTTTGTGGCACATTGGTATACAGTGACTCTACATCTAAAGTAACCATAATCGTGTTGGGACCCAAATTGTCAAAAGTGGAGAGAATCTCGATTACATGAGCTGAGTCTCTAACATACGACCACATTTTCAGCACAAAAGGTCTAAGGATAACATCCAAAAACTTTGAGATAGGTTCTAACAAAGACCCTATAGCCGAAACTATGGGTCTACCAGGAGGGGTTATCTAAGGACTTGTGAATCTTAGGTATTACATATATGGTGGGCATAATAGGATTATTAACTGTAAGAAAATCTCTTTCTTTTTTTGTCAGATGTCCAGTTTCGTAAGCAATCGAAACTAGATTATCTATACTACCTTTAAGAGCATCAGTTGGATCTTCATTTAATCTAAAGTAAAATGCTTTATCATGAAGTTGTCTATCAACTTCTGCAATGTATTTCTCTTTGTCAAGAACAACGACCGCGCCCCCCTTATCTGCAGGTTTAATGATAATTTTAGAGTTAGTTTGTAGTGACTTTATAGCTTTCCTTTCATCCAGGGTCAAATTGTTGAATGGTAAATGAGTATTAATTTTTAAATCATGTATCTGTTTGAAAACGAGTTTTTCAAATGACTCTATTAAAGGATCAGTTTTCGGAGGTGGTAACCAAGTGGAAGCCTTACTAATGATAGATAGATCAACTGTTGGGGTCTTAAAGTCTTTAAAAAAATCCCGTATTCTAATCCTACGGAAAAATTTATATAAGTCGATCTCAGTTTCAAAAGGATCAAAGTGATGCACAGGTATAAAGGATAACCCCTTAGCAAGGACCGAAATCTCATCAGTAGTTAAATTATAATTTGAAATATTGATGACATTATTGTGATCTAATACCTCCTCTCGTACGAGTCGTCTCTCGCCCATCCTCCCCTCCCGCGGCCCCGACCACGTCCCCTGCCCCTCACAGGGAAGTGATTGTACTGTCTCTGGTCGTGGTCCAACCAAGAGTTCCGGGAAAATTGGGGCTGTTGTTGCTTTTGGCGTGTCCTGGAGGAACTCCGTCCACCCCCCTTCCACAGGCTGTCCATACTTAAAAAATTACTTTTCTTTTTACTTTGCTGTTTATCGAGTACTTTATTTTCTTTCTGTGTGTGCGAAGTAGAGGCTGAGCCTTCATTGCATTCAGCAGACTCGCTTCTAATCCGTTTCTTTTTATGTTCAATTGTTGAAGGGTCTGATGGTGGTTCCTCATTAATACTATCACGACGGTCAAAAAAGGCGGATCTCCTTTTGACCCAAAGTCTCTCACTATCCAATTTTTTAGACCAATGATAAACATAACCTACTCTATAGTCGTCCTCATCCCTTACAAATTTCTCCCTTTTCTTATCTTTAATCTCTTTTTTAAAATGTGTCATATTGTCATTGTATTCCATATGCATCCTATCAAAATTCTTATCACTTTTCTTTAACTCTTTCAGCTTCTCATCGAATTCAATCTTATATAACTCTGATTTTTTATGAGCTGTTGAGATCAACAAGATCATCAAATCAAGTGAACATTAACCGTGGCAGGTTGCATCCGGTGCCCTATGCCCGTCCTTACTCACCTCCCACCTCCTTCATTCTTCTCCACCCCTCCCACACCCTTTTCCCAGATTTACAAACTCCACAGACACAATTTTCTTATTGGAAGTACCAACCGGTCGCAGCTTTATTATAATTCAAACAATTAACTTTACAATATCAAACCGTTCTATAAACAATCTCCCACCAGCGGAGTGATACCCCCCCAGCCATAATTAGCAAAGTGGGGTCGCATCCGCTCCGGCCGTGTCTGACCACCGGCCAATTTCCTACCGCCCTTTCCCCGACCTCGCCATATGACTAGCAAAGGCCAGCAGGGCTTATCCGGGTCGGGGCACCCCGCCCCCGCCCAAGTATGACCAAACGGCTCCGGGCCCCGGAAACCTCCGGGATCCCGCCTTGTCAACCCCACCCCACTGCGACACCCCAAAAACACCACCCCTTAGATACCAAAAAGTGGAGGGAGGGGGGGCGGGAAGGCTTACCGCTCCGGAATCGCTGCCGACGAAAGAAGGGGGGGGTGAGCATCAGTGGCTGCTTCTTAAAGCCTTCGTCTAACGCCGGCAGCTCTGATTGGCTCCGCTCTCCCCATCTGCGGAGCCAATCCAGTTAAACGTTGCTGCCGGCGCCAGCAGCCTCCACGCTCCTTCTTCATCCCCCCCCCCCCCCCCTCCTTCTTTGAAGCCGGAAGGACGGACCGGGACCGGGCCGACCGCCCGGTTACCGGCGTCCCTCGCGACTCCGCGCTCGGACTTAAATTTATTTAAAATTGCATTCCAGCAAGAGACAAAACCTTGTTCATTTTGATATAGTCCTGGAGCCTTATTAACCCGAAGGCCACGGGGAATAATTTTGGATCTACAGCACTCAAGGAGATAAGAGGAATGCATTTCCTCTTTAATCATCTGCTTGGTTAATCTCACTGTGTCATCCCATTTGGTATAAACATCATCTTCTTCCTCTTCACCAGGATCTGCATTCGAATCTGGATTAATGAACTTGTCCAATGCATCATCTCCAAAGCTGAGAATGTCTTTCCATGGTGTGAACATGCTGTCAAAAAACACGGGGTCCAACAAAAAGAACAGCGCTAGCCACTCAAACGAGCAGAAACAAAAACAGGAAGCGGCAGATTCAACACCCAATAACTTTATTATTACCAAATAAATGGCCTAATCCCAACACAGGCCGTGTTTCGTATGTCACTTCATCAGGGGCTATCAGGGCACACTAAAAAACAAATTATAAAATTACATTAATATAATCAAAATCAAAACAATAAATATGCAGGAAAATGGGGTTAAAATAAATTATAACGTAAAAGTACATAAAATAAAGGCTAAATTGGACTATATCAAATAGCTTAGGACTCAAAGAACACACATTAATAAAACTAAAAAAACCAGTCAAAATTGTCTCAATTAAAATCGTAAAAATACATATAAATCACGTATAAATTTAAATTAATCCTAATACATTGAATAAACCAACAGCTCCGTGGATAAAATGATATATATGAACTTATGTACATACACATATATAAATATAAATAATTAAATAATTAAAAGTATAAAAATGCAAATGGAATACAAACAATAATAATAACCTTGCCAAAACATTTATAATTATAAGGTACATTGTACAAACATATACAGAAGAATTGTAAAAAACAACTATGTATGACCAAGAGATTGGAAGGGATGAGGAGACTAAAGAAATAAGTCCGATCAAAGACTGATACTGGATAAATCGCATAATGTAAGGGGGGACATTATCTGTGGGTGTGATGTGCATAGACTTTACCAGGCTCAAGAGAGACAATGGAAGTCGCTATTGTCTGAAAAGCTTCTAAAAGATAAAAGTATGAAACTTACGCCAAATCAGATGATTACTAAATAACATAAGTTATTTCTGAAGTTTGTACTCCACTTTAAGAAAATGATAAAGATAAATAGAATTTTAAAATATAGAAGGTGTTCGGATACTGCCCCGACTAAAAACTCATAACCATAAAAACGAATCAAGTAATAAAGTATAAAATAATTGAATGAGTAAATATTAAATCATTCGGAAAAAATTAAGTTATACTGTGAATACAGGAAAATTCCTCAAAAATATAAATATAATCCATATAATTGAAAGGTGAGGGGGGGAAGGGGGGGGAAGGGGGGTGGGGGGAGGGGTGTTGGGGAAGTAAATACATGAACTGATTTAATCCGGGCTGACTAAAAGGTACCCCGAGGTATAAAAGATATTTCTAAAGATCAATGTAAAAGACATGTATTAATTCAACAAATAAGCAAAGGGAGGGAATTCACCACGTTAAATTTTGCAAGCAAATGATGAAACGGAACCACCTGTGAGAAAAACCTTTTAAACACCTTAAATTGCTGAAGGAAAACATTAAACTTAAAACGGGACACCAGAACGTGCTCAAAAAGAGTGCAAATCAACACATAGAAACATTATCATTCTTGCCTTTACAAAGTCCAATGGACACCTTGTGCCACGTTATTCAATCCAAGCTTCTGACACAATGTCCGTGAAACCTTAGGAGTAACATATATTATATCATTGTAGCATCGAAAACACAGGGTATAAAGGAGGACCTAATTTCCCATCAGCCCCTGCTTCCCATCAGCCCCTGCGGGCTTAACAGAGACGCGAGGGAGACACTCTCCCTTCGCGTATCTGCAAGCCGGCACAGAGGGGCTCAGCCGCACCGGAAGAGTTCCGCCGGACAGAGGGAGCCCCGCGGGACACTCCATGCGGCGGCAGCGGCCAGCTTTTTTTTTTTTTTTAAATTGCCATGAGCCGAGGGGCGGGTAGGACTGGCAATGGGCTAGGGAGGGGGGGGGGGGGTTAAGACTGGCAGTGGGCTGGGGGGGTTAAGACTGGCATGGGGCGGGGGAGGGGGGGTTAAGACTGGCAATGGGCGATGGGGGGGTTAAGACTGGCAGTGGGCTGGGGGGGTTAAGACTGGCAATGGGCTGGGGAGGGGGGGTTAAGACAGGCAATGGGCTATGGGGGGGGTAAGATTGGCAGTGGGCTGGGGAGGGGGGTTAAGACTGGCAATGGGGGGGTTAAGACTGGCAATGGGCTATGGGGGGGTTAAGACTGGCAATGGGCTGTGGGCTGATGAGGGCTGGCAATGGGCTAGGGGGGGTTAAGACTGGCAGTGGGCTATGGGGGGGGTTAAGACTGCCAATGGGCTATGGGGGGGTTAAGACTGGCAATGGGCTGTGGGCTGATGAGGGCTGTCTGGAAATGGGGTGATGGGGGCTGTCTGGAAATGGGGTGATTGGGGGTTAGGACTGGTAATGGGCTATGGGCTGATGGGGGCTGTCTGGAAATGGGGTGATTGGGGGTTAGGACTGGTAGTGGGCTGATGGGGGGGTTAGGACTGGTATTGGGCTGATGGGGGGGTTAGGACTGGTAGTGGGCTGATGGGGGGTTAGGACTGATAATGGGCTATGGGGGGGCTAGGACAGGAAATGGGCTGATGGGGAGGGGTTAGGACTTGAGGTGGGCTGATGTGGTTAGGACTGGTAATGGGCTGTGGGCTGATGGGGGGGTTTAGGACTGGCAATGGGCTATGGGGGGCTGACTGGAAATGGGTTTTAGGGGGGGCTTAAACTGAAAATGGGGTGATGGGGGTTTAGACTGGAAGTTGATTGACGGGGGGCTAGGACTGGTAATGGGTTGGGGGGTTGCTAGGACTGGAAATGGGCTGAGTGGAAGGGGAGGCTTGAACTGCAAATAGCTGATGGGGCGGGGGCTTGGAATGGAAATGGGCTGTGAGGGAAGGGAGCTAGGACTGAAAATGGGCTGATGGAACAGCTAGGATAGGACTGGAAATGGGCTGTTGGGGGGAGCTAAGATTGGAAATGGGCTGTGGTGGGGGCTTGAATTGAAATGGACTCATGGAGGGGCTAGAACTCGAAGACGGCTCATGGGGGGGCTTGGACTGGAATTGGGCTGAGTGGAGGGGAGCTATGATTTGACATGGGCTGATGGTGGGGCTAGGAAATGACTAGAAATGGGCTGATGGGGGGGCTAGGATTGGAAATGAGCTGATGAAGGGACTTGGACTGGAAATGGATGGGGGAGCTAGGACTGGTAATGGGCTGATGGGGGGGCTAGGACTGGAAATGGGCTGATGCAGGGACTAGAAGGGAATGGATGCTGGGTGAGACTGGAACTAGAAGGGAGCTGATGTTGGGGGAGGATTAGAATGGGACGGGGCTGGGAGAGTAAAATGGAGAGGGGAAAAATATTTTGTGTAGGAGGGATGAAAAATCTACAATTGGCCGGGTATTGGGAGAGTAATTGGGGATTGAGGATGGAGGGGTAAAATTTGTGTGGATGAAATAGGAATGAGGAAAGAGCAAAAGGAGAAAGATTAGTATGTTAAAGCAGATGTAGAGAGAGAGAATGGAAAAAAAAACTAGAAGAGAGAAGAAAGGACAAATGGACAGCAGACGATGGAGAGTTAGCAGAAAACATGAAGAAACCAGAAGAAAGTGGCTGGACCAATTGCAACTGAAAAAAAATGCACAAAAGGTAGAAAGATATCTCTTTATTTTGAATTTATTAACTGGAATATGAAAGCTCTGGGAAATGGGCATCATTAACGTCTGCGCTTTGTTTGGTACAAGAGGAAATTAATTTATAGTTTTATTTCTACAGTGTTGTTGTACATTCCAAGTTTGGCTTTTGGGGTTCCCAGTTTAATTATTGCCTTCCTTTTTCTAAATTGTGATTCCTTGTTTGGTGATGGTCTATGTTCTGCATGTGTAACTGAGCTGAGGTATTCTGTTTATGTAATTCCTATTTGACGTTGCCACTTGTTCTCTTTCCCCAGTATTCTCTGAAATGTATTGGTTTAATATTTGCAGTGTTGCCCTTTGATAGGTAGGGTATGGTGCTTTGTGAGTCCTGGTAATGCTGTCAGGATACGGCGGGTTTGCTATGGGTTCTAAATGGGCAGCGTTTGTAGTAGTTCCTAATGTGCCTGGCGGTTGGCACTGGATTATAGTAATGTAGAAATCTTTTAATCTTTCTTTATCCATACACTCATTAAGAGACATGTTTACTAAAAGTTAGTGTATGGTAACATTATGCAAATATTTATGCAAATAAGGCCACTTATGCAAATGAGGCCCCGCACCGAGTCTCCGCACATGGCCCCGCACCCCCCTTGGGCTGCCCCTGCTCCCCAGCATCCTATAGGAAAGCTTTTGGGAGCATCCCACTGCACCTGCGTAGCTGCCTTGCCTGCCTTTCCAACTCTCCCTCCTCAGTTGGGTTTGTAGCTGAGATAAAAGGAGAGAAGGAGAGGGGGTGGAGCCTGATATCTGGACAAGATGGACGTGTAAGAGCGGTGCTCCAGAGGGCAAAGACAAGAATCCTGTTTTCTGCAATATTTGATCATATAGTTCCTACCTACGTGGTGCTATTGGATCCCGGATATGTCAGGTTCTAAGCCAGGGGTTCTCAACCCTGTTCTCGGGACCCACCTAGCCAGTTGGGTTTTTAGGATAACCACAATGAATATGCAGGGAGAGATTTGCATATAATGGAGGCAGTGTATGCAAATCTCTCTCATACATATTCATTTTGGTTATCCTGAAAACCCGACTGGCTAGGTGGGTCCCGAGGATAGGGTTGAGAACCCCTGTTCTAAGCAGACGCGGTTGGATTTCCAACTTTCTCAAAATGCTAGTGTAAAGAGATCCAAGACAGAATCTATCTCACCTCACAAGATGGCGGTCATCCGAGATGGAAGACCAAACAAGCAGGTTTCAAAAAAGAGACTGGCGGTAATCCAAATCAGGTAAAACCTTATTTTATTGGCCCCGAAGCGTTTCGACTGAAAAGCCTTCCTCAGGGGGTCTTTGGGGAGAACACACCTCAAAAGATAATAACTACAACATCAAAAAGTGAACAATATAACCATTTAAAAATCAGTGGACCTATGGAAAGGGGGAGGGCTCAAACACAAAAAGGAACATCCACCACAAGAATATCCACAGACGTCGAGAGATCCTTCACACAATCAAATGGAATTTCACTCACAGGGCAGAGGGAGGGGGAGAGGACAGAGCTATCAACAACATTGGGAACATTAGAGGGCATTTTTAATTTATCAAAATATGTTCTCACACCTTTAGAAACTTCAATTCTACAAAAAGGATTATCTTTTGTCCCTACTGTAAGACATGATCGGTTCAATACCCAGGTGGAACTTTTTAACTTTTTTAGAAAACTTCATATTAAAGACTTTTTTAAACAACATGAAGAGGTGAATAGAGATCCCTCTGTTATTAAAAAACCTTCCACCTGGATGCCTCCAAAAACAGACAATGCCATTATTGATACTTTTCAAAAAGTAGTATTTCATGAAGTACAAAATATGTATGATAAAAAGAAACCGCATACCTTTTTCAACCTCAATCATGAGGAAAAGAAAGCACTCACCTGTCTTAAGAATAATTTTGAGATTGTCATAAAACCAGTAGACAAAGGAGGGGCACTTGTGATACAAGATAGAGACATCTATATTCAAGAGATCCTACATCAAGTTAAGGACATATCTTATTATAAAAGACAGCGTGATGATCCTACTCCCATTTTAAAGAATCAGGTTGATACACTTATTTATGTGGGTGAGCAGGCTGGCTATCTCACACAAAAAGAATGTCAATTTCTTACTGTTACTTGTCCAGTCATGCCACAATTTACGTTTTGCCAAAAATACATAAATCTTTAGAGAATCCACCAGGTAGACCCATAATATCGGCTATCGGGTCCCTTTTGAACCTATATCCAAATTTTTGGATGTCTATCTTCGTCCATTTGTACAATTGACACCATCCTATGTAAGAGACTCATCACATATGATTCAAATGTTAAGCATGTATCAAGGAACCCACACTGGGATCCTTTTGGTGACCTTAGACATAAAATCTTTATATACTAATATTCCTCAAAATGCAGCAATTGATATTATAGAAAGTTATCTTATAACCAGATCTAGACCAGTCCACACTCCCACCTGCTATCTCATACAATTGGCCACTTTAATATTATGTAATAATTTCTTTTGCTTTCAGGATCTATATTGCCAACAGATAAAGGGTGTTGCGATGGGCTCATCAGTGGCACCAAAAATATTTTTGATTACACATCCTTATGAAGCACAAATAAAAATGTGGAAACGTTATATCGATGATGTATTTCTCCTATGGGAAGGCACAGAGAGTCATTTATTTGATTTTATCATCTGGCTTAATTCTTGTGCTCCACATTTACAGTTTGATATATATATATAATGTATATTTTGTTTTATATGTTGAGAAGCACTTATTAGGTTTTATATTAGGTTCTATATAATTTTTTCCATTAAATTTTATTGTTATTTATTTGTTTTTATAATTAACTGATTTTTATATGGTTATATTGTTCACTTTTTGATGTTGTTGTTATTATCTTTTGAGGTGTGTTCTCCCCAAAGACCCCCCGAGGAAGGCTTTTCAGCCGAAACGCGTCGGGGCCAATAAAAATAAGGTTTTACCTGATTTGGATTACCGCCAGTCTCTTTTTTGTACCTGCTTGTTTGGTCTTCTGTGTTAGAGTGCAGGTACTTTGCTGCTCTTTTTGGTCATCCGAGATGACCCTGAGACCTCGCAGGAGATTTTGGCTGAGATTCGGGCAGTCAAAGAAATGGTCAAAGCCAATGGTAAATCGCTAAGGGCAAAGCAAGAAGATATCAATGCTTTGAGATCTTCGTTAGAGGCAAATACGACCCATTTGGAGAAGGTAGAGAAGGTGGTAGCGTCGCATGAGGAGAGGTTTGAAGCCGTTGAGAAGCAGGCCAATTCACTCACTGCAAAGAGAGGTGGAAGATGGCAATAATTGCTTGCAGCGAAACAACATAAGGGTGCTGGGAGTGCCTGAAGGAGCAGAGGGACATGATTTGATATCCTTTCTGCAGGCTATGATTCCAGATGTGTTAAAGTTGCATTTCACTATGCCGCTTGAGACAGAGCGTGCCCTCAGAGTGACTATGCAATCCAAGGCCTTAAACAAGCGTCCACGCCCAATTATCCTGAAAGTTTTACGCTTTTAACAAGTGTTGCAGATAATGGGAGCTGCCAGAGCACTCACAGCTTTGGAATTTCAGGGGCATAAACTCCTGTTCTTTCCGGACTTTGTGAGGGCGACGGTGGATTAGAGAAGGAGTCTTTTGGTGCTGCGTCCACACTTGATAGAGCTGAAGGCCCGTTTTGGATTGCTATATCCTGCTCGCATGAAAGTCACGCTGCACAACCAGACCAAGACTTTTGATGACTCTGATTTATGTGCATTTCTGGAAGAATGGAGTCGACGATGATGCAGTGAAGGACATATTGTATCTTCTGTTTGCCACAGTTTTACGGCGCTTATTTTTTGAGCGGTCGACTGGCCTGTGATCGTGGGAAGGTGAATTATCCATGTAGAAGCGACACAAAACTGTGTTACACTGCTATTTCCTGAGACATTTGTGCTGTTCTGTCTATAAGACATTATTTCTACTTTTAAGATGGGAGGTGGGCAAGATGTGATATTCGGAGTATTGCAGAAGTGTGGGAATGTTAGGTCATTGAGCCCTCTGTGTCTATCTTGTCCTAGTAGGCTCACCCGCTAAGTTTTGTGTTTTATATAGCCTCCCTGGAATGTTTTCTGTCTTTTCTTTATTCTTCTCTTACTAAAGTTGGGTGTTTTCACTGTACATGATCATATGACGGGGCCTTTGCTCGTTTCTTGGCCTATAGATGCAGCCATACTTTAAAAGCCCTTAAAAAGCTGTCCTATAATGTTAAATGAAAGGCTATAACACCAAATTACTTCTGTAAGATATGAGTGCTTCTTCGGAGATATATTTAGTATGTTCCTTTCTGGGATTGGGTACCTAAACATTAAGGGTATTAATCATTTGCTACTATGAGGAGTTTTTCTCTTCTATATGGTAGGATAGAAACTGTTGACATTTCATACTGCAAGAGACAAATTTGAATGTAATGGAGTTATTGAAATTTGGCACGCCAGCCTGATTTCAAAGGAATTTCTACTGCCAATGCTACAATCTCACTCACCCTCTTTGACTTAACAAGCTCTAATTATACACAGTAATGTGGTCGTCGGTCTGATTCTTGGTGGGGTCGTTTGAAGATATAAATATGTCTATCACTCATAAAGTGAATTATATAATAGGAATACTGCCAGTGTTCCTTCAAGTAAAACACATTGTTAATATGGATAGAACTTTAAGTTAGTTATCACGGAGAAATAACTGCCGAAATTTGCTCATGGGAAACTTGGATGTGAATAAGACAGTGGGGAAGGAGTTTCACTGAATAATTGGCCTGTATTATGGTTTTGTTAATACAAGGTTCACGATGGGTGGAGTAGGCCATAGGTACATGTTCAATAGGTAAATGAGAATAAATATTGGTCCCATTAAGGAAATGTCAACAACTTGGGATAATTGACTTAAATTTCAGTTGCATTGCGCTTAACGCATATACTGTAATTATATTGGGTTGTGCTGGGATTCGGGGCCAATCTTTCCTGGTATGGGGTCGTTTTTCAATCAGCAAATTTGCATTTGTACTTATAAAGTAACTGCCTCGTTGAATTAGCTCCATATTGGGGAGTAGCCCTTTCCTGTTATTTCTAATTGGAAACATATTACTGAGTTTAGTAGACATTCACAATGACACAGCTACGTTTATGCTTTTCCGTAATGGAGTTCTGGCTCCTTTATAACCCTTGCGGGCCTTATAGATTTGCAGTTTCATTTGGCTCCTGATGATCGCAGGATGTTGGGAAGGACAGGGTGGGGTGGGCTGTGTTCTGTCTTTAAATATCTTATGTCACAGAAAAGATTTGTGTATTTTTATTTTATGGCAAATTGGTTATTTTCTGTTCTGTTTTGCTTTTCTGTTTGTATTTTGTTGGAAAATATAAATAAAGAAATAAAAAAAAAAAGGAGAGAAGGAGAGAGAGAGAGAAATACAACTCCTAGGGAAGAAGGGTGGGTTGTGAAAACTCAATTCCTGCTGTTCCCGGAGATCACCTGTTACAGGTGAGTAACTATGCTTTCTCCAGGAACAAGCAGGAATGTAGTCTTCACATATGGGACTCCCTAGCTTGGAGATGCTAGGGAGATGACCACAGAGA
This sequence comes from Ichthyophis bannanicus, assembly GCA_033557465.1. Classification (NCBI taxonomy): domain Eukaryota; kingdom Metazoa; phylum Chordata; class Amphibia; order Gymnophiona; family Ichthyophiidae; genus Ichthyophis; species Ichthyophis bannanicus. Next base: position 220,826,367 of record CM066039.1, on the reverse strand, counting down.
GAGCCATGAAACACAGGCCTAAGTTGGTCATGTATCCTCCAAGGATGTCTGGTATCGAAACCCGGGACGGGGGGGGGGGGGGGGGAGGAGTTGATCTAAGTCTGAAAGAGATGCTGGAGTACAGCCTGGCCAAACGAGGCATCCTGGCGGGAGTCCTTGTCCAAGCAATAATGGGCCGCAAAGGTGTGGACAGAAGACCAGGTTGCTGCTTTGCATATTCCATCAATCGCCGCTGAGCATAGGTTTGCCATGGAGGCAGCCATTGTTCACACATTATGTGCTGTGACATGGCCTTCAAGGGAAAGTCCCGCACTCTCATATGCAAAAGATATACAGTCTGCAATCCTTTTGGAGAGTGTTCTCTTGGAAACTGGTAGACCTAGGTGACTGGAGTCAAAAGCAATAAACATCTGTGAAGCTTTCCTGTGCTGCCTAGTTCTCTGTAGATAAAAGGCCAAGGCACGTTTGCAATCCAGAGTATGTAGACTTTTTTTCTGCACTAGAGGCATGAGGCCTAGGGAACAAAACAGGAAGGTAAACCGACTGGTTTAAATGAAAAAGGCGAAACCACCTTTGGCATAAAGTGAGGATGGAAAATCCTAAGGACTACTTTATCATGGTGAAACCGTGTATAAGGAGGATCAGCCACTAAAGCCTGGAGTTCACTGATGCGTCTTGCAGAAGTGAGGGCAATTAGGAAGGTGACTTTCCAAGAAAGGAACTTCAGAGACATAGTGGCAAGGGGTTTGAAGGGTGGCTTCATAAGCTGTCCAAGGACAACATTGAGGTCCCATGCCACTGGTGGTGGCCTAATGGGAGGCTTAATTAAGAGTAGGCCCCTCATGAAATGTGCTACAGCGGCTGAGAGGAGACAGGTTTTCCATCTAAGGGTAAGTGAGATGCTGCAATGGCATTTAGATGGACCCTTACCGAATTGGTTTTGAGTCCAGAGGATGAGAGATGGAGGAGATACTCAAGTAATGCTTCTATGGGAACAGAAAAAAGGATTAAGATCCTTTTTTGAACACCAGATTGAAAACCTTCGCCACTTGAAGGCGTAAGAACATCTTGTGGAAGGTTTCCTTGAAGCCAATAGGATATCCCTAACCTGTTGAGAGGTTGATGTCCTGGAGTTCTAAGCTCTCAGCAGCCGTGCTGTCAGATGTACGGACTGCGGGTTTGGATGCATAAGTGTCCCATTCTCCTGAGATAGGAGAGACGGAGCACATCCCAACTCCAGAGGTTTGGCTTGAGAGAGACGTAGAAGCAGTGGATACCACGTTTGTCGTGGCCAATGCGGGGCTATGAGGATCATGTAGCCCCTGCCTCTCTGGAGTCTGAAAAGAGTCTTGGGGATAAGGGGAATGGGAGGGTAGGTATATAGAAAGTCCTGACCCCAGTGGAGGCGGAAAGCATCCATTGCCTGACTGTTCTGAGCAGGTGTTCTGGAACAGAAGGGGGGAAGTTTGGCATTTTGAGGACTTGCAAACAGATCTATATCTGGGGTTCCCTAGATTTGAAAAAATCAAGCAATCTGATCCACATGGAGAGACCACTCATGTGGCAGTAGTACTCAACTGAGCTTGTCTGCCAGGGGATTTTGTTTGCCAGGGAGATATACTGCTAGTAGGTGGATCTGATGGCATATGGCAAAAGACTATAGATTTAGAGCTTCGTTGCACAACGCTTGAGAACCTGTTCTACCTTGCTTGTTCACATGGAACATGGCTACCTGATTGTCCGTCTGGACTAGAACGTTTTGGGAGCGAAGGTGGTCTTGGAACACCCTGAGACCATTGTGGATGGCTCTGAGTTCCAACAGATTTATGTGAAGTCATGCCTCCTGCTGAGTACAAAGACCCCGAGTGGAGACATTGTCGAGATGAGCTCCCCAACCCAATTTGGACGCATCCGTCGTCAGGGTAGATTGGTGTGGTGGCATCTGAAAAGATGACCCTACGAGAAGGTTTTCTGGTGATTGCCACCATTGGAGAGACAAAATTAGACATGCAGAGATCCTGATTCTGTCCCCCAGATGACCTGATGCTTGAGTCCACTGTGAAGTCAGGGACCATTGAGCTGCACACATATGCAGAGGAGCATAGGGAACAACATGCACTGTGGAAGCCATATAGCCCAGCAACTGAAGCATTTCTCGAGCAGTTAGGAAAGTTTTCATACCTGTCTGAGAAGCTAGCTGAATGATTCGAGTGCAGTGGGCCTGTGGTAGAAAAGCCTTTGACTGCTGCGTGTCTAGGAGAGCCCCTATGAACTCTAAGGTTTGGGTGAGTTGGGATTTTGGAAGATTTATTACAAATCCCAAGTGTTGAAGAACCTGCATTATGCGGGAGAGAGCATAGCTGGCCTCTAGAACTGTCGTTGCTCAGATGAGCCAGTCGTCTAAGTAGGGGAAGACAAATATCCCTAGAGATCTTAAGAATGCTGCAACTACTGCCATGCATTTTGTTAAGACTCTTGGGGCAGAGACCAGGGTGAAGAGTAGAACCCTGTATTGGTAATGTCTTCCTTGAAAGAGGAATCATAGAAATCTCCTCTGTTCTGCATGAATAAGGATATGGGTATATGCATCCTTTAGATCTAGAGAACAAAGCCAGTCCTGACTCTGGAGGTAAGGGAGAAGAGTTCCAAGAGAGATCATCTTGAATTTCTCTCAGAGCAGATACTTGTTCAATTCTCTGAGGTCCAGAATGGGCCTGTATCCTCTTGTCTTCTTTGGGATAAGGAAATAGGGGGAGTAGAAGCCCAGGCCTTGCTGAGAGAGTGGCACCTCCTCTATTGCACCCTGAGCAAGAAGGGTGGTAATCTCTTGGAACAAGACAGTGGTGAGAGGAGGCCGAGAGCTGAACTCTCTTGGAGTAGAAGGAGGGGGCATACTTTGGAAGTGAAGTTTGTACCCCTCTGCTACTATAGAGAGAGTCCGATGTTCTGATGTTATCTGATGCCACCTTTGAGCAAAGTAACATAGTCTGCCTGGAATGTTGACTGGCTCTGGAAACTCCAGAGGTAGGAAAGTTAAGTTCCCTAGAAAGAAGTCAAAGACCTTGAGGAGGCTGGGTCTGTTGAGTTGGCTGAGCCCTGGGGGTCTGAGCTTTCCTTTGTTGCTTCGGTTGTTGTTGTCCCTTCTGAGAAGCATGGACCGGACAGTGCACAGCATGGATATAAGAAGGTAAAACTTCTTTTTCTTGTTGAAAAAAGGCTTCTTTATAGTCTTTTTCTTAGCTGGGTTGGCAGTGGTTCTAGAAAGTCTATTGAGAGTGGTATTCTCGGATTCCAGCTGAGAAGCCTTGTCCTGCCAATCCTTGCCAAAAAGGTTTTCCTCTGTGAAAGGAATGTTCCCCAGCTTATCCTGCACTCACTGCTCAAGATTGGATGCTTGTTACCAAGCAATCTGATGTGCACTGATGCAAATAGCAGAAGTTCTGCTAATACACTTAAAGCAGTCAAAGGTTGCCCTGTTCATAAATTTGGAAACATTCTGGGCATGTTTTACAAGTGTCAGGTAATCAACCCTCTTGTCATCAGGGAGAAGAGAAGCCATTAGTTCTAAATCCTTAGCAACTTCCCGAAGGAACATACCCATGTAGAGTATGTAAGAACTTATTTTGGCCGATAACATGGAGTCCTGAAAACATCGACGACCGAAGACATCGAGAGTTCTCGCCTCCTGGCCCAGAGGATTTGAGGAATGTGTCTTGGCACTTTTAATTCGACACATTGCCGATTCCACTACCATGGAGTGGTGTGGTAACTGCGTCTTCTGGAAACCAGGGTACTGCGGTACCCGGTACATGGTATTGAACCTCAGAGAATGTGGAGAGACAGTTAAGGGTGTCTCCCACATCGTAGTGTGGAGAGCGGCGCAATGGTCGATGCAGACACATTCGGTACCGGTGTCGGTACCGATGGCTGTGGAACTGATTGCAAAGGCTTTAGATGTACTGAAGCTGTTAGCAAGGCAGCTAAACTCCACTCAATGGCCAGGATATGTTGATCCATGGAGCCCGCCGATGCCTGGGTATCGGTACCCGAACAGCGGGCCACGACCCCAGAGCATGGCACCAAGAGCTCTCCGGAGGTGGAGGCTTCGGGAGCATCTTGGGACCCTGTTAATGCTTTGGAGGCAAGGACCTCCCGCCGGGGTTGTTTGGCTGGTGTATTCCCCTCCAGGGCAACGCCTAAGGCATCTTGATGCTTAGAAGGAAATCTACCCTTGGAAGACCGAACAGCTTTCGAGGAAGACTTCGGTTTCAATACTTGAGATCCATGGGAGGAAGATGAAGCTCTCGACGGCATTGATGCAACCGACATTGCATCGGTGGCAAAGAGGGTGCCGAGTTTCGCAGCTCTATTCTGCAGGCCCCTCTTTGTCATCTTCCTGCAGAGAAGGAATTCCAATGGCAGATGGTCTGGTCCCAAACATTTGAGACACCAGTCATGGGTGTCAGTAGCAGAGATGGTACTGCTACATTTGGAACACCGTTTGAAACCACTAGCTGGTTTATCCATCTTAAAAGGAAAAAGGGGCCTAAGGCCCAAAATGGCGCCTAAGCACCTAGAGGGCAAGGTACCCTCAGGGAAAAAAATAGTTGTTTTTTTTTTAAAGAAAGAAATAGAAACAGAAAAAAGAAGAAACACTGACAGTGCCGCTGCTAGCGTCGACAGGAAGGCAGACACGACCACAAAAGAAGTACATTTTCTGCTGTGACAGGAATTGCTCCCTGTCGGCTCCATAGAAAACGAAAAACTGAGGAGGAAGAGTTGGAAAGGTGGGAAGGCAGCTACGCAGGTGCAGTGGGATACTCCCAAAAGCTTTCCTTTAGGACGCTGGGGAGCGTTCCCGTGCGGGCTCAGTCGATGCCGACGTCACCCATATGTGAAGATTACATTCCTGCTTATTCCTGGAGATAGAAAAAAACCACAAAGATAAAAAAAACTTAAAAAAGCACGGATTAGACTATAAAAAACCAGGGACATTGTTGCGCTTTAATTATGAACTTTGAATCTTCATGTGACCATATGTCCATGTTTAGCATTTATAACTTTAATGTCCATAGGAGTTTTAGTTTTTCTGTACATATCATTTGCTTTTGGTATTTAGGTATTGTTTTTTAAGTATTGTATAATGATTTCTTGTCTCTTATGTTATGTATGGGGTTCCAAGCCCCTGAAAAGGCTTTTGCCTAAACACGTGTAGGGTTTGATCTTGCTGGACATTTGAATAAAGGATTTGTTGGTACTCTATGGTGTGTTGTGATACTTGCTCCTTTCTCTCACTATTTAGGTAGTACCAGAATGGTCTGTAAGAATTTTCAACAGCATTATGCACATTGTACCACTGAAGTCACAGATAGAGCACTTATCCACATAGCAGGTATCGGGCCAATAAATATTATGTGCAATAAATCATTCTAGAAAAAAATTAGGGGGCTATGATTATTTTCTAACAGTTTTTGGTGTGAGATTATACACTATAAAATAGTTATAGAAAGAATAGTGTTTAATAATTGTCTGTACTGGAAAGGAGCAGTAAGGAGAGATTCTAATCATACTTGATAATCTCATTTCCTTGAATCCTGCAGTCCATATGAGTGAGTAATGCTCCCCAGTGAGCAGGTGGAGGCAGGCTTGAGCAACTTTCAGTGATGTCACCCACTTGGTATTTTCTCTTGTATTGCACTGAGAAGCCAGTATGACCACTTCCCAAGCAGTAAGTCAATCTGAAAAACTCAGAAACAGTTAATAAACACAAAAAGCTTTGCCTCGAAGAGCATGAGCAAGTATTTGCCTCCTTCTATGAGGAAACCCTAGCCAGACCACAAAGCTGACTAGATCTTTCATGGCAGCTGGAACCCCCAAAACCTGCAGAAAGAGTCTCCCAGGCAGAGACACTGCTAATGCGATTAAAAGGCAGCAGACTTTCCAATCTGCAAAAGAAGTCTTCTAGAATGGGTCCTGGATTTCTCTAGCAGGATTCAAGGAAAGGAGATTATCAAATATGACTAAAATATCTCCTTCCTTTTCATCCTGCTAGACCAGCCCAGATGAGTAGGATATAACCCAAGCAGCCAGGACCCAGGGTGGGAGGAAGAAGACATTCAAGAGAGACTATCCTATCAAAGGAGTTATCTGAATAACCTCGACAACTGCCCTGTAGGGCCTCACAAGGTGATCAATGGAGAAAAGGAAACCTTAGAACCGTTTTCTGGGGACACCCAAGCAGACTCCACCTAAGAAGGTTGTCCTCTGTGGAGTGAACTGCGACTCACTCCTGAATGCACTTACAAGGCAGGATGCACCCTGTCCCTAATGGTCTCCAGGGTTAACGGACCATAGAGGACCTCTGCCAGCACCTCCCTTGAGCTGCCAAGGACAGAGAGATTTTACTTGGTGGGAGGAAAGCATAGTTACTCACCTGCAATAGGTGATCTCCAGGAACAGCAGGAATCAGTGTTCACATATGGGTGATGTCAGCACCGACAGAGCCCAGTGCAGGAACACTCTCCAGCATCCAATAGGAATGCTTTTGGGAGCATTGCTCCATGCATGCATGCATGCCTTCCCGCCATCCCTCTTGGTCTCCTCAGTCAGGTGAATAGCAGAGAAAATTGAAAAAAGTAAAAAGGGGCAATTTGAAGGGGAGGTGGGCGGGTTGTGAAGACTGATTCCTGCAGTTTCCGGAGATCACCTGTCACAGGTGAGTAACTACGCTATTTCCAGGAACAAGCATGAAGTCAGTCTTCACATATGGGACTCCCTAGCTCATGACAACTGAGTGAGGAGAAAAGGTCCCGGCGCAGCCGAAGATTGCAGCAGGGATCCAACAGACTCAGCCTGTTCGAAGCACTCCTCACGAGATAGTCAGATGGGCGGTGGGAAAGTTGCCTAGATTTGAAAAAGGTTACGGAGAACAGATTATCCGAATTGAGCATCACTTCTGGAGTTCTTGTCCAGGCAACAGTGAGCTGCAAAGGTATGCAGCGAAGACCATGTGGCTGCTTGGCAGATTTCCGCATTGGAGATGGAATGGAGATTGGCCACAGTAGCAGCCATGACTCGGACATTGTGGGCTGTGACGTGTTCTTGTAAGGAAGTCCAGCCTGTGAATAAGCAAATGATATGCAGTCTGCAATCCAGTTAGAGAGAGTCTTCTTGGTAACTGGTAAGTCTAAATATATTGTATGTAGTTCTGATGAAATGTTTTACATAAACAAGTTCTGTTCCTTGTAAACCGCCTTGAGAATCTGAAAGGCGGTATATAAAAAAAAGTTAAATAAATAAATAAATAAAATCAATAAATTACTTTAATCAAAGGAGAGAAAAAGCTGAGAGGATTTACGATGACCTTTTGTACGGTTGAGGTAGTAAACAATACTTTTGCAATCAAGAGTATGGAGCTGCACCTCAACCCTGGAGCTGTGAGGTCTAGGAAAGAAAATTGGTAGCGAGATTGACTGGTTGAGATGGAAGAAAGTGACAACCTTCGGTAAGAACTTGGTGGAATCTGGTATATGGAGAGTAATCCACCAACGCTTGAAGCTCACTAACTGCGAGCTGAAGTCAAAGCTGCTAGAAAAAGGACTTTCCATGTAAGGAATTTTAAAGGAGCCGAGGCCAAAGGCTCAAAGAGGCTCTGCATGAGCTGTGTGAGAATTACATTTAAGTCCCATGCCCTAGCTGGCAGGTATAGCGGCAGCTTGGACAAGAGCAGATCTGTCATGAATCTTGATACAAGTGGGTGCGCCGAGACAGAGCGATTGTCTAAGGCCTGGTGAGAAGCAGCTATGCATAAATAAACTCGTGTAGAGTTGGTTTTAAGTCCCGATGAGGACAGGTAGAGCAGGTATTGGAGGAGATCCGGTATCGGACATATGAAGGGGTCCAAAGTTCTCTGTGTGCACCATAGTGAGAACCTGCACCACTTGAAAGCATAAGACCATCTGGTCTAATCTTTCCTGGAAGAGAGAGGAACATGAAAAATATCTTCTTGAAGTCCTAAATGTGAAAGGGTGAAGTGTTCAGTAGCCAAACCATCAAGCGGAGACTGTTGAGGCTGGGGTGCATCCCTGCTCCTGGGAAAGGAGATCTGGTGCAGAACCTAGGCAGAGGAGAGGAGCATGGGCTAGTTGAGAAAAAGGAAGCCATGGTTGCCTGGGCCAGTAAGGTGCAATGAGAATCATTATACCCTGGTCAGCCCGGAGTTAACAATGTCTTTACAACAAGGGAAAATGGGGGAAAGGCATAGAGTAGATTTCCTCCCCAGTGTAGGAGAAAGGCATCTGAGGTCTCTCTGAGCGGGGACAGAATTCTCAAGCAAAACCAAGGTAGCTGAGTATTGCAAGGAGAAGCAAAGAGATTGAGTAGTAGTGTTCCCCAGAGGTGGAACAAGTGATGCGCTACTTGAGGTTTCAACTACCACTCATGTGGTGGTAAAATGCGACTTAGCCTGTCGGCTAACTGATTTTTCACTCCTGGGAGGTATACTGCATGAAGGTGGATTCTCCAAGAGATTGCCCAGTTCCAGAAGTATTTAAACCGCTGCTGTGGAGGCACCCAGAAGATCGTGAAAGTGGCAGCAGAAGTAACTAAGATTGGAGGGTTGGGTGGGAGCTCCTCCTTACTTCCCTTTGGACTGCCAATCATCTGCCTCATAATGGCATTTAAACCGCCGCTCCGGAGGCGCCCAGAAGATCGGGAAAGCGGCAGCAGCAGTAACTAAGATCGGAGGGTTGGGCGGGAGCTCCTCCTCATTTCCCTTTGGACTGCCAATCATCTGCCTCATAACGGCATTTAAACCGCTGCTCTGGAAGTGCGCCCGCGCCGTGCAGGCCCACGCCTGAGGGCCTCGCCAAAGGACCCTTTGGCATGGCCCTTAGGCATAGGACCGTGCGAAACTGAGGAAACGGCTGCTCTATGTTGGTTTTGTTTTTCTGGTATGCCTTTTGTAGTTAAATGTAATGTAAGGTTGGTACTGTGTTTCCCTGTGTTATGTACTCACAGTTTCCATCGCTTTGCTGTAATGATAAAGTGGTGCATGCTTCCCTTACCTTTATATAACCTTGTACTGTTATGTGACCACTTTGATTAAAGGAAAAAGCGGGATACAAAACTTGTTAAATAAATAAATATTGCCTTTGTGCATAAAGGATGAGAGCTTGTACCTCCCTGTTTGTTGATATAAAACATGGCCACTTGATTGTCCGTCTGGATGAAGACTGATTGGCCTGTCAGGTGGTGAGAGAACATGCGGATGGCATTGAAGATTGCTCTGAGTTCCAGGAGACTGATGTGAAGGGAGTTCTCCTGAGGAGACCACTGACCATGGGTGGTAAGACTGTTGAGATGAGCCCCAAACCTTGCTTTGATGCATTGGTTGTCAGGGTAGACTGTGGTGCAGACATTTGAAAAGGTAACCCTACAACTAGGTTCTGTGGGTTGGTCCACCATTGAAGAGATGTTCTCATCTGAAGAGAAATTGTGATGAGGTCAGACAGTCGACCTGTGGATTGTGTCCACTGCTACGACAGGTTCCACTGTCTGACCCGCATGTTGATTCAGGCATGTGGCCTAGTAAGCAAAAGAAGGTCCTGGTCTCCACTGCTGATTAGTGTTGAAACTAAGTGGCCAGGGAAACTAACCAGACTCATCTGTTGTCCGGGAGGAAAGCTTGGGCTTGAATGGGTCCAGTCAAGCTCCTATGAACTCCAGGTTCTGGGTCGGAACCAGATGTGACTTTGGATAATTTATGACAAACCCCAAGTCTTGTAGGATGTGGATGGTTTGTTGAAGGGTGATAGTGACTTTTGGATGGTATCTGCCCTTATTAGTCAGTTATCTAAGTAAGGGAACAGAAAGATGCCCAGTGTCTGGAGATAGGCTGCCATGACAGCCAGACACTTTAAGACTCGAGGAGCTGAGGCTAGGCCGAAAGGCAGGACCCGATACTGATAATGGTTGTTCTGAAAAGTGAATCTGAGGAACTTTCTGTAACTTGGGTGGATTATGATGTGTGTATATGCATCCTTTAGATCCAAAGAGCATAGCCAATCATTTGGTTGGAGGTAAGGAAGACGGGTACTTAGAGAAATCATTTTGAATTTTTATTTGACAAGAAATATGTTGAGATTTTGGAGATCTAAGATAGGTCTTAGGTCTCCTGTCTTCTTCAGGATAAGGAAGTATTGGAAGTAGAACCCTAGGCCCTGTTGAGATGGAGGGACCTCCTCTATTGCTCCCTGTGTGAGTAGAGAGTGGATCTCCTGTTCTAGTAAGGATGTGTATTGGAGATCCACACAGGCTTGGGCCACAAAGTGAATGGGTGGGAGCTCCTTGAAGCGGAGCTTTAGGATGCTGTTGACTAACTTCAAGGTCCAGGGTTCCGAGGTGATGAAGTCCCATCGATGTGCAAAATTGACCAATCTCCCTGGAATTAGGGGAGGGGATTCTATGAGAAAACTGGCTAAGCTCTCTTGAAAAGAGTCAAAAAATCTGAGGTGCAGGGGTAAGTTGTGGTTTAGCTATTTTAGCTCTGCGTGGTTGCTTAGTACCCAGCCGTCTCTGCTGTTGTTGAGGAGCAGCAGAGTAGGACAGGTAGGGATGGTAGGGAGGTAAAGCCTCTTTTTCTTAGGGTAAAATGGTTTCTTAGCAGCAGGCTTCTTCTAGGAAGAATCTGCTGTTTTTCTTGAGACCCTCTTCATCGTGAGGTCATCAATTTCTATCTCCTCTGCCTTCTCTCTCCACCTCTGGCCAAAGAGGTTTTCTCCATTACAGGGAATATTGATCAATTTATCCTGGACCCACTATTCCAAGTCAGATGTTTGAAGCCAGGCCTTCCGCCTAGTACCAATGCAGGCCAAAGCTGCCCTGCTGTTGGCCTCAAAAGCATCAAATGCTGCCCTTGTCTGGAATTTTGAGGTATTTTGGGCGTGAGATACTAGGATGATGAAGTGATTGTTTGTCAGAAGGTAGCAGGGTTGTGAACTCAGCCAGGTCTCTAGCCACATTCTTAAGGAACACGCCCAGCATGTATAAGTCAACCCGGAAGGCAAGCATTGTTGCCTGAAAAGCTTTTCTAGCAAAGGCATCGAGGGTTCTTGCTTCTCTGCCTGGAGGTACCGAGAAATGCTTCTTCTGACTTTTAATCTTTCGCATGGCTGACTCAACCACCATGGAATGGTGTGGAAGTTGTGGCTTTTGGAAACTAGATGTTTACTGACCGCAGGTGTCGACATGGGAGCCTCCCACATTAAACTGTTTAGGATGTTGTGCACCGGGAGGGTTGCAGCCTCTTTTGGTGCAAAGGATACTAAAGAATATCCAGTTCTTCGGCTCTCGGTTCTATCTCAGTAGCTACCGAGACCTACAGAGCAGCCACAATATCTTTTATAAAGTCCTGGAAAGACATGTCTTCAGGCAGTGATCGTTGTCTCTCATAGGGAGGTGATGGATCTGACGGTATATCTCGATGCGGATCGGTATCAGTGGACTCCTGGTTGGAACCAGAATTGGAGGCTGGTAGGAAGTCAGAGTAATCCCTGTCCCTGGTCTTGATACCTTCAATGGTTGGAAAAGTAGGGTGCTTCGATGTAGATGGTACCGAGCGAGGTGGTATCAAGGACCGCGGCACCAGTTGCTCCGTCGAGTGATGTTTTGTGGGCGGAGACTGCATAATAGCTCCGGATGGTGCTGCATCGATAACCCTTGTTGGTGTTGGCGGTATCAGTAGCTGCTGTGGAAGAGTCAAGGGACATCGGTGCCATTGCAGCTAAAATTGCTGTGATGCTGCACTCAATGGCGATGACCAGGTCATCGAGCGATGGTACTGGGGAAGAAGCAGCTCCAGATACTGTGGTCTGCTGGTAAAGGGGGCTGCACCGAGGACTAAGCCTCGGGGGCATCCACTAACCTTGTAAGGCTTTGGAGGGCAAAGCCTCCTGCTGGGGTTGTTTAGCTGGATGGTCCCCATTGGAGTACAATTGGTGCCGATGCCAGTGCTCGGTGTCTGATAGCGATGCTGACCTTCATGTCAATGAATGGGAGCACCTCAATGCCGAAGATGTCTTCTTAGGACGCACTGGAGACTCCGAGTGATGCTTCTCTTTCTATGTAAGTATCGATGATGACTTGGAAGCCTGGGATGATTCTGATGGAGTTGATGCCCCCGAGGAGTGCACTGAAGGAGCTGAGTCTGCTGGAAACAGCTTAGCCTTCTGTTTGTCTCAGTTCTTTCTCCCTCTGGAAGTCATATGGCGACAGGAGGAACAAGACTGTAGATCATTGTCTGGGCCTAAACACTTAAGGCACCAGTCATGCTCATCAGTCAGAGATATGGTACTGGAACACTTTGAGCATTTCTTAAAACCACTCCAGGACGTTTCCATTGTTAAAAAAGGAGGGCGGTAAGATCAAACTGAGCAATAGTGCCCGTGTGGGGGCTAGGCCTGAAAAACAGTCAAAGTAAAATTAGTTTAAAAACTTATAATTGATTAAAGAAAAACAATAAAAAGGGAACTGAAAACGACGGGGAGTCGAGTCGGTGGACGGGAAGGTATAAAGCTAAAGTACTCGACGGCACCAGTAAAAACTTAGAAGTCTCTTGACATGGTGAAACAGGGACAAGGTCCCAATGGCTCTGTGGAAAAAAGACAACTGAGGAGACTAGGAGGGAGGGCGGGAAGGCAGGCAAGCATGCATGGAGCAATGTTCCCAAAAGCATTCCTATTGGATGCTGGTTGGTGTCGACATCACCCATATGTGAAGACTGACTTTCTGCTTGTTCTTGGAGATTAAGGAATTACAATGAACTCAAACAACACCCTCTGCCCATTCACCAGAGGGAAGTCAGGACCACAATTCAGTGAGGATGAGAAAAGGTGGGGGCAGTCTCTTTGAAGGACAAAAGGCGAAGGTTTACAGTGAGAGGAGCCATCCAAAGAACCAGAGAGGTATACTCGAAGTCAAGGGCTGCAGAACAAACAGCATATGGTAGATGACAGAGCTCCCCAGAATGGATCTTAAGGAACCAACGCACCAGGGAGGCCTTATATATGGACCCAAGGAAGGTCCTGGTCACACGATGGTCACAGGAGTGTTTATTAGAAGAACCCCAACGCGTTTCGGCAACACCTTCCTCAGGGGATATGCAGCTTATAAAATGAAATAAAATAAACAATATGACATTTATACAATCAAAACAATATTTATATGACATTTTATACAATCAAAACTAGAACATAAATACATTGTTTTAAAACCATAAAAAATAAAGAGACAAAACGCAGGGCAACAAAAGACAAAAACAGATAGGAACATTAAATGTGAGTTTTTGAACATGGCTGAGGCTTCGCAGGTCGGTGCCATTGAAAAACATGTGGTGTCTACGCCACGGAACATCAGTTCAGGTACTGTGCCGCTTGATTCCTCCGTAGAGGGCGTGAGTTTAAGCTCTTTTGAGCGGACCCCTCCGCTTCCTCCAGGCTTTTTAGAGCTTTCGGGTGATCTTTCTATTGGTGGTTCTTCTCAATGTAAGGAGTCCTTGAAGGCGGTGTCTTGGCAACCCCCTTCTGCTCTCCCTATTGAACTTCCAGCATCCGACATTTCCCTTTTGGATATATGGCGCGTGGTTATGCGCACGGAAAAAACTCTTACTGAGACTATTCCCTCATTATGTCAGTTTACTGGGGATGTGGTACAAAAATTTAGATCTCTTGAATCTCAAGTTGGGGCCTTGAGCTCTGTGGTGGCAAAAGTGGAGCCTCAAATTACCACTTTCGCTGAGATTTCTACTACGTATGTGAAAGATAGCCTACTTTTGCACCAGAAGCTTGAGAATTTAGAGAATGTAAATCGTTCAAGAAATTTGCGGGTTTTGAATTTTCCTATTTGTTCTTTGCTCTCTCCTTTGATATTATTTCGAAAATACTTGAGGGAGGTCCTCATTTTTCCGCAAGCCAATTCCTGTGCAATTTCAAAATGTTATTATTTGCCTTCTAATATTTTGCTTGGCATGGCGGAATTGGAGGACGCCCCTCCAGTGGATTCAGAGAAATTTAATCTAACGGCTTTCTTAGAAGAATCACATGACTCTATCTCTACTCGGGCTACGTTGTTGGTGACCTTCTCTTCCGAGGAAGACAAGGTCAATGTTCTTAAGGTTTACTTTCGGAAAAAGGAGATACAGTTCTGTGGGGCTAAGATAATGATGTTTCCTGACGTTTCTCGTCCTACTCAGTTGCATAGGAAAGTTTTTCTTTCTTTCAAGCCTAGATTACTTGCTCTGGGGGCAACTTTCTTTTTAAAATACCCCTGTAAATGTTGTGTTTCTTTCAATAACGACAAGTTTATATTTCTTTTGTCTTCCAATTTGGAAAAGTGGGTTCTGGATAAGGAACAGCCAAAGGTAGTTGGTGTTCCTGAGAAAGGAGGGTCTCATTAGGTCGGTTATTTGTTGGCTACAGGCTCTCGAGTCTGTTAAAGCCTTGTTTAACCCAGTTTCTTGTTTTCTTAAGTTTTACTGTTGGACATATCTCCCCATTGATGTGGGCTAGGCTCCTATTGTTTATTATTTAATGATATGTATAGCTTTGTACAATTTTGTTTCTCTGACTGACAATTTTGCTGTATACTGCTGTAAAATTTTCATAAATAAATAATTAAAAAAAAAAAAGAAAAAAAAGAAAGAAAGATGTCTTATCCCCCCATTTTATTGCATTGGCTATTTCCTCCTGTTTTTAAATCTTTGATTTTTTGACTACTGTGCCATCTTCTCTAAGATTTTCCAAATATAGATGCCTATCTTCCTCTCTCTGTGATCTCTTGTATTTCATAAGGCCTCCCTCTTTTTCTTCACCTTTTCAGCTACTTCTTTTGAGAACCATAGTGGCCTCCTTTTCCTTTTACCTTTATTAACCATTCTAACAAAAAGGTTGGTTGCCCTTAAAATATCCCCTTTCAGTTTTGCCCACTGTTTTTCTACATCGCCCAGCTGTTCCCATCCCGCTAACAACTCCCTGA
Organism: Ichthyophis bannanicus; assembly: GCA_033557465.1. Lineage (NCBI taxonomy): Eukaryota > Metazoa > Chordata > Amphibia > Gymnophiona > Ichthyophiidae > Ichthyophis > Ichthyophis bannanicus. The sequence continues at coordinate 220,811,337 of CM066039.1, read as the reverse complement.
GGTATTGGCCCATCTTGGCAAACTTAGTTTTCTTAAAGTCTAAGACCCTCGCTTTTGAATGGAATTTATCAGTCCTAATACTGAACCACACCATCTGGTGATCACTAGATGTGAGACGATCTCTCACTATAATATCAGAAACACTTCCACCATTGGTAAGCACCAAGTCCAGTATGGCCCCTTCACTTGTGGGTTCTGCTACCAGTTGCCTGAATAGTTCTTCCTGTAAAGAATCCAGGATCTGCTTATTTCTATATGATACTGCAACAGGAATGCGCCAATCAACATCATCTGGTATATTGAAATCCCCTCTCAGTAGCGCGTCTCCTTTCCTGGCAATGCTGTGTATGTCTTCTATTAAATCTCCGTCCACTTCTCCCTGTTAGGGAGACCTGTATATCACACCAATGCAAATGGATTTCTCTTTCCCTCTTTCTAGTTTAACCCACAGTGCCTCCTCTCTCCCTTTTAAGTCCTGTATTTCCATAGATTTAATATTATTTTTTTACATATAGTGCTACTCCTCCTCCTACCCTGTCCTTTCTGAATAAATTATAACCTGGCATAGTTACATCCCAGTCCTAGTTGTCCATGAACCATGTCTCTGTTACTGCCCTAAATCCAAGTCAGCCTCTCCCATTAAAGCCTTATCATCTAGGATCTTATTTCCCATGCTATGGGTATTTATACACACTGCTTTCCATATGTTGCTTTTTTTTACCCATTTCCATAAAGGTATTTACCCATTTCCATAAAGGCTTTCTTTACCCATCCTCATTGAATCTATTTAAGGCCCTCTTCAGTAGGTTAGCCAGTCTGCTACAGAAGACACACCAACCCTTCTTGGACAGATAGACGCTATCTCTGTTTTGCAACCCTTGGAACAACATTCCATGGCCAGGAAACTAAAATGCTCTCAATGACACCATCCACACAGCCATGCATTTATCTTCAGGATACGAGCTTCTCTGCCTTGGCCTTTACCCTCAACAGGGAGGACTGAAGAGAACACCAACTGTGCACCTATCTGCTTCACTCTCTGTTCCAGAGCCATGAAGTCATTTTTGATATGCTCAGAGGGATATCTGGCAGTATAATTAGAAACACAGAAACATGATGACAGAAAAAGACCACATGGCCTATCTAGTCTGTCCTTCCATATCCATTGTGTCGACATGGATGAGCAACATCGGGTAATACTCACTGGGCTTGATGAGTCTCGGCAAACTCCTCATAACATCTCAGCAAACTCTCCATAACATCTAGCAGACAGCATACCTCTCTGGTCATCAAGTCTGGTCGGTAGATGGAAGCCTCAGTACTCCTCAGAAAAGTCACCAACCACCACTACCCTTCGCTTCCTTTTGGTCACTGATTTTGCAACTTTGGGGTGCTTGAGCTCTGGTTCTTCCCTTTCCTGGGATGCTTTCATTTCCTCCACTTCCAGGGCTGCATACAATAAGGTGGATACGGTGTTAGCGCCAAGCTGCGGGCTTGCCAAAATCAGCAGCAGGTGCATAAAATCAGGAATGGGCAGGGGGTGCTGCGATACCAATCAGAGGAGATTAGGGAGGTATTTTGGTTCTTCTACAAAAGGTTGTATGTCCCAGAGGTGGCAGGGGGGAGGGGGACAGAAGTGAACAATGGTATTTGGACAGTTGTGGTATGCTCTGCCTGGGAAAAATGGAACGAGAGGGGTTGGATAAAGATATAACGGTGGAGGAGGTCTGGATTGCTATCAAGGGGCTGAAAGATGGTAAGGCCCCAGGGCTAGATGAGCTAACAGACAAATTTTATAAGGTTTTCCAGAAGGAGGTGGGGGAGGTGCTGGTGGACCTTTTTAATGATACTGGAAGGAGGGGGGCGGTATGTTACCTAAGTATGGCAGTGGCAAGCATAATGATGTTACCTGAATCAGGTAAAGAGTTGAGGGTCATATAGATAAATGTGAATGCCAACATCTTTGCAAAGTCTTGGCTAACAGAGCACCATCTTCTGTTCTTGATTAAACAAGATCAAACGGGTTTGTCCCAAGAAGGCAAGCCAGTGATAACATTAGGCAACTTCTGAACATTATTTGGTAGGCAAGACAAGAAAGCAAAGACATGCTCCTAATGTAACATAGTAACATAGTAGTTGACGGCAGATAAAGACCAGCATGGTCCATCCAGTCTGCCCAGCGAGATGGCAAGAGTAGGTGCACCTGTCGCTCCGCGCAGGCCACCCCTCTCCATATCCTTGTTCAGGGGTAAACCCACCACTCCATATAGGACACCCCTAAGACGTTATATGGTTCGGAAGTTAGATGGTACCGTTTATTTTGTTTTTTTTCCTATTTCTGTAAAGGGATCCTCTGTGTTTGTCCCATGCCTTTTTGAATTCCGTCTCCGTGTGCGCCCCTACCACTTCCATCGGGAGGGCATTCCAAGCATCCACCACCCTTTCAGTGAAAAAATATTTCCTGACATTGCCTTTCAATTTACCCCCTTGCAGTTTCATGTTATGCCCTCTAGTTTTACAGGTTCCCCGTCTTTGGAAGAGGTTTGTTTGTTCATCATTTCTCTTTAAGTATTTAAAGGTCTGAATCATATCTCCCCTGTGCCTCCTTTCCTCCAAGGTATACATATTTAGGTCTTCAAGTCTCTTCTCATAAGGCTTCTGACGCAGGCTCCAAATCATTTTGGTCGCCTTCCTCTGAACAGTCTCCAGTCTTTTTACATCCTTTGCAAGATATGGTCTCCAAAACTGAACGCAGTATTCCAAGTGAGGCCTCACCAGTGACCTATACAGTGGCATAAGTACCTCTTCTTTTCTGCTGGTAATCCCTCTTTGTATGCAGCCCAACATCCTCCTGGCTTTTGCCACCGCCTTGTCGCACTGTTTTGCCACCTTGAGATCAGCAGAGATAATCACACCAAGGTCTTTTTCCTGAACTGTGCATACCAACCTTTCTCCCCCTATCTTGTACATTTCTCTTGGATTTCTGCTACCCAAGTGCATGACACTGCACTTTTTTGCATTAAATCGTAGTTGCCAAGCTTTAGACCAGTCTTCCAGCTTTTGTAGATCTTTCTTCATGTTAACCACTCCCTCAGGGGAGTCCACTCTGTTGCAAATTTTTGTGTCGTCTGCAAAAAGACAGACTTTTCCATTCAGTCCTTCAGCAATATCACTCACAAATACATTGAACAGTGCCGGGCCCAGGACCGAACCCTGGGCACCCCGCTAATCACCTTCTTCTCATCCGAGTGAGCTCCATGTACAATCACCTTCTGTCGTCTGTCAGTCAGCCAATTTCTAATCCAGTTTACCATCTTGGGACCCATCCCCAAGCTACTGAGTTTGTTGATAAGCCTCCTATGAGGAACAGTATCAAAGGCTTTGCTGAAATCCAGGTAGATGACATCCATTGCATGCCCCTGATCTAGTTCCCTCGTCACGCAGTCAAAGAACTCGATCAGATTTGTCTGGCAAGATCGTCCTTCGGTAAAACCATGTTGCCTCGGGTCTTGCAAGCTGTTGGTTTTCAGAAAGTTCACTATTCGCTCTTTCAGGAGCGCCTCCATTACTTTTCCTGCCACCGAGGTAAGGCTCACGGGTCTGTAGTTTGACACTTCTTCCCTGTCACCACTTTTGTGTAGAGGTACGACATCAGCCATTCTCCAGTCCTGAGGAACCTCTCCTGTTTCCAAGGATCTGTTGAAGACATCCTTTAACGGTCCTGCAAGAACCTCTCTGAGCTCTTTCAGTATCCTGGGATGTATCCCATCCGGTCCCATGGCTTTGTCCACTTTCAGTTTAGCAAGTTGTTCTAACACCTCTTCTGCTGTGAATGGTGTGGTATCTACTTCATTCCCATTTTTATATTTGGGAGTCACAGCTGGTCCATCCCCAGGATCTTCTTTAGTAAACACAGAGCAGAAGTAATTGTTTAGCAATTTTGCTTTTTCAGTGTCACTTTCCACGAGTCCTTTCCCAGCACTTCTGAGTCCTGCAATTCCAACTCTGATCTTTTTCCTTTCCCGAATATACCTGAAGAAATTTTTGTTGCCACCCTTAACATCTTTAGCCATCTTTTCCTCTGCCTTGGATTTTGCTATCCTTATTTCTCGTTTTGTCTCTTTGAGTTTGATCCTGTATTCATTTCTGTGTTCTTCTGTCTGCAAGCTTTTGAATTTTGCAAAAGTTGTGTTTTTTGCCTTTATATGAGCAGCCACCTCTTTGGAAAACCAAATAGGTTTCCTTCTCCTCTTGCTTTTATTTACTTTTCTTACATATTTATCTGTTGCTCCTTTCAATGCCTCCTTTAGTTTAGCCCATTGCAATTCCACTTCCTTTATCTCTTCCCACCCCGTCATCTCCTCCTTTACATACTCTGCCATTTGATTGAAGTTAGTGTATTTGAAGTTTAGGACTCTGAGCTTGCTATGATTGGCCTGTGCCATGGCTTTTATTTCAAACCACACCGTGTGATGGTCGCTGTTGCTCACAGGGGCACTCACGCAGACATTTGACACACTATCACCGTTGGTGAGCACTACATCCAGCATTGAGCTTTCCCTGGTTGGTTCCATCACCATTTGTCTAAATAATGCATCTTGGAGAGCATCCACAATTCTTTTGCTTCTTTCCAGATGTGCAGAAGGAGTAATCCAATCCACATCAGGTAGATTAAAGTCACCCAATATGATTGCTTCCCCCTTTGATGCTATCTTGGCAATATCTCTAATCAATTCATTGTCTCTCTCTTCAATTTGAGTTGGAGGTCTATAGACTACAGCAATATGGATGACAGTGCCATCTCCTCTCTCCAACGCAATCCAGAGCGCTTCTTCTTTTCCCCATGTCCCCTGCATTTCAGTAGCTTTAATATTGCTTTTGACATACAAGGCTACTCCTCCTCCTTTTCCATTTTCTCGGTCCCTCCTGAATAGATTATAGCCAGCTATGGCTATATCTCAATCATGTGATTCATTAAACCATGTTTCTGTAATGGCCACAATGTCCAAGTCTGTTTCCACTGTTAGGGCTTCCAGGTCTGGAATTTTGTTGGCTAGGCTTCGAGCATTTGTGCTCATTGCTTTCCAGCACTTTCCTGGCTTGTGTGTATTTTGCATTGATTTTGTTCTGCCCACTTCCTCCCACATGTTTTTGATGTGTGGTTTAAAAGTGTGGCTGTTTCTGATGTTATTCTGCTTTTGTTGGGGGTGGCATGCAGATGTTGACCTTCCACATCCGTCACCCCCTTTTCCTAGTTTAAATGCATGTCCACATACTGCCTGAATTTTTCACTTAGGATTCTTTTCCCTGTGGAAGAGAGATGTAGTCCATCAGCACAGTATAGTCTCTTGTTGATCCATCTGTTGTCCCAGTTGCCAATAAATCTGAATCCTTCTTTTCTGCACCAGGTCTGGAGCCATGTATTAAAGCTGTTAATGCGATGCAGTCTTTTTGTCCCCTTACCAAGAACAGGTAGAACCTCTGAGAATGCAACAGTGTTAACAACGTGCTTGAGTTTCTCCCCCAGAGATTGGAAGTCCTTTTGGGCTGTAGAGGCACTGTTCCTAGCCAAGTCGTTTGTGCCTAGGTGGATAATAACATCAAGTTTGGAATGTTCACTTTTTGCACTAAGTAATTCAACAACTTGGTTTGTATTCCTGCTGGCTGAAGAGCCTGGTAGGCACATGACTATCTTCTCTCCTTTGAACTGTGTTCCCAAGTTGGTGCCTCTGATGATGGAATCTCCAATTAGTAGTAGTTTTCTGTTTGGTGAGGTTTTCTTCATATTTAGTGCTTTAGCAGGGGATTGGGCATTGTCTGACTCATTTAAAGGCCCTTCAGGTTCTTTGAATTGGGCATCCTCATTAGCCAAGGCAGAGAAGGCATTGTGCAGGGATATCTCTTGATGTATAGGATGTCTTTGTGTTACAGGTCGCAATCTACCAGAACCCACTGTGATCCATTTGTTCCTGGGGCGTTTGGTTCTTTGTGGGAGCGGTGGTGGAGTTTGTTCAGTTTGTATCCTAGGAGAGGTGCGCTTCATTGCAGCCAGTTCCTCCCTCAGTAGAGATACTTCTATATGCATGGCAGCTAGGTCTTTCCTTAGTAGAGTTAGTTCTTCATGCATGGCAGCTGACTTTAGACATATAGGACAAGCTCTTAGTTTCCAAATGATTTGTCTTTGAATGAACGTACCGCAGTTATTGCACTGAATACACGACATGTTTATGCAGTCCCAGAAGAGGAAGAAGAAGAAAAGAAGAATACGATGTGGCTTTTAACCCAAGTTTGGAATGATAGATGGCACGTCTGTGACCACTATATAGGCAATGTAGCCCCTGGGGTGGGTGGGGTGAGGGGTAGGGTGGGCGGGAACCTAAGTGTCACTAGCTAGTAGGCTGTTCCTGAACTATTGGCACACACAATGGAGTAAAGTAAGGAACCCACCACTGAGGACAATTAGAAAAAAAGACAAATATGGGGAGACAGACTCACAATTATTTGGAGACAGACTCAGTTATGCAGCAAACACAGCAAAAATCTCCTTTTGGGAGAGCTCTAAAACAGCACTCCTCCTCTTGCAGAACAGAAGGCAATGTAAGCAAACCCACGTGCAGCTCAGAAAAATGGAGGTTTACAACAGTAACTCTGCAGGGGGTGGGAGAGGGGTAGCCCCTGCAGATAGGTTAAGAGAAAGTTTAAAACCTTAAAACTTTAACAGCAATGGAGTAAGGTAAGGAACCCACCACTGAGGACAATTAGAAAAAAAGACAAATATGGGGAGACAGACTCACAATTATTTGGAGACAGACTCAGTTATGCAGCAAACACAGCAAAAATCTCCTTTTGGGAGAGCTCTAAAACAGCACTCCTCCTCTTGCAGAACAGAAGGCAATGTAAGCAAACCCACGTGCAGCTCAGAAAAATGGAGGTTTACAACAGTAACTCTGCAGGGGGTGGGAGAGGGGTAGCCCCTGCAGATAGGTTAAGAGAAAGTTTAAAACCTTAAAACTTTAACAGCAATGGAGTAAGGTAAGGAACCCACCACTGAGGACAATTAGAAAAAAAGACAAATATGGGGAGACAGACTCACAATTATTTGGAGACAGACTCAGTTATGCAGCAAACACAGCAAAAATCTCCTTTTGGGAGAGCTCTAAAACAGCACTCCTCCTCTTGCAGAACAGAAGGCAATGTAAGCAAACCCACGTGCAGCTCAGAAAAATGGAGGTTTACAACAGTAACTCTGCAGGGGGTGGGAGAGGGGTAGCCCCTGCAGATAGGTTAAGAGAAAGTTTAAAACCTTAAAACTTTAACAGCAATGGAGTAAGGTAAGGAACCCACCACTGAGGACAATTAGAAAAAAAGAAAAATATTGGGAGACAGACTCACAATTATTTGGAGACAGACTCAGTTATGCAGCAAACACAGCAAAAATCTCCTTTTGGGAGAGCTCTAAAACAGCACTCCTCCTCTTGCAGAACAGAAGGCAATGTAAGCAAACCCACGTGCAGCTCAGAAAAATGGAGGTTTACAACAGTAACTCTGCAGGGGGTGGGAGAGGGGTAGCCCCTGCAGATAGGTTAAGAGAAAGTTTAAAACCTTAAAACTTTAACAGCAATGGAGTAAGGTAAGGAACCCACCACTGAGGACAATTAGAAAAAAAGACAAATATGGGGAGACAGACTCACAATTATTTGGAGACAGACTCAGTTATGCAGCAAACACAGCAAAAATCTCCTTTTGGGAGAGCTCTAAAACAGCACTCCTCCTCTTGCAGAACAGAAGGCAATGTAAGCAAACCCACGTGCAGCTCAGAAAAATGGAGGTTTACAACAGTAACTCTGCAGGGGGTGGGGGAGGGGTAGCCCCTGCAGATAGGTTAAGAGAAAGTTTAAAACCTTAAAACTTTAACAGCAATGGAGTAAGGTAAGGAACCCACCACTGAGGACAATTAGAAAAAAAGACAAATATGGGGAGACAGACTCACAATTATTTGGAGACAGACTCAGTTATGCAGCAAACACAGCAAAAATCTCCTTTTGGGAGAGCTCTAAAACAGCACTCCTCCTCTTGCAGAACAGAAGGCAATGTAAGCAAACCCATGTGCAGCTCAGAAAAATGGAGGTTTGCAACAGTAACTCTGCAGGGGGTGGGGGAGGGGTAGCCCCTGCAGATAGGTTAAGAGAAAGTTTAAAACCTTAAAACTTTAACAGCAATGGAGTAAGGTAAGGAACCCACCACTGAGGACAATTAGAAAAAAGACAAATATGGGGAGACAGACTCACAATTATTTGGAGACAGACTCAGTTATGCAGCAAACACAGCAAAAATCTCCTTTTGGGAGAGCTCTAAAACACCACTCCTCCTCTTGCAGAACAGAAGGCAATGTAAGCAAACCCACGTGCAGCTCAGAAAAATGGAGGTTTACAACAGTAACTCTGCAGGGGGTGGGGGAGGGGTAGCCCCTGCAGATAGGTTAAGAGAAAGTTTAAAACCTTAAAACTTTAACAGCAATGGAGTAAGGTAAGGAACCCACCACTGAGGACAATTAGAAAAAAAGACAAATATGGGGAGACAGACTCACAATTATTTGGAGACAGACTCAGTTATGCAGCAAACACAGCAAAAATCTCCTTTTGGGAGAGCTCTAAAACAGCACTCCTCCTCTTGCAGAACAGAAGGCAATGTAAGCAAACCCACGTGCAGCTCAGAAAAATGGAGGTTTACAACAGTAACTCTGCAGGGGGTGGGAGAGGGGTAGCCCCTGCAGATAGGTTAAGAGAAAGTTTAAAACCTTAAAACTTTAACAGCAATGGAGTAAGGTAAGGAACCCACCACTGAGGACAATTAGAAAAAAAGACAAATATGGGGAGACAGACTCACAATTATTTGGAGACAGACTCAGTTATGCAGCAAACACAGCAAAAATCTCCTTTTGGGAGAGCTCTAAAACAGCACTCCTCCTCTTGCAGAACAGAAGGCAATGTAAGCAAACCCACGTGCAGCTCAGAAAAATGGAGGTTTACAACAGTAACTCTGCAGGGGGTGGGGGAGGGGTAGCCCCTGCAGATAGGTTAAGAGAAAGTTTAAAACCTTAAAACTTTAACAGCAATGGAGTAAGGTAAGGAACCCACCACTGAGGACAATTAGAAAAAAAGACAAATATGGGGAGACAGACTCACAATTATTTGGAGACAGACTCAGTTATGCAGCAAACACAGCAAAAATCTCCTTTTGGGAGAGCTCTAAAACACCACTCCTCCTCTTGCAGAACAGAAGGCAATGTAAGCAAACCCACGTGCAGCTCAGAAAAATGGAGGTTTACAACAGTAACTCTGCAGGGGGTGGGGGAGGGGTAGCCCCTGCAGATAGGTTAAGAGAAAGTTTAAAACCTTAAAACTTTAACAGCAATGGAGTAAGGTAAGGAACCCACCACTGAGGACAATTAGAAAAAAAGACAAATATGGGGAGACAGACTCACAATTATTTGGAGACAGACTCAGTTATGCAGCAAACACAGCAAAAATCTCCTTTTGGGAGAGCTCTAAAACAGCACTCCTCCTCTTGCAGAACAGAAGGCAATGTAAGCAAACCCACGTGCAGCTCAGAAAAATGGAGGTTTACAACAGTAACTCTGCAGGGGGTGGGGGAGGGGTAGCCCCTGCAGATAGGTTAAGAGAAAGTTTAAAACCTTAAAACTTTAACAGCAATGGAGTAAGGTAAGGAACCCACCACTGAGGACAATTAGAAAAAAAGACAAATATGGGGAGACAGACTCACAATTATTTGGAGACAGACTCAGTTATGCAGCAAACACAGCAAAAATCTCCTTTTGGGAGAGCTCTAAAACAGCACTCCTCCTCTTGCAGAACAGAAGGCAATGTAAGCAAACCCACGTGCAGCTCAGAAAAATGGAGGTTTGCAACAGTAACTCTGCAGGGGGTGGGGGAGGGGTAGCCCCTGCAGATAGGTTAAGAGAAAGTTTAAAACCTTAAAACTTTAACAGCAATGGAGTAAGGTAAGGAACCCACCACTGAGGACAATTAGAAAAAAGACAAATATGGGGAGACAGACTCACAATTATTTGGAGACAGACTCAGTTATGCAGCAAACACAGCAAAAATCTCCTTTTGGGAGAGCTCTAAAACACCACTCCTCCTCTTGCAGAACAGAAGGCAATGTAAGCAAACCCACGTGCAGCTCAGAAAAAGGGAGGTTTACAACAGTAACTCTGCAGGGGGTGGGGGAGGGGTAGCCCCTGCAGATAGGTTAAGAGAAAGTTTAAAACCTTAAAACTTTAACAGCAATGGAGTAAGGTAAGGAACCCACCACTGAGGACAATTAGAAAAAAAGACAAATATGGGGAGACAGACTCACAATTATTTGGAGACAGACTCAGTTATGCAGCAAACACAGCAAAAATCTCCTTTTGGGAGAGCTCTAAAACAGCACTCCTCCTCTTGCAGAACAGAAGGCAATGTAAGCAAACCCACGTGCAGCTCAGAAAAATGGAGGTTTACAACAGTAACTCTGCAGGGGGTGGGGGAGGGGTAGCCCCTGCAGATAGGTTAAGAGAAAGTTTAAAACCTTAAAACTTTAACAGCAATGGAGTAAGGTAAGGAACCCACCACTGAGGACAATTAGAAAAAAAGACAAATATGGGGAGACAGACTCACAATTATTTGGAGACAGACTCAGTTATGCAGCAAACACAGCAAAAATCTCCTTTTGGGAGAGCTCTAAAACAGCACTCCTCCTCTTGCAGAACAGAAGGCAATGTAAGCAAACCCACGTGCAGCTCAGAAAAATGGAGGTTTGCAACAGTAACTCTGCAGGGGGTGGGGGAGGGGTAGCCCCTGCAGATAGGTTAAGAGAAAGTTTAAAACCTTAAAACTTTAACAGCAATGGAGTAAGGTAAGGAACCCACCACTGAGGACAATTAGAAAAAGACAAATATGGGGAGACAGACTCACAATTATTTGGAGACAGACTCAGTTATGCAGCAAACACAGCAAAAATCTCCTTTTGGGAGAGCTCTAAAACACCACTCCTCCTCTTGCAGAACAGAAGGCAATGTAAGCAAACCCACGTGCAGCTCAGAAAAATGGAGGTTTACAACAGTAACTCTGCTGGGGGTGGGGGTGGGGTAGCCCCTGCAGATAGGTTAAGAGAAAGTTTAAAACCTTAAAACTTTAACAGCAATGGAGTAAGGTAAGGAACCCACCACTGAGGACAATTAGAAAAAAGACAAATATGGGGAGACAGACTCACAATTATTTGGAGACAGACTCAGTTATGCAGCAAACACAGCAAAAATCTCCTTTTGGGAGAGCTCTAAAACACCACTCCTCCTCTTGCAGAACAGAAGGCAATGGTGGTGGATGGTGGTGGTGGATGGTGGTGGATGGTGGATGGTGGTTTATGGTGGATGCTGAAAAAGCATTCAACTGTGTTGAATGGGGTTCAGGTTTTGGAGAAGGTTGGCCTGGAACCCTGATTTCTTAAGTGGATAGGGGCTCTGTATAGAGAACCAAAGGCAAGGATTCGGGTAAATGGGGGAAGGGGGGGGGGTGCTCAGATGAGTTCCCCCTGTGTAGGGGAATGAGACAGGGGTGCCCCTTGTCACCATTACTCTTTGTCTTGGTCATTGAAGCACTGGCAGATCAAATTCGGAGCAATCCTGATGTGAGCAAGGTGATCATTGGCCAGCAGGAGCATAAAATCTCACTGTTTGCAGACGATGTTATTTATACATTATGGATTTCCCAGGTCTTGTTGCCAGTCCTGCTGTAGGAAGTGGAGAGGTACGGAAAAGTGTCTGCCTATAAGGTTAATTTGTCCAAGATGGAATTCTAGGGGTACAAACAGGGGTAGATTTAGAGCAGAGATTAATGGAGGCTTTCCCCTTCAAGTGGGTACGCACTTCCCTGTAATATTTGGGGGTGCAGGTGGGGAAGGATTGGTGGGACATATACCATCTTAACTATGGGCCACTGCTGAAAACAATAGAGACCTGGAGAAGTGAGGTATGGTTCTGATTTCATGGTTGGGGAGGATGGCAACCATGAAGATGAATGTGCTTCTGTGCTTACTTTTTTTATGGCTCTCCCAGTGAAGGTGCCGGAGGGGGAGCTCCAGAAGCTACAAAGGAAGTTTTTTGCATTCATCTGGTGGAAACGGTTTTCCTAGTGTGGCGCAGCAGGTGTTATTTTGGGGAAAAGAAGACTGAGGGTTGGGGGGTCCCAAACCTGGTGGCCTTCTATGAGGCTGCCCAGGTACGAAGTATTTTTGATTGGAGGGATGGGCAAGTGAGGAAGAATTGGGTGGCATTGGAACAGAGCCTCTATGGGCGGGGGTCAATCCAAGATATTCTGTGGCTCCCTGCAAACGGGGACCAGAAGGGGGGGGGGGGCGAGAACCCTTTAACTGCCCTTACTTTGTGAGTTTGGGATAAATATCAGAAGAACGTAATGGGAGGAACCAGAGGGGGATGCTGACCCCCTTGTGAGCGAATGAAGTATTCCCCCCAGGGGTGCGGAATTCCAGGGCAGCTAGGTGGGAGGAACAGGGGGTGTGATCGATAGGGCACATATAGTGGGTCAATGGACGGTTGCTTTCTTTTTTTTTTTTTTAAATATTTTATTTAAGTTTTTGTCACTAAACCATAAACAATCCAACATATAACGCAACATACAACAAAAAAACCCCACACTTCCTCTCACCCCACCACCAACCCCCCTCCCCCACCCCAGGTCCTATCAAATTAACACCACACTGCTGGACAAGATATAACTACAGACCAAGCAATTGTCTACTGGAAGTGACACCCAACTCTTTGGGCACATTAACATTTGGCCGCCTCCCCGAACTCCAGTAGCGCTCTCCATTTACTCCTTCGATAAGAGGATTGCAGCTCTCCCTTCCGAGGCATTAGTTCAAATTTACTATAAGTACAAACTAGACCCCACCATGTTTGCCAATGGAGGCAGGAAATTTCCTTCCAGTTCCGTATCCGATGACATAGGGCAATGCCTAACAAAAAATCTAGAAGAAACGCATCTTTGCCGCACCTTAGTGAGATGCCCGAAACTGAGCGAAAAACTACAATTTCCCATGTGAGGGGGACACTAAGGCTTAGAACCTTTTGTACGGATTCCCATACCTGCATCCAGTAAGTTTGGAGCTTAGGACAGTCAAAGACAACATGTCTAAAAGTGCCAATTTCTTTTTGACAAAACCAACATTTATTACTTGCCATTTTGTCCCACCTGCTAAGGCGCACGGGGGTGATATAAGCCCTATGGGCAAAAAAGAATAACGTTTGAGTAACAGAGGCAGACTTGGTAATCCGCACATGGGTAGACCAGAATTTCTCCCAACCCGTTTGTGACAGGGCGATGCCAGTATCCCTCTCCCAAGCACCTCCCAGGGTACCCGAGACTCCAGGACCGACTTGCTTCAAAACTTTGTACAAAAGGGAGGCCTTCCCCGTAGTTCCCTGCACTTGTTCAATTGTGGTTTCCAGCTTCCCCTCAGTCTTCAGTTGCCGCACATCTCCAAGAACCCCCGCAACACAATGCTTCAGCTGGGCCCATTGGAAATACGCTGACCCTGGAAGATGAAATTCCCTCTGCAACTCCCCAAAACCTTTCCATACACCCTTGGCAATCAGCTGCCCAACAGTCAATATGCCCCTACTATACCAGAGTTTCCACGCAATGGATTTACGTTGCACCTTAAAGAGCGGATTACACCACAAGGAAAGCCTCTCCGATAACACCTCATCTGATCTACTGGCCTGTAACAAGTTCTGAAAAGCCCTTTGCGTGTCCAAGACCATCTGGGGCCTTGAAGATGCATCACTGAATACCATACCCTGCATTCGATGCAGGGGGAAGGGGGCCGCCATTTTCTCCTCAAGGCTTAGCCAGATCGGACTTTGCTCATTCAGCTGCTCCGACCATCTGGCCCCTTGCTTCATCAAGAAGGCACTATGATAAAGCCGAAAGTCTGGGAAGTTCACCCCCCATTTTCTTTGCTAGCCCTAAGCTTTTTAAGTGAAATTCTAGGAGGCTTGTCATTCCACAGAAAGGAAATTAAGAGCCTCTCCATCTGTCGATATGTCTGCTCCGGAAGATAGATTGGCAACATTTCCAAAATGTAATTTATTTTAGGAACTATTTCCATTTTAATTGTCTCCAGTCACCCCCACCACGTTAATCGCAATGGAGACCACTTTGTAGTCAGTGACTGTATAATAGATACTACCGACTTTGAATTAAAACGAACTGTTTCCTCTAAGGGGTGGGAGTAGTGGACACCTAGGTACTTCACCGGTTTTGACTCCCAAATGAAGGGAAACTCCGACATCATACCCTTGAAAGTACGAGAATTAAGAGCAAAAGCTACTGACTTAGTCCAATTGATCTTGTACCCTGAAAGGACCAAGTACCTTTCGATCTGGTCTAAAATGTGGGGAATCGAATCTGGGGTGGTAAACAAGAGAAGATCATCAGCATAGGCCAACAGTTTGATCTCTTTGCCCAACATATTGAAACCTTGTATCCGAGGATTTTGTCGTAGCAACAAGGCTAAAGGTTCCAGAACAATATTAAACAGCATTGGGGATAGTGGGCATCCCTGTCGCGACCCACGACCCAGGAGGAGTTCACGATATTGGGTATTGTTAACACAGATACTTGCTAAAGGCCAGGCATACAAAACTTTAACAAAGTTGACAAACCCTACACCAAAGCCAAACCACTTAAGAGCAGAAAACAAAAAAGCCCACTCCAACCGATCAAACGCCTTTTCGGCATCCAACGACAATCCAACCAGCGGGACATCCATTACCTCTGCCCCAGCCAAAACATGACAAAAAAGCCTAGCGTCATCCGCTGTCGACCTACCTTCGACAAAACCGCACTAATCAGGGTGAACCATAGAGGGAATCACCTTGGCAAGACGCCGCGCCAATACAGTCGCATATATCTTATAATCCACGTTTAGTAGAGAGATTGGCCGGTAATTACTCACCAATTGTGGATCCCTCCCTGCCTTCTCAATCACTACCACATTTACTGCGGCGAAAGAACCTATCTGCGGGCTTTCTTCCAACAGGGCAAGAAAATATTGCTGCAAAAACGGTACCAAGTCCTTAGCAAAAGTCTTAAAAAATTCTGAAGGCAAGCCGTCCGGCCCGGCAGCTTTCCTAGTCGCCAGGGAGTCAATGGCACACTGTATCTCCACTAAAGAAATCGGTTTGTCAAGGCTAGCTGCCAACTCCCGCTCTACCACCGGCCTATGACTCTCGTCTATTAACTGTGAGAAAGCATCCGGCAGACATTCCGTCTCAGAGGCGTACAGTTGTGCATAAAAGACTCTAAAAGACTCAGCAATTTCAGAGTCTCCAACCACCAGCGCCGACCTTCCCTGATCTCTAATAGCAGCAATTCTGCTAGCTTCCTTACGGGCTCTCAACGCATTGGCAAGAAGTCTGCCAGCCTTATTCCCTTCCCTATAGTAAGTGCCCTCCTGGGCTTTAACGCACTGCGAGGCCTCTGACGTTAAAAGTTGATTATACCTCAAACACAGCCTTTGCAGCCGTAAAAGAATACAGGGCTCTGATCTCTTAGCCAATACCCGCTCCCCGGCCCTAATTTGCGTCTCCAGAGCTCTCAGCTGTTCTCCACGCCGCCTCACCAATCCAATACTAAAACTGGTGATGACGGCTCTCAGAAAGGCTTTCAAACCCTCCCATCTAGCCCATCCTGTAGACAGATGTGGGGTGTTAAAGAGAAAATATTCCTGGATGGCCTCCTGAATCTTTAAACGAAAATCTTCGATCTCCAGCAATGCTCTGTCAAAAGACCACCTATTATTTGGGGAACTCAACGCATCATCCTGCAGCACCACCGAGACAGCAGCATGATCCGAGAGATGCATTGCATGAATCTCTGCCGCTATCAAGTTTGGGACCAAAGACTTAGATATGAGGATATAATCAATTCGCGACAGAGATTGATGGGGGGGAGAGAAAAAAGTAAAGTCCAAGTCCCCAGGGTGCAACATTCGCCATGTGTCCACTAACCCCATCTCCCCCATCATGGACATAAGGACCCTCTGCGCTTTAGTCGGTCCCAGAGTCTTAGGTGGTTGCCTATCTACAAGGGCATCCACCACCAGATTCAAATCGCCTCCCAACACTTTCAGAGAAGAGGGCTCTGCCTGCATTTCCTCCACCAACAAGCGAAAGAAATCCGGACAATCCCTATTAGGAGCATAAACATTCATTAAGACTAACTCTAGAGCCCCCACCTTAACACAAGCTTTAATCCATCTTCCTTCCTGGTCCGCTCTAACTTGATGTACAATAATGTTGAGAGACTTACGGGCCAAGATGGCAACTCCATTATGTTTGCCCCTTGCCGCAGAAAAGGCTACTAGCCTGAAAGGTTTTATATTCAATTTTAGTGATTCCTTCTCGCTAAGGTGAGTCTCCTGCAGCATTAAAATGTCAACTTTTTCTTGTTTACCATAGAGAATGATTTTCCTTCGCTTTATAGGACTGTTTATGCCCTTTACATTTAAGGACAGAAATCTAATAGGCGCCATATCTCGTCCGACAACTCAAGGCCTTAAGTCTCTCAACCAAGTTGTTATCATACTTATATGCGCTTAGCTCCTTCATAGACAGTGCCCAGCAACACTTCACCTGCTTTATTCGTGCAATTGCCTGTACCTTGTAATTGACAATAACTAATCCCCAGCAAATACCCAACACAAAACAATTCTTAAAGGACCCCGGGGTGGGGAGGAGACCCAAGAACCAACCAGGGAAACCCAGAGCAAGAAGAGCAGGTACAGAGGAGCTTCAAGACAACAAAAGTTCCTAAGCAATTGTGCAATCATCCTAAATATTGAAAACAGCCTACACAGTTTCCTCATAATAGTTAAAGACAAAGTCCCGGTATACAGAGGCCCAACTTTGGACTGTCTACCTCTTCATATTGGCCTGAGACGACAGCCCAAAGACTAAACTAAGAGTCTCATTCAGTTATACTCATTGCATCAGTTCTTGTTCTTTCTCGTCGATGAACGCAAATAGAGTCTCAGGATCTTCAAAGGTCCTTGTGCTGTTATGTAGCGTAATTCTCATTCTGGCAGGGTGAAAGAGTCCGAATCTTGCCTGTAGCCTCTGCAGTCTGGGCCTCAATTCTAGGAACCTCTTCCGCTTATCCACAGTACTCTTCGCAAAATCAGGAAAAAACATCAGCCTGCGCCCTTCAAATTCAACGGGAGATCTAGCACGAGCCGCTTCCATGATTCTGAGAACCTGCTGATGCCTCAAAACTTTGAGGATTATCGGCCGAGGCCGGTTATTACCCGCCAGGGGCTGCGAGGGTACCCGATGCGCTCTCTCGATCTCGAAAGGCATGTCAAAGGCAAGCTGCAGCGTAGTAGGAATCAATTTGTGCAGAAAGGCAAAGATATCCTTCCTTTCAGCCCCTTCAGGTACACCCACAATCCTAATGTTGTTCCGGCGGGATCTGTTATTATTATCCTCCAGTTCTTTCTGCAACTGTTTGATTTGCTTAGCCTGCTTATCCACGGCCTTCATTATTTCCTCCTGCGCCATCACTCGCTGCTCCATCTGTTCCTGGCGAAGACTGAGGCTCTCCATGCCGCTCTTGAGTCTGCTCATGTCCTCCTGCACAGTAGCGAGTGATTCGCTGTTTGCCGACACTATTTCTTTTATCGCACGCACCTCCACCAGCAGCTCTTGAATGGCCTCGGGATATTCTCGCATCGGCGCCATTTTCTGTGGGGATGGAGGCTCTGTCTTAGATCTCTTCGCGCTCGCTCCCTGACTCGCGGCAAAGTCCAAACGTGCAGGTTTGGGTCCCGACATCTCTCTGGATCATTGGGGCTTGACAATCTCTGACTTCCTCCACTAGTATTCAGCACAATTTCAGGATTCTTTACTAGGCACCTCCGGAGCGACGCTCTACACAGCCACCCTGCTTCGTTCCAGGCTCCGCCCCCCCATGGACGGTTGCTTTCTTTTGACACAATGAAGGAGTGCTATGGGCTCTGGGAATTGGATAGATAATTGTTCTTGCAGGTGATCCATTTTGGGGGGAGTAGAGAAATCTGGGAGGGGTTGGCACGTCCAGAAATGGGCTTTGAAACACTCTACCATGTGAGCTAGACCTCTAAGGTTTTGCTATCTAAGTTGTATAAACTACGGATGGAAGGGGACGCGAGGAAATTAGGGTTTCGGGGGGCCTGGGAGGCTGATTTTGGGGACCCACTGACTGATAAGCAATGGTAGGTAATATATGAAAGGTAAGGAAGGCATCACTGGCTGTCACCCTACAGAAGAATGGGTATCAAGTTTTCTATAGACTGTATCTGACTCTAGTGAAGCTTGACTGTGTGCTGAGGTCATACAGCTCACAGTGCTGGAAGGGCTGTGGGAAGGATAAGGATTTTCTCCATATGTAGTGAGGGTGTGAGAGAGTGGTGAGGGTGGTAAAGTTTTTCAAAGGGGTCAGTGGAGTGGAGGTATCTTTGAGCCCCAGCTCTATGCTCTTGAACCTCCCTCTGAAGGGGATGGAAGACTATCTAGCGTGGGGGGGGGGGAGGGAGGGGGGGAAGGTATGGCTGGCTGTGTGATTGAAGCTGGTGAAACTATGGAAAGATGTGCAGATTTCAAGGGGGGACAGTGCGGAAGTTGGATTATATTGAGCGAGTGAACTCATTGACAGCCTACAGAAACCACCGATATGCCCAACATCTACAGATATGGGGGGTCATACAGACAGTGGCGGCATGAGGGTTTCTGCCGTCAGAGCACTCTCTGTGCCGCCACCACTCCTAAAGACTACACCTCCGTCCAGCCCACCATGCCGCCTCCCCTTTGTGCTGAAGCGATGGCGGCTGAACTGCCATTTCAGTGCTGCATGGTGCCTTAAAGTGCATGGCCTGCTGTTCCTGCCCCCCCTCCAATGCAACTTTCTTGGAGGATGGGCAGGAGTGGCAGGCCGGTTCTGCCTGCACGTTTTAAAGCCTTCCATGGCGCTGAAGTAGAAGTTCAGCTGCCACTTCCTGGGGGATTGGAGTAGTGATGCCGCCCACCAGGGTCTGCCGCCATAGGTGACTGCCTAGTTCACCTAGTGGACGGGCCGACCCTGCATACAGAGCATGGAGGCAGGGGGGAGGAAGTTGGGGAGAATCTTGGGCAGCTCTTGAAGAACTACAATTAAGGAATAGTATTAAGGCCCCTGAGTATGCGTCCCCATGTCGTGGGCGTTCTGGGGTATGTCATGGGCAGTGACAGAGGCTAACCGAGTGGCGGCGATATTGCACTGCTAGCCAGTTATCTTCTATGGGTAAAAGATAGGCGCTGCAAAAGCTGGGCTATCTTTACCTGTAGAAGCTAACTGGGCAGCGGTGCAATATCGCCACTACCGGTTAGCCTCTGCGGCTTCTGGGCATGTGCAGCAACCCCGGATATTCAATACTGGGCAGCATATGACCCCGGCATTGAATATCCAGGGTTAGAGGATGGCGGCAATGGCTAGGCACTGTACTTGCGCCTAGCAGTCCTAACTCAATATTGGCCCTATATAGCCCGATTCCATTCCAGACATAGAGGCGCTCTGTATGTCCAGTCTGAACCGGATGTACAGAGGGCGTCGCAATTCTGATCCCGTGGGGCACATCTAGCTCCGTGGGATCAGAATCGCAAACAATCCTGTACGTGCAGGATGGGACTGCAAATCAGCCCAGCCTGCACATACAGGACATGCCCGACTAACAATGGAGCCATGGCGCCATGGCATCCAATTGCCATGGCACCGCGGCTCCATTGTAAAGCCACGATCCCGGCCGCTGGCTCCAGCAAAGTACAGTCAAACCTCGGTTTTCATGATTAATCCGTTCGAAAAAGTCTGACTAAAACCGAAACGTATGAAAACTGAAGCAATATTTCCCATAAGAAATAATGTAAATCCAATTAATCCGTTCCTAACACCCAAAAATATTCACAAAAAATACATTTTATAGAGAATAACTATATTTTTACATACAGAAAACAATGAGAAATAAATATAAATGACTAATGAAATGGATAAATGAACATTTAACATCACTGAAAGCAAGCTAAGTACAGTACTGTACAGTACAGTATGTTAACATCTGGCCTTAGCCACCCCTGACAAGCTGCTGTGCCCAGCTCTCTTCGGAATCACATTGAATTCAGTCCATTAAAATACCTTTACATTATCTGCTCAATGCTTCAGAATGGCAGAAAATCTTAATGATATAGCTTCAGACGTACCCTGCAAGAGAAAGAACTGCCTCCCACATTCATGCAACATCTCCTGCTTACGTTGACAGCTTTTCTTCCCTGCTACCGGGACAAAATCTCAGTCAAAAGACGTTGAAAACCGAAGCAATGCATGAAAACCGGGACAAAATCTCAGTCAGAAAAGACGTTGAAAACCGAAGCGTATGAAAACCGGGGCAAATGAAAACCGAGGTTTGACTGTATTCCCCGCAGCCTGACTCCCCAATCTGGCCACCTACGGCCAGGGTCGGGCTGCAGGGAATGTCCTCGGTCCCCCCCTAGCCTCATCTGCGCCCTGGGCCACCAATCCATGTTGTCCAGGGAAGTTATTGCATCTCAGAGGTGGAATAACTTCCTTGTACAAGTCTCCAACCCCGGACATACAGGGCCGATATTAGAATTGGCCCTGTATGTCCAGGGCCAGCGACCGCCCACTGCCCACCCTAACTCCGCCCGTCTAACTTCCCCATACAACTGGCGGAGAGGTTAGATGCCGGCGGGAATCTTCATGGGACAGAATAACCCTGATAGTGTTTAAAGCGGATGAATATAGTGTGAAAGCACTTCATGGGGAAGTAACCCCCCATGACATTTTTGACCCTTACCATACCACTCCTCGCAATTTCTACATATTATGGACATCCACACCCTTGCAGCATCACCACTGTAGACCAGAGAAAAACACCCTTCCTGCAGCATCACCAGGCACAAACAAAGCAGGACGGGAGACCCACCATGGGGTGTCTCCAGTCCTGCTTTCTTTGTGCCAGCATCATCACTATAACCATGCTTTTAGTCAGGCAGCACCAGCAGATAACTGTTTGCAACCTGCGCTTTCTCCTCCTCTTTTCTTTCCTGTTTGGAATTGTAGTTCTTTTTCATTTCTTTTATACTATTTTAGTTTTTATTGTACACTGCTTTGTGTATTATAAAGGTGAACATAAGAACATAAGATATGCCATACTGGGTCAGACCAAGGTCCATCAAGCCCAGTATTCTGTTTCCAACAGTGGCCAATCAAGGTCATATGTACCTAGCAGTTTCCCCAAGGGACACAGGTTCCACAATGCTTGTATTGGTTCAAGCATTGATATCCTGGGTCCCTTCTTAATAATGGTTTATGGACCTTTCCTCCAGGAACTTGTCCAAACCTTTTTTAAACCCAGCTACACTAACAGCCTTTACTACATCCTCCGGTAACAAATTCCAGAGTTTGATTACACGTTGAGTGAAAAAATATTTTCTTTTATTAGTCTTAAATAGTTTACCCTGTAGCTTCATTGCATGTCCCCTAGTCTTTCTATATTCTGATAAGGTAAACAATCGATCTACGTATACCCGTTCCACTCCGTTCATTAATTTATAGACTTCTATCATATCTCCCCTCAGCCGTCTCTTTTCCAGGTTAAAGAGCCCTAACCTTTTTAGCCTTTCTTCATAGGAGTATCCTTCCATCCCCTTTACCATTTTGGTGGCTCTTCTCTGAACCTTTTCTAAAATCGCTATATCCTTTTTAAGATACAGTGACCAGAATTGCACACAATATTCAAGGTGCGCTCTCACCATGGAACGATATAGAGGCATTATAATATCTTTTGTTTTATTTTCCATTCCTTTCCTTATGATACCTAGCATTCTATTTGCTCTCTTGGCTGCTGCTGCACACTGGGGTGAGGGTTTTAACATGGTATCCACAATGACGCCTAAATCTTTTTCCTGGGTGGTGGTTCCTAATGTGGAACCTTGCATCGTGTAACCATAGTTTGGGTTGTTCTTCCCTAGGTGCATAACCTTGCACTTGTCCACATTAAATTTAATCTGCCATTTTGATGCCCAGTTTTCCAATTTATCAAGATCCTCTTGCAATTTTCCACAATCCTCTTGGGTTTTAACAACTTTAAATAGTTTTGTGTCATCTGCAAATTTGATAACCTCACTCGTTATTCCACTTTCCAGGTCATTTATGAATATGTCAAAAAGCAGCGGACCCAGCACAGATCCCTGGGGTACACCACTATTCACCTTTCTCCATTGGGAAAATTGGCCATTTAGCCCTACCCTCTGCTTTCTATCTTTTAACCAGTTCCTGAGCCACAATAGTACACTGCCTCCTATCGCATGACTCTTTAGTTTTGCCAAATGTCTCTGATGAGGAACCTTGTCAAAGGCTTTCTGAAAGTCCAGATACACAATATCAACCGACTCACCTTTGTCCACCTGATTATTCACTCCTTCAAAAAAAAAAAAAATAACAGATTAGTAAGACAAGATCTTCCTTGTCTAAAGCCATGTTGGCTGTCTCCCATTAGGTCATGACCACTGTTCCCTCTAAGCTGTGCGCGTGTGCGCGCGCACACACCTCGCCGAGCGAGCGCACATACTTTACAACAGAGCGCACAAAAATTACGGTTCTGATTCTGATAGAAAACACCACAGACGTCTTAAAATTTAAAAGTTATGATTGTAATTACTAGAAATTTTCCGCTTCATTTAGTAATCGTCTATTTTCATTTAATTTGATTAAAATCAATGTGGTGTACATACTGTATTCTGATGTGTAGTCAAATTTTAAAGTATATAACTCCGAGTGTCATTATGTGGCGCACAAAAATTTAACCTTCCTTCAAAAGCTGCACACAGCTGATATTTTATGCGCACACAGCCTACAGAAAATTAGAGGGAACATTGGTCATGACTATCTACATGCTGAGTAATTTTATTCTTTATGATGGTTTCTACCATTTTTCCAGGTACTGATGTCAGGCTCACCGGTCTGTAGTTTCCCGGATCACCCCTGGAACCCTTTTTAAAAATTGGTGATACATTGGCGATCCTCCAATCTTCAGGTATTAGAGATGATTTTAATGATAGTTCACAGATTACTAATAGCAGGTCTGCAATCTCCTATTTCAGTTCTTTCAACACCCTTGGATGTACACCATCTGGCCCAGGTGATTTGCTACTCTTCAGTTTATCTAATAGTTGTAATACATCTTTCCGATGTATCGATATTTCCTTCAATTCTTCCGCACCTTTAAATACCACTTCAGTCATGGGTAACATCCCTACATCTTCCTCAGTAAAGACTGAAGCAAAGAATTCATTCAGTCTCTCCGCTATCGCCTTGTCGCCTCTTAGTGCTCCTTTAACCCCTTTATCATCTAATGGACCAACTGACTCTCTCACAGGTTTTTTGCTACGAATGTACTTGAAAAGGTCTTTACTTCGCGTTTTTGCTTCCGCAGCAAGCTTCTTCTCAAATTCTCCCTTTGTCTGCCTTATCAATGCCTTGCATTTGACTTGCCAGTGCTTGTGCTGTTTCCAGGTTTCGTCGTTTGGCTCTTTTTTCCATTCCCTGAAAGATGCTTTTTTGGCAACAACAGCCTCTCTGACCTCACCTTTAAACCATGCTGGCAGTTTTTTGGAGTTCCTTCCACTTTTCTTAAAGCGTGGAATACAGCTGGTCTGGGCTTCCAAGATAGTATTTTTCAACAACAGCCAAGCCTGATGTACGTCTTTAACCTTTGCAACTGCTCCTTTTAGTTTTTTCTTAACTGTTTTCCTCATTTTATCATAGTCTCCCTTTCGAAAGTTAAAAGGTAGTACTGTGGATTTCCGTACTATCCCTCCTCCACTAATTAAATCAAAGGCGATCATGCTATGATCACTATTGCCAAGTGGCCCCAACAACCTTATCTCTTGCACTAGATCTGGTGTTCCACTAAGGACTAGGTCTAATATGGCTTCCCCTCTGGTCGGTTCATGAACCAGCTGCTCCAAGAAGCAGTCATTTATTTCATCTAGGAACTTTATCTCCCTAGCATGTCCTGACGTGACACTGACCCAGTCGATACCGGGGTAGTTGAAATCACCCATTATTATTACTGCGCTGTAACTTTTGTTAGCTTCCTTGATTTCTTTGAGCATTTCATCATCCATTTGGTCATTCTAGCCAGGCGCTCGATTTTACACCCCCACTGCCATTGCCTTCCCCCTTTTACATGGAATTTCAATCCATATAGATTCTACAGCAGATTTTGTTTCCTGCAAAACTTTAATCCTTTCTGACTCAATGCCCTCTCTAACATAGAGAGCAACCCCTCCACCAATTTGATCAGCTCTGTCATTTCGATATAGTTTGTACCCAGGTATCACAGTGTCCCACTGGTTGTCCTCCTTCCACCATGTCTCTGATATTCCAATCATATCTAACCTTTCATTTAGAGCTATATATTCTAACTCTCCCATCTTATTTTTTAGACTTCTAGCATTTGCATACAAGCATTTTAGAGAATGTACTTTATTCATATTAATTTGGCTATTGTTAGACATGGGTAATTTGGGATCTTTAAGCTCTGTCTGCTCCATACTTGAGGGCATTTGGGCTACTTTACTCTTTTGTGGAACCTCTCTGCTTTTGGTAGTATCCTTCAAAGATACATTCTTCCGAACCATCCGCTCTTGGGCGACTGTCGGCTTTCCCCTAATATCTAGTTTAAAAGCTGCTCTATCTCCTTTTTAAATGTTAATGCCAGCAGCCTGGTTCCATCCCGGTGAAGGTGAAGCCCATCCTTTCGGAAGAGCCCCTCCTTTCCCCAGAATGTTCCCCAGTTCCTAACAAATCCAAAACCCTCATCTCTGCACCATTGTCTCATCCACGCATTGAGACTCCGGAGCTCTGCCTGCCTTTTGGGTCCTGCGCGTGGAATGGGAAGCATTTCGGAGAATGCTACCTTGGAAGTTCTGGATTTCAACTTCCTACCTAAAAGTCTAAATTTAGCCTCCAGAACCTCCCTACCACATTTTCCTATGTCATTGGTACCGACATGTACCAAGACAGCAGACTCCTCCCCAGCACTATCTAAGACCTTATCTAGGTGGCGCGTGAGGTCCGCTACCTTCGCACCAGGCAGGCATGTTACCAGGCGATCCTCACGTCCACCAGCCACCCAGCTATCTACATGCCTAATGATCGAATCACCAACTATAACAGCTGTCCTAACCCTTCCCTCATGGGCACATGGCTCTGGAGAAACGTCCTCGGTGCGAGAGGGTTTTACATCACCTGGAGGACAGGTCCTAGTTACAGGATCACTTCCTGCCACACCAGGGTGATGCTCTCCTGTCACGTGACCTCTCTCCTCCATGGCAACAGGGATGCTGCCAGACTGGAGGTGGGACTTCAGGACTATATCCCTGTAGGTCTCGTCTATGTACCTCTCTGTCTGTCTTATGCTTTCCAAGTGTGCTACTTTAGCCTCTAGAGAACGGACTCGTTCCCTGAGAGCAAAGAGCTCCTTGCGCTTAGTGCACATGTAAGACCTCTCACCAACTGGGAGAAAATCATACATGTGACACTCAATGCAAAAGACTGGAAAACCCCCATCCTGCTGCTGGACTGCTGTCTCCATCTTAGTTTTAAGTTTGTGTTTAGATCTAAGTTCTTTACTTACTAAGAGTTGCTATGGATATTTATACTAATAAAACTGTACCTAATACGTGTAATATACCTTGTTCACCTGAAGCTTAACTAATCTCAGGTCCTTAGTGTATGACTGATTTGGGTAATGAGCTTCACCTGAGAGCACCTCCTGTCTTTTAAGATGTGTAAGTACCTATAAAGCTACGATTATCCCAGGGGTGGGTGGGTGTGGGGAGGGAGGGAGGGAAATAACACTTATTAAAAGAGGGCTGCTACACAGTATCCTGTCTTGTGCTGCTGAGGTAAGCTATATTCTGATTTGATTTAAATTATAGCTCTTAGCTGCTGCTAAGCTCTAACTTCTTATGAAATTTAAACTACAAGCTCTCTGCTGGGTTCTACTTTTAACCAGAACGCTCTCTTCTGTGTTTTAAATTTAAGCTAAAAGTACTTTGCTGATGCTAGGCCCTGAGTGACTATTCAATTTAGACTACAAGCTCTCTGCTGGATTCCAAATGTAAGCAGAAAGCTCTCTTCTGTGTTTTAAATTTAAACTAAAAGTACTTTGCTGTTACTAGGCCCTGAGTGACTATTAAATGTAAACTACAAGCTCTCTGCTGGGTTCCAAATGTAACCAGAAAGCTCTCTTCTGTGTTTTAAATTTAAACTAAAAGTACTTTGCTGTTACTAGGCCCTGAGTGACTATTACATTTAAACTACAAGCTCTCTGCTGGGTATGAAATGTAACCAGAAAGTTCTCCTCTGTGTTTTAAATTTAAACTTAAACTGCTGCTACTAGGCCCTGACTGATTTAACAAAAAATAGTGGGCTCACAGATTAATTAGCTTTAATACAAAGAATTCCTTTTAGAAAATTACCAGAAGTATATACTCACAGTTGCAGATCCCTCTCCAGAAGTAACAGTCCCTTTTTCTAGTCCTTCAAGACAGAGGATCACAGAGCTCTGGTTGAGCTATTTATGCCTGTGCTGCTGAGGTAAGCTGTGACCAACTTCCTGGGTAATTAACAGTCCTGGCTTGGATAGGAGGAGTCTTTCAAAATGGCCTTTTGATCTGCCACCTGGTGTTAACACCTATTGAAAAATTTCACAGGTCTCTTGCCCCCTAGGTAGAAGGCCTCTTTGTAAAGGTCTCTAGAAGACTTTATTTGTTGCTCAAAGAGTTCAGACCCTGTTCTGCCTTTTGTGCTAAGCTAAATTCTGATTTGATTTAAATTATAGCTCTTAGCTGCTGCTAGGCTCTAACTTCTTATGAAATTTAAACTACAAGCTCTCTGCTGGGTTCTACATTTAACCAGAAAGCTCTCTTCTGTGTTTTAAGGTGGTATAGCAAATGTAAATAAACCATAATTTTAACATGTAAATTTAGCCCTTTCTAAAACCACCATTCACATGTAGATGCCATTTTCACAAATAAATGCTAGTTACACGTTAAGTTACATGTGTAAGTTGCATAATATCAATTTAGATATGTCTAAGTTGCCTAGTTGCCTCCAATGATTTTTCTCACGTCTCCTGCTCTGCATGTCAGCACATGTACACACACTCCTGCACATCTTTATACATATTTTAGAAAAGGCTCCACATTTGGCAAAGCCTTTTCTAAAATACTGCCAGAATTGGGTAAGTCCCAAACTTGATAGAATGTATACAATTCCGATACTCAACAGTTGTTAGTGGAGTGGGGGCATGATATTCAGTCTCAGCTTGATTGAATTTGTGGATTAATAGCTACTTGGATGAATGCCAATGTGCATCCTTTGAATCCGAAGGAAACTGGGCTGTTTCGACTCAATAGGAATTCTCCTCCTCTCCTCTGTGTTTTAGGTGTGGGTGGAGGTGGTATTGATTTTGGATTCAGTCCGTAATCTGGGAGTTCTATTTGACACTTAGATGGCATTTAAGCCCCAGATTTATTTATTGTATTTATTTTTATTTAGACAGTTTTGTATACCGCCTTATCGTTCAATCAAAGCGGTCACAACACAATTGGGGGATACATTTAACACGCGGGGATATGAGACACATACACTAATACTTACAGGGAACATGGGCAATGGAGGGTTAAGTGGCTTGCCCAAGACCACAAGGAGCATCTGTGGGACTAGAAATCCCAGTCCTTCCGGCCCAAGGTTGCTGTCCTCTAGTGGGATTTGAACCCCCGACCTTCCGGCCTGAAGTACCTTGCCCCAACCACTAGGCTACTCCTCAGTGTTAGCTACAGCATTCTATAGATTATGGTTGTTATGCCGTTTTTTAGTATTAATTTTCATATGATGATTTTGGCATGGTGCCCCAATTGCTTGTATTAGTAAGAAGATAAGATATGCCATACTGGGTCAGACCATGGTCCATCAAGCACAGTATCCTGTTTCCAATAGTGGCCAATCCAGGTCACAAGTACCTAGCAGGTTCCCAGAAAGGCACACAGGTTCCACAGTGGATTTCCCGGGTCCTCTTTAATATGGACCTTTCCTCCAGGAACTTGTCCAAACCTTTTTTAAACCCAGCTACACTAACATCTTTTACTACATCCTCCAGTAACGAATTCCAGAGTTTGATTACATGTTGAGTGAAAAATAATTTCTCTTGCTAATCTTAAATGGGATACATTGTAGCTTCATTGCGTGTCCCCCTATTACTTTTTGATGGCTCTCAGTGGAGGTGGTAGAGATGAGGACAGTAACTGAATTCAAAAAAGCATGGGACAGACACAGAGGATCTCTAAAGGAAAAAAGGGGACTATTGTAGTTGTTGATATGGAAGGACAGACTAGATAGGCCATGTGGTCTTTTTCTGCCATATTTCTATGTTTCTATTAATATGTACACCTTAGAGGAAAGGCAGGATAGAGGTGATATGATTGAGATGTTTAAATACCTCCATGGCATAAATGTTCAGGGGGAGAGCCTCTTTCAATTGAAAGCAAGTTCTGCTACGAGGGGACATGGGATGAGAGTGAAGGGAGACAGATTCAGGAGTGATATGCGGAAATATTTCTTTACGGAAAGAGTGGTGGATCCGTGGAATAGTCTCGCAGTGGAGGTGGTAGAGATGAGGACAGTAACTGAATTCAAAAAAGCATGGGACAAACACAGACAATCTCTAAAGGAAAAAAGGAGACTGTTGTAGTTGTTGATATGGAAGGACAGACTAGATAAGCCATGTGGTCTTTTTCTGTCATCATATTTCTATGTTTCTATGGCGTAAACAATCGATCTATGTTGACCCATTCCACTCCATTCATTAATTTATAGACTTCTATCATATCTCCCCTCAGCTGTCTCTTTTCCAGGTTGAAGAGCCCTAACCTTTTAAGCCTTTCCTCATAGGGGTATCCTTCCATCCCCTTTACCATTTTGGTGGCTCTTCTCTGTTCCTTTTCTAATTCTGCTATATCCTTTTTAATATACGGTGACCAGAATCGCACACAATATTCAAGGTGCGGTCACACCATGGAACGATACAGAGGCAATATAATATCCTTGGATTTATTTTCCATTCCTTTCTTTATGATTCCTAGCATTCTATTTGCTTTCTTGGCTGCCGCTGCATACTGGGCGGAAGGTTTCAATGTGTTATCCACGATGACACTTAAATATTTTTCCTGGGTGGTGTTTCTTAATGTGGAACCTAGCATCGTGTAACCATAGTTTGGGTTGTTCTTTCCTAGGTGCTTAACTTTGCACTTGTCCACATTTCATTTCATCTGCTATCTGAATGTCCAGTCTTCCAATTTTCAAGGTCCTCTTGTAATTTTTTACAATCCTCTTATGTTTGAATAACTTTAAATAATTTTGTGTCAACTGCAAACTTGGTCACCTCACTAATTATTCCCATTTCCAGGTCATATATGAATATGTTAAAAAGCAGCGGACCCAGCACAGATCCCTGGGGTACTCCACTATTCACCCTACCCTCTGCTTTCTATCTTTTAACCAGTTCCTGATCCACAATAGTACACTGCCTCCTATTCCATGGCTTTTTGATTTTGCCAAGAGTCTCTCATGAGGGACTTTGTTAAAGGCTTACTGAAAATCCAGATACACTATATCAACTGGCTCACCTTTGTCTACTTGTTTATTCACACCTTTAAAAAAAGTAACAGATTTGTAAGACAAGACCTTTCTTGGCTAAATCCATGCTGGCTTTCTCCCATTAAACCACAACTATCTACATGTTCATTAATTTTGTTCTTTATAATGGTTTTATCATTTTGCCCAGCAATGATGTCAGGCTCAACAGTCTGTAGTTTCCCGGATCATCCTTGGAACCCTTTTTAAAAATTGACGTTACATTAGCTATTTGCCAGTCTTTGGGTACTACAGATGTTTTTTTTGTTTTTTAATTTTTATTTAATGCTTTTCATGATTACAAACAATTAAGAAAGGTAAACTTAACAAAAATACAATAATAAAGTCAGAAAAGAGAATTATCACATAAGTAAATCACATCAAGGAGAGACAATCAAAACCTACTCATACACAATTAAGCAATAAAGAGTGATTTACACTCCACATAAGGGAGCTTAAGAGAAAAACAAAACCACCTATCTACTTCTCAGCCAATTCTTTATCAGACAAAAATTTCTGCAACTGCATCACATCAGTATAAGCATAACTTTGCCCCTGGTAAGTTACCACACTAAAATAATTAAATTCACTCGGTATATTTTTATATAACCACAGTTCAATGATATTAACTTGCTGGTGGTCTCAGATAAACGGTAGAATTCTGACACTTAATTATGGGTAATCAACCTCTCCCATGTAGTGTCCGTTTACATCAATAACCTTTAGCAAGTATGTTTTAAATTATTTATATAAATATTGCTCTTCTTTACTTTTTTTCTTTGTTTTTATCAACGTTCAGTACGTCATTTTTTTAAAAAACAAATCGCTTTCACCACTCTACTTATCTTATGTAGAATGACGTCGGCAGATGCCCCGTTCATTTGCAAACAATGGAAGAACCCCAACGCCTCAATCCTCTAAGCGCTCCAGCGTTTCTCCGATTGGGTTTTTCAAGGGGATAAAGTGCATTGCTTCTTATTAGGGACCATTTAAATGTTCACTTTCTTCAACATTCTGTGATATCATTCTTTACATAGTTTATCGATTTTTTCATCAATCGCAATCTCTTCTTTTCACTGATCTCAAATTTTTCAGGACGTCCTACTGCACCGCTCGACGCAGCTGATCA
Source organism: Ichthyophis bannanicus (assembly GCA_033557465.1). Taxonomy (NCBI): domain Eukaryota; kingdom Metazoa; phylum Chordata; class Amphibia; order Gymnophiona; family Ichthyophiidae; genus Ichthyophis; species Ichthyophis bannanicus. Next base: position 220,780,338 of record CM066039.1, on the reverse strand, counting down.
AAACGTGGCAGCTCCCAGGCAAAGATGACTTCTCCCACTGCTGTACAACATCCACAGCACTTTATGTGGAGCGAAGGGGGGGTCCTCAGAGGCAGGAGCGTCTACACAGTGCCTGCAACTCAGCACCGCAGCTCAGACTCCCTCCTACTGCACCGCTCCGCGCAGCTGATCAAAACGCGGCAGCTCCCAGGCAAAGATGACTTCTCCCACTGCTGTACAACATCCACAGCACTTTATGTGGAGCGAAGGGGGGGTCCTCGGAGGCAGGAGTGTCTACACAGTGCCTGCAACTCAGCACCGCGGCTCAGACTCCCTCCTACTGCACTGCTCCGCGCAGCTGATCAAAACGCAGCAGCTCCCAGGCAAAGATGACTTCTCCCCACTACAGATGATTTTACTGATAGTTCGCAGATCACTAATAGTAGGTCTACTATCTCATATTTCAGTTCTTTCAAAACCCTCTGATGTATACCATCTGGTCCAGGTGATTTGCTACTCTTCAGTTTATCAAATAGTTGTAATACATCTTCCTGGTTTATCAATATTTATTTCAATTCTTCTGATGCATCACCTTTAAATACCATTTCAGGCATGGGTAACTTCCCTACATCTTCTCCAATAAAGATCGAAACAGTCTCTCCACTATTGCCTTGTCCCCTCTTAGTGCCCCTTTTACCCCTCTATCATCTAATGTTCTAACTGACTCTCGCACAGGTATTTTGCTACAAATATACTTGAAAAAGTTTTTATTATGTGTTTTGGCTTCCACGGCAAGCTTTTTTTCAAATTCTCTTTGTCTGCTTTATCAATGCCTTGCATCTAACTTGCCATTGCTTATGATGTTTCCAGTTTTCGTCATTTGGCTCCTTTTTTCATTCCCTGAAAGATGTTTTTTGGCTACAACCCTCTCTGACCTCAGTTTTAAACCATGCTGGCAGTATTTTGGCCTTCCTTGCTCTTTTTTTACAGTTTGGAATACATTTTGTCTGGGCTTCCAAGATAGTTTTTTTAAACAATGCCCATTCTTGATGTAAATCTTTAACCTTTGCAGCTGCTTCTTTTAGTATTTTCTTAACTATTTGCCTCATTTTATCACAGTCTTCCTTTTGAAAGTCAAAAGATAGTACTGTGGATTTCCTTGCTGTCATTCCTCCATTTATTAAATCAAATGTGATCATGCTATGATCACTATTGCCAAGTGGCCCCAACACCCTTATCTCTTGCACCAGATTCTGTGTTCCATTAAGGACTAGGTCCAAAATAGCTTCCCCTCTTGCTAGTCCATGAACCAGCTGCTCTAAGAAGCAGTCATTTATTTCATCTAGAAACTTTATCTCCCTAGATTGTCCTACCATGACACTGACCCAGTCGATACTGAGGTAATTAAAAACACCATTATCATTACTGTGTTGTAACTTTTGTTAAACTCCCTGATTTCTTTTAGCATTTCATCATCCATTTGTTCATTCTGGCCAGGCAGTCGGTAGTACACCCCCATCATCTTCCCCTTTTCACATGGAATTTCTGTCCATAGAGATTCTACGGTGTATTATGTTTCCTGCAAACTTTAATCCTGTGCTCAATGCCCTCTCTAACATAGAGCGCAATCCCCCCATCAATTTGATCTACTCTATCGATTATTGTAATGCGATATGCTTGGGTTTATTAGCATATGTTCTGTGGGTGCTTCAGATGGTGCAGAGTGTGGCAGCAAGGTTACTTACTCTGGGTGGGTGGCAGGCCCACATGACTCCGGTTAAGTTCATTACAATGGCTCCCAGTCTACTACTGGGTCCAGTTCAAATCTGCTGTTTACGTTTTGGAACATACTGGGAGGGCCTTCTCAGTTATTTGAATAAGTTGCTAGCTTCCTATGTACAGGGCCATCATTTGTGGTCATTGAGTTTCCATCTGCTGGTAGTCCTTTCTCTCTGTGAGGCTATTCTAACCAAAACATGCACTGTCACATTTTCTGTGGCTGCTCCTGGGATATGGAACAACCTGTCACCCACCTTGAGGCCTGAGAAGGATTTTACTACTTTTCACAGACACCTAAAAGTCTATAACTTCCATCAGGCATTTTGGAATTTTATTTAGGGAGTGTGGGAGTGTTTTATCCATGATTGCCGGGATGGGAGGCAGGGGAGGGGTACCAGGGTTATTGTATAATTTATTATATCTGTTTGGTACTGTGTTTTTTTTCTAAAGATTATATGTATTCTTGTACACCACTCAAATCAGCTTGCTGGATATATGGTTTATAAATTAATTTAAATAGATAGTTGTCTCAATTCTGATACCCATATACTATCTAAAATTTGCCTTCACGTATGCTGATGAATAAGCTTGATTCTGTACAGCAAAAATATATTTGTTAAGTCTCAGAGAGGTAGACTGAAAACATAAAGGCTGCTGGTGGGGGAGGTAAATAAGACACGTGATCAGGTTTTCTCTTTCCTGGAACTGAAAACTCTACGCTCTGTTTAATATACCTCATAACCAGCTGGATAAGTGCACACACACACATATATGATGAGTCTGCCTGAAAAAGATGCCTTTTTTCATCCCTGGACAGTATGAGGGATCAGGAGCTTGAGTTAGAAACCAAGCCTTAGTCTTCTGGCCAGTACTGCAGAGTACAAGTTCTAGGGTTGATCTGATTTCTATAGAGACAATAATCGAAAGCCCTCAATAACATGCAGAGCCTCCCTTGTCAAAGCGAATTTTTTCTTAAGGCAAAGGTTAGAAAATTAGGGCTGCATGACACGGTCTTCTTTATATCCATTCCTTCCTATTTGTAGCTGGAAATTGGACTTGAATGGAAGCGTGGTGACAGCAGCCCGCTGTACGCTGCTGGCTATGGTTTCATTAGCCTTTGTGAGCTGACATCCTCCTTCTATTGGAAGCAATTGCATGTCCAGATCGATCGTCTTCAGCAGGCTAATATTTCAGCTGCAGAGTACAGTGATGACAAGGCAGGGGACGGATCTGGAAGAAGGAGAGGTCTGGGCTGTTTTAGAAAATTATTAATGCCAATTAGACGGTCAGTGAAGCAGCTGAAGGCATCTGTCCCATACCCACCAGCCATCCACGTTGTTGAGGAGCTGACACTTTACAGTTATTACAGTTTTTCCTTTATATTAATAACGTGGAGGAGGGTCAAGCCTGGGAGTCCAGCCATATTGGGAAAGGGGGTGCTAGTGTGCTGCTGAAATATTAGGCCTGGTGCATCTGAGGCACAGCTGACACAAAAGAATGACCTATCAGTTTATAACATGCAACAGGAGATGGAAAGCATTAAGAACTCCACAGGGAAAGGGGGGGCCTGAAAGCCTTCAGTAAGGTTTCAAGAATAACATGAGGCATACTCTAGATTCCAGTCTCTGCAGAGCAACTCACATCCTGCTTTTTTTTCTGGCCTGAATAGCACATATGATTAGGACTGTCATTTCACTCAGTCCAACCCAAAGAAGTTAATCCAGTCTTGGTTTTGGTTGCATGATATGCATGGAACAAAATCATGATTGGATCAGCCTGCTCAGTCTGACCTGGGTATAATAGCAGTTTTAAGTATGACTTATTTTGCCAAGTCTGTTCATGAATGCAAATGCCCCCAGCACAGAGAGGCTCTGAAACTGTATTTGGATGTATGTCTTGTTTGAAGAGGTCACTGACATAATGCTAAGAGATGCAACCCTGTTCCCCCAACGGCAAAATAAACAACATTGCTTACTTGCAATGGGGTTCTCTGTAGACACCAAGAAATGCAGCCACAATTGATGGAGACATCATCCGATGGAGCCTGTGTGCCCAGAGAACTCCTCCAGTAATAAGAAGTCTTTAGGTCTTCATTGAGCCTGCTCTGTCATTGCTGTGCTCCCCTCATAAGTACTGTAACTTACTGTAAAGCGTAGTTACTCACCTGTAACATGTGTTCTCCGGGGACAGCAGGAATCAGTCCTCACATATGGGTGACGTCGGCACCGATGGAGCCCTCGCAGAAGCAGCCCCCAGCTTTCAAAGAAAGCCTTTGGGAGATACCACCATGCATGCGTGGTCCCCTTCCCGCCCAAGGGGGCCATCTTGCTCAGTCAGATGACATAGCTAAAAGACAGCAAAAATAAAAGGTGGTAAAGGAGCAACTCAGTGGCTGCCAATGGGAGACTCTCCGGGCTGCCAGTGGGAGAAAAAATGCACAAAGATGCCAGAAAAGAAAAGAACGAAAAATAAGGAAAAATAAACCAAGCCCAATGCCGAGGCACCAAGGTCGGTAGGTGGGAAGAATAGCGGTGTGATACCGGAGGCGAGTGTGAAACTCGAAGAGAGAAAGATTGACGTTTTTCCAGGGACAAGCCAGACAATGTCTGAAGGGCTCCGTGGAAAAAGGGAGACTGAGCAAGACGGCACCCTTAGGCAGGAAGGGGACCACACATGCGTGGTGGCATCTCCCAAAGGCTTTCTTTGAAAGCTGTGGTATGCTTCTGCGAGGGCTCCAGTGGTGTCAATGTCACCCATATGTGAGGACTGACTTCCTGCTTGTTCCCGGAGAACTGTCACTCCTTTTAAAGCTAAGGTATGGATAGAGTCTATTTGTTGAGATTTAGAGGTACTTCTCTTTTTTTTTTTGTTTGGGGGAAAGGTGGGAAGTATGGCTACATTTTCCTGCTTTTTTTTGGAGAACCCTCATTGCAGTAAGCAACACTGTTTTCTCCACAATCAATCAGGGAATGCAGGTGGTTCATCACTTGATGGTGATTACAGAGATGAGGGCCACCTCTAATTATGTATACTCTACAGTGGCCCAAGGGAGAAACGAGTGGTGTAAAAATAAATCAGGCTGTTGGTTAGTGTGCAAAAAGATTGCTTGCCTGAAGCCTGCATCTTGGTAGGGCCAGCCCATCCATTGTGCGAGAATGTTGTTCACACAGGACCCCGTGCCAGCAACATCCCACACATGATGTTTGGCTCCTGGCAGTGCTGGCTTCAGAGGCCCCGGATCACCTCTGTACAGCTGCCAAAGTGAAGAGCGCTGTTTTTTTTCACTTCAGCTGCTGTGTTCTAGTCTAGGCTGTTGGCGTGCTGGAGGTTAAAGGTCATTTCCTGTTTCCTGGCATTTCCTCCCTCTAAAGTCAGTAAGAGGTGTGGGGTTCGGGGGGGGGGGGGGGTGGAAGGGACTAGGACTAGAAATGGCTGATGGGGGGCTAGGACTGGAAATGGGCTGATAGGGAGCTAGGATAGGACTGGAAAGGGCTGATGGGGAGTTAGGACTGGAAAGGGCTGATGGGGGGGGGAGCTAGGATTGGAAATGGGCTGACTGGGGCGGGGCTTGGACTGTAAATGGGCTGATGGGGTATAGGATTGGAAATGGGCTGATGGAGTGGGGCTTGGATTGTAAATGGGGTGATGGAGGGCTTGGACTAGAAATGGGGGATTAGGATAGGACTGGAAATGCTGATGGGGGCTAGGATTGGAAATAGGCTGATAGGGTGGGGCTTGGACTCGAAATGGGCTGATGGGGGGCTAGAATAGGACTGGAAATGGTTGATGGGTAGGCTAGGATTGGAGGGCTGATGGGGGGGGGGGCTTGGACTGAAAATGGGGTGATGGGGGCTATGATAGGACTGCAAATGGCTGATGGATAGGCTAGGATTGAAAATGGGCTGATGCAGGGTGATGGGAGAATGGGTCTAGAAGGGAGCGGATGCTGGGTGGGGCTGAAACTAGAAGAGAGCTGATGTTGGGGGTGGACTAGTAGAGGATGAGGCTGGGGGAGTGAGGATGGAAAGGGGAAAAGATATTTTGTGTGGGAGGGAAGAAAAATCTACAATTGGCAGGGTATTAGGAGAGTAAGTGGGGATAGAGAATGGAAGGGTGACATTTGAGTGGATAAAAAAGGAATAAAGAAAGAAATGGAGGAAAGAGCAAAAGGGAAAAGATCAGTATGTTAAAGCAGATGTAGAGAGAGCATGGAAAAAAACTAGAAGAAAGGACAAATGGACAGCAGACAAAGGAGAGTTAGCAGTAGACATGAAGAAACCAGAAGAAAGTGACTAGAGCAATTGCAACTGAAAAATAAAATGGCCAAACAACAAAAGGTAGAAAAATATTTTTTTTATTTTGAATTTATTAACTGGAATATATGAGCTCTGGGAAATGTGCATTGTTAATGTCTTTATGTTTTGTTCAGTACAAGAGGAAATTATTTTATAGTTTTATTTCTCCAGTGTTGTTGAACATTCCAAGTTTGGCTTTTGGGGTTCCCAATTTAATTATTGTCTTCCTGTTTCTAAATTGTGAGCCTTTGCCCTTTGTTTGGTGATGGTCTATGTTCTGCATGTGTAACCAAGCTGAGGTATTCTATTCATGTAACTTCTATTTGATAGTGACACTTGTTCTCCTTCCCCAGTAGGAGATGGATTGATATTCTCTGAGATGTATTGGTTTAATATTTGCAGTGCTGCCTTTAGATAGGTAGGGTATGGTGCTTTGTGATTCCTGGTAGTGCTGTTATGATATAGCAGGTTTGCTATGGGTTCTAAATAGGCAGTGTTTGTAGTACTTCCTAATGTGCCTGGCAGTTGGCACATGGCCCCGCATCCTCCTTGGGCCGCCCCTGCATCTTGGGCCATATTTTGATCAAGTGTGACGTAGAAGCCTCTCAAGATGCTATGGAAACAGATAGTGATCCGGTGGAGAGAACCGGTACTGCAAGAGAATGCAGGATTTTCTCTTCAGAGAGAAAAAAACACAGAGCTAATGAGGAACCACACCTCACCTCAAGGAAGGAGAGAAGCCAAGTCCCTGATGGGGCACGCCCAAGCAGGAGGCGGGCAGTGCAGTACACAGGCAGCTTGTTAAGCACTCAGAAACAGAGAGAGCAATTAGGCAGCTGTGATCCACTAAGGAGAAGATTGGACTCAGGAAGCAAGTACCTGGGAGATTCAGGGGCAAGGAGAATCTTCTGTGACCAGAAGGATTCAGGAGCACTGAGAGACCCAAGGCTATGGCACAGGCTTCTAGAGGACCAAGCAGAACCTTGGAACCGAAGGCAGAGGGACGGTGAATTACCCTGGAGAAAGCCACAGCACAAGAGCCAGACATGCCAATGGACTGTTCAGCTTGTGTCATTGAGAAGGACATTTAATTGAAATGCTGTACAAAGTTATATGAAGAAATATAACAGAAGTTGCTGTATTGATTCCTATGCTGAGGAGCTTATCAGAAGGGAATAAGTCAAAGCATAATTGTCTGCATACCAGGAGCATTGCTGTTTGCCAAAGTTTGTTTCTTCCGTTAGTGAAAAGGGTCACATGACAACTGAATGTGATCACAGAAGATAATGGACATTTAGCCTAGCAGTGCAATACCTTGTTTTGGTTTCTCACTCTTGTTTTGTGCTATTATACTTTATTTGCGTCTGTTTGCACTTGAACTGCAATGCGGAAATAAACCTCATCAAAGAAATTTTCTTTGCCTGCCTTACTACTTGAGCACACACAACTACAATTCTCAACCCTGAAGGGCATCAAAGGCCACCCCCTCCTGAAACCCTCAAGGTCCAGGGAGCGGGTGAGTGGCACAAGGCAGTAGTGCTTTGTGAAGGCAAGTAGTGAGGCCCATGTGGCCACTTTGCAGATATCCTGGAAGGATGTAGTTTGGACTGAAAACAGAGGCTGCTGTGGTCCTAAGCTGATGTGGACCAACGTGACCAGGAGGTGGCTTGCCTGCCTGCATGTAGCAAAAGTGGATACAATCAGAAACCCAATTAGACTGGGTTTGTTTTGAGGCTTGCTTGCCTGGATCATTTAGGTTATAGATGGCAAAAAACCTGCAATGTTTTCCTAATTCCCTTTGTGGGTTGCAGATAATAAAGGAGCATTTGTCTACAGTTCAGCATGTGTAGTGAGACTTTTGATTCATCCATATGTGCATCCCGGAAGAATGTGGACAGAACAATGGATTGACTGAGGTGAAACTCTAGAACGCTTTTAGGAAGGAACTTAGGATGTGTACAAAAAACAATGCAGCTTTGAGTTAAGGCTGACTCTTAGTGAACCAGCAGCTCCTGGGTTTTCTTGGCAATATGACCAGAAGTAGATTGCCATGCTTTTCTTCAAAGCAATAGAGGGTTAAGTGACTTGCCCAAGGCCACAAGATGTGCTTGTGGGAATCAAACCCTGGTCTCTTTGGTTACTAAGCTACTGCTCTAACCACTAGGCTACTCCTCCACTTCACAAAAATTGGTATAAGGCAGATGATGCACTAACGCTTGGATCTTGCTGATTCTCTGCCGAGGTTATAGTCACTAAAAATATTGGGCCTGATAGTCAGCGGCAGTGGCTAGTGCTATTAAAGTGGCTAGCCACTGCTGCTTAACATTAGACATGATATTCATGGTTGAGGCCATATCCAGATCCCAGCATTGAATATCCAGATTGCCTGGATAGTGGTGAAGCTAACTAGCTAGCAGTGATATTCAACAGCTGCCTGGTTAGCTTCAGTGGCAAAAGTTAAGCCAGCCTTTGCTGAGCCCAACTTTTGCAATTTTGCAATAATTGGGCAGCAGCGCAATATTGCTGGCTGCTTCCTGGTTATAATCAGCTACTGTAGTATTGGGGTGTGCAGTTGCACCCATGGATATTCAGTGGCATTAACTATGTTAATGCTGCTGGATATCCTGGACAAGTGAATTTAAAGCTAACTGTGTTAATCTTTATTTATTTAGCTGTGCTTATATACTGCTTTTCACCAAGTCAAAGCAGTTTACAGATATATACTAACAGGCACTTTTTATTCCCTTGTCCCTGAAGGGCTCACATTCTAAGTGTACCTGAGGCAATGGAGGGTTAAGTGGCTGGCCCAAGGCCACAAGGAGTGGCCAAGGGACTAGAGACCCCAGTCCCTCCAGCCTGAAGTTACTTGTGTCTACTTGGAAATTGAACCCCTGGCCCTCCAGCCTGATATAATCCATCCCAACCACTGAGCCGCTCCTCCCTCCTCCCTTTGAAGATCAGGCCCATTGTTTTTGAGTTGCCCGCTCTCTAAAATGTTGCAGTCCAGAGGGAAGAGGCAAAATGTCATCCATCTAGGTGGTATGGGAATGAGCTCCGCACCGTTTTTTGCTAGCTTTTCTGTTGGTGTCTTCTTACCTGCAGCAATGGTTGGTAAGAGGAAGAGGAAACCCAAGCGAGGTCCTGAAGCTAAGGGGAACTCCATGAAGGGGCAGACAATATTGCAAAGCTGCCCTGGGTTTACCTGACTTGAACATGGCAGAAGCCACTACTACTGCTCCTACTTATTTGTATAGTACGACAATGCGTACACAGCGCTGTACAGACATAAGTAAAAGACAGTCTCTGCTCATTAGAGCTTACAATCTAGTCAAGACAGACAATACAACAGCTGAGGACAATGATAGATCTAGGGGAGTGGTAAGGAAACACACAGGAGACTAAGCGGATCAGGATCCAAAAGCGGCCTCATACAAGTGAGGTTTCAGCCTGAATTTGAAAAGGGCCAGAAAAGAAGCCTGACGCACAGACTCAGGTAGTTTGTTTCAGGCATGAGTAGTAGCAAGGTGGAATGATCCAAGTCTGGGTAGTAGAAGAGACGGGCACAGATAGAAGGGATCTGCCAGAAGAACGGAGCTCCTGAGGAGGAGTGTAGGGTGAGATAAGAGAGGAAAGGTAGTGAGGAACAGCAGAATGAGTGCACTTATAGGTCAGTAGCAAAGGTTTGAACTGGATATGGAAACGGATAGGGAGCCAGTGAAGTGACTTGAGAAGAGGGGTTATATGAGCATAACAAGGCTGGCGGAAGATTACCCGCGCAGCTGAGTTTTGAACGGATTGAAGGGGAGAGATTTGATTCATAGGGATACCAGCAAGGAGGAGGTTACAATAGTCTAGACTGGAGGTGATTAAAGAGTGAATAAATGTCTTAGTACTGTGTGTAGAAAGAAAGGGATAAGTTTTGCTCTGGCTAATGGAGCAGCTCTGAGTGCTGACCGGAGTGCAGAAGGGGTTTCGTTAGCCCCAAGGAGCGAGCAGCCTCCCCAGTGACCTGAAAGTATATTCATCGGGTATGCTACCATGTCTCTGCAATATGCCAGAGAGAAAAATGCAGGTTGTGGGCTAGAGGGGCAGCCCCCGATCACATCCTTGCCACTGGATCTAGGCACCGCACCTCACAGAGATGCTGAGCTGCAGAGCTGGCGGGGAGTGGATGAAATTTCCGGATTCAGTAGATCGCTGGGTTGGTGGAAAAGCATGCTGAACTCACTAGATACTCTGTGGTATGCCCTGAAAGCCCTGGCGTTTTCTCTAGCAGGCTTGGTCACTAGTTTAAAAACTGACAGAGCTCTTTTCTGTTGAGGTTCCCATCCAGAATCATCGTTTGAACCATGTGAAGGCTAGGTTGGAGGCTATTGAAGGAGCTAATAGAGAAACCAAGGAAGTAGTTATGGTTCAGATTAAAGAAAAGGAGATTTTACACCAGTGTGCAATGTGGGTTTCTTGAGCGGCCCTTGCCCAAGTGTTGCACCCCAGATTGACCTCACTCCGATTCCTTTCGCCCCCTCTTTCCATTACTTGGGGGTCATTTTGGACTCTTCGCTCTCATTTCGTAGTCACATATCCACCCTTACTCGCCGTTCTTTTTCAGCTCTGCGGCAGATCAGGGCTGTCCGCTCCCTTCTCCCCTCTAGTTCACTGATCACCTTGGTTCTAGCCCTGGTCACCAGTAGACTTGACTATTGCAATGTGTTCCTAGCCAACTTACCAGCTTATCAGTTTCAACGTTTACAGCTCATACAAAACACTGCAGTCCGTCTTATCACATTCGCCCAACGATTTGATCATGTCACTCCCATCCTTTTTCGCCTACACTGTTTGCCTCTCCACTTCAGATTCCATTATAAAGTTCTCATTTTGACACATAGAGCCATTTACACATCTAATCCTCTCTACTTAGCTAATCTTATTTCTCTTCACACACCGTATCGCCAGCTTCACTCATTGCATGCCAACCGCTTGTCCTTACCCTCCCCTTCTCAGGCACATTTAGAACAGACTCATCACTCGGCCTTCTTTTTTCTCAGCCCCTCACTCTGGAATGCTCTACCACCCTCCCTCCGTCTGGAACCTTCATACCCCAAGTTCAAAGAATTATTGAAAACTCACTTGTTCCAACAGGCTTTCGACCTCCCTTCTGACATCCCTCCCTGAGTATTTTTTGGTTTGTGTTTTTGTTTAATTATTGTGTTTAATCTTGCACTGTTTCTCCCTATTTCCTATTTTTATGGCGTTCCTTTTACGTAGTTTAGCAGCATAGACCTTTTTACTGTAAACCGCTCTAATGTCCCGACAAGAGCGGTATTTAAAATGGAGAAATAAAGATAAAGATAAAGTGGTTCTCAAACTTGGAATCGGGACCCCAAATGGAGTCACAGAAACATGGCCATTTCCCCTTCTTTCTGGACTATCACTGTGACCTATCCCAAGTAGTGGCAGTCCAAATACAATGAGACCTCCAGTAATAAGGCAGCTAAAAAACATAGTTACTCACCTGTAACAGGTGTTCTCCAGGGACAGCGGGAATCAGTCCTCACATATGGGTGATGTTGGCACCAACAGAGCCCTTGCGGAAACATCCCCCCCAGCTTTCAAAGAAAGCCTTTGAGAGATGCCACCATGCAAGCATGGTCCCTTTCCTGTCCAAGGATGCCATCTTGCTCAGTCAGATGACATAGCTAAAAGAAGGCAAAAAAAAAAAGATAGGAAAGGAGCAACTCCAAGGGGAGGAGGGAGGGTTGTGAGGACTGATTCCTGCTGTCCCCAGAGAGCACCTGTTATGGGTGAGTAACTACGCTTTCACCGGGAGAAGCAGGAAGTCAGTCCTCACATATGGGACTCACCAGCTACAGGCTACCGAAGGCCCATGACAAAAATAGGGGCTCCCTCAGAGGGAGCCACAAGCAGCAGCAATTTTAGTCCATGTACATAGACTGCAGTAGGACCCTGTGTCCGATTAAACCAGCATTCCGGTAGCCTGAACACAGAAGGGTCAGAGGATAGAAGTTGCCTAAACCCTGAAACGATTACGGAGCACAGCCTGGCCGAAGGCACTGTCCCGTCAGGACTCTCTTTCCAGGCAGTAATGGGCTGCAAAGGTATGGACTGAAGACCAGGCGGCGACCCAGCAGATGTCCACCATCGGGACAGAGCGCAAATTTGCCACTGAAGCCACCATGGCCCTGACATGATGCGCCGTGACGTGGCCTTCCAGTGGGAGCCTTGCCTGCTCATAAACGAGAGTGATAGAGTCCGCCACCCATGTGGACAGCGTACACTTGGTCACCGCCTCCCACAGCCTACAGGGTTCATAGGAGATGAAAAGCTGAGAAGCTTTGCGGTGGCCCTGGGTGTGCTGGATATAGAAGGATAAAACCCTCTTACGGTCCAAGGTGTGGAGGACCGTCTCTGCCCGACTGGAGTGAGGTCTTGGAAAGAAGGTAGGGAGCACCACTTCTATGAGATGGTTGAGATGGAAGGGTGAATACTACCTTCCGCAGGAATTTGGGGTGCATGCAAAACACCACTTGTTCTTGTAGAACCTGGTATAGGGTGCCTCCGCCACAAGTGCCTGAAACTCGCTAACTCTGCGAGCGGAGGTAAGTGTGACCAGGAAAACCACCTTCCAAGAGAGGTAGCGAAGGTGGCAGGTAGCCAGAGGCTTGAAGGGCGGGCGAGTGAGCTGCCCCAACACTACATTGAGGTCCCATTCGGTTGCCGGAGGGCGAACCGGGGGCTTTGATAAGAGCAGGCCCCGAAGAAAACGGGTCACCAAGGGTTGGACTGAGAGGGGCTTGCCATCCACTGGATGGTGGTGCACCACCAGGGCACTAAAGGTGCACTTGGACAGAGTTAGACTAGAGCCCGGATTGAGAGAGGCGGAGAAGATACTGTAACACCAGTGTCACCAGGCAGGAGAAAGGATCAGCCCCGTGTTCGGTGCACCAAACGAAGAACCTGCCCCATTTGAGGGCATAAGCCTTTCTAGTAGAGGCCTTGCGAGAGGCCAGTAGAATGTCTTCCACCTCAACCAGGAGGTTGAAAGGGGCCAGAGTCACCCCCTCAGTAGCCACGCTGTCAGCGAGAGGGACCCCAGATTGCAGTGCAGGAGAGAGCCCCACTCCTGAGATAGGAGTCCCGGGGCGGACCCCAAAGGAATGGGAGTCTCCACCGTCAACTGTAGGAGCAGCGGGAACCATGGTTGTCTGGGCCACCGAGGAGCTATCAGGATGAGCGAGGCCCAGTCACAGAGGGTCCTGAACAAGGTCTTGGCAATCAGCGATGTTGGAGGGAAGGCATACCTGAGGCCTGCCGACCATGAAACAAGGAACGCGTCTGCTGTCACATAGAACATCGCCATCTGGTTTTCCATCTTGACTAGCACAGGCCGGTGATACAGGTGGTGACAGAAGACTCTCAGGGCTAAGTGTATGGCTCAGAGTTCCAGGAGGTTGATCTTCTGGGTGCTCTCATCTGGTGACCAGTTGCCCTGGGTGCGGAGATCTCCACCGTGGGCCCCCCAGCTGAGCAGGAAGGCATCCGTGATGAGGATCCTTGAGGGGCTTGGGGCCTGAAAGGGCATGTTTACCTTGAGATGCTGGAGAGACTACCACCAGACCAAAGAGTTCGCCAATTGGCGGGTCACAGAGAATCTGTCTCCGAGGTGACCCGTGGCCTGAGACCACTGGTCACGGATATACCACTGCGCCACCCTCATGTGGAGGCGAGCGTCGGGGGATGACGTGGACCATGGAGGCCACGTGGCCGAGGAGGTGCAGAAGAAGCCGAGCGGGCACCGAGGGACAGTACTGTACTTCCAAAGCCAGAGTCCTGAGATGGTCGGCCCGGACCCTAGGCAAGAATGCCTTCAACTGGAGAGTGTCGATCTATGCCCCAGTGAACTCAGACACTGTGTCGGGAGAAGGTGAGACTTGGGGTAGTTTATGACAAACCCCAAGTGTTGTAGGACCTCGTTGGTGCGTGTGGTGGCCTACTGCACCTCTGAGGCCGTGCCTCCCTTTATGAGCCAGTCATCCAGGTAGGGAAAGACAAAGATCCCGTGGAGCCGGAGGAAGGCGGCCACGACTGTCAGGGATATTGTGAAAATTCTTGGGGCAGAGGCTAGGCTGAAGGGGATCACCCTGTACTGAAAATGCCTGCCTCCACTACGAACCGCAGGTACTGCCTGTGGTTGGAGTGAATGAGGATATGGGTATAAGCATCCTTGAGGTCTAAGGAGCATAGCAATCTCCCTACTGTAGATAGGGCAGCAAAGTTCCAAGGGAGAGCATCTTAAACTTTTCCTTCACCAGGAATTTGTTGAGGTTGCACAGGTTGAGGATGGGCCTTAGGCCCCCTGTCCTTTTTGGCACAAGGAAGTACCTGGAGTAGAACCCCTTGCCCTTGAGGTGGTGGGGTACCGGTTCCACCATTTTGTACTCGAGAAGATCTGCCAACTCCTTCAGAAGAAGATCTCGGTGGAGGGGAGACCTGAGGGGGTCTCCCAGGAAATAAGGGGGAGGTATCTGAGCCATGTGGAAGAGGTAACGCTCCCTGACTAACCGAAGTGCCCAGGAGTTGGTGGTGGTGATTGTCAACCACCTCTGGGCATAGAAGGTCAGATGTCCCCCTGTGGGCTGCTGATCTCCTTGGGGTAGATAGACTATGCTCAAGGAGTCAAAAACTCTCCTCTGGCTGGGCTGGAGCCGGTGCCTGGGATTTTGGAGCCTTCCACTTACAAGGGCCATGCCCATGTCCCTTGGCCTGTTGACCCTGCTGGGGAGGCCTGAAAAGGTGGGTAGTTTCTGTAAGCAGCTCCCTTCTCAGTAAAAGGACTTTTTACCCAAGCCCTTCCATTGGGGAGGGGCAGCGGTCTTTTTGGAAAGTCTGGTCCTCATCATGAACTCTGTCTCCAGCTTGGCAACCTTGACGGTCATGGGTTTGCCAAAGAGCTTCTCTCCTTGGCAGGGGACATCGACCAATTTGTCTTGAACCCACTGCTCGAGGTCGGTTGACTGTAGCCAAGCTTGGCGGCATGCACCGATGCCAGCCGAAGCTACTGAGCTGCCGACTCAAACCCGTCATAGGCGCTCAAGACATGAATTTGGAGCACTCACGGACTGCCTTGGCCAGGTTCTTGAACCACTGCAAGGGTTCCTTGAAGAGACCAGCTGAGAACCGAGCGAGTTCCTTTGCAAGGTCTCTCAGATAAATGCCCATGTACAGTTGGTAGGTCTGGATGTGGCCGATTAGCATTGAGCCCTTGTAGCACTTTCTGCTGAGGGCGTCCAGGGTGTGGGCCTCCCTGCTGGGGGGCACCGAGGAGTGCGTCTTCTGGCTTTTCAGCCGATGCATGGCCGACTCCACCACCATGGAGTTATGCGGCAGCTGTGAATTTTGGGAGCCGTTTGCTCACCACTGGTACCGAAACCAGTGTTTCCCACATTCGGAGCATGAGCTGTTCCAGGATGAGAGGGATGGGCACCGTGAGGGATTCCCGCGGAGGGGCCTCGTACTGGAGAATTTCCAACTCTT
Source organism: Ichthyophis bannanicus (assembly GCA_033557465.1). NCBI lineage: Eukaryota > Metazoa > Chordata > Amphibia > Gymnophiona > Ichthyophiidae > Ichthyophis > Ichthyophis bannanicus. Next base: position 220,764,733 of record CM066039.1, on the reverse strand, counting down.
CCGCCTGAGGGTCCTCCTCCAACTCAGTCGGGAACACCAGGGCCTTAGACATGTCCTTGACAAAATCAAGGAAGCCCATATCCTTGGGCGGGGACCGCCGACGAGGCTCCAAGATGGGAGAGTCTGATAGGATGTTGCGGTGGCGACGGGTATCAGGAGACTCCTCATTCTCCATCTCCTACTCAGAGTAGTCCATTGAGGACTGTTCCGCGGGCCTTGGGGCCCCTGACACCCTGCAGCCGGCATACTTGCTGGGGATGACCGGGATCCCGTCGAGCGGGACTCAGATCGCAAACTCGGCCAAGGATTGACTCGAGACAGAAGGACCTCGAGAATCGGCTTGGCCTCTGGGGATGTCTTGGACATCGAGGGCCCGGTGGTCGGGACGGATGAACCGGTCATGCCGGACAACAGTACACGCTGCTGGTCCATGAAGGCAGACAAACTGTGCTCCAGGGCCGCCATTCTGGATTCCAGACCAGAAGGCTCCACAGCCTTCGGTGCAGGCACTGAGGGATTCGGGCTGACACCGGCTCCCCCGAAGGGGAATCCTTGATGAGGATGGTGTCCGGGGACCAAGGCCAGACTGCAGTTGGATCCTTTTGGGGGAGCTTCGCACATGACCGTACCAAGCCCTGTGTGAATGGTGCGTCCACACAGGGCGCAAAGTCTTCCTGCTGGCACACTAAGCAGGTCTGGTCTCTCCGGGAGGGACCAGACCTGCTTAGCGTGCTGACAGCAGGTGGCTTGCACATCAATTGTGCGCCACCTCTCTCCCTCCCCCATAAAGTGGCTAGATGGGGCTGCTGGGGGGGGCAGGGGGGAGCGCCCGATGTGCAAGTCGCACAGGGCGCATTTTGCCATTGGTATGGCCCTGCCTTTGCAGGCCACTCCTTCTCTGATGCCTCAGACGAACGTCTTGTACTGCAGGACCGGGGAGCATCCGGCCAGTCGGAACCATCCAAAGATGCTGCCTTTGAGAGTTTCTTCTTCTTCCTGGGTTCCCTCGAAGGAGACCCCCTTTCTGAGGACCTACGATGAGGCTCGGGTTCGGGAGGTTCTGCCCGAGACGTCGGGGCCTCAGATGAGGCCCTGGCCTTCAGAGGCACTGTGGACTCGGGGAAAAACTTATCGTGCTGCTGCTGGTGGCTCTTGAGGGCCTTACTGGCCATCCTTTTGCAGAGACTGCAGGCTGCTGGGTCGTGGTCTGGATCAAGGCAGTGGAGACAGCAGTCGTATGTGTTAGAGCATGTGTTAGAGCATTGATCACACTTCTTAAAGCTACTGCTAGCCATGGGGAAAAAAAGTATTCCTGTGAGATCAAAGACTCTCTGGGTTGCCAGTGGGAGAAAAAAGGTGCAAAGACGCCAGGAAAAGAAAAGAACAAAAACTACAAAAAATAGACCAAACTGAAGCCGAGGCAACAAGGTCGGTGGCGGGAAGAGTACCAGTGCGATATCGGAGGTGTGTATGAAACTCAGAGAGAAAAAAAATCAACCTTTTCTGGAGACAAGCCAGACCAATGTTTGAAGAGCTCTGTGGAGACTGAGCAAGATGGCACCCTTGGGCGGGAAGGGGACCACGCATGCATGGTAGCATCTCCCAAAGGCTTTGTTTGAAAGTTGGGGCGATGCTTCCACGAGGTCTCTGTCGGTGCCAACGTCAGGGCCGGCCCGTCCATTGAGCAAGAATGTTCTTTGCACAAGGCCCCGTGTTTCAGGGGGCCCCGCGCAAAGAACATTCTGCTTTTTTTTAAAAATTATATAAAAAAAAAAAAGCTGGCTCTGGCTGCTGCCGCGGCCTCCGCGGCAAAATGGAGTGTCCCGCGGGGCCCCCTCTCCTCGCTGAGCCTCTCTGAAAGGGCTTTCAGATTCGCGAAGGGAGAGTGTCTGTCTCCCTCGCGTCTCTGTTAAGCCCGCAGGGGCTAATGGGAAATTTCCCATCTGCCTCTTTAGACGCGAGGGGCTGATGGGAAATTTCCCATTAGCCCCTGCGGGCTTAACAGAGACGCGAGGGAGACACTCTCCCTTCGCGAATCTGAAAGCCCTTGCAGAGAGGCTCAGTGTGGAGAGGGGGCCCCGCGGGACACTCAATGCTGCCGCGGCGGCAGCGGTAGCAGCCAGAGCCAGGTTTTTTTTTTAATTTGCCATAAGCCGATATGGGCTGGGCTGGGCTGTTAAGACTGGGGCTGAGCTGGGATATGACTGGGGCTGGGGGGGGGTGTTAAGACTGGGGCTGGGGGGGGTGTTAAGACTGGGGCTGGGCTGGGCTGGGCTGGGGCGGTGTTAAGACTGGGGCTGGGCTGGGCTGTTAAGACTGGGGCTGGGGGGGGGGTGTTAAGACTGGAGTTGGGCTGGGCTGGGCTGGGGAGGTGTTAAGACTGGGCTGGGCTGGGCTGGGCTGGGGGGGGGTGTTAAGACTGGTGCTGGGCTGGGCTGGGCTGGGCTGGGGGGTGTTAAGACTGGGGCTGGGCTGGGCTGGGGGGGTGTTAAGACTGGGGCTGGGCTGGGGGGTGTTAAGACTGGGGCTGGGCTGGGCTGGGCTGGGGGGTGTTAAGACTGGGGCTGGGCTGGGCTGGGCTGGGCTGGGGGGGTGTTAAGACTGGTGCTGGGCTGGGCTGGGCTGGGGGGGTGTTAAGACTGGTAATGGGCTGCTGGGGGGGGTGTTAAGACTGGGGCTGGGCTGGGCTGGGCTGGGGGGGGGGTGTTAAGACTGGGGCTGGCTGGGGCTGGGCTGGGCTGGGGGGGTGTTAAGACTGGGGCTGGCTGGGGCTGGGCTGGGCTGGGGGGTGTTAAGACTGGGGCTGGGCTGGGCTGGGGGGGGTGTTAAGACTGGGGCTGGGGCGGGACTGGGCTGGGCAGGGCTGGGGGGGGGTGTTAAGACTGGGGCTGGGCTGGGCTGGGCTGGGGGGTGTTAAGACGGGCTGGGCTGGGCTGGGGGGTGTTAAGACTGGTGCTGGGCTGGGCTGGGCTGGGCTGGGGGGGTGTTAAGACTGGGGCTGGGCTGGGGGCGGGGTGTTAAGACTGGGGCTGGGGCGGGGCTGTTAAGACTGGGGCTGGGCTGGGCTGGGCTGGGGGGGTTGTTAAGACTGGTAATGGGCTGGGTGGGGCTGGGCTGGGGGGGTGTTAAGACTGGTAATGGGCTGGGGAGGGTTAAGTCTGGTAATGGGCTGTGGGCTGATGGGGGCTGTCTGGAAATGGGGTGATGGGGGGTTAAGACTGGTAATAGGCTGGGGGGGGGCTAGGACAGATAATGGGCTGGGGGGGCTAGGACTGGTAATGGGCTGTGAGCTGTTGGGGGGGGTTAGGACTGGTAATGGGCTAGGGGGGGTTTAAGACTGGTAATGGGCAGTGGGCTGATGGGGGCTGTCTGGAAATGGGGTGATGGGGGGTTAGGACTGGTAATGGGCTGGGGGGGGTTAAGACTGGTAATGGGCTGTGGGCTGATGAGGGCTGTCTGGAAATGGGGTGATGGGGGGTTAGGGCTGGTAATGGCTGGGGGGGGGTTAAGACTGGTAATGGGCTGTGGGCTGATGGGGGCTGTCTGGAAATGGGGTGATGGGGGGTTAGGACTGGTAATGGGCTATGGGGGGATTAGGACTGATAATGGGCTATGGGGGGGGCTAGGACAGGACATGGGCTGATGGGGAGGGGTTAGGACTTGAGGTGGGCTGATGTGGTTAGGACTGGTAATGGGCTGTGGGCTGATGGGGAAGGGGGTTAGGACTGGCAGTGGGCTATGGGGGGCTGACTGGAAATGGGCTGATGGGGTTAAGACTGGAAGTGGGCTGATGGGGGGTTAGGACTGGTAATGGGTTATAGGGGGGGCTTAAACTGAAAATGGGGTGATGGGGGGTTAGGACTGGAAGTGGGTTGATGGGGGGCTAGGACTGGTACTGGAAATGGGCTGTTGGGGGGAGCTAAGATTGGAAATGGGCTGTGGTGGGGGCTTGAATTGAAATGGACTCATGGAGGGGCTAGAACTGGAAGTAGGCTCATGGGGGGCTTGGACTGGAATTGGGCTGAGTGGAGGGGAGCTAGGATTTGACATGGGCTGATGGTGAGGCTAGGAAATGACTAGAAATGGGCTGATGGGGGGCTAGGATTGGAAATGAGCTGATGAAGGAACTCAGACTGAAAATGGATGGGGGAGCTAGGACCGGAAATGGGTTGATGGGGGGTAGGACTGGAAATGGGCTGATGCAGGGACTAGAAGGGAATGGATGCTGGGTGAGACTGGAACTAGAAGGGAGCTGATGTTGGGGGAGGATTAGAATGGGATGGGGCTGGGAGAGTAAAATGGAGAGGGGAAAAATATTTTGTGTGGGAGGGATGAAAAATCTACAATTGGCCGGTTATTGGGAGAGTAAGTGGGGATTGAGGATGGAGGGGTAAAATTTGTGTGGATGAAATAGGAATGAGGAAAGAGCAAAAGGAGAAAGATTAGTATGTTAAAGCAGATGTAGAGAGAGAGAATGGAAAAAAAACCTAGAAGAGAGAAGAAAGAACAAATGGACAGCAGACGATGGAGAGTTAGCAGAAAACATGAAGAAACCAGAAGAAAGTGGCTGGAGCAATTGCAACTGAAAAAAAATGCACAAAGGTAGAAAGATAGCTCTTTATTTTGAATTTATTAACTGGAATATGAAAGCTCTGGGAAATGTGCATCATTAACGTCTGCGCTTTGTTTGGTACAAGAGGAAATTAATTTATAGTTTTATTTCTACAGTGTTGTTGTACATTCCAAGTTTGGCTTTTGGGGTTCCCAGTTTAATTATTGCCTTCCTGTTTCTAAATTGTGATTCCTTGTTTGATGATGGTCTATGTTCTGCATGTGTAACTGAGCTGAGGTATTCTGTTTATGCAATTCCTATTTGACATTGCCACTTGTTCTCTTTCCCCAGTATTCTCTGAAATGTATTGGTTTAATATTTGCAGTGTTGCCTTTTGATAGGTAGGGTATGGTGCTTTGTGAGTCCTGGTAATGCTGTCAGGATATGGCGGGTTTGCTATGGGTTCTAAATGGGCAGCGTTTGTAGTAGTTCCTAATGTGCCTGGCGGTTGGCACTGGATTATAGTAATGTAGAAATCTTTTAGTCTTTCTTTATCCATACCCTCATTAAGAGACATGTTTACCAAAAAGTTAGTGTATGGTAACATTATGCAAATATTTATGCAAATAAGGCCACTTATGCAAATGAGGCCCCGCACCGAGTCTCCGCACATGGCCCCGCACCCCCCTTGGGCCGCCCCTGGCCAACGTCACCCATATGTGAGGGCTGACTTCCTGCTTGTTCCTGGAGAAACATGTAAAGAATGTCAGAGCACTGAAATAGAGAGGGGAAATTTATCCACGTGAATCTGTCTGCGCTTGCCTGGCGCTGCCTTTTGAAAAGTTCTTTCTACTCTTTGGAAGTTTCTCAAAAAGCCTGAAGCAAAGCACCAGATGATTGGACTCAGTATGTGCCACATTGTGCATGGGGGCTTCCTATTCTTCTTTTTTGGAGTTGCGCTTTTGAGATAAATGCACCAGTTTTATATTGAAAAATTATGAAAATATACTTACATATAAAGTATTTTTTGGTTTCAATAAAAATGATTAAAATGGAGCGAGATGGTTAGTGAGTGGATAAATTTCTTCTCTCTATTTCAGTGCTCTGACATTCTTTACATGTTTTTAGCTGCCTTATTACTGGAGTTATTTGGATTAGAACTTGGCCTTTCTTTTTTTGGGGGAGGATTTTTTTGCTTGAAGTAGTGGCAGTCGGCATGTAGCCTGTGAGCCAGTGAACATTCATAGGCCCATGCCCCTTCCTGTGTAAGCTTCCTGTTGGACTGGAAACCCATGCTGAGAAATGGGGTCTGTAAGCACATGGGACCCTGTGCTGACTGCTGCTGCCTTCCTGCTTTAGATGAGTGGAGGGAGGAGAAAAAGGCTGAAGAGCTGCTATTTTGACTTCATCATTATCTGAGGTCATGTGAATTTTCACTTGTTAAAATGGAGTCATATAGGATAAAAGTTTAAAAAGCACTGTTTTACACCAAAGGCTTGATTTTCTGGAAAGACAGTCGAGAAAGAACCATTTGAGATTATTATAGTTTCCTAGGTGTCCTGTATTCGCTCCAGCTGACATTGTTAGGAAATACCTGAGGGAGGTTTTAAATTTTCCCTCAGATAATCTCCCACCCATATAATCAGAGCCTATTTTACATCAATCCCTGGGAGAGGCATGACCCTTTCTCTAGAAGGGCAAGAGGAGACCTGTATGAACTTGACCAGCTTCTTAGAGCCATCCTTGCAGGTGGCAATGGGGCAGACAATTCTGGTGGTTATATTTGCTTTTGAATATGATTGAGACGCTATTTTGTGCTTTTTTCGCTATTTTGCGTTTATCTCTGGGTGCAAATATTAGGATTTTTTTTTCCTCCTGATTTGGCATGTAGAACGCAATCCTGCCAGTGGGCCTCTTTGGCCAAGGGCTTTGGCTCTCGGAGCAAGATTTGCCTTGAAATTTCCTTGTAAATGTGTTATATCGTTTGGAGGTAGTATTCATATCTTTTTTGATCCCAGTCAATTAATTAACTTGTCACTAGAAAAGAAATACACATTATAGTAGGGGTTACCATAGAACAGTGTAATTTTACTGCTTCTGTTTAGTTTACTCTCACCTTAATTGGCTAATATACTTTACTTTATCTTTTCTGTTTATATTTTTCTATATTCTCTCTCTATTGATTAGAAGTCTATCAAGCTTCAGAGAAGTATTCTTTTATTTGAATTTCCTAGGTTGTATTTTCAGGTATTTCCTATTATATATCACTATATTTGAAAAATCTTATAAACCAAAAAATATTCATAAACAAAAAAAAAGAAATATTGTTTTCCGGATGAGATGCTTGAGGGACCCAAGATGCAGTGGCTCAAAGGGTGTTCTCTTGAGATGAGCTAAGATGATGTTAAGATCCCAGGTTGAGAAGGGTGGTCTTAGGGATGGTCTGATGTTCATAAGACCTTTTATGATCTTTGAAACCAGAGAGACTGTGATAGGCTGCTATAGCCAAAAGGTGAATTTTAACTGAGGAGGTCTTTAAACCAGATTCTGACATGTGGAGGACAAGCACTTGAGGTACTGAAAAAGTGAAGGGATTCTGTTTTTGAGATGAGGGTGAATCTTGTCCATTTGTGCTGATATGATTTTCCTGTTGAGAGTTGTCTGGTAGCTAGTAAAACAGCTTTTACCCCTTCCGACAAGGGAAGGCTTGTTCCTCTCCCCCAGTCAACCTTCCCTAAGTCCTCCTGCAGAGTCTTCTTTAAAATAATTTGATTGGAGACCTGTGCATGTTTCATCTGGATGCATAAGGCTGGCTTCAGCAAAACTGCTCTGTTCAGACATAGATTCTGCACCTGACACCATTGAGTTCTTCATTTTTATGTTAAGGCTTTGTCCTTTAGCAAAGTTGTATACACAGTATCAGATTGGGGAAGAAGGTAAAGCAGTGGCCACTTGATATCATTATTTTGTTGTGCAAAAATTACTTAAGGTCCTCACAACTTGGCAGAGGCTGGCAGTGAAAAGCAAGGGGTAATTTTCTTAAAAAAGATAACAAGTACCAAGTTGGGGCCACAGCACTCTCCACATTCCAGTTTCAGTGGGGAAAAGAAAGTGAGTTCCAAAAAGTTCCAGGTCTGCAATCAAAGACTGGTTACTTGGCAGAAAATCACCGATCAGCCTGCAAATCTCTGTTTAATTTCCTCCTACCCTCTGTCCTCCATCTACCCTCTAAACTCCAGCAAATCACTCAGTTTGCCTATGTACAATACAGTTGTTCTGCTATTTAGAAAAAAACAGACATCCCACAGTATTACGAAACATACAATAAAGAACAACAACCTGGAACAACACATAGCTAAGAACAATTCATTTTTGTTATTCCGCATCTTATTGTCATCCAACAGCTGTCCCTTCTTTTACTTTTTCAACAGATCAGATTTCCACTATCCCGTATCCCCCAACCACTCCAACTTCCTTACCCCCCCTCAAGAAGGCGTCCCCCACATGAACAATAGTCATGTAGAGTATTCAGACAACACAGTTCTCATTGCTTATGCTGGGAACATACTTCCCACAGAATGGCTCCCAAATTTCATTAAATCTCTGCATTCTATTGACGTTGAGCTGTCACTGTCTCCATATATGTCCCAAACTCTACCTAGCCATTTCCCAAGGTGAGGGGGAGGGGGTGGACAATCTTGTTTCCAAGCACAGGCCAAATTTAATATTTTGCTGCATTCAAACCGCCAACAAGCATTTTTTCCCAAGCCTTCAAAGCCGGAATATTAAGATTTAACAAAAAAATTCCGGGATCCCATGGCATATCTACTCCAAGCACATATTTAATTCTATATCAAATTGATTTCCAGTATGCTTGTATTTTCAGACATCCCCCACCAGATATGTGCAGTTGTGCCCACTTGCTCACATTTCCTTCAGCACAAAGCTGATAGGGTAAGTCAAAAATTTGCAAGTCTCTGAGGCGTCAAGTAACATCCATACATGATTTTAAAAATGCCCTCTTGCACATAAACTGCTATGGAGGTCTTACCTAAATCTTTCTCCATCTGCTCCCTTAATTTTTGTTGCCATCTATGGCAAATGCAATGGCATTCCTTCTCACTTACATCTACAGTATATAGGGCTGAGATAAGGCCTTTGGTTGAGCGCTTAATTTACTATTTTCCCTTGATATTTGTGGGCACACTCTCCTCCTTTCCATCCAATGCATTAATTGCCTATAATAACAGGGTTAATTAGGAGGCAATTTAAATTCTTCCTGGAGGGACTCATAACTCCTTAACTTCCCATCCTCATACAGCTGACTCAAAGTTACTAATCCCTTCTGCTCCCACTGCCAATATATCTTTGAGCCAATTTCTGGCAAAGGCATCTGATTATCTGCTATAGGAGTAAAGGGAGATAATTCCTGTTTTCCCATCCCAAAACGTCTATCCCAGCAGTGTCAATATACAGGTTCGCACCTCCCTTATACATCCCAGGGTCCACAAGAACCCCACTAATAATACATTTCTCATTAACTCTTACTCCAACTATATCCAGATTTTATTCCCTTTCTTATTCAGCTACTCCACTGCCGCACTAGCCTGGGATGCTTCACAATACTACTTTAGGTTGGGAACTCCCAAAACAGGAGTAGTAGCCTAATGGTTAAGGACACTGGCTTGAGAACCCAGAGACCAGGGTTCAATTCCCACTAGCACTCCTTGTGGCCTTGGGCAAGTCACTGAACCCTCCATTGCCTCAGAAAAATCCAAGTTATCAATGTCCCTGTTTAATGTACATTACTAAGTTTCAATGTAAACCACTTTGATTGAAATGATAAAGTGGTATATAAAACCAGTTAAATAAATATAAAATCTATTATGCTTTTTTGCAAAGCGGAAAGCACTTTCCTAGGAACCTCCAATGGCAGAACCAGAAATAAGTACAAAAACAGGGGATCACATTAATTTGCACAGTAGTTATTCTACTACACCAAGAGACAGTTAATTTAGACCATCTCTTCATCTCTCTATCTGTCTAATCAGACAGTTTGCCTCATACAAATTGCCAGGTTCTTTTATGATATTTACCCTCTGAATATTTCACAGCTTCTTTAGCCCATTTAAAGGAAAAACTCTTTTGAAGTTCATACAGTTCCAAGGGAACATTAATACTCAAAATTTCCATTTTAAGAGGGTTAACCTTAAAGATAGACACAACAGCATATTCTTGTAAAATTTAATCAAGTTAAGAAGAATGGTAAGTGGTGAAGTCGATGTAATAAGTCATCATCGTCAAAAAGCTCTATTATGTATTCTCCTGTCCATGAACCAATCCTCCTAATATAAGGGTCTGTCCTTTTTCCACCAGAGGCTCCATAGATAAGGCAAAAGGTAGGGGGGGGGGGGGGAAGTATGCAGCTTTGCCAAGTACCCCTGCCCAAGGAGAAGTTGGAAGAATAATCCTCATTCACCCCCACACAGGCCAAAAAAGTTTCATACAAGCCACGAACTGAGCAGCAAAAATTTGGACTCACTTCTACTTTTGGCAGGATGGAGTGCACGAAACCCCAATGTACCCTATCGTAAGCTTTCTCAGCTTTGACTGTCATTAATAGGGCCTCCTTCCCCTCTGCCCTGGCAGTATTTATCAGTTGCTGTACTCTACATACTGTATGTTATCTATTGCTTGCTGCCCTACAATAAAACCAACTTAGTAACCATTAATCAGCACCAGTAACACAGAATTTAAGTGATTGGCTAATATATTGCATCTACATTTGGTAGTGATATTGGCCTATAGGAAGAGACCTCCATTTTATCCTTCCTTGGCTTAGGAATGACCGATATTGCAGCCTTCGCCATTAAGGATTACAAAACATCTCCCTCTAAAACTGTATTATAAACAGTACCATATATGGGGCCAAGTACCTACTAAGTATTATATAAAATTCAGGCATAAAGCCATCTAATCCCAGTGCTTTACCAGAGGAAAGATCCTGGATAGCTTCACAAACCTCCAGTGAAGTGATCTCCGCAACCAACATCTCCTTTTGCTCCTCAGCTACTTGTGTTCTATAGCCTCTTGATTTGTCTATTCTGATGTATATAATATTTCAGAATACTTAGCAAATTGTCCCTAATATCTGAGGACTTATGAATACCAATTCCCCCCTTCCCCCCAAAACCCTGTTATTGTTAAGGTCACCTGTTCCTTCTTCAGCTTAAAAGTCAATAATTTACCAACCTTATTTCCCTTTTCATAATATCTCTGTTTCACCCTTATTTAAAAGCCAAATCCCTTTGAGCCCACTGGTCTATCCTGGCCCACACTGCCATTAAATCTTTTATCACCCTAACCAAACCTGTCTTTATTACATGCTCATCTTGTAACCTCCCCAACTCCTCCTGCAGCTTTTATATTTCCTTGTCCCAAAATCTTTTCTGTATCATTGCCCTCTCTATAAAAATTCCATGATCACTGCCTTAAATGGATCCTACACCATTGTGTAGGATCTATTCATCTCAAACATAATCTTTTTAAGCAACACAAGTGGCGACTGTACACATGGACTTCACCCAATGTACAAAAATCAAACTGTCTACATCTGTGGAAGTCAATGATGGAAAAGCTCTATAACATCAACAAAGACAAAACCTGGAGCTGACTGTGGTACAGATCACCAACTACTAGTATGCAAACTCAAGCTAAAGTTGAAAAAGAGCAAGCCACTCATGAATGTAGCAAAATATGACCTTGAGAATATACCACTGGAATTTAAAGACTGCCTGCAAAATTGATTTGCTGCTTTAGATACAAATAATGCTCCAATTCTCAACCCAAATATAAAATCTATTAACCGTTCCCAGTCAGTTAAATTGTAATCTGAGTTCTCAAATCCAATTCAACATGACATTATTTTTGAGCAACAGGTCTCAGACTTCAGCGGAGCAAATAGAGCCAGCTAAGAGCTCATGCCCCTCTTTGCATCGACGACCTTATATGTTGCTTCAATAGAACTTGTTGATCTAGCTTGTTTTCCCATATGTCACTTCAGTAAAACTCATTATTTTAGAGTGTTGTTAGAAAACAATGCTTATCTTATGTGATATATTGCATCCGTTGTCCTTGTCAGCTTTTGTTTGTGGGTAAAACCATCCGCCCCTTTCGAACATGTATGTCTGAACATCGAAGCAGATTGAAATGCAAAATGATAGAGGCTCCTATTGTGGACCATTATCTTAAAATGCAACACAAGTTTGAGGATTTGTGCTGCTTCTGCATTGACCAAATTTTTAAGGGATATAATGGAAGGTCTAAGGATCAGACATTAGTGATTCTGGAACAACGTTGGATTTTCAATTTAAAAGCTGTAAGTCCAACTGGATTGAATGCACAAATAGATTGGAATGCATTATATAGTTTATAGATAGGGCACTTACTAATTAATAGTGCTATCTATAGGTAACGGACAGGTAACGGCCAGCTCTACCCAGTTAGTAGCCTGATAGCTTCACCACTGCTGAGTTCCGGACTTTTCCAACTCTAGCACAATCAAATCCAGCCTTTGAATTCATGGCTGCCAGGATTCTTTTTTCTCATTTTATATCCTTCCTTCTCATCAATAATCTGGTCATTGCAAAATTAGCATGGTGTGAGAATACTTAAAATGGTTTGATTTGGGGGAGGGCTGTGTAAGTGGCTTTTCATTAATCAAATTTAATGTTTTATTATTATGTTTGTTTTATTGTAACATCTGTTTTACTAAATTGCATGTATATGTTTGGATTTTAGATGGGTGGCATATACATTTTAAAACAAAGTATACTAGATTTATGCAAATGATGCTGCAGTGAGTCTCCACACATGGCTCTGCATCACCCTCATGCTATCCATGGGGGGAAGTAGACAGGAGGGGGCACTGGGAGGGACAGGAAAGTAGAAACCTTAGATTGGGACCAGCATGATCAAACAACAAAGGTAGAAGATAATTTTATTTTCAATTTAATGATCAGATTTGGTGCTATCTTGATATTTTATACAGTACAGGAAATGCATCTCTTTCTATTTATCTGGTGTTGCATTGTATGCAGAATCTGACTTCTTGGAGTTTAAGTATGATTTTTATCTACATATGTTTATTTTTAGGTTATGGTCACTTATTCTGTACTTGGTGAGAATCTGTGTTCTGAGTGTGTGACCAAGACCAGGTGTTCTGTTAACATGGAGTTTGTACGTAGGAATCTGTATTGTAGTAATCTGTATTGTTCAGCTTTTCAAATAGGTGATGGATGTTCTAGAGCCCACAGCAGTATTTGTAGTGATGTTTTTTTTGGGGGTAGGCTCATGTGAGTTTTGGAAGTTGGTGCTGGTATGGTATGGTAGATTTACTCTATGGATCCTCAGTAACTTTGTTGTAGGGTTTTGTATTAGTTCACAATATGCCTAGTACTGAAGAATGTTTGTTGTTGTTAGTGAGATGATCAAAAACAGATTTTTTTTTTTTTAGATATTGAGTTCTGCGGGTGAATGTCCTAGTTCTGCTTTGCACCCATTGTTGAGGGAGGAGGTTCTACGAATGCAAAATATATGTTCAAAAAGAAAAAGCAAGTTTATAACAATAAAACAAAAATGAGCTATAAGTTGGTGTTATAAACTCTGCTGTGGTTCTTGCTCTTTCTTTTAGAAAAGTTCCTTGGTGTGCGAACATCTTGCTATTCCTCCACATTATCTAACTGGCTTTTTGGTTTGGTTCAGTCCCTGACTGAAGTTTTGAGAAAGCTCCCCCCCCCCAGCCCCTGCTCTGCGGGAAGGAGCACTATCTCATCCCTCAACTGGTGACAGGTATTAAGGTTAATGGTCAAGAACATAAGATAACCCCGTTTGCAGAAGATATACAAACATATATTGAGCAACCAGGGTTGGCTCCTCCAGTGATGTTGGAAAAATTGAGAAAATGTGAGAAAATGGCTGGGTTTAATATCAATATGGATAAGACAGAGATTTAGATATTAACTTGGGGAAGAGGGCATAGGAGACTACAATAATCTTTTCTCTTCCATTGGAGGAAAGAAGATCTGGTATCTGGGAATTCAAACTGGAGCAGATCTTCCGAAGTTCCCGAATATAACTACAGGAGGGTCTTCTGAAATCTTACAAGAGATATGGAGAAGTGGCATGAGGGTACTTATATTCGTGAGGTCACATAACAGTAAAGATGATTATTCTTCCATGACTGCTTTTTGATTTCCAGTCACTTCCACTAGCAATTCCTAGTGAAAGTCTAGCGAAGTTGCAAAGAGGTACTGGAAGACTGGGAAGAAGAAAGCCAAGGGTAGCTAGATCTCTCTTGCATAAGCATAAAGGGGAGGGTGGGCTAGCAGTGCCAAGTTGTTGGTGCTATTATTTGGCAGCTAAACTAAAACATATTTTGGACTGGGAGATGTGAAAGATAACATACTTGCTGAACTCCAGCTGCTGATTTATCAGAGGGGAAATTTAAATATTTATTTATTTGAGAACATTTATATTCCTCTACATCTACCACTGTGTTTATTAACTGGGGGGATTCAAACTGAGCAACTAGTTAATCCATTCACAAGACACCTTATGGTAATATGAAAGGAGGTTCTGGGTTTGAAAGGTGTATTAAAAGATAAATTCAACTATGCTCTGGTAAGAGAACAGAACAAGAGGTCTTCAAAAGGTGAAAGGGGATGAAATTAATCCTCTGATGTCAATATATGGAAGATGGGGGAAGGAATCTCCTTTTCAAAGTTGCAAGAGGAATTTCAGCTATGGGCAGCGGATTTCTTATATGCAGGGCTTAATGTGTGCTGGATCGGGGTGGAACAGAGTTCTGTCACTTCTCCAACTTAGGAAGTGACGTCACTCAAGATTCCATCCCCAAGGGTGGAAGCAGTTGCTGATTTACCTGCTTGCTACCCACTGAAATGCTGCCTGGAGCAAAGGTTGATGTGAGCCGCCTTACCATTTAGTTTCATTATCATTCATTTTTAATCTGAACATGGCATGAAAAACCTGGAATTCTGGGAAGTTTTATAGTCATGGTCCCATTCCCACTGGTTACTTACGGCCCTGGCCCTGCTCCCACAGGTTACTTCTGGCCCTGGCCCCGGCCCCACCCACAAATTAAGGCCTGCTTATATGTACTGAATGGCAAATGAAATTTAATGTGGATTTCTTTGACTGGGTGACCAGGGAGTTGGACCGAGGGAGAGCTCTAGATGTGGTGTATTTAGATTTCAGTAAAGCCTTTGACACTGTTCCTCACAGGCGACTTATAAACAAACTGAGCACCCTAGGGATGGACCCTAAAGTTACTGCTTGGGTTAGAAATTGGTTGGGTGGGAGGCGACAAAGAGTACAAGTAAATGGAGCTCACTCTGAGGAGAAGGATGTTACCAGTGGTGTGCCCCAGGGATCTGTCCTTGGTCCGATTCTTTTTAACATCTTTGTTAGTGATATAGCGGAAGGGCTGTCGGGTAAGGTTTGCCTCTTTGTGGATGATACCAAAATCTGTAATAGAGTAGACACCCAGGAAGGTGTAGATAACATGAGGAGGGATCTAGCTAAGCTTGAAGAATGGTCTAGAATTTGGCAGCTGGGATTTAATGTTAAAAAATGTAAGGTCATGCATTTGGGCTGCAGCAATCCAAGGGAGCAATACAGTATAGGAGGTGAAGTACTTTTGTCCACTAAAGAAGAGCGGGATCTAGGCGTGGTTGTGTCTGATGATCTTAAAGTAGCTAAACAGGTAGAAAAGGCGACGGCAAAAGCTAGAAGGATGCTTGGGTGCATACGGAGAGGAATGGCTAGCAGAAAAAGGAGGTGATAATGCCTCTGTATAAGTCTTTGGTGCGACCTCATTTGGAGTATGGTGTGCAATTCTGGAGACCGCACCTTCAAAAGGATGTGAACAGGATGGAGTCGGTGCAGAGGGTTGCTACTAAAATGATTAATGGGCTTCATTATAAAGCATATGAGGACAGACTTAAGGATCTTAATATGTACACCTTAGAGGAAAGGCGGGATAGAGGTGATATGATTGAGATGTTTAAATACCTCCGTGGCATAAATGTTCAGGGAGAGAGCCTCTTTCAATTGAAAGCAAGTTCTGCTACGAGGGGACATGGGATGAGGGTGAAGGGAGATAGATTCAGGAGTGATATGCGGAAATATTTCTTTACGGAAAGAGTAGTGGATCCGTGGAATAGTCTCCCAGTGGAGGTGGTAGAGATGAAGACAGTAACTGAATTCAAAAAAGCATGGGACCAACACAGAGGATCTCTAAAGGTAAAAAGTGGACTGTTGTAGTTGTTGTTATGGAAGGACAGACTAGATGGGCCTTGTGGTCTTTTTCTGTCATCATGTTTCTATGTTTCTATGTTTCTAAGTGCAAATTTATGCACTTAAGGAAGAACAACTCAAATTACAGTTACACGATATAAGGTTCCACATTAGGAATCATCACCCAGGAAAAAGATCTAGGCGTCATCATGGATAATATGTTGAAACCCTCTGCCCTGTTCCAGGCTGCTGCTCTAACCACTAGGCTAAACAAAAGGATTTAGCGGAATAGAAAAGTGACAGAGAAGAGCCACCAAGATGATAAAGGGGATGGAAGGATATCCCTACAAGGAAAGGTTTAAAAGGATAGGGCTCTTCAACTTTGAAAACAGACAGCTAAGGGGAGATATGATAGAGGTCTATAAAATAATGATTGGAGTGGAGGGGGTAAACATAGAGTGGTTGTTTACTCTTTTAAAAAGTAGAAAGACTAGCTAACATGCAATGAAGCTATAATGTAGCACATTTAAGAGTAATCGGAGAAAATAAATTTTTACTCAATGTGTAATCAAACTCTGGAATTCATTACCAAAAGATGTAGTAAAAGCTGTTAGTGTAGCTGGGTTTAAAAGAGGTTTGGACAAATTCCTGGAGGAAAAGTCGATAAAGCGTAGTTACTCACCTGTAACAGATGTTCTCCAGGGATAGCAGGAATCAGTCCTCACATATGGGTGACGTTGGTGCCGATGGAGCCCCCATGTGGAGCAATCCCCAGCTTTCAAAGAAAGCCTTTGGGATTGCATCACGCATGCGCGGTCCCCTTCCCACCCAAGGGTGCCATCTTGCTCAGTCAATTGACATAGCTAAAAAGACGGCAAAATGAATAAAATTAATAATAGGACTGCAACTCCAGGGGAGGAGGGAGGGTTGTGAGGACTGATTCCTGCTGTCTCTGGAGAACACCTGTTACAGGTGAGTAATTACGCTTTCTCCAGGAACAAACATGAAGTCAGTCCTCACATATGGGACTCCCTAGCTATAGGCTACTGAGAACCCATAACTAAAAAATAGGCTCCCTCTAGAAGAGCTGCAGCAGCCATGATAGGAGTTCAACCGAGAACGTAACACTCTGGTAGCCTGACACCAAAGGGTCAGAGGGTAGGAGTTGCCTAAACCTCAAACAGGTTACGGAGTACAGCCTGGCCAAAAGCACTGTCCTGTTGGGACTCCCTATCCAGGCAGTAATGGGCCTCAAAAGTCTGGCTTGAAGACCAGGTGGCGGCCCGGTAGATGTCTGCCAGCGGAACAGAGTGGAAGTGAGCCACTGATGCTGCCTTAGCCCTGACCCGGTGGGCCGTGACTAGACCCTGCAATGGGAGATCGGCCGCCCTGTATGCCCAGGCGATACAATCCGCCACCCAAGTGGACAAGGTATGCTTGGAGACAGGCATCCCCAGCTTACTGGGGTCATAAGAGATGAAGAGCTGAGAAGCCCTTTGATGTCCCCACGTACGCTCCATGCAGAAGGCCAAAGCCCTCTTACAGTCCAGGATGTGCAGAACTGCTTCTGCCCGACTGGCATGCGGCCTGGAAAAGAAGGTTGGAAGAACCACCCCCTGGTTGAGGTGGAATGAGGAGACTACTTTTGGAAGGAACTTGGGATGAGTGCGAAGCACCACCCTGTTCCTATAGAACCGTGTGTACGGTCTATCAGACACCAGAGCCTGTAGCTCACTCACTCATCTGGCCAAGGTGAGGGCCACCAAGAAAAGCACTTTCCAAGAGAGGAAGCGGAGATGGCAGGTAGCCATCGGCTCAAAAGGTGGTCGAGTAAGCTGCTCTAAGACCACATTTAAATCCCATTCAGTCGCTGGAGGGCGAACCGGGGGTTTGAGCAGAAGTAAACCTCTCAGGAACCTGGACACCAAAGGGTGCACAGATAGAGGTTGTCCTTCTACTGAAGAGTAGTTTGCTGATAAGGCACTAAGGTGGACTCAGACAGAGTTTGACTTAAGGCCTAAATCTGAGAGGTGAAGCAGATATTGCAATACCACCGACACTTGGCAGGAGAATGGGTCTTCTGCCTGTTTATTACACCACACCTCAAACCTATGCCACTTGAACGCATAGGTCTTCCTAGTCGATTGACTCCTTGAGGCGAGCAGTACATCCTCCACATTCTTAGGGAGGAGAAGTGGTGCAAGCCAGGGCCGGCCCGTCCATTGAGCAAGAATGTTTTTTGCACAGGGCCCCGAGTTTCAGGGGGCCCCGCGCAAAGAAAAGTCTGCTTAAAAGTAAATTTTAAAATAATTTAAAAAAAGCTGTCTGCTGCTGCTGCCGCCGCTGCGGCAACGGCAGAATCGAATATCCTGCGGGGCAGTGGGGGGCCCTGCGGGATATTCGATTCTGCTGTTGCCGCAGCGGCGGCAGCAGACAGCTTTTTTTTAAAATTTTTTTAATTTTCCCTGGGCTGTTGGGGTGGGAGTTAGGACTGGAAATGGGCTAATGGGGTTAGGACTGGAAGAGGGCTGATAGGGGGTTAGGACTGGTAATGGGCTATGGGGAGCTAAGTCTGTATATGGGGTGATGGGGGGTTAGGACTGGTAATGGGCTATGGGGGAGCTAAGACTGGAAATGGGCTGATGAGGTTAGGACTGGAAGTGAGCTGATGGGGGGTTAGGACTGGTAATGGGCTATGGGGGGGGGCTTAAACTGAAAATTGGGTGATGGGGTTAGGACTGGAAATGTGCTGATGGGGTTAGGACTGGGAGTGGGCTGATTGGGGGTTAGGACAGGTAATGGGCTATGGGGGAGCTAAGACTGGAAATGGGCTGATGAGGTTAGGACTGGAAGTGAGCTGATGGGGGGTTAGGACTGGTAATGGGCTATGGGGGGGGGGGATTAAAATGAAAATTGGTTGATGGGGTTAGGACTGGAAATGTGCTGATGGGGTTAGGACTGGGAGTGGGCTGATTGGGGGTTAGGACAGGTAATGGGCTATGGGGGGGCTTAAACTGAAAATTGGGTGATTGGGGGTTAGGACTGGAAATGGGCTGATGGGATTAGGACTGAGAGTGGGCTGATGGAGACTTACGACTGGTAATAGGCTATGGGGGGGGGGCTAGGAATGGTAATAGGTTGGGGGGGTTCCTAGGACTGGAAATGGGCTGAGTGGAAGGGAAGGCTTGAACTGCAAATAGCTGATGGGGACGGGGGCTTGGAATGGAAATGGGCTGAGGGAAAGGGGGGCTTGAACTGCAAATAGCTGATGGGGAGGGGGGCTTGGAATGGAAATGGGCTGAGTGATAGGGGGGCTTGAACTGCAAATAGCTGATGGGGAGGGGGGCTTGGAATGGAAATGGGTTGTGAGGGGAGGGAGCTAGGACAGGAAATGGGCTGATGGAGGGGGCTAGGATAGGACTGGGAATTGGGTGTTGGGGGGAGCTAAGATTGGAAATGGGCTGTGGTGGGTGCTTGGATTGAAATGGACTCATGGAGGGGCTAGAACTGGAAGTAGACTCATGGGGGGCTTGGATTGGAAATGGGCTGAGTGGAGGGGGGCTAGAATTTGACATGGGCTGATGGGGCTAGGAAAGGACTAGAAATGGGCTGATGGGAGGCTGGTATTGGAAATGAGCTGATGGAGGGACTTGGATAGGACTGGAAATGGATGGGGGAGCTAGGACTGGAAATGGGCTGATGGGGGGGGGGGCTAGGACTGGAAATGGGCTGATGTGGGGACTAGAAGGGAGCGGATACTGGGTGGGGCTGGAACTAGAAGGGAGCTGATGATGGGGGAGATTAGAATGGGATGGAGCTGGGAGAGTGAAATGGAGAGGGGAAAAATATTTTGTGTGGGACGGAAGAAAAATCTACAATTGGCTGGGTATTGGGAGAGTAAGTGGGGATTGAGGATGGAGGGGTAAAATTTGAGTGGATGAAATAGGAATGAGGAAAGAACAAAAGGAGAAAGATTAGTATGTTAAAGCAGATGTAGAGAGAGAATGGAAAAAAATTAGAAGAGAGAAGAAAGGACAAATGGACAGCAGACGATGGAGAGTTAGCAGAAGACACAAAGAAACCAGAAGAAAGTGGCTGGAGCAATTGCAACTGAAAAAGAAATGCACAAAAGGTAAAAAGATATCTCTTTATTTTGAATTTATTAACTGGAATATATCAGCACTGGGAAATGTGCATCATTAACGTCTGTGCTTTGTTTAGTACAAGAGGAAATTAATTTATAGTTTTATTTCTACAGTGTTGTTGTACATTCCAAGTTTGGCTTTTGGGGTTCCCAGTTTAATTGTCTTCCTGTTTCTAAATTGTGATTCCTTGTTTGGTGATGGTCTGTGTTCTGCATGTGTAACTGAGCTGAGGTATTCTGTTTATGTAATTCCTATTTGACATTGCCACTTGTTCTCTTTCCCCAGTAGGTCATGTATTGTTATCCTCTGAAATGTATTGGTTTAATATTTGCAGTGTTGCCTTTTGATAGGTAGGGTATGGTGCTTTGTGAGTCCTGGTAGTGTTGTTAGGATACGGCGGGTTTGCTATGGGTTTTAAATGGGCAGTGTTTGTAGTAGTTCCTAATGTGCCTGGCAGTTGGCACTGGATTATAGTAATGTAGAAATCTTTTAGTCTTTCTTAATCCATACACTCATTAAGAGGCATGTTTACTAAAAGTTAGTGTATGGTAACATTATGCAAATATTTATGCAAATGAGTCCCCCTTATGCAAATGAGGCCCGCACAGAGTCTCCGCACATGGCCCTGCACCCCCCTTGGGCGGCCCCTGGTGCAAGCCATGCCATCAGGTTGAGAGACCTGAGGTTGGGATGCAGTAGAGTGCCCCCCTCCTGCGAAAGGAGGCTGGGGTGCAATCCCAGAGGAATCGGGGCCTCTGCTGCCAGTTGAAGCAGCAGAGGAAACCATGGCTGCCTCGGCCACCTGGAAGCCACCAGGATGACCGAGGCCTTGTCCTGAAGGACCTTGAATAGAGTCTGAGCCACCAGAGGCATGGGAGGAAACGCATACAGGAGGCCCACCGACCATGATATTAGGAAAGCACCTGCAGCCACCCTGCTTGGGTGTGGCTGTCTGGAGCAGAAGCGGGGCAACTGGTAATTCTGTGGGCTCGCAGACAGATCTATGGATTGGCGCCCCCAGCACTGGAATAGCTGCTGGACTATAATGGGATCCAGTTGCCACTCGTGCGGCTGCAAGATTCTGCTGAGCTTGTCGGTTAAGAAGTTTTCCTGACTCGGCAAGTAAACTGCTTTGAGGTGCATATCTTGGCTGACTGCAAACGAGCATAGGTCCAGGGTCTCTTGACAGAGGATGCGAGACCCTGTGCCCCCCTGCTTGTTCACATAAAATATTGCCACTTGGTTGTCCATCTGAATTAAGCCAGGGCTTGACAGAAGGTTCGTAGAGCTAGGCGAATAGCTCGAATCTCTAGGAGATTGATTTGTTGTGTGCTCTCCTGTGGAGACCACATACCTTGAGTACACAATTCCTGGCAATGGGCTCCCCAGCCCAGCAAGGATGCATCTGTGGTCAGCACTCTTGTGTGTGTGGGAGGCTGGAAAGGCACTCCCTCCAGTAGGTTGCGTGGTTGAAGCCACCATGCTAATGACCGCACTAGTTGTTTGGACACCTTTATGGTGTCTCTGAGTCGACCTGTGGCCTGTGTCCACTGGCCCCTGAGGCACCACTGATCTGTTCTCATGTGGAGGTGGGCATTTTGTGTCACATGTACCATGGAGGCCATGTGACCGAGCAGGCGCAGAAAGTGTCTTGCTGAGATCTGAGACTCACTTGCTGCACTAGGGCCACAAGTCTCTGTGCCCTGTCTTCTGGTAAATGAACCCTTGCTTGAAGGGTATCTAACCTTGCTCCTATGAACTCCAGTCCCTGAGAGGGAACCAAAGTGGACTTTGTGTAATTTATCACAAACCCTAGGTGCTGTAGCAACTGAATAGTGTGAGATGTGGCCTGTTGGGCCTCTAGGGCTGACTGGGCTCTGATGAGCCAGTCGTCCAAGTAGGGGAAGACAAATACCCCCTGATTTCTTAGGTAGGCCGCCATCACCGCTAGGCACTTTGTGAACACCCTGGGTGCAGAAGCTAGGCCAAATGGAAGCACCTTGTACTGGAAGTGGTTTCCTCCCACCACAAATCGTAGATATTGTCTGTGGTCAGAATGAATGAGGATGCGAGTATAAGCATCCTTTAGGTCTAAGGAGCATAGCCAGTCTCCTTGGCCGAGGTAAGGCAGCAATATTCCAAGGGAAAGCATCTTGAACTTTTCCCTCACCAGGAACTTGTTTAAGTTGCGCAGGTCGAGGATGGGTCTTAGGCCTCCAGTTCTCTTTGTTATCAGAAAATACCTGGAGTAGAAGCCCTTCCCCTTCAGGTGGTGGGCACCGGTTCTACTGCCTGATCCTCGAGAAGACCTGCTAACTCCTTTAAGAGGAGGTCCCTGTGAAGAGGGGGTCTGAGAGGCTCCCCTGGAAAGTAAGAGGGAGGTACTCAGGTGAGATGTAGCCGATAGCCCACCTGGACTATCTGGAGAACCCATGGCTGGCCACCTGTGGGCATACAGGGTCAGCCTTCCTCCTGTGCATGGCTTTGCCTCCTTGGAGAGAGGGACTATGCTCTGGAAGTCAAAAAACCCCTCCAGGCTGGGCCGGAGCCGGTGCCTGGAGCTTGGGGGCTTTTTGCTTACGCGGGCCATGCCCCTGTCCCTTGGCCTGCTGCCTCTTTTGGGGAGCTGGTGAGGCCTGATATGTGGGGTAGTTGCGGTAAGCAGTACCTTTTCTCGGGAAAAAGGGCTTTTTACCTGAGCCCTTCTTCTTAGAAGGGGCAGAAGTCTTCTTCTCAAGCCTTGTCCGGGTAAGGTACTTGGACTCGATCTCAGCAGCCTCCTTTGTCATGGGCTTGCCAAAGCGGTTTTCATCCCGGCAAGGGATATCAACCAACTTGTCCTGCACCCATGGCTCCAGGTCCGATGACTGTAGCCATGCCTGGCGGCATGCACCGATGCCAGCAGCAACTACCCGGGCCGACGCCTCAAAGCTGTCATAGGGTGCTCAAGTCATAAATTTCGAGCACTCCCGGATCCCAGTGGACAAGACCTTGAAGCGCTGCAAAGGTCTCTCAGAGAGACCAGCTGAGAACCCGGCAATCTCCTTTGCCAGGTCTCGTAGGTACATGCCCATGTACAGCTGGTACGTCTGGATTCGGCATGACAGCATCAAGCCTTGGTAGCACTTTCTGCCGAGGGCATCCATGTTGTGGGCCTCCCGGCGAGGAGGCACCGAGGAGTGCGTCTTCTGGCTCTTGAGCCGGCGCATAGCCGATTCCACAACCATGGAGTTGGGCGACAGTTGTGCTTTTTGGAATCCAGGGCTCTTGCGAACTCGATAGATGGAATCAATTTGTCTACTGAGCACCAGCATCGAGGCTGGTGTCTCCCACAAACCCACATGCGGAGCATCAGCGTTTCCAGAATGGGAGGCACCGGTACAATAAGGGCTTCCCGAGGGGGAAAGTCATACTGGAGGATCTCAAGCTCTTCGACTCAAGGCTCCACCTCGGCCTCCTCCGGGAATGACAAAGCCTTTGCCATGTCCTAGACGAAGTCCAAGAACCGAGTGTCTTCCGGGGGGAGGGGGGGACCTTCTCCGAGGTTCAGAACCCAGGGAATCTGAGGGAATGTACTTTGTCTGGTGTGTGTCTGGTGATTCCTCATCCTCCGTCTCCCAACCGAGCAGCTCCGGCCTCGAGGGCTTTGGTTTCAACTGCCCCAATGCTGGTGGAATCGTCATCGACAATCTCAGTCCCGAACGGGAGGTCAAAGGGGACCTCGTCCGAGGATCAACTCGAGACCTTAGTGACTCGAGGATTGGCTCTGCCTCCGGGGTCGACTTCGACGTTGATGTCCCAGTGGTCAGGGCAGATGTACTGATGAGACCGGCTATCAGTGCCTGCTGCTGGTCCATGAAGGCAGCCATGCTGTGCTCCAAAGCCACCATCCTGAGACCGAGCTCAGGAGGCTCCGCAGCCCCCGGGTCAGGATCTGACGCCGGCTCTCCCAGAGGAGAGTCCACAATGAGGACAGTGCTTACCTGCCTCGGTGTCTCTGGTTCCTTACGAGGGAGTTTTGCAGGCCTCTCCGACTCCGAGGATCCGGGGCGGCGGGTTGGGCTCTGCAACCTATCCCACGAGGGACCAGGCCGCTCAGAGCCATCTGAGGACACCGCCCTCATGGATTTTTTCTTCCTCTGGTGTTCCCGCAAGGGAGACCCCCTTTCAGAAGACACTCGACGCTGCTCAGGGTCAGAAAGCTCCCGAGATGTCGAGGCCTCCGATGAGGTCCGGGCCCGGGCGGATGCGGACTCAGGAAAAATCCTATCATGTTGCTGCTGCCTGCTCCTCAAGGCCTTGGAAGACATCTTCTTACATGGGCCACAGACCTTCGGGTTCTGGTCAGGCCTGAGGCAACGGAGACAGCAGTCATGTGTGTCGGTGAGAGACATTAACCTCATGCACCGATCACACTTTTTAAACCTGCTGGCAGCCATCGGGGGAAAAAGAGCCCCTGCGAGGTGAAAGGACCGGACTGCCAGCTAAAAAGAAAAAAAGCGCGAACACTAGTCTCTAAGGACAAAAAACAAAAATTTGGACTGGACTCGACACCGGTTTACCGAGCCGAGGCGGGAAGGGGAACCGGTGTCGAACCGGCTAAGCAAAAAAGTAATTTTTTGGCTTGTTTTAAACACTTTTTTCACGAGGGAACTTGGACAACGTCCGTTGGACTCCATGGGAAAAAGGAGACTGAGCAAGATGGCACCCTTGGGCGGGAAGGGGACCGCGTATGCGTGATGCAATCCCAAAGGCTTTCTTTGAAAGCTGGATATTGCTCCGCATTGGGGCCCATATGTGAGGACTGACTTCCTGCTAGTTCCTGGAGAAACCATTATTAAAGAGGACCAGGGAAATCCATGGCTTACCCCTGGGATATGAAATATAGAATCTGTGTATCTTTTTGGGAACCTGACAAGTACTGGCTGCCTGGATTGGCTGCTATTGGAAACAGGGTACTGGGCTTGATGGACCCTTGGTCTAACCCAGTATGGCATATCTTATGTTCTTAGGTACTATGGGCCCGATATTCTACTAGGCAGGCTATGCATCGCTACAGTGCATAGCTCTATCTACTCACCCCTAACTCTGGATATTCAATGCTGCGGTGACGACATTGATTAGCCAGTTTTGGCACCCAGGGATACCCGCCGCAGAGCCTAACTGGGTAGCAGTGTTATTGCACAACTACCCGGTTAGCATCTGCGGCTAAAACTAGGCGAGCCAAAAGCTGGCCTAGTTTTAACTGCAGATCGCTAACCGGGCAGCAGTGCAATATCGCCGCTACCCAGTTAGTGGTACTTCCCGCCTCTGCTCCGCCCCGATGCTAAGCAGATAGCACTGGGGTGTGTAGGGGACATAGACGGGGATATTCCCATTTAAGGAAAAACAGTGTAAATGACCCTACAAGTCTAATACTATATGAAAAAATGTGATATGGGTAGGGCAGTTAAGGAAGGGATGGAAAGGACAGAAGAACTTTGGGGTTCTTTGAAAGGGTTAAAGGGTGCCATTACTAAATTGCATTGTTATTGAGGGAAAAGAACTTCTAGAAATATAAATTAATGCAAGAGAGAGAATGGGATTTAGGAGAATGCTGGTCAGAGCAGGGATGGAAGAGAATTTTCAGGGAAGCTGAGCAAGCACTTTAATAAAAGAAAATGCTTATAAAATTGTGTAGAGATTGTATTATACCCCGATAGACTAAGGGATATGTATCCTGAGGCATCTGATTGTTGTTGGAAGGGGTGTGGTGAAAAGGGATTTTATTTTTATCTGGTGGCACCGTACCAAAGTAAGGGAGTATTGGAAAGGGGTAGTAAGGGGAGATGGAAAACATTGTGTGTTTTTGGGTAGAGCAGAATCCAAGATAGTTATTGCTGGACATTGCTGAAAAAGGTTAATTAAAATGGCTATAAGATATGAGAGAGCTGCACATTGAAAGAGAGACACAGAGCTCGTGCTCATGGCGTGTAGGTTCCGGATGGGCTTCAATATGCAGACAGAAAAGTTAACTGATAGGAGGAGGCGAGTATATGATCAAGATGGTGAGGAACAAGCAAATGTGAAGGTTTCTGGAAGCATAAAGTGATGTAATTGCAGATGTTGACAGTGTTGCATTCCTAGGCAATGAATATATATAGTAGGGAGGATCCCAGCTTCTCACTTACTGGATCTGTTTAATGGTGTACTAGGTGATATTGGGTAATTGAGGATGTTCAAGATTGGGGGGGGGGGAGGGAAACGTGGGGGGGGATCAAGTCTTGTAAAGGGTCATATGGTTCTGCAAATAGAGTTGGCTGGCAATAATTATATAAAGAAATAAAGATATTTAAAAAATACCCTGCTTAACCAAAAGAAGTTTGCATATAGGAAAAATCTGGACTTCTGAAAACTGATTCCAAATCTTAAAGAGGGAGATTTTACCCTTTGGGTGGGCGGGCTGTTTTTTAAAAAAAATTATTTATACAAAATGAGATGGAAGCATCTTTCCTTCCCCTCTTTGTGCTGTGTAGTGCTAGTTCTGAACTTAAAGGCTTTCACATTAAGCCCTCTACAGGGATATTGTTGTATCACCTCATTCTGAGTTTATTTGTGAAAGGGCGGTAGGGAAAGTTTACAAAAAGGACACACAAACAGCTGAGTTATTTCTTTTATTTCATCTGTAGCTTTATTTATTCCAATTTTGTCTTTCCTTTGAGGCCAATGGGATTTTTATTTTATATTTAACTTACCTATAGCATGTGTGCCATGGCTCCTCTGATCTCTGGACAGCATGCTGGATGTCATTTATTTATGCAACCCCCCCCAAACCCCCCTCCCCTGACATACTCATTGAGGGCTGGCCCCAGTTGGTTCAGTTGGCGCCCTCGGTAAACCTTAAACCTTATGCCCCCTGCCTTACCCCCAGCTGTCAAAATCTATTGTTTAGCTTTGAATGCCCTGCTCTTTGCTGCCTCCCAGAAGCTGCCACCTGAGGCGACCACCTAATGAGCCCAATGATCTGCGACCCAGTACTCATTTCTTCAAATTTTAAGTTTGGTAGTTTTATGAATAGCAGAGAAACAGATTGCCCAGAAAACAAAAAAGCAGCTTGTGAATGATGTCCTTGCCAGATCATTTATTTCCTGTTCTTGCACACTTTGCGTAGTAAAACTCTGGGTTAGGGGAGAGGTGGTCATAAGATATAGACGTTTAAGGAGTTATTTTAGAAGTCCTATTTGTGCTTCGGATGTCTGGAAACAGGTGTACAGATGTTCAAAGCATGGAGACGTCCCCAGAGACATTTTAGAAGCTGGTTCTGTGTACGTCCCCGGTGCAAGGGCGTCCAAGTCAGAACAGGGAGTAGTGTAGGCATGTTCTGGGCATTCCTATGAACTTGGACGTTCCCTCCCAATTTCAGTAATTCCCTGTATGTTCTGAGCTGCATCACAATTTATACCTGCTCCAGGCACAAATAGGCATCAAAAAAGTACTTATTTGGAGGGTACCTTTGCTTCCTTGTTCTTTGTGATTTGCTGTTGATTGGGTCTCCGGACCGTTTCTAAAATGTCACTTTTACTGTGTTTTAACCAAAATTAGGGGTGGGCGTTTTTGGAAATAAGTAAGTTTTCTTATTAAACTACATGCATTTTCTTCTGTTTGGACATGTTCAAAATTTATGGTATTCTATTGTTTTAAGGAAGGGGATGGGAAGGCATAATGCTATGCCTCTGATAAGTAAACAATGTGGACAGAAATTTGGAAGTGGGGAGGGGCAGTAAAGAATTGGCTCTCTGTTAATAATTGACAAAGAGTCCAGTGGAGAAATTTTTGTTAGGGATTTTCCTTTCATATCATGTGCATAATTGAAAGCTGTTAGCCCAGTGAGACTGTCATGGAGTTTGTAGGCTAATGATAAATAGTAAAACATGATTTTGCTCAGTTTGGTATCTCAATAAAAAGAAAAAAAGCCCACTAGAACTTTCTTTTTTTTTTAAGGGGGAGTGCTTTGTTTGTCTATATGCATTTGCATGTGTGATTTTCTTATTTCTAATGGGAAGGATATTCAGCGGTGGCGGCTGGCGCTGAATTCGAACCCAGAATATTCAATGCTAGGGCCATATTTGGCCATCGGCACTTAATATCTGGGTCACTGCAGAAGCCGGAAGCTAACCAGGTAGTGGCAATATTGAGCCGCTGCCTGGTTAGCTTCTGCAGGTAAAGTTAGGACAGCATTTGCCATGCCTTTCTTTACCTGTGTGTCGCTAACCAAGCAGCGGTTCAATATCGCCACTGTCCGGTTAGCATGACACATGTGTAGTGGTGGCACCCACAGATATCCAGGTCTGCAAACTGTGTAAATATCTTTGAATATCCCCCCTCCTATGTTTTTATTGTACTCCACATAGGAATGTTGATATGCAAACTATAAATGTTTTTTTAAATAACATTTTTAATAAACACTGCTTTAGCAGTATCTCCAGCCCTGACCCAAGTGGAGGAAGATCTGTCCTGGCAACCCAGCTCAGGCCCTCGGCATGGTAGTGTGCAATGCTGCCAATGGCCAGCTCCTATTCAGCTTTATTCCTTACACCAGAGATTCTCAACCCAGTCCTCAGGACACACCTAGTTAGTCACCTCTTTAGGATGAGAGAGATTTGCATACAATGGAGGCCGCACACGCAACACTTTCTTGCGGTTATCCTGAAAACATGACTGGCTAGGCTTGTGTCCTGAGGACTGGGTTGAGAACCCCTGCTTTATACCCTTCCTCTGGCTTTCAGCAGGGAGTAATCATACAGCCTCTTTCCTTGCTCCTGTCCATCCAGTTATAGCCATTATGCACAGTCTCTCTTTCAGGCCCTCACCAGAGAAACACTGCACATACAAATATTAGCATAGATTTTAAGAGCTTGCACAGTTCTGATGAGAATTTTAAAAACTTCAGCAGCAGAATTAAATACATTAGATGGACTGAATCTCAGATGTTAACTGTGAGTGAGACTCTAACAAAGTGCAGAAAATGCAAAGGCTGGATCTTTTGGAGACGTGTAGCGTGTGCTCTTTTACTACTACATTTCTGTTACCTTATTCAAATTAAAATAAGAAATACATGAAATAAATCCAATTACCACAGCCTCTCCTTTTTCTGAACAATTCACCACATCTCCAGAATGTCTTGGAGTCAGAGGTGATCCCTCTCGTCAACCACTTAACCCTGATAAATGAACAGGTGTACAAATGACAGGTTGCCAGCTGCCCCCTGGCTACTAGCTTCTCTGCAGATGCACCAGTTCTGTCTGTGCCCCGCTGTGCTTTCACTAGACTTGTTTGCAAACAGAGGGGAGAGGGGAAGGGGACTGACATTCATTTCCCTTTGCCACACCCTTAGTTCATCTGTTGTAAACCAATCAGGAGGGACTTTGTGGAATTCAAACAAAGGTTGCCCAGCAGCCTGTGCACTGATTCCAGCTTGCTTTCATAGGAGGGTTTTAATGAGCGCTGCAGCGTGAGAGAAGGCAGAGCAGCACATCCCTAGTAGACTAGCAGCACTAGGATGCTCACCGTCACCACGGATCACAGCAAGCAGCTGCGCGAGGTCCTGCCCCAGCTACCAGTCTGGGAAGCCGTTGCATTCCTGGGCTAAGTGAAGTGACTGCCCCGTGACCGGCGGCCAGGCATCCAGGTACGAGCTGTCCATCCATCCATCCATCCTGAAATCAGGCAAGGAAAACTATGATTTGGGAGCTCTCCCCACAGAAAGCTCCAGCAGTGGCTTCTTAATAAAATAAAAGGGGTTCTTGTGCCCTGGGAGTGCACCGTATCCCCAGCTAGACTCCTGGCAGATTCCAGTCTTCTGTTCTTGGGGTAAAGTTTTGAAGAGAGGCATCACAGGGGAGGAATCCTCACTCAAAGGATGGAAAGCTAAATGGAGAACAGCAGATTTTTGGAGGTTACAAAATAAGAAAATAAATCAATAGGGCGTGTTCTCTCCTCTGCTTGCTGGGAATCCTGCTGTTCATTTCTAAGGTACATCTGCCATCCTTTCCACTCTTTTCAGAAGTCGCTGCTCTGTTTAATAGCCTAGAACCATTACTCCTTATTCAGAAGTTTCCTTTTCCTTCTGCATTAAGATATTCTGATTTTATATTCTTTGATAAAATAAGGAGAACATTTCACTATGGTCACACTCAGAGTCTTTTACAGTCTCCTTTTCTGAAGTCTCTCTTCAGCTGTTCTTGCTGTGTTTATACTTCGGGTGTTTCAAGATGCTGCTGTCTTCTCTTTTGAGGTCTCTCTCCAACTCTCTGTGCTGTATTCATTCTTCGTATGTCTCGTGGTTCTTTTACCCAGATGTCTCTCATCATCTTTTCACATTCTGAATGTTTTAGTGTGCTGCTGCCTCCTTCCCAGAGGTCTCTCTTCACCTTTTGTTATTACAGTCATACACTCAGAGTGTTCCTGTCTCCTCCTCTGAAGTCTTGCTTTTAGCTGTGCTGTATTCATATCCTGAGTATCTCGGGTTGCTTTGATCTTTTCCCCTAAGGTTTTGTTTCAGCCATTCTTGTTGTTTTAATACAAGAGGAGGGGATTTTAGAAAGGGCGTCCAAGTTAAATCGGAACATCCAGGGCAGAGAGTGTAGAAAAATGCCAGAGACGTCTACGTCTAAGGCTGATTTCAGGAACACAGACTTCCCCGACCTGGATGTGCACGCAGGCAGCCACAGACGTCCCCAGTACGGATGCCTGGGTCGGGAATGTCCATCTCAGTCAAGCTAGCATAAGGGGATGTCCAATGGCATAGCAAAGTAAAAACATGAGCCCCCCATTCCGTGCCAGTGTTTGTTGATATAGTGTAAAATACAGGGGGTATTAATGTAGCTCCTTCTCCACACCTTCCAGACATTTGCCTGACAAAATGAGCACTTTTCACTGTTCATGCTTGGAGCAGATGCAACTTTAGACATGATTCGGGATCAGGGCCGGCCCGTCCATTGAGCAAGAATGTTTTTTGCACAGGGCCCCGCGTTTCAGGGGGCCCCGCGCAAAAAACATCTTGCATCCCATTAAAATTTAAAAAAAATCATAAACCGGCTACGGCTGCCGCTGCCGCCGTGGCAGCGGCAGAATGGAGAATCCCGCGGGGCCCATTTACAGTCCTTACCACCCCCCCCCCCCAATCAGCCCAACTAAGTTTAAAAAAAAAAACCCAGAAACCGGCTGCTGCTGCCGCCGTGGCAGCGGCAGAATGGAGAATCCCGCGGGGCCCCCCTGTCCGGCAGTCTTCTCTGTGGCCTCCGTCGGCTGTCAGAGCTGCGCGAAGAGAGAGAGCTTCTCTTCTCGCAGCTCTGTTAATCACGCCGCGGGGCTGATGGGAAATCCCAACAGCCCCGCGGCGGGATTAACAGAGCCGCGAGAAAGGGAAACTCTCCCTTCGCGCGGCTCTGAAAAGCCCGCGCTGAGGCCGCATCAAAGACTGCCGGACAGGGGGGCCCCGCGGGATTCTCCATTCTGCCGCTGCCACGGCGGCAGCGGCAGCGGCAGCAGCAGCCGGTTTCTGGGTCTTTTTTTTTTTAAACTTAGCTGGGCTGGGGGGGGGGGGTAAGGACTGTAAATGGGGGGATGGGGGGGGGGAGGGGGTAAGGACTGTTAATGGGCTGTTGGGGAGGGAGGGATGGAGGGGGGGTAAGGACTGTAAATGGGATGATGGGGAAGGGGGGGGGAAGGACTGTAAATGGGCTGATGGGGAGGGAGGGAGGGGGGTAAGGACTGTAAATGTGCTGATGGGGAGGGAGGGAGGGGGGATAAGGACTGAAAATGGGCTGATGGGGAGGGGGGGGTCAGGACTGTAAATGGGCTGATGGGGAGAGGGGGGTAAGGACTGTAAATGGGCTGATGGGGGGGAGGGAGGGAGGGAGTAAGGACTGTAAATGGGCTGATGGGGAGGGAGGGAGGGGGGTAAGGACTGTAAATGGGCTGATGGGGAAGGGGGGGGTAAGGACTGTAAATGGGCTGATGGGGAGGGAGGGAGGGGGGTAAGGACTGTAAATGGGCTGATGGGGAAGGAGGGAGGGGGGATAGGGACTGTAAATGGGCTGATGGCGAGGGGGGGTAAGGACTGTAAATGGGCTGATGGGGAGGGAGGGAGGGGGGGGTAAGGACTGTAAATGGGCTGATGGGGAGGGGGAGGGGGGGGTAAGGACTGTAAATGGGCTGATGGCGAGGGGGGGTAAGGACTGTAAATGGGCTGATGGGGAGGGAGGGGGGGTAAGGACTGTAAATGGGCTGATGGGGAGGGGGGGAGGACTGTAAATGGGCTGAGGGGGGGAGGACTGTAAATGGGCTGATGGGGAGGGGTAAGGACTGTAAATAGGGAGGGAGGAGGGGGGTAAGGACTGTAAATGGGCTGATAGGGGGGGGTTAGGACTGGTAATGGGCTATAGGGGTTCGGACTGGAAGTGGGCTGATGGGGGGGGGTTAAGACTGGGAATGGGCTATGGGGGGTTAGGACAGGTAATAGACTATGGAGGGGCTAAGACTGGAAATGGGCTGATGGGGGAAGTTATGACAGGTAATGGGCTATGGGGGGCTACGACTACAAGTGGGCTGATGGGGGAATTAGGACTGGAAATGGGCTATGGGGGGGTTAGGACAGGTAATGGGCTGATGGGGGGGTTACAACAGGTAATGGGCTATGGGGGTCTAAGACTACAAGTAGGCTGATAGGGGGTTAGGACTGGTAATGGGCTGTGGGGGGCGTTAGGACTGGTAATGGGCTGGGGGGGTTAGGACTGGTACTGGGCTATGGGGGGGCTAAGACTACAAGTGGGCTGATGGGTTAGGACTGGTAATGGGTTGATGGGGGGGTAAGACTGAAAATGGGCTGATGGGAGGGTAAGGACTGGAAGTGGGCTGATGGGGGGGTTAGGACTGGTAATGGGCTATAGGGGGTTCGGACTGGAAGTGGGCTGATGGGGGTTAGGACTGGTAATGGGCTATAGGGGGTTCAGACTGGAAGTGGGCTGATGGGGGAGCTAGGACTGGTAATGGGATGGGGGGTTGCTAGGACTGGAAATGGGCTGAGTGGAAGGGGGGCTTGAACGGCAAATAGCTGATGGGGACAGGGGCTTGGAATGGAAATGGGCTGAGTGGAAAGGGGGCTTGAACTGCAAATAGCTGATGGGGAGGGGGGCTTGGAATGGAAATGGGCTGTGAGGAGAGGGAGCTAGGACTGGAAATGGGCTGAGTGGGGGGGGGGGGGGGGCTAGGACAGGAAATGGGCTGATGGAGGGGCCAGGATAGGACTGGAAATGGGCTGTTGGGGGTGCTAAGGTTGGAAATGGGCTGTGGTGGGGGCTTGAATGGAAATGGACTCATGGAGGGGCTAGAACTGGAAGTAGGCTCATGGGGGGCTTGGATTGGAAATGGGCTGAGTGGAGGGGAGCTAGGATTTGACATGGGCTGATGGTGGGGCTAGGAAAGGAATAGAAATGAGCTGATGGGGGGCTGGGATTGGAAATGAGCTGATGGAGGAACTGATAGGACTGGAAATGGGCTGATGAGGGGCTGGGATTGGAAATGAACTGATGGATGGACTCGGATAGGACTGGAAATGGATGGGGAGCTAGGACTGGAAATGGGCTGATGGTGGGGCTAGGATAGGATTGGAAATGGGCTGATGGGGGACTAGGACTGGAAATGGGCTGATGCAGGGACAAGAAGGGAGCAGATGCTGGGTGGGGCTGGAACTAGAAAGGAGCTGATGTTGGGGGAGGATTAAAATGGGATGGAGCTGGGAGAGTGAAATGGAGAGGGAAAAATATTTTGCGTGGGAGGGAAGACAAATCTACAATTGGCCGGATATTGGGAGAGTAAGTGGGGATTGAGGATGGAGGGATAAAATTTGAGTGGATGAAATAGGAATGAGGAAAGAGCAAAAGGAGAAAGATTAGCATGTTAAAGCAGATGTAGAGAGAGAATGGAAAAAAAAAAAACAAGACAGAAGAAAGGACAAATGGACAGCAGATGGAGAGTTAGCAGAAGACACGAAGAAACCAGAAGAAAGTGGCTGGAACAATTGCAACTGAAAAAAAATGCACAAAAGGTAGAAAAATATCTCTTTATTTTGAATTTATTAACTGGAATATGTCAGCTCTGGGAAATGTGCATCATTAATTTTTGCGCTTTGTTTAGTACAAGAGGAAATTAATTTATATTTTTATTTCTACAGTGTTGTTGTATATTCCAAGTTTGGCTTTTGGGGTTCCCAGTTTAATTATGGTCTTCCTGTTCCTAAATTGTGATTCCTTGTTTGGTGATGGTCTATGTTCTGCATGTGTAACTGAGCTGAGGTATACTGTTTATGTAATTCCTATTTGACATTGCCACTTGTTCTTTCCCCAGTAGGTCATGTATTATTGTTCTCTGAAATGTATTGGTTTAATATTTGCAGTGTTGCCTTTTGATAGTTAGGGTATGGTGCTTTGTGAGTCCTGGTAGTGCTGTTAGGATACGGCGGGTTTGCTATGGGTTCTAAATGGGCAGTGTTTGTAGTAGTTCCTAATGTGCCTGGCGGTTGGTACTGGATTATAGTAATGTAGAAACCTTTTAGTCTTTCTTTATCCATATACTCATTAAGAGGCATGTTTACTAAAAGTTAGTGTATGGTAACATTATGCAAATATTTATGCAAATGAGGCACCTTATGCAAATGAGGCCCCGCACCGAGTCTCCGCACATGGCCCCGCACCCCCCTTGGGCCGCCCCTGTTCGGGATGCAGGGGCTTTTCTGAGATCAGGTAGGGATATTCTTAGAAATGCCCAGGCCACTCCCCTGCCATGCTCCCATTCAGACTTGGATGTCTTCTCACTGGGGTCGTCCACAGATCCGGCTTGGAAAATGGCAGAGCATAGCAGCATCCAAATTTAGCTTGAAACCAACATGTGTGTTGTCAAGACAGACATGCTTTCAAACTCCAAATCTGCAACTCTGCTTTAGGAACAAAACGAAAGTCTGAAGGGGAAAGAAACATATGCCAGAGTTTTCTTCTTGCTAAGCACTGCTGGAGAAATGACCCTTCCCACCTACTATGTACAGTTTGTACACCCTATGAAATCCTGCTAGATCAGCTGTGCCACTTCGACCCATGAGCAAAATCTGGATGTAGGTGCACAGGAAGAGTCCTTTGCCTTCATGCCCACCTCTCATTAACTGATCTGATTATTAAAGGATTTTATGGAGTTGAAATGTGGGATTTACTATCCATCTGTCCTGTGTTGGGTCACTAAAATTCAAGTGCATGGACACAGGGCCAAATTTAAGATGTTAGTGTCACAGGCAAGACTAGAGAGCATTTGAGGATGAGAGATTTTTCCCCATAGCGATCACAAAAGCACAGTTCTAAAGCAAGCGGAATCGGGCTCCTGTTTAGCCAAGATATTTAGTTTCTTCAAAATTGAGAACTCTTGGCAGTTTCCTATGCTGCCTATGCCTAAATCCAGGCCAGATGGAGCATGTGAGAGAGTGGCATAAAGGATAAAAGAAGAGGGAGCCATGGAGCTTCTAACCCTGTCTTTTTGTCTCTAGATTCTTTTCCTATGTTTTTTGATTCCTCTCTCCTCCTCCTGTGTTTCTTGGGGTCACACAGAATACAGCAAGGTCTGTAACCCAGTGAGAGCACTATGTCGGAGCCCTAGATCCAGTTCATGAATCCAGTTCTTGCTTCTTAGACCAGAGACCATTCTAGAACAGGAGAACCCATTGGTCAGAATCAGGGTGCACAGACATACCAGCTTGGTCAATCCACTTTTACCGCAAAGTTACTGCATATAACAGTGGCAGGGACACAAGAGAATAGAGTGAACTCACTATTCCCATGATTGCTGTCCCGATGCTGCAGTTTCAATGAGGAGGAACAATCATCATCACTTTTTTAGTGCAGGTAGTCCTGTTGCACACTTGGGTAGGAGGGTTGGGGGTAGAAGCGGTGATAAGTGTTTTTGAACAAAAGAAATACAAAAACACCTTAAGAGCAAGTTGCATCCATCCACCTGTTTGTGAGTAGCATCAGTGGAAAAACTGGTGGATGGATTTTGATAAAATTTGAGATATGAGAAGTTGACCCTACAAGGAATTAAGAGAGGTTATAAATGTTACTTTCAGAGAGAGAACCAGATGGTGGTGGCTGGTGGGGGTTCCTAGATTCGGACTGCCCATGAAGCAAGGAGAAATAAAAAGGCATAAGAGTTAGTAGAGTGGAAAGAGGAGGGGGGACATAAGTAAGGTGTGTGTGTGTGTTAAGTGCTGGAAGTAAATAATGCCTTTGAAAATTGTGTAGTCTATGAATGCAACTTTCCAATCTTGTTACACTTATTTTTCTTACACCGAAGTACAGCTCCCAAACCCCTGACTGTTTTTCAATTTTTATTTCAAGCCCCCTTTCAAATGTTATTACTCCTCCTAGGCTATCTATCTGCGCTATCTGCAGTTTACAGGAGTATTTTCTGTCCACAATTTCTCTAAGTTTTTGAAAAGATGCAGCCCCAGCAATGAGCCCTAATGCACTCCACTGATCACTTTGCCTTCATAAGAATAAACCCCGTTATTCACCAGCTCTTCACCCTGTTCACAACATTCTGGTCTACTACTACACCAGCTAACTTGTTTACCAGTTCTCTATGCAAAATGCCATCTACTATATAAATCAAAATCTGCTGAGAGGATAAGTCTAATCAAATCATACAAGTAAACTCCACAATCACTTCAAAAAATGCAATGATGTAAGAGGACCGTCATATATCATTGAAATTCTATTACGGCATTTTCTGACTACTAAAATTATTCAACATACTGAAAAATTAAAAATATGACAAATATTTTTAATGCCCACTCACAATGTCCCTTGCATAATCTTGCCAATCAAAAATCATCATTTTTAAATTTTTTGCAGATAGAAATTAGACTTAAAAGCATGATGACAACATTCCTCCGATGTTATCAAATTGTAGACAACAGTTCTGGGAACAGCAGCTCAGGGTGATTTGAACTTAAACTGATCAATGGTTCTGTGCCTTACACAAGATTCATTTTCCAGATGGCTAAGACCAGCTGTGCCATGCTAAAGACTTCTCAGCCTGTTTCTCTCAGAGCAGGGGATCACTCTTTGTGTGTTTGCTGCATGCTTCACTAGATAAAATGTTTTTTTCCCCCCCAAAAAACTCATATACCGTTCAGGGATAATGTTCTAGCTCACATTTTATAGCAGTTCTGTCAACCTGGGAGACTTAACCTACACAGATATTGAACAGATGTGCTGGACTAAGCAATAACACTCACTGATTATCTCTGCAATACCTGTCCCTGTACAGGTTGCCATTTGGATAAGAAGGAGAATTAGTATTAAAGGAACAACTACTATAGGGGATTCAGAGTCCCAAAGCTTGCCATAGGTGGCCCCACATTAAGAACTGACAGATGTATTCTTCCCGAACCATAGGCGCCCCAACAATCTGCATCAGCCCAGCTCACTTCCGAAAGCCATGCACACAAAACACATCAAAACAAAGGTAAGATTTCCATATATTTTCAATGGTAATCTTTCAACTATCAAGAGGCAATATTTAGAACTACTTATGCAATCAGCCTTTTTAAGATGCTGGTCAATATCTGGATAATTTATGGCCATACAAGTTGATATTAGTCAAAATTTATCTGAATATCTTCAGAAGGGGCTGAAAGTTATACAGATAATGGCAATATGTTTATGTTCATGTTTATTCAGAGATTTGATATACCACCTTCTGCAGGAGGGCACTAAAGCAGTTTACAATAAAATCCAAAATTAAAGAAAGGAACCAGAAAAGGAACTCCAATCCAAATGCAAGAAAGCGACAACAGGTAGACAGCAGGGAAAGTTACGGAGGAGTAAGTCACCCAACAGAACAATCGTTGCGCTGGAGCGTCTCACATCCATACAAACCCTGATCCTGAAAATCAGGAAAAGCCAGCTCAAAGTAGTGGGTTTTCAGGGCTTTTTGGAATTTAGAATATCAGGATTCTGTATAGGTATACAGGGTGGCCCAAAAAAAGTGAGAACATCTCGTAGCATATAAGTTATTTAAAAATTCAAAAAGACAGATTTAAACAATTGACAAACGAAAAAAAAAAAAGATGGCGACCGGAAATTGTCAAAATTAAGACGTTACATAGCTAAAAAAGGTAAATAAGTAAACTATTTAAGCTTTTAATTTATGAGATGTTCTCACTTTTTTTGGGCCACCCTGTAGATGGGTAGAGCAGTCCATAAGCGAGGTGCAAGAAAAAAGAACCCAGAACGGCGAGTGGACTCAAGCTCTGCACGTCTAGCAAAAGGAAGGACTAGTTGACATGTATCTTGAGAGAGAAGGAGGCATGGGGGACAGTGAAGAATCAGCAAGGAAAAGGGGGCATCCTGAGTGATAAGCCTTGTGCAGGGGCGGCCCAAGGGGGGTGCGGGGCCATGTGCGGAGACTCGGTGCGGGGCCTCATTTGCATAAGGGTCCTCATTTGCATAAATATTTGCATAATGTTACCATACACGAACTTTTAGTAAACATGCCTCTTAATGAGTGTATGAATAAAGAAAGACTAAAAGACTTCTACATTACTATAATCCAGTGCCAACCGCCAGACACATTAGGAACTACTACAAACACTGCCCATTTAGAACCCATAGCAAACCCGCCGTATCCTAACAGCACTACCAGGACTCATAAAGCACCATACCCTAACTATCAAAAGGAAACGCTGCAAATATTAAACCAATACATTTCAGAGAACAACAATACATGACCTACTGGGGAAAGAGAACAAGTGGCAATGTCAAATAGGAATTACATAAACAGAATACCTCAGCTCAGTTACACATGAACAGAACATAAACCATCACCAAACAAGGAATCACAATTTAGAAACAGGAAGACAATAATTAAACTGGGAATCCCAAAAGCCAAACTTGGAATGTACAACACTGTAGAAATAAAACTATACATTAATTTGCTCTTGTACTAAACAAAGCGCAGACGTTAATGATGCACATTTCCCAGAGCTGACATATTCCAATTAATAAATTCAAAATAAAGAGATATTTTTCTACCTTTTGTGCATTTTTTTTCAGCTGCAATTGCTCCAGCCACTTTCTTCTGGTTTCTTCGTGTCTTCCGCTAATTCTTCATCGTCTGCTGTCCATTTGTCTTTTCTTCTCTCTTCTAGTTTTTTTCCATTCTCTCTCTACATCTGCTTTAACATACTAATCTTTCTCCTTTTCCTCTTTCCTCATTCCTATTTCATCCACTCAAATTTTACCCCTCCATCCTCAATCCCCACTTACTCTCCCAATAACCGGCCAATTGTAGATTTTTCATCCCTCCCACACAAAATATTTTTCCCCTCTCCATTTTACTCTCCCAGCCCCATCCCATTCTAATCCTCCCCCAACATCAGCTCCATTCTAGTTCCAGTCCCACCCAGCATCCGCTCCCTTCTAGTCCCCGCATCAGCCCATTTCCAGTCCTAGCCCCCCATAAGCCCATTTCCAGTCCTAGCTCCCCCATCTATTTGCAGTCCCATCCAAGTCCCTCCATCAGCTCATTTCCAATCCCAGCCCCCCATGAGCCCATTTCTAGTCCTTTCCTAGCCCCACCATCAGCCCATGTCAAATCCTAGCTCCCCTCCACTCAGCCCATTTCCAATCCAAGCCCCCATGAGCCTACTTCCAGTTCTAGCCCCTTCATGAGTCCATTTCAATCCAAACCCCCACCACAGCCCATTTCCAATCTTAGCACCCCCAACAGCCAATTTCCAGTCCTATTCTAGCCCCTCCATCAGCCCATTTCCTGTCCTAGCCCCCCCTCACCCATTTCCAGTCCTAGCTCCCTCCCCCTCACAACCCATTTCCATTCCAAGCCCCCGTCCCCATCAGCTATTTGCAGTTCAAGCCCTCCTTCCACTCAGCCCATTTCCAGTCCTAGCCTCCTCATAGCCCATTACTAGTCCTAACCCCCCATCAGCCCATTACGTCCTAACCCCCCATCACCCTATTTCCAGTCCTAGCCCCCCATCAGCCTATTTCCAGTCTTAGCCCCCCTCCCATAGCCAATTACCAGTCCTACCCCCCCATCAGCCCATTTCCAGTCTTAGCCCCCCATAGCCCATTACCAGTCCTAACCCCCCCATCACCCTATTTCCAGTCCTAGCCCCCCCATCAGCCTATTTCCAGTCTTAGCCCCCCCCATAGCCAATTACCAGTCCTACCCCCCCATCTGCCCTCTTCCAGTATTTGACTGCCCCCCCTTGGCCCATTACCATTCCTAACCCTCCCCCCCATCAGCCCATTACCTGTCCTAACCCCCCCCCCCGGCCCATTACCAGTCCTAACCCCCCCCATGGCCCATTAACCAGTCCTAACCACCCCCCCCATCAGCCCAATTCCATTCTTAGCCCCCCCATAGCCCATTACATTTCCTAACCCCCCCCCATCCGCCCATTTCCAGTCCTACCCCCCCCATGGCCCATTTCCAGTCCTAACCACCCCCCCCATCAGCCCACTTCCAGTCTTAGCCCCCCCATAGCCCATTACCAGTCCTAACCCCCCCCATCAGCCCATTTCCAGTCCTACCCCCCACTTCCAGCCTTAGCCCCCTCCCCATAGCAATTACCAGTCCTACCCCCCAATCTGCTCTTTTCCAGTCTTAGCCCCCCAATCAGCCCATTTCCAGTCCCACCCCCCCACTTCCAGCCTTAGCCCCCTCCCCATAGCCCATTACCAGTCCTAACCCCCCCCATCAGCCCACTTAGCCCCCCATAGCCCATTACCAGTCCTAACCCCCCCCATCAGCCCATTACCAGTCCTAACCCCCCCCCCCATCAGCCCATTACCAGTCCTAGCCTCCCCCCCCATGGCCCATTACCAGTCCTAACCCCCCCAGCCCACTTAGCCCCCCCCCATGGCCCATTACCAGTCCTAGCCTCCACCCCCCATGGCCCATTACCAGTCCTAACCCCCCCATCAGCCCACTTAGCCCCCCCCCATAGCCCATTACCAGTCCTAACCCCCCCCCCCATCAGCCCACTTCCAGTCTTAGCCTCCCCCCCATGGCCCATTACCAGTCCTAACCCCCCCCCATCAGGCCATTTCCCGTCCTAGCCCCCCCCCCCATTGCCCATTACCAGTCCTAACCCCCCCCAGCCCACTTAGCCCCCCCCCATGGCCCATTACCAGTCCTAGCCTCCACCCCCCATGGCCCATTACCAGTCCTAACCCCCCCCATCAGCCCACTTAGCCCCCCCCCATAGCCCATTACCCTTCCTAACCCCCCCCCCCCAAAACCCCACTTCCTTTTTTTGCCTCCCCCCCATGGCCCATTACCAGTCCTAAACACCCCCCCCCCCCGGCCCCTTTACAGTCCTAACCCGCCCCCCCCCCCCCCGGCCCATTACACGTCCACACCACCCCCCCCCATCAGCCCACTTCCAGTTTAGCCTCCCCTCCCATAGCCCATTACCAGTCCTAACCACCCCCCCCCAATCATTCCAAATTAAAATAAAAAAAAAAACCAAACTGGCTGCTTCTGCCGCGGCAGCATCAAGAGCTCTGCCGCGGCAGCATCAAGAGCTCTGCCGCGGGGCCCCCCCCTGCCCGGCAGAGCCTCCGTGCATCCTCAGCAGCTTTCTTCATGTCCAAAACGCGGGCTTCTTTCAGAGCCGCGAGAGTTTCTTTTCTCGCGGCTCTCTTAATCCCGCGGGGCTGATGGGAAATCCCATCACCCTCGGCGGGATTAACAGAGCCGCGAGAAAGGAAACTCTCGCGGCTCTGAAAGAAGCCCGCGTTTTGGACATGAAGAAAGCTGCTGAGGATGCACGGAGGCTCTGCCGGGCAGGGGGGGGCCCCGCGGCAGAGCTCTTGATGCTGCCGCGGCAGAGCTCTTGCTGCTGCCGCGGCAGAAGCAGCCGGTTTGGTTTTTTTTTTTAAAACTTGGGATGCTGAAGAATGTTTTTTGCGCGGGGCCCCCTGAAACGCGGGGCCCTGTGCAAAAAACATTCTTGCTCAATGGACGGGCCGGCCCTGGCCTTGTGGGTAAGTAGAAGGATCTTGAAATGAGATCAGAAAGAAAGAAGCAGCTAATGATTCTGAAAGAACAAGGGGGCACAGCACATGATCCTATTTTGTTGCATTTGAAAGGAGGCAAATTGCTTCTTTAGCTGGAACAGATAGAGGCTGCAGTAGACAGAGTTGCAGTAATCTAGTTTGGATATATCAAAGGTGTGCGGCAAGGTTTGTAGTGTTGCATTAAATAAAAATGGATGAATTGAGCGAATCCTACGTAGCGCATAGAAGGAACCCCGAACTCTATTTGCCACTTGGTGCCCAAAAATAAGTTGAGAGTCCAGAGTGACACCCAGGTGGGTTAGAGCCTGGAAAAATGGAACAGGTACCCCGGCAATCATAGGGTGTGTGGTGGGGCTAACGGATCTCCCTAAAATCCATAGGGCCTCTGACTTCTGGGGAGTGAGATGTAACCATTTTTAAGGAGCCATGCGGCAACTGAATCCAAGCAGGTGTTCAAAGTGGAGAGGTCTGGACTAAGGGCAGATGAGCAGTAAACCAGTAGGATGTCATCAGCGTAACAGAAACTACTAACCTTATGTTCCTTGAATCAGGGTGGCCAGTGGGGCCAGGAAGATATTGAAGAGGGATGTGGAGAGAATGGAACCTTGGGGGAACCGCAAGGAAATATGGAGGGCGGGGAATCAGGCAAGTGAGTGATCTGGACCCTGAACAAACATTTGTGAAGAAAAGAGTAGAACCATTTCAATACAGTGCCCTGAAGTAGGAGAGAATGGTTGATGGCATCGAAGGCAGCGGAAAGGTCAAGTGACGCAACTACCGCTGATTTAAGGGAATCTAAATTGGCATATAGCTCACTAAGCAGAGCTATCAGGGCGGTTTTGGTGCTATGATCTTTCCAAAACCCTGATTGACGAGGATAAAATACATTGTTTTTTTCAATGAAGTCAGAAAGTTGGAGAAACACTGTCTTTTCAATGATTTTTCCTAGATATGGGAGATTTGAGATCGGGCAATAATTGGGCGGTTCAGAAACGTCCAGGTTAGATTTCTTGATGCGTGGATGTACCAATGCCAGTTTTAGGGACTGAGGGAGGAGTCTGGATGATAGGCTCTTGTTAATGATGGCACAGCAGAAGTCAAGAATGTTTAATGCAGGGATCTTCAACCAGGATGAAGGAAACTGTTCCAATGGACAGGTAGTCGATCTTTCCCAGGATAGCAGAAGAGACTGAATTAAAAGAGGACTAGATACTGGACAAGGTTGGAGAAAGGCACACATCAGGAACCGAGGCAGCTAAAAACGAATGGTTATCAAAGGGAGTGACAGGAAGAAAAGTCATAAATAGTTGACACCTTGGAAACAAAAAAGTTAGCTAGTAACTCTGATGAGGGAGTGTCAGGGGAAATTCTTGGCATGTTCCTCATGAGAGAAGTGAGAATGCTTAAGAGGGACTTAGAGACATTGGGGCTCCTGTCAATCAGTGAGACCATATACATTTTCAGCCACTGTCCATATATCTTATTCAATCAAGTCAGACCGCAAAAATTGTGGGGATGATACAATCAGATAAGTTTATCTATATAAAATTATGCCAGCATATTCAGGTGTCTGACTTGGATGAATATCTCAGCTCAAAATCCACATTAAAATATATGGGATAGCTTATTCATATATCTTTAGTTTTCTTTTTTTAACATATTTATATCCCACTCATCCTTTCCATTCCTGAGCGGGTTACAATGAAAGATATACAATAAGGGCCCAATTCCGTCCTGCACGTAGATCCTGATCTCTGTGTGTCTGGTCTGAACTGGATGCACAGAGGGGATCATGATTCTGATCCCGCAGGGCACATCTAGCAAGTCCTGCACTTACAGGACTGCCCCCGGCTAACTCAGTCAAGGCTCCTCCATGGAGCCACAGTGCCATGGCATCATGTTGCCATGGCACCGTGGCCCCGCTGAAGAGCTGTGATGTCGGCAGCCAAATAAAAGTGTTTATTCCCTGCAGCCTGACCCTCGATCTAGCCTCTTAAGGCCAGGGTCGGGCTGCGGGGAATAAACCTGGTCCCTCCTGCCCCATCCGTGCCCCGGGCTGTTTGAAAAATCATGTCCAGGGAAGTTATTTCACCTCGGAGGTGGAATAACTTCCCCGGACATTTCGCCAGCCCTGGACGTACAGGGCTGACATTAGAATCGACCCTGTACATCCAGGGCCAGTGAACACCTACTGCCCGCCCAGACTCCTTCTCTGGGCCGTCCATTCCCCGACCCCGTCTAACTTCCCCACACAGCCGACGGGGAAGTTAGTTGGAGGCAGGTGCCGGCATAAATAGCGGGGATGGAGGTTCCGTCGGGCTATCCATCCCTGCTATTCGTAGCACAGAATAACCCCCTAATTGAATATTGGCTCTATGTCAAAGGAGAATTGCCTTTTTAGTGGAATGGGCTCAGAGGGTAATGTTAAAGGAGATCTTCTCTTTTGCTCATCCAGTGGTAACAGGATCATTTAACACTGAAGTACAGCCTCCAAACCTGTTTTTTGTTTCCAAAAATGAAATGGGGTTCCAAAACTCTGAGAAGCAAGGCCATAAGTAGCCAGAAATAAAAACATCATAGTGGGGAAAGGAGACCTGTCCAAGTACCTTCTGGGCCACCTTGTCTCCCTCATCATGAGATTCACA
Source organism: Ichthyophis bannanicus (assembly GCA_033557465.1). Classification (NCBI taxonomy): domain Eukaryota; kingdom Metazoa; phylum Chordata; class Amphibia; order Gymnophiona; family Ichthyophiidae; genus Ichthyophis; species Ichthyophis bannanicus. Next base: position 220,719,948 of record CM066039.1, on the reverse strand, counting down.
GGGGGCAGATGCAGAAGTAATATTAGGAAAATCTATTCATAGAAAGAGCGGTTGATGCATGGAATGGTCTCCTGGGGAAGGAAGTGGAAGTATAAACAGTAGTAGAATTTACAAGAGGCTGGAACAAACATAGAAGATCCTTAGATTTGAGGAAGTGAAGGTAAAACTGGTAATCAAGTAGATTCAGCAGTATTCAAGAGGAAAGGGAAAGGGGCAAGCAGATAATATAATAAGACTTATTTTTGTAGTGTGACTCAAAGTACACAGTTCTGTGCAAAAGTGATAAGTCATTTCCCCAAAGAGCTTAAGAGGCCGATTCTGTGCGGGACATGTCCTGAAATCCAGAAAATGGATGGGGCACACTTGTACCCAATCTGCAACCGTGGTATATCAGGGCACTTGAGACAGCCTGGTGTGCCCTCCATTCTGCTGCAGGGGATGTCCGGGGATTTGGATGGCCAACCCCTCCATAGTCCTGCTGGTGTGCCGGTGGCATGATGTCCCATCGCCATGGCACCAGCATGTCCAGACTGAGCAGAAAATGCCTGCCCACAGAGAGAGGCTCTTTTCCCTGCCACCCGACCTTCGGTGGGGGCAGCCAGGGCCAGGATCGGGCGGCGGGGGCTCTCTCGCAGTGGCCCTATTTTTTTTTGGGGGGGGACTGCATGGCCCAATTGCACCGGCACCCAACGTTTATTCCACCTCAAAGGTGGAATAAGTTGGGTGTCCAAATTGCAGTTCCTGGACATACAGAGGCCCGACCTGAATGGCCTCTGTACGTCTGGGTGCTTTGGCCCGCTCTGCTCCGTCTCTGTGCCACCTACTCTTGCCCTTGTCCAGCGCTCCCTGCACAACAGCTTTGTACATGCAGGGAGAGCAGAGATCAGAATTGGGAGCAGCGGCTGAGCGTGGGTTGTATATACAACCTAAATGGGCAGATGCAATGGTGGACTACAAGGAGTGAGAGCGAGATTTTATTCTTGGTTTCCAACTCACTGCTTGAACCACCTAGGCCACTTCTTGTGGTCTTTATCTGCTCTCATAGAGACCAATTCCAAACAGAGTATGTCCAAGCCATCTGGACGTCCAAAATCTGGATGGCCCAGACCTGTACCTGATTCTGCATCTGCGGAGAAATGTCCTGCAGAAGCAGAATTGGGTGTAGGGGGCTTGGACAGCCCAGCTGTGCCCCGATTCCGAGGGCCTAGGCATATAGGGAACAGCATGTCCAGTCTACCCCAGGCCCCTGCATGGAGCCCGGTGCCATGGCGTCCCGTCGCCATGGCACCAGGACACCATGCAGGAGCCCCGATTGCCTGCAAGTCGCTTACTGTCCTTTTTCCCTGCCACCTGATCCTCGGATGGGCCAGTCACGGCCGGGATCGGGTAACGGGGAAACCCATGCTCCCGCTCACCTGCTCTGGGTTGTCCTCCATGGCTGGCCAGCAATGTTGAAGGGACTTATTCCATCTCCGAGGTGGAATAAGTTCCCTGTCTAACCTACAGCTCCTAAAAGTATAGGGCTGCGATCGGAAGGCCCTGTACGTCTGGGGTCAAGGTCCCACTTGCCCTCATTCTTCCTCCGGCCCATCCTCTCCCAGCCCCATCCAGAGCTCCCCACACAAAGCCGATGCACGTGCAGGGAGCTTTTTGCCCTGAATACAGTCCCTGCGAATAGCGGGAACTGAACATCCAAATCGGACGTTCATCCCGCTTTTCGCAGGGCAGAATCTATCCCATAATATATTTATTGGTTTCCAGGAGAGGTGAAAGGTTAAAAAAATGTTATTGAATCAATTAAGTCTCTTCTTATCTCTCACAGTTGATAACTAACTAGAAGGCTGACACAGTTCCTTACATTAGAGTTGTGTGCTAAAGCTCACACACACTAGTACTACTTATCATTTGTATACAAAGGTGTTTGCAGCATTGTACATAAACACATAGGAGGCAGGGGGAGGGGAAGACTGAGGTGGAGATGGTGCTGTGAAGAATTCCAAATTAATCTTTTGAACTTTATCATGGAAGTAATCAGTCAAAGTTTGGAGAGAGAGCAAAGGAGGGGTTGGGGGCAGAGGTACTTTGCAGAGAGCGCTGAGAATGACAAAGAGACTGCAGGGGTCAGAGGCAAGAGAGTTTGACAGCAGTACTCTTACTTAGCAAGTTCTATGCACAGTTTTCTAAAGCAAGTCTGACACTGAAAGTTAGCTTCTCCAATGCCGTAAACAAAAAGCTTGCAAACGGGTTGTGCACAACAAAGAGCATGCCAACAAGGAAGAACATGCACACATGGACCTGTACTAGCAGCAGCTGTATAGGCACCATAGGATGGGATGCTATTCTGTGCAGAGCAATTCTGCAATATTGCTATATATGTGCATTTCATTATATGTGCAGATGTTATGTGCAAATACCTCCGAAGTGCTTCAGAGTTGCATATACAGTACATAGCATCCATGCATATGATGGACTGCTTTCTGCACATACAGTAAACAGCAATATTGCTTTGCTCAGGAAAACATCTCATATGCGCACAGAAGAAATAGGCATAAACTCCTCACTGGCGCTGATGGCAGAACCTTTTTCACCTCCTCAGACCTTGCTTTGAAACACTGGCGTTGTGCTTAGCCTTCTGCACAACTCCTCTGCATCTGCGCTGCATAGCCTATTGCCAATTGGCTTTAAATGTGCTGTGTGCTGCCCCTGCGCACAGTTAGCTCAGATGTAAAACTTGCATTGGTAGTGCATAAAATTACCTACTAAAACTGAGATAACCTGTGTGCAAAGTCTATCATACTTTTCTGCATTGGCCTCTTTGGAGGGGTAGAGGTCCTACGGGAATTGAAGGAACACAAATAAGTGAGGCAGTGATACTAATCTTAGTAGGTGATGATAACAGTAGGCTATTTGGGCCAGTGAAAAAAAGAAGGTATAGTACTTCAGGTTTTGAGACCACACGGGTCCCTTTCTTCAGAAGTGGACGTAAGGATAAAGGAAGGAAACATTTATAGCTAGAGGATACTGCAGTACATGAACTTTCTGAGACCATTCAAGTTCCCTTTTGTTGGTCCAGTTAAAGATATTGCAGACTGCTCAGGTTCCAGTTTTCCCTAGAACCACTGTACACCCACCAACCTTCATAATGGTAGCAATCTGAAAAGCATTTCCTCTTCCATCGTGAGAGATGAAGCGTGTGGCCCCCCCGATGCTGACTTTGAAGTTGGAAGGAAGCACGAATTTGTCTTCCTTTTTCAGACGTTCTTTTGTATTTGATGGATAAGAACTCCATTGAGCAGGTTTTCAGGATAGGACCATCAAGTGTGGGGACTTCTCTTCTTCATCCCCTGACTGATGCTGCTTTGAACAGGCTCCTCCTAACATAGGGACATATAATAGTGTTTGAAATGAACATGCAGTAAGATTAGCTCCAGGAGCTGCGCATGTGTAATAACTTAGGCTTACTTACTGGACTGAGTTGGATCGGGACAATATGGTGTTGAGGGTCCTGCAGCATTGCTGAGGGCTATTGCGTCTGCTGTGTGGCAGCGTGGAGGGTACTGTATTGGAATTGGGAATTAAAATCGCAGTGGTGTTGGAAACTTGTAAAACTTTGCACAAAGGTACTGAGATGCAGCTCTGATACTCTGTGCTGTAGCAGGGATAAGAAGCGGTCTCCGGATCCAGGGAAGCTTTCCTGCATTCCACAGGCGCCCAAAGTGCAGCGAGGCGCTGACACCACCAGAATAGCAAACGCATGTTGTCTGGAGAGCAAGGTGCTGGCAGGAGGTAGAAGAGGAATAGGAGGGACAAGAGGGAGAAGGATATAAAATCGTCCTTCAAGCTTTCCTTATGTTGTAGGAGCCTTCTGTACTGAGAATCTCTCTCCCAGAAGTGAGCAGGACACTCCCATGGGATTGGAGAAGAGTTTGCCATTTCGCTGAGAATGTATGAAGCTGGCCACATTAGGAAATGTGTGTAAGGAAAGGCTGCACTGCTGTTATCATGCTGTACATGTCCTGGGGTAAGGTGGGATGCTGTGTGTATGTGAAATTTGCACTATTGCCAACCATGCTGTGCCTTTTCAGTGGTGTAGTAACGCATATCTGGGGGGGTGGGAAGGAGAAGTAAAAGGGAGAAGCTGTTATCTGTGCTATACATGTCCTTGGTCAGGTGGGATACGGTGTGTCTGTAAAATCTGCACTATTGCTGGCCATACCTCTTTAGTGGTACAGTAACGCATTGTGCATCAGTGTGAGTGAGAGAAGTTTGGGCTACTGTTTCCGGTCATGTTCTATCCGTTCTCTAGTGGAGCAGTGTATATGAAAAAGCTAGCCTTCCCGTACCAGCTCTGTGTGGTGAGGCTTGGGGTATGCATAGACCTAGCGCTGAATTAACTGCTGTCTTGTACAGTTTGAGGGTGGGGGATTCTCTTTCAAAGTTAGGGCTGAAGGCAGGCCCTCCTCCAATGACACAGCCAGTTGGGGTCCCTCCCAGATGACATGGCCACTGGTGAACTTACTCGTTTTACACTGTATGTGCTGGAGAAGGAGAAGAGAGTTTGCACTGCTGTTGTTGGTGCTGTATTTGCTCCACAGATAGCAGACCTCTTTGTTTCAACAATGTCACTTCAACACATTCCAAGAGTGCTGAAATCATTACAAACTTTTTTCAGTACCGGAAATAAAGTGACACTGCTGGAAACCTGCTGCACAGAGGCCGATTTGAATTTCTAACAGGAGCTTTCTGCTGTTTCATGGCCGTGCTGGAGGCTCCTTTGTATTCTGTCCTCATCCGCTGACCCCTCCTCAGCAGTAAGTCTGGATCTGAAGCCATCAGCTGCTCAGTGTCTCACCTCTTCTCGCAACAGAATGCCTATCTTTGTCCATCTCTCTCCCTCTTCCCAACTAGAGGCTAAGGAGATGCAAATTAATTCACTCCAGAAAGATCTGCATAGATCTTCATACAAAAAATGAATTTCGGAGGCTACAGAAGAGATGACGTGAAGTGGAGGAGGAAAGAAGGGGACACGACTGCAGTGCAATCCGATTCCCTTCAGTTCTTTGCGGTGGTTCTGGCATCATGCACGATTAATTTCAGAGGGCACCGACTTAAAATGACCTGCTTAATCCCTTTGGCTTCCCTTTCATGTGCACACAAAATTCAAGCAAATTTCATAAAATAATATGTAAAAATCATAACTACGAATCCTCTTTTAACAAACATGTTGGTACTTGATTTAGTTTATAAATCTGTGTGTCCAGAGGTGCAAGTTGCATGCGTGTTTCAGCCCCACCCTCTCAATGCTTCTCAGCTATCTCCTCACCTGCCAGCACTTCCCACTAGACCCAGCAAGAGAAAGCATGCCTGTAGCACTGGCACCTGTGTGTGTATTTGTGTGCAAGTAATTCATGTGTGTTGATTGATTCCATTCAATTTTTTAAAGAAACAAAGACAAATTACCTAATCATGTGGAGGCCAATTCCGATCGGGCCACATCCGTAAGTCCCGGATATGCACCTGATTCTGCTCCCATGGGGGCTAGAAGGTCCCGCGGGAGCAGAATCAGGGGCATAGGGCCTGGATTGCCCCGATTCTACCCTGCTAGATGTCACACAGATTCCCCGGCTAGCTCAGCCTGGACTCCTGCATGGAGCCGCGGTGCAGTGGCGTCCCATCGCCATGGCACCACGGCTCCATGCAGGAGCCCCGATCATCTACGCAAGACCAAATTGCCCTTTTTCCTGCTGCTCGACCCCCCCTCCCCCATTCGAGCCTTCCAGGGCCAGGATCGAGCTGAACCCCCTGCCCCTCTCATCTCCTCTGGTGGCCCCAGGCTGGATGGCTGCTGCTATCAAGGGGAGGAAGGACTTATTCCACCTCTAAGTAACCCAGGCTGGACGTAAAGGGCTGTCACCGGAATTGGCCCTGCACGTTCGGGGTCAGGATCATGCCTCCAGCCTGCCCTCTCTCCTCTTCCGGAATGCCCCCTCCCACCCTAGTACAGAGTTACTTGCACATCTTGGCTGTATGTGCGGGAAGTCCTGTGTTAGGGACTGCAGCTGGGCATTTATATGTCCGACTGGGATGTATATCTCTGCTAAATGCAGGTCAGAATGACCCCCATAATGCCTAATACATCCAAAATGCATTTGACAACAAACAGTTGCATGAGTATTGTACTTACCTTTCTAGGTGGGTCTCCTGTAATTGGGGTTTTGTCTGTGCTGGCTTTCTTCTTCAACCCTGACTTTATGAACATTAGCTGGTCTCCAGTCTTCAGGAATATAAGGCAACACTGATGAGCTGCTGAGACCAAGATAAACCCAATTCACCATTTGGTCTGCCTTTTTTTATGGTAATTCCCTAACCTTTCTCCACAATTGTCAGCAGCAAAATTCTGGAGGACAACCCTTAATTCCTGGACAATCCTGGAGAGTTGGCAACCCTAAACAGAAATAATATATTATATCATACTATACATACATCTCAAATGTGATGTAGAATATGACATTAGATAATAGCCAGAAGGGACATCCAATCTGTCCATTTTCCCTACCCCCTGCACTTTTTTTTATTTCAATACCATTTCCTAGAAAACTTGGGACTTCAAGTCCATATATGTAACGGGAAAAAAACTATTCCTGGCTCACCCAGTCCCTTAGGACATGGAGTCGTTTACCACATCTAATTGTTATTGGAGACTCTACTCATTAATTGATCATTTGACCCAGTGTTGGGCACATATTCTAGTCTGAGGCCACATTGGGGGCCATGACCAATATGAGGGACTGGTGGGGCCATGATTGGCAGCCACTGCGTGAAAAGGATTTTGCATGGTGGCTGCCAAAATTAGGCCCAATCACGGCGGCAGTAAAGGCCATCTCAAGAGGTGGCATTATCTGCCAGGAAGCCGGATAACCCAGGTTCTTCCTTGCAGGTGATCGCAACTCCGCCCTCCACAATCTTGTCAGTGTCGTGGCGCTATGAACCACGGCACCGACAATAGAAAAAATAACTTAACCCCCCCTGGACAGCTCCCCCACGAAAGTGCAATCCCAGTGTAAAAAATGTCCACATATATGGACTTGAAGTCCCAAGCTTTCAAAGAAATTGTAAAGAAATGCAAGAAAGTGCAACCTCTGATGTCCCGGCTAGCCAGTTGGACTAGTATCCCCTCCCCCCGATACACAATTGCAAAGGTGAGGGGACCCTGCAACCCCTGTCCCCCTCCCCTTGCAAAAAAGAAAATCCCGGCTAGTGAGCCAGCAAGGGAGGACCCTGCGGCCCCCCCCCCACACATATCTTACAATCCATAGTGGTCTAGGGTAAGAACAGGGCAGGAGCAATCCTATACGCTCCTGCCCCATCTAACGGCCTAATCAGAATGGCCATCATCATAAGGTGCTGCCCTTTAGCCTCTCGCTAGGGGGCAGCACCACAAGATCGTGGCCATCTTTGTTAGGGTCTATAAGAAGGGCAGGGCAGGTAACGCGGGGTCTCCACGGGAAATCCAAATCTCTGTGGTATCTGCAGGACCTCCCCTGAGAACGCCCCCTGCAGAAAGCGTGGAGGTTTGTTGCTTACCACATTAGTAGCCATGAGGTTTAGTAGATATGCCCCTAAGACGGCATAGGTGGTAGAGAAAATACTTCTAGTCTCTTTTTAGTTTTTAAAATAACAGCCTTCCACAGTATTCTCTGCTTCAGTGAAGGTCAGTGACATCATTCCTATCATGCAGAATGTTAAAATGACATTATTTTAAGAGATTATCTGTTTGTAGAATCCCCTTTATTAGGGATAGGGGAGAGCACAGAATGGTGGGAGAACCACTGGCAGGACAGCGAATGGGACGCGAATGGTAAGAAAAGGTTAGGATGGGGAGAAAGGCTGGGAAGAAGAAAAGTGAGGGGTAGATAGAGGACTCAAGAGGATGAGAATAGCTCTATTGCTTCCCGCTTGATCTCAGTCTGGAATTGTCTCAGCTTGAGATAAACAAGATCCAGTGATGGGACCAGAACAGAAAACACCTTTGAATTTGATGGTTACAAGGTTAATTTTTAGCTTACCTTATGCAGGGACGAGGAATTATGAGATCACCATGTCTGTGTTTGTATGCATTTGTCCCCGACCCCCTACGTTTTATGTCTATCGTCCTATTCAAACCAAAGTTTCAGTACGTCAGGGGATCCCAACAGAGGAATTTTTTGGAGGTGGGATTTACCTATATATGCAGGTATGCTAGAGAGTAGATGCTGTTGGTTTTGCATGTAATTTCTTGTATGTTCTGGACATGCCATGGGATTGTCACGGGTGGTGTAGAGGGAACATGAGATTACAGGAAAAGCTGGAGAATGAAAAGGCTTCGTATTGAAAATGCAAAGCTTCTGGCATGTTTACTAGGAAAACAGTATGGGTGTGTAGTTGCAGACTGCCAGATAGCAAGCGAGAGGAAGGAGAAATCAGATTAATGAAACACCAAAACGCTTTTCAGCACTTTGAAAAGTTTGTTATTACCTATTCCACTCAAGGTTAAATCATTATTTAGTACACTACACTTTAAAATATTAAATTTTCAGCCTGGTATGGACTGGAAGTGTTTCAAGGATAGAGACTATACTTTAGCTTGTCAGGCATATAAAGACCATGTAAAGAATGACACAGCGCTGTAGCTAGATATCTCACACACCTGTGCACATAGAGCCCAATGGGATGTTTAACTGGGGCAGAAGGGCCAGAGTAGTAGAGATGGTTAGACGATCACAGTTCACAGATGGAAGCAGTTTTAGCTTCGATGGCAGAGGGCACCTACATTGGAAGCTGTCCAGGGTTATTCAGATCCTGATTGAGAAAGTATTTTTAGATTTTATTCCAGCCAGGCAAAGAACACCAGACATGTCCATTCCTCAGTGATGCTGGACATATGGAGTATCTTCAGAACAGGTTTATTGATAATTTTTTGAATTGGTTTAAAGAAAACGTTTGGAAGAAATCCTCAGCTGTTTCAAGAATTCTGTTTTGCAATTTGTCAAAAATTGTTTTGTAAAATCTAATCTAAATTTTGCAAATTACCTCTGAATTTTCCTGAAAGATATTTAAAAATCCAATTGGGCAAAGTCTGAAAATTTTACCCTTGAAAAGGGAAAACATTCCTCTGGTTAGACTAGAGTTTTGGTTTTGCATCATTGGCATGTCTTGCAAACAGTACACTGTGACCTGGCTAGTTTCACCTGTATGATGGTAGCAAATGTTGCCATGGACCACATATGCTGTGGAGGAGTTGGAGCAATTAGTGCAAGATGAAGGATAAACATGGAAGTCCTATTTGCACTGTGAGGCGTGGAGAAACTAGCCAGGAGGGGGTTTCTCTTGCTCTTTGGCTGAAGGAAAGCAGGGCAAGAGAAGGAAAGAGCTGCAGGGAGGACAAAGGCAGGGGCAAGGGAAAGGCAATGGCCCAGGGAATAAAGAAGCAAAGGGAGGAAAAAGGGGGGAAAAAGAAGGCAAGGAAAGAGAAAAGGGGAATGTAAAAGGAGAAGGTAAGAAGGGGGGATGGGGGAAATGAAAGGCTTCCATTTATTTATTTTTTTTTTTTTGAAACTTTTATTTTCATTTTACAACAAGCAAACGAAACAACAAACCAAAGGAGACAAATACAAATATACACATAAGGAAAGCAACCCCAATTACCCCCCACCCCTAAGCTTCTTCTCTGGAACTGAGGAGTATCATCAAAGAGGCGTATACATATGTACATCCAAACAAACAAAAGAGTATCAGCAATATAGACTGATCAGGTGAAATAGATGTAAACAGTCAGATGGGAGCATTTAGCATTTTAGCATTTCAAACATAATCATGGAGTATCCTCCATTCAGACAAATGATAGAGGGTCTGAACGGAGAAACCAACAGATGAGGTATTTATTCATATTTACTGTATAGACTGACAGGATGCCACCATTCATTGAAATTAAGAGGGGACCTATTTTTCCCCCAGTAGTTTCCAGTAATATTGTAGTACCGGGCATTCAAACATAATATAAGTTAGTATGTGAATGGCCGTGTGGCATATCCAAAATCTGTTGCTCTGGGTAGCGGTCATTTGACTAACCTATCAGAAGTATAGAAACTTCGGTGAAGTAAAAGAAAAAAGTGTCTGAGTAAGTGAGGGAGATCGAGAGATCCATGTCAACCTGCTCCAGGCTGGGCTCCCATGCTCCGGGGTCAAAGCTACATGCAACTCCCGCTCCCAGAATTTCTGTGCTGTCTGAGCGCATTGGTGAATAATGGGAGTGAGGGGAGAAGCAGCCTCCATATATCTTCTAGCGCAAAAGCTGTTATCAAAGCAGTAAAAGAATCAAGACTCTTGGGTGGACCACTCGTTCTGGGCGGCAACCAAGCTGTCAAGGGCTCAAGTACTTAGTTGAAATCGCCGCCGAGCATTAATGGAGGGCTGGCAAATGCCTGTGCTAACTGCATAATACTTGCATAATAAACAGGATTATCCACATTCGGAGCATAAATACCAATACACGTAAATTACAGTCTCAACCGGAAGGTGTGCACGGGCCCATCCACCCTCCTTATCAAAGCTAACATCCATTACAATAGCTTGCAGAGACTTCTTAACCAAAATGGCTACCCCACACCGCTGGGAAACAGCGGAAGAGAAGGCAGTCGCCATATTAGGCGTGGTATTAAGTTTCAATGCCGCAGCGGAATTTAAATGCATTTCCTGAAGAAACATTAAATTAACATGCTCATGATTAAGATAGCTAAGGATTTTCTTTCTTTTGATTGGACTATTAATGCCATTTACGTTTTATGAGAAGAACTGACACAAGGCCATCAAGAAAGATTATAAATTCTGAGAAAGAACACAATAATGCACACAGTTTCCCAATGTCCCTCATCTTAACTATGTATGACTGTGCACATAACATAATAATCAATGGGTTAATGAAAATCATGGAAACGCCCCATAGAAAAAAAATAAGCACCGAGGTGCACTAGAGAAGAAGCAAAACCCCAGAAATTACTGGCGACCTAATGTCTGCGGGGAGAAACTCCAGAGAGGGCCCAAGCTAAAACATATAACCTGTAAAACTATGCATGTTTCGAATCCCACCGAGGTGCACATCATGGAGGGATAGAAGGCCAAGTAAATTATAGATAGAAAGAAAAGTCCAGGCAGTCTCTATTCCAGGCTGGGAGCACCGCGTCGGGCCGTTCAAGATGGCGGGCAAATCCGGCGAATTACAGATCAAAATTGTTGAATCATAGTTATTGGATTAGCGCATCTGATCTGCGTTATTTGGAGTCCAAAAACATTGCTAGTAGATCGGGATCTTCGAATGTTATGGCTGGGTTATGGAGAGTCACTCTGAGCTTCACTGGATATATTAGGCCAAAGTGAGCCTGTAGTTATTGAAGTCCAGGGCGAAAAGCAAGGAGTCTCCTCCGTCGGTCAACTGTGGACTTTGCCACGTCAGGGGAAAAGAAACTTTATGACTTTCAAATTCAAGATGATAGTTCGCCCGGGCAGCAATGCGAATTTGCTCTACTCACTGGTATCGCAATAATCGAAAATTGAGAGCCCGAGGGGTCGTCCGATTGAGCGCCATATTAGCAGGAACACGAACACGATGCGCTCGGTCAGTCTCCAGATCTCTGTAAATAATAATCTTTAGCAAGGGGGGGAGAGTTTTGACCAAGAATTCTCGCATGTCTCCTGCTCTCACATCCTCCGGTACTCCAATGAGCCCCATATGGTTGCAACCAGCTCGATCATTGCTATCCTCCAGCTCTTTTTGAAAATTCTGTATCATACGCTCAGCCTTGCCCAATTTCACCAAGTGCACCGCGTGCGAGTCAAGGACCTCCGCCATGTTGTCCTGTCGTAGTGGGAGACTTTCAAGCCGGTTCTGAAGTGTGCCAAAGTCTTCACGCATGGTTCGGAGCGCCGCTCCGTTGGATTGTACCAGCTCCTTCACACCGCGTATCTCCTCCAAGATCCCCTGTGGCGTTGCGGGGTTTTCCCAAAGTGGGGCCATCTTTTGTGGGGAAGAACTCTGTTTTGGAGCGTTTTCCGTGTGAAGAAGAGGGAGACCCGAGGTCCAGTCGCACTGGTTTGTGGCCCGCCGTTCCCCCCGAGGCACCCCGGTAAGTTCAGAGCAAAAAAATGAAATTTATGCAGGTATTAATTCAGGATTCTGAGTAGGCCTCTCGGGAGCTTCAACGCAAAGCGTCTATCCCGCTGGACATCAGGCTCCGCCCCCCCCCGAAAGGCTTCCATTTAAAAAAAAGATGAAAGATTAACATTTTAATGATGATTTTTAAATACTCAGAGTACTTATATACCGCACTGATGCAGAATAGCGTGGCATATAAGAGAATATAAATAAAATAAATAAATAAATACTCAGAAGAAGCCAACTTATTTATTGGAAAAGCTGGTAAGATATGTATTTAGTAGCTGTCTTTGATCCTCCAAAGATACCTTATTAACTGTTCCTTCTATAAAAAGAAGGAACAGCGTGGGATGGTGGGTCAAGGTATTCTCCATGGTGGGACCAGGATTGTCGAAGGCTCTTCCACATGAGCTATAAGAAGCAAACACTCTCCTGATGCTTCAGAAACAGCTGAAACAGTGTTATTTCCATAGCAATGTTGGAGTAAATGACTTCTCCATATTGGTCAAGACAGATTTAGATACACTGTCTGGGGCTTCATCACATTTGAGAACGTGGGTATGATTTTTTTTTATTTAGCATATTATGTTTACATTGTTTCATTTCTGTATTATTTCATTTTAGTTTATAAGGCTGCCTTGAATGATCTGCATCCCATTGGCAGTATATAAGTTTCATAAATAAATACATAAAGGGAAGGGAGAGGGTGGGCAGAGCTATTGCAAAGGGCGAGCAAGGAAGGCAACTCTTCTGGTGCCACATTATTCTTTTGAATCGGTTTATGAGTGTGAAAGGGAAGGTGGGTGCCAAAGTACTGTTTTGTTCAGTGATTGCCCTGGGAAAGGCAAATGAAGAGGGAATACACCTCATTCCATGGGGCATTTGTTTATATTCCACATAATCTAAAAATAAAAACAATGCTTAATATTGACAGAGAATGTCACCTTTACTTCTTCAATAATGAGCAAACTGCCGCCTATATAGTCCAGCATGTATATCACAGTTATATCATTGCCCCCCACCCCCTTCCCCTGGGATGGTGGTCTGTGCTGCTGTATGAGGCCCTTACCTTGGAGCCAAATTGTTATTACTCACTTTGCAGTAGCCTCGGCAGGAATTCAGAAACCTAGGAGCAACCTCACTGGCAGAGAAGGGATGGGAAGCCCTCCTAGTATGGTGGGTATATCGCTGAGTCTGGATTCCTGACTTTCCCTCCATCCTCCACCGATGAATTCGCCCATCAAAATTCTGAAAATGGCGGCACTGAAGCTGGCTCTGGGCCCTGAGATGGTGATGTGGCAAAGAGAGAACCTGCACAATCCTCTGCTTCTGTGGGAGGGGCTGGCGAGATCCCGGAGGTAAATTCAGAGGTAGGTCAGTTGGCTGCTCTGATACCAGAAGTGCTGCTGGAGTGTCAGTAGCTGTGGGAGCTGACTTGGAGGACGTTCAGCAGTATCCGGAGGGCCCTTGTGCAGAGAAAACCGTGGCACTAATAGAAAGAGGAGATTGTATCAAGGGTTATTACCTCTAGCCTCCCCAAGCTGGCATTGAAAGGGCATTGAGTCAAACAGGATAAAAGTTTTGCAGGCAACAAAATACACTGCAGAATCTCTTTCGATAGAAATTCCATGTGAAAAGCGGAAGACAATGGGCAATGGAACAGGGCTTCCACACTGTAAGGGCCTACCAATCCGTTTGCTATAACATCAGCACAAGGGTTAATAGAGAAATTGTGTGAATAAGTTCAGCACAGTTGTCTTTGACCTTCAAGTACAAATATACAGACATTGAAGGACAAAGTGCACTGAAGAAAGCAGGAATGTGGGGAGGCGATCATAGCTGAAATGTAACACATTAGGTGGCAGGATGCGAGTTAATTAAAAAGAAAGAAACATATTTTGCAAAAAGAAATGATACAGACACGATGTCTGGAGAAAAACTACAAAGGAATTAGTGAAGAAATAAAGAAAAAACAATATATGTGTGTTCGCATGTGTACGTGCTGGAAGTAGGAGAAGAACTGTATGGGAGGGAGTTAGTAGGAACAGATCCCAAAGGTGGGCTGTACCGACCTCTCTCTTATTAGGTAAGCTTATGCTATCTGCTTGCTAGGTGCAATTAGATATTATATTCAAAGCTTCTATAATAAAGATTTCTTGTTTAAGCACTGCAAAAATTTGTTTGGTATGCTCATTTACATGTGTATGTGTACCTGAGGGTGGAGGGGAAGGTGTAGTAAGGGAAGGCTCTCCCGGATAATTCCCCAACACTTCGGAGTCGCTAGGTGAGTGTCCAAAGGAGTGTCGCCTCCGAACCTGAGCGGAAGGTAACTGCTAACAACTCTTAGCCTGCCCCTCACGAGACTGCGTTTGGGGGAACCAAGAGGTCATAGGATCTGAATTTCCATGTCAGAATAATCAGGCCTGCTGTAAACGGAAAAGGATTCTGGGGAGGACAATCTGGACTCCAGAAGCTCTCCTCACAGAAATGATCCCCCAACACCAGGTGACCGAGTCACCGTTGATCCCCTAGAGGACAGGGAGCAGCACACAGCACGGTTGCTGCTAGCTGGTTATCCTTACCCACAGCACCATCTTCCATCTCCTGCCCTTAGGCAGGCAAGGCTGGATTAACCGCATCCTCCGGCATAGAGAGGGGGAGAAATTCCTCCAGGGATAATTCAGAAGCTACCATGCTAGAAGAACAGAGTCCAGAAGCTGGAGATGAAGCACCTTGCTTGACACAAGCCAAACAACAATTCCTGGAAGAAGCCAGAGAGATAAGGCAAGTATCACAAAAGGAAGTAGCAGTCCAAAGGCACGCGTTACAGGCGCTAGGATAGGAACATGTGTTGGAGCCGCTTAGGTGGAACGCGCATACAAACCGCGCAAAGAAATATTGAAGAGACCTCTGTTGGCTGAGGCGTATAGAGGCATGGAATTGATGTCACTGAAATGTGGGCTTTTCATTAATTCTTTCTCTCCACCAATCTGCTGATGGAGGAACACAATCCACTTGTCTGGACTGGTCTAGCAGGACGATATGGAACTATGATTGCACAATGCAAGGTTAGATCTTAGGAACTGCCACTCAGGACACTTTAGGTGTCATTGTGGATAATACATTGAAGCCCTCTGCCCAGTGTGCAGCGACAGCCAAGAAAGCAAATAGAATGCTAGAAATCATAAAGAAAGGAATGGAGAATAAAACCAAGGATATTATGTTTCTGTATCATTCCATGGTGCAACTACACCTTAAATACGGAGTGCAATTCTGGTCGCCATATCTTAAAAAGGATATAGCAGAATTACAAAAGGTACCGAGAAAAGCCACCAAAATTGTAAAGGGGATGGAAGGATACTCTGATGAGGAAAAGCTTAAAAGGTTAGGGCTCTTCAACTTGGAAAAGAGACGGTTGAGGGGAAATATGACAGAGGTCTATAAAATAATGAATGGAGTGAAGCAAGTAAACGTACATTGGTCAAAAAATAGAAAGACTAGGGAACATACAATGAAGCTACAATGTAGCCCTAAGACTAAAACAGTTGTGGTCAACATTATTGGCACCCTTGCATTCTAGGTATGTTGTGCACAGTATCTTGAGAAATAATTGGAAATATTCCAACTGTATGTCATCATAATATTTTAATAGTATGTTCAAAGGTATACAACAAAAAAGACGTCTGTGCAACTTAAACATAGTAATTTCTGAGAAAAAAAATATGACCTGGACCGGATTAATGGCATGTTTCACTCATATTTGGTTGCACAACCCTTGGCAGTAATAACAGCCTCCAAACATTTCTTGTACCATCTATAAGATTCGTACATCTGTCTGCTGGTAGTTTCTCCCACTCTTCAACTGCCATTTGTTCCTGCTCATGAATGTTTCCAGGATTCCTTTTATCAATGGCAGATTTCGGATCTTTCCAAAGGTTATTGATTGGATTGAGATCAAAATTCATTGCTGGCCAGTTTAAAACAGCCCATTTGTTCCTTTTTAACCATTCTTTTGTACTTTTGGATATACGTTTTGGGTCATTGTCCTGCTGGAGGCATATTACCTTCGACGCAGACCTAGCTTTCTGACACTAGTTAGCACATTTTGCTCCAAAATACCTTGGTTGTCCTCTGACTTCATGATTCCTTTAATACATAGTAACATAGTAAATGACGGCAGATAAAGACCAGTATGGTCCATCTAGTCTGCCCAGTAAGATGGCAAGAGTAGGTGCACCTGCCGCTCTGTGTAGGCCACCCCTCCCCATGTCTTTGTTTTAGGGGTGAACCCACCATTCCATGTAGGACATCCCTGTATGTTGAGAAATTAGTTAAGTTTATTTTGATTTTATCCTGTTGCTGTAAAGGGATCCACTGTGTCTGTCCCATGCCATTTTGAATTCTGTCACTATATTTGCCCCCACCACTTGCATCGGGAGGGCATTCCAAGCATCCTTTCAGTGAAAACGTATTTCCTGACATTGCCTTTCAATTTACCCCCTTGCAGTTTCATGTTATGCTCTCTAGTTTTACAGCTTCCCTGTCTTTGGAAGAGGTTTGTTTGTTGATTATTTCTCTTTAAGTATTTAAAGGTCTGAGTCATATCTCCCCTGTCCCTCCTCCCCTCCAGAGTGTACATATTTAGGTCTTCAAGTCACTTCTCATAAGGCTTCTGATGCAGGCTCCAAATCATTTTGGTCGCCTTCCTCTGAACAGTTTCCAGTCTTTTTATATCCTTTGCAAAATATGGTCTCCAAAACTGAACACAATATTCCAAGTGAGGCCTCACCAGTAACTTATACAGTGGCATTAGTACCTCTTCCTTTCTGCTGGTAATTCCTCTTTGTATGCAACCCAACATCTTCCTGGCTTTTGCCACCGCCTTGTCGCACTGTTTTGCCACCTTGAGATCCGCAGAAATAATCACACTAAGGTCCTTCTCCTGGTCCGTGCACACCAGTCTCTCTCCCCCTATCGCGTACATTTCACCTGGATTTCTGCTTCCCAAGTGCATGACACTGCACTTCTTCGCATTAAATCTTAACTGCCAAGCATTAGACCATTTTTCCAGCTTTTGTAGATCTTTCCTCATGTTATCCACTCCCTCAGGGGAGTCCACTCTGTTGCAAATTTTCATGTCATCTGCAAAAAGACAGACTTTTCCATGCAGTCCTTCAGCAATATCACTCACAAATACATTGAACAGTGCCGAGCCCAGGACCGAACCCTGGGGAACCCCGCTAATCACCCTCCTTTCATCCGAGTGAGCTGCATTTACCTTCACCTTCTGTCGTCTGTCAGTCAACCAATTTCTGATCCAGTTTACCACCTTGGGACCCATCCCCAAACTACTGAGTTTATTGATAAGCCTCCTATGAGGAACAGTATCAAAGGCTTTGCTGAAATCCAGGTAGATGACATCCATCGCATGCCCCTGATCTAGTTCTCTGGTCACCCAATCAAAAAACTCAATCAGATTTGTTTGGCAAGATCGTCCTTTGGTAAAACAATGTTGCCTCGGATCATGCAACCTGTTGGTTTTGAGAAAGTCCACTATTTGCTCTTTCAGAAGTGCCTCCATTATTTTTCCTGCCACCGAGGTAAGGCTCACGGGCCTGTAGTTTGTCACTTCTTCCCTTTCACCACTTTTGTGAAGAGGCACCACATCTGCCCTTCTCCAGTCCTGAGGAACCACTCCTGTTTCCAAGGATCTGTTGAAAACATCTTTTAACGGCCCTGCAAGAACCTCTCTGAGCTCTTTCAGTATCCTGGGATGTATCCCATCTGGTCCCATGGCCTTGTTCACTTTCAGTTTTGCAAGTTGTTCTAACACATCATCTTCAGTGAATGGTGTGGTATCTACTTCATTCCCATTTTTATATTTGGGAGTCACAGGTGGTCCTTCTCCAGGATTTTCTTTAGCAAAAACAGAGCAGAAGTATTTGTTTAGCAATTTCGCTTTTTCAATGTCACTTTCCACAAATCCGTTCCCAGCACTTCTGAGTCCTGCAATTCCATCTCTGATTTTCCTCCTCTCCTGAATATACCTGAAGAAAGTTTTGTCGCCACACTTCAAATAGAAACATAGAAATATGATGACAGAAAAAGACCACATGGCCTATCTAGTCTGTCCTTCCATATCAACAACTACAACAGTCCCCTTTTAGCCATCTTTTCCTCTGCCTTTGAGTTTGCTTTCCTTATTTTTCTTTTTGTCTCTTTTAGTTTGCTCCTGTATTCCTTACTGTGTTCCTCTGTTTGCAAGCTTTTGCATTTTGTGAAAGCTGTGTTTTTTGCCTTTATTTGAGCAGCCACTTCGTTGGAGAACCAAATAGGTTTCCTTCTCCTCTTGTTTTTATTTACTGTTGCTCCTTTTATTGCCACCTTTAGTTTAGCCCATTGCAATTCCACTTCCCTTATCCCCCCCATCCTGCCAGGCCTCCAGTTCCCAGGGCAACAAAACAGCCCCACAACATTATGGAATCTCCACCATATTTAGCTGTAGGAAAGGTGTTTTTTTTCCTTATAAGCTTCATTTCTTCACCTGTAAATGTATTGCTGGTCTGCATCATCAAAGAGCTCAAGTTTGGTTTCTTATGTCTACAGAACATTTTCCCAGAAGGATTGTGGTTTCTTAAGGTGGGATTGAGCAAAGATCAGGCGGATCTTTTTATGTCTGTCTTTGAGCAGTGGGGTCCTTCTTAGCCTTCGCCCATGAAGTCCTTCTTTGTTTAGTGCGTGGGGTATGGTGAGGGGTTGAAACCACCACTCCAGAGTGCTCCAGAGAAGCCTTAAGCTCTTTGGATGTTGGATGTTTCCAACAGTTCACACTAACCTTCGAAGACTGCTTGGATTAATTTTCCTCATCCCACCATGTCCTGGGAGGTTTCTAACAGTTCCATAAGCAGAAAATGTCTTAATAACATTGTGAACTGTAGACACAGAAATCTCAAAGTCTTTGGAGATGGCCTTGTACTCCTTCGAAGTTTGATAATAATGGCTTTTCTGATGGTCTCAGGCAGCTTTCTTGTCTTCATCATTGTGAAAATGGAACAAGGAGTGAATGTAGCCATTTTAAACATTAGAGCCATCATTCTTTTGTTGATTCAAGTCATGTGAGTACTGATAATTGAACACAGGTTCATCTAATTTTACTGCAATGGGAATGTGGTTCTTCTGTTCAAACTGATTAGTTTCTAAGGGTGCCAATAATCATGCCCTGGCAATGTCCCAGTTTTTATACTATTTCTTACTATTTCCTTTTTTAATTGGTATTGTTTTATTTGATTCTTTTATGTGTCAAATATGCATGCATATAAAGTCCAAAGCTATTTCACTGGGCACTATTTTTTAAGGAGATATTGGACATTAAGCAGTTGTACTGCAAGGGTGCCAACAATGTTGACCACAACTATAAGAGAAAATATGTTTTTACTCAACAGGTAATCAAACTCTGGAATTTGTTACCGGAGGATGTAGTAAAAGCTGTTAGTGTAGCTGGGTTTAAAAAAGGTTTGGACAAGTTCCAGAAGGAAAAGTCCATAAAACATTATTAAACAGGACCAGGGATCTGTGGAATCTGTGTACCTTTTTGGGAACCAACAGGTACAGTACTTGTGACCTGGATTGGCCACTGTTGAAAACAGGATACTGGGTATGATGGACCTTGGTCTGGCCCAGAATGGCATTTCTTATGTTCTTTCTCCAGTCCTCTGGACCTGCTTCTGACTCTAAAGAAGCATTGAAAAGGTCAAAACATGAAGCCACTAGAACTTCCTTAAGTTTCTTCAATATTTTCGGATATATCCTATCTGGCCCCGTCGCTTTGTCTGCTTCTAGTTTAGCTAGTTCCTCGTGTACACAGTCTTCTAGAAATCGTTCAAGATCCCCTTCCTTTCTGTTCTTATTTGTAGGTGTTTTTTGAGGTCCTGCTCCTGGATGTTCATCTGACAACATAGAACAAAATTATTTGTTAAGAAATTCCGCTTTCTCCAGGAACAAGCAGGAAGTCAGTCCTCACTTATGGGTGACATTGGCACCGACGGAGCCCGCGTAGAGCAATTCCCCAGCTTTCAAGGAAAGCCTTTGGGATTGCTACCACGCATGCGTGGTCCTCTTCCCGCCCAAAGGTGCCATCTTGCTCAGTCTCCCTTTTTCCGCGGAGCCCTTCGAACGCACGTCCTCGTCCCTCGGAAAAACTTTTCTATCTTCATCCTTCTGGCCTCTTTTCCTGTAGCAGCGGTCCTCTTCCATCCTCCCCTTCGCCTCTGCTCCGGCTGTGCGCTAGGGGATTCCTTTTTTTTTCACTCTTTTCAGTGTCTTCCCTTTCGGGCCCTTTTGCCCCCTTTTTTCTCCAACCACTGGCCTCGAGGTTTTTCGACCTTGCAGGTGCCCTTTTTGTCCCCATGGCCACCGGCTTCAAGAAATGTGACAGATGCTCCAGTCTGGGGGCTGACCACAACCCGGAGCACTGCTCTCTCTGTAAGAAAATGTCTACTAAGGCCTTACTAAGCCGCAAGCAGAAGTCCGATGACATTTTCCGCATGGCAGCCCCGGGGTCTCCGGTGGCACCTCGGCCTGCCGATCCACCACTTGCGAGGTGCCCCGCAGTGACCCCACGCCCCAGGCATCACTCCGATCAGGGTTCGCCCGAGGTGGAGCAGCGAAAGAAGAAGACCTAGAAGTCACTGTCGGGGGCTCCGGACAAGCGCGAGCGGTCTCATGCTCATTCACTTAGCTCTCCCTGGCGTTCCCGAGAGTTGGACAAGGAACAGCCTCAAAATGTACCTTGTACGGACACAGAGGCCTCCAGTGATGGTGCCCGATCTCCTGAGGGTCGTCCCGGTGAGGACCCCCTCTCCTTCTCCACGCCAGACCCAGTAACACCGGCATATGCATCACAGGGACCCACTCCTGAGTGGGAGTTCCATATGGTGGCACTAGAGCGCAGCATTTCTGCCTTTCTAGCTGGCCAGCAGGTGCTTTTTCTCAGCAGGGCTGGCTCGTGCCCCGAGACCGAGTGTCCCCTGACCGGGGTCCCAAAAACTGTCTTGGAAACCCCCATGAGCCAAGGGCCTCGTGAGGGTCCTCAGCACCGGTCTTGCTTGCCGTTCTATTCCTCTGGGGGTGAGGTCTTCTATTGCCTCAGGCTCCAAGCGGGCCTCGGCCACTGGGCATGGGGATCAGCCCGACTCTGAGTCCTTCTCGGACTTCTCGGGCTGGAAATCAGACAGGGACACTTTCCCGGAGACCCGCGCCCATAGAGATCTCCCCTCTGACCCATCCCCCCCATCTCGCAAAGGTGGTCGCCCCCGAGGATACCTCTTTCCTGGTGTTTGTGCGGGATATGGCTCGGACCCTCAATCTGCCTACGCAGACCGAGGAGGAAATGAGGGCAGAGGACCTTGACATCTTGCAGTACGAGTCTTCACCCAGGGAAGTTCCGGTACCGTCCATCCTATCCCGGCTGCTCCTCCACATGTGGGAAGCACCCTCCTCGGTCCCTATTGTCAGTAAAAGACTCAATGTCATGTATAGGGTCCAGTGCAGCCCGGGGTTTCGGAAGACCAGCTTCCTCATACCTCCATGGTAGTTGAATCTGCGATGCAGAAACAGAAGAGCCCAAAGTTCACTCTTCGGTCCCGCCTGGTAGGGAATCCCTTGCCCTCGACACCCTCGGGTGCAAGGCTTACCAGGGATCCATGCTGGTGTGCTGTATCCAGGCATACCCACTGTATATGGGTTGTTTCTTTGTGACCTCACCAAAGAGCTCAGCGGGTTTTCTGCAGGCCTTGGTGGGGAGCACCTTCTCAGGTACCAGACCCTCCTGAGGTCAGTCACAGACTGCTCAAAATACCTTTCCTGCGCCGCATATGATGGGTTCGAGTCTTTGGCCCGTGTGGTAGCAGCTGGCATCGGAGCCTGATGCCAGTCATGGCTCCAGTCTTTGGACCTAGAACAGTGGGTCCAGGAGAAGCTCCTGGATGTCCCCTGCCTCGGCGAGCAACTGTTCGGCAAGCCCATGGAAGACAAGGCAGCCAAGATCGAGACGGAGTTCGTGACTCACACCCATATCTCTCTCAAAACCTCCTCTCTTCCACGGAAGAAGCAGCACAGCACAAAACTTTTCTTCCATAGGAAAGGGCTCCCCTACTGGGGATACCCACCCCACCACCTACCCCTGTGCCGACAACCAGCGCTCAGGGCAAGGGAGGTACTCGGGGTCACCAGAAACCTAAGGGGCCCAAGACCCAACCACCGGCACCAGCCAGCCAGCCCCGAGGTTTTGACACCGAAGGCATAGCCTCTCACCCCCCTGGGGACGCTTCCGCCCATGGGAGGACGCCTGTTTCTGTTCACCCCCGAATGGGCGGCCATTACATCAGACACCTGGGTCCTACAGGTGATCTGGGACGGGTATTGTCTTCACCTGGACAGACTCCCTCCTGCCTTCTCCCCAGCGGAGCCTATTCAGCTTCCCTCGCACTAGGCTTGCTTACTGCAAGAATTGAACAACCTCCTTGGTCAGCGGGCGGTCGAAAGGGTTCTGCCGCACCTCCAGGGTCGGGTGTTTTACTCCCGATATTTCCTCGTTCCGAAGAGGATGGGGGCCTGTGTCCCATCCTCGATCTCAGGAATCTGAACAATTTTCTGGTGCAGGAGAAGTTCAAAATGCTATCGCTTGGCATCCTGCTGCCTTACCTCTGGCAGGGCGATTGACTATGCTCCTTGGATCTCAGAGACGCTTATGCCCATATTTTTGTCCACCCCAAGCACAGGAAGTACCTGCGTTTCAGGGTGCAAGGAGAGCACTTTCAGTACAGAGTGCTCCTCTTCGGGATCGCGTCTGCCCGGCAAGTCTTCACCAAGTGCCTGTCAGCGGCCACGGCCCACCTCCGGTTGCAGGGTATATCCGTCTACCCTACCTAGATGACTGGCTCGTCTTGGGCACATCGGCGGAGGAGACTCGCCTCTCGGCGTCGCGCATGATCCTCCTCCTTGAGCCCCTCGGTTTCCTGATCAACTACTCCAAATCCCACCTCAAACCAATGCAGACCCTTGAGTTCATTGGTGCTCTTCTCGACACTGAATATGCGACTGCCTTTTTCCCTCGAGCATGTGCGGGTCGGCTCCGCACTCTGGCCGCCGAGGTCCAAGGCCGGCCCAGGGTCTTGGCACAGGCCATGCTGCACCTCCTGGGGCACATGGCCTCAACCGTCCACGTCATTCTCCACACTCGCATGCACATGCGAGCAGCCCAATGGTGCCTCAGAGTGCAATGGGCCCAAGCCTCTGGCCGCCTCCGTGATCCCATCTGGGTCTCTCGCAGCCTATTCGGGTCCCTTGTTTGGTGGCAGAACCCCCAGAGCCTCCTTTGGGGCATGCCCTTCCAGACTCGACAGCACAAGCTCGTCTTGACGACGGATGCTTTGCTGTTGGGCTGGGAACCCCTCTGCGGCCACCTCTACACCCAGGGATGGTGGTCACCCGAGGAGTCCCGGCAGCAGATCAACCTGCTCAAGCTTCGAATGGTCTGGTTGGCCCTGAAGGTCTTCGAGTACCATCTGAAGGGCAAGTCGGTGCTTGTGCAGACCGATAACAGAGTCGCGATGTTCTACATAAACAAGGAGGGGGGTATTGGCTCCCTGCCTCCTCTGTCGGGAGGCAGTCCTCCTCTGCTCTTTCACCATATGCAGGGGCATGACACTGAGAGCGGTCTACCTCCCGGGCCAGGACAACCTCCTCGCGGATAGACTCAGCAGGCTCCTTTGCCCACACGAGTGGTGCTTGAGTCCAGAGGTGGTTCTCCACCTGTTCCACCACTGGGGGACTCTATCCATAGACCTGTTTGCCAGCCCAGTGAACGCACAGCTTCCCCATTTCTGCGGGCCGATACTGCACCGAGTAGGGTGGTCCCAGATGCATTCCTCCTGAACTGGACCTCTAGGCTTCTGTATGCATTCCCTCTCACTCCTCTCCTTGAGAGGACCCTTCACAAGATCCAGCACAACCGAGCCTCGGTGATCCTCATGACTCCTTTGTGGCCTTGAAAACCTTGGTTCCCGCTTCCACTCCATCTCTTGTCGGAGCCTCCGGTCCCCCTGGGCAGTGCCCCAGGTCTGCTGACACAGGAGGAGGGATAGGTGCTTCACCCGAACTTGGTCTCGCTATCCCCGACAACCTGGCAGCTGAATGGGTCTCTTTATTATTTATTTATTTAGACAGATTTAGTATACTGCTTTATCATTAAATCAAAGCGGTTTTAGCACATCAAACAATCGAGATAATTGTGTGGTCAGTAGCATGCAGTGGGAGTTTAAGAAGAGTGATGTGGAGTACAGAGTGCTAGATTTTTCCGGTGAGCTATATACAAAGTGAGCAATATACTCGTACATATATACAAGATTAGAGCCATGTACAAAGGTGATCTAGGATCAGGACCTACATAGCGCTGTAGTTACTGCACATAGGAGTCAGTTCAGGTGAAGTCCTTGTAGTGTTCTGAAAATAGAGTTGTTTTAAGTAGCTTTCTGAAGTCCTTGAGGTCTCTGGTTGATCTTAGATGGTCGGGGAGAGAGCTCCATAGGGCGGGCGCTGCCAGGGAAAGTGCCCTTCTTGATGTGGCCTGATTTGTTTTGGCGAATTCCTTCGGTGGGCTGATGGTGTCCGAGGTTCCTTTTCTTCTTGGTCTTATGCTGTGATCGGTTTTAATGAGTGGTTGTAAGCAGTTAGCTGAGAGGTTGTGTATTATTTTGAAAATGTTTATAAGTACTTTGAAGCGGATTCGAGAGCTGATTGGGAGCCAGTGCAGGAGGTACAGTATGGGAGTAATGTGGTCGTGAACTGTGCAGTCTGTTATGATACGTGCGGCAGTGTTCTGTGCTAGCTGTAGAGGTCTGACAGTCTGTTTTGGTAGCCCCTGATAGATGGGGTTACAGTAGTCTTGTGTGGGAATGATGAGGACTTGACAGACTGTTCGAAAGTGCTCCTGAGAGAGGATGGGTTTGAGCCTTCTGATGGTTCTCATTTTGATGTAAGTGCTCTTTGTGGTTTTGGCAATGTGTGATTGTAGGTTAAGGTCCTTGTCGAGCATCACTCCCAGGTATTTTACTTCATGTTTTACTGGTATTGTGATGTCATTCAGTTTGATGGTGGTTGTGGGTGAAAATGTGGGGTTTCTTTTGTAGTTTATTGAAAGATTGTTTTCCTGAAGCCAAGTTTCCATTTGTTGGAAGCAGTTGGCTAGGTTGGAGTAGTCTGGGTTGTCCACTTTGATTGGTGTGAATATCATTATGTCGTCTGCGTATATGGTGTATTGGATCTTGTGGTCCTTGATGATGGTGCAGGTGGGTTGTATGTATAGATTGAAGAGCAGGGCGGAGAGTGCTGAGCCTTGTGGGACGCCCTGTGTGGCTCTCAAAGGTTGAGGGGTGTCTGAGCCGCATTTGACTTGTAGCTGTCTGTTGGTGAGATATGATGTAAACCAGCTCAGGATTGGTCTGTGTAGTCCTGTCTCTTGTAGTCTGGTTAGTAAGGTTGTATGACAAACAGTGTCAAATGCTGAGGAGATGTCTAAGAAGATCATGAGGACACCCATTCTGATGTTGTCGATCGTCTGTATCAGTTTGTCAAATAGTTGTATTAGTAGAGTTTTGACTCCATGGTTTGGTCGGAAGCCATGTTGATTGGGGTCCAGGGGGGTGTGGATGTCAATGTGTTGTTGAAGTTGTTGCTGAACCACTTTCTCAATGATCTTGGATAGGAAAGGAAGGCTTGAGATTGGTCTCTAGGTGGCGGGGTCTGTTTTAGCTAGGGTGGTTTTCTTGAGGATGGGGCGTATTGTGGCTAGCTTCAGGGCGTTTGGCATTATTCCTTTGGTGAGAGAATTATGTATTATTTTACGGATGACTTGTATCAGGTTTTCTTTAGTTGCTTTAATCCAGGATACTGGGCATGGGTCTGTAGGGGCGGTGCTGGTGTTGAGGTCAGTGATGATTTTAGAGAGCTGGTCATTAGAAGGGATGTTGAATTTGCCCCAGCCTTGTTTTGGTGGAGAGGTCCCGTTACTTTAGCCTCACTGCACCTCCCAATGGAGATCGAGGATGTCTTCCTCGTGTCAAGGAAGGACTCGACGAGGAGGGCCTACGCCCTGAAGTGGTAGCATTTTTCGATCTGGTGCACCAAACTCCAGATCGACCTGTTCTCCTGTTCCACCCCTTGGGTTCTCCAGTACCTTCTCCACCTCTCGCAGGTGGGGCTGAAGTCCAACTCGGTCAGGGTTCACCTGCGCCATCTCGGCCAACCACTACCCCGTCGAGAGTAAACCCCTCTTGGGCCAGCCTCTGGTCTCCCACTTCATGCAGGGTCTCTTGCTTTCCAAATCTCCCATCCAGCCTCCACTGGCGGAATGGGACCTGAACATCATGCTCATGCAGCTGACGCAGCTGCCCTTTGAGCCGATGGCGACGTGCTCGCTCTGGCACCTCTCCTGGAAGCACTGACCTCGGCGAGGCGAGTCTGAAAACTTCAAGCCCTCATGGCCGAGGCCCTCTATACCAGGTTTTACAGGAACAGGGTGGTCCTTCACACCCACCCCAAGTTCTTACCGAAGGTTGTCTTGGATTTCCACTTCAATCAGGAGATGGTCTTGCTGACTTTCTTCCCAAGACCTCACACCGACCAGGCATTGGAGGTACTGCATACACTCGACTGCAAGAGGGCTCTCACCTTCTACCTGCAGCGTACCCTGGGTCATTGCAAGTCCGATCGGCTCTTCATAAACTACGATCCCAACCGCCTGGGGCTGGCAGTCACCAAGCGCACCCTCTCCATCTGGGTGGCAGACTGCATCGCCTTCGCCCAGGCAAAGGCGGGCGCCCCACTGGATCGTCGAGTCACCACACATGGCGTCTGTGCCAAGGTGGCGTCAGTGGCTTCGCTGCGCTCAGTGCCTCCGTCGGACATCTGTCAGGCTGCGACCTGGTCTTCAGTGAATACCTTTGCTTTGCACTACTGCCTGGAGAGGGAGTCCCGCCAGGACAGCACCTTCGGCCAGGCTGTACTCCGTAGTCTGTTCGGGGTATAAGCAACTCCTGCCCTCCGACCCTTCTTCTGTGGCTACCAAGAGCTTGCCCCGAAGGCCCAAGAACTCAGGCTTCCTTCAGACATCGGCTTCTGCTCACGGCATTGCATTTTTGGCTTACAAGTTCGGTAGCCTGTAGCTGGGAAGTTCCATAAGTGAAGACTGATTCCTGCTGTTCCTGGAGAACACCTGTTACAGGTGAGTAACTATGCTTTATCCTCATGAGCTTCTACATATTCCTCCTCTTCACTAACATACCTGAAAAATGTCTTGTTTTACTGCATTAGTTATTTTTTCTTCTATTTGTATCTTTGCTTTCCTACTTTCCTAGCATCTCTAAATCTTTCCAAATATTGATGCTTGTCTTTCTCTTTCTGTGATCTCTTGTATTTTATGAAAGCGACACTTTTTCTTCATCTTTTTAGCTACTTCTTTTGAGAACTATTGTGGCATCATTTTCCTTATACATTTATTTACTTTTTTAACAAAAATAAGATTTTCTGCTCTTAAAATAACCCCTTTCAATTTTGCCCATTGCTTTTCTACATCCCCCCAGCTGTTCCCATCCTGCTAGCAACTCCTTGAGGTATTATTCCATCTTGGCAAAGTTGGTTTTCCTAAAGTTTAAGACCCTCACTTTTCACTGGATCCTTCATTGAGATGGGGGGGGGGGGGGTGGGAGGGTTACTAGTTGCCAGTATAGTTCTCTCTGTAGAGAATCTAGGATCTCCTTACTTCTGGAAGACACCACTGCAGGAATGTGCAAATCAACATCCGGCATTTTGAAATCACCTTTCAGTAGCACTTCTTCTTTCCTGTGCATGTCTTCAATTAAATCTCTGTCCACTTCTTCTGCCTGTGAAGGAGATCTGTGTATCACACCAATGCAAATGGATTTCCTATTCCCTCTTTCTAGTTTAATCTAAAGTGCTTTCTTGTTCCCTCATAAGCTCTGTAATTTTGTAGACTTAATATTATTTTTTAGATATAGCGCCACTCCTCCTTCCCTTCTTCCTACCCTGTCCTTCCTGAATAAAGTATAACCTGGTAGAATTACATCCCAGTCATGGTTATCCAAGAACCATGTCTCTGTAACCATCACTAAATCCAAGTCAGGCTCTTCCATTAAAGCCTCAACATCTGGGATCTTATTTCTCATACTACGGGCATTTATGCATACTGCTTTCCGGATTTTGCTCCTTTTACCAGTTCTACAGAGGAATTTAATAGTTTGCTTACCTGAGGGCTTTCTTCACCCATCTCCAATGAATCTAGTTTAAAGTCCTCTTCAGTAGGCTAGCCAGTCTGCTGCGGAAGACACTTTGACCCTTCTTGGATAGATGGATGCCATCTCTGCTTTGCAGCCCTTAGAAAATCATCCCATAGTCCAGGAAACCAAAATGCTCTCTATGACATCATCCACGCAGCCATACATTCATCTCCAGAATGCAAGCTCCTCTGCTCGGCTTTTACGCTCAACAGGGAGTATTGAAGAGAACACCACCTGTGCACTTAACTGCTTCACCCTCTTTCCCAGAGCCATGAAGTCACTCTTGATACGCTCGGAGGGATACCTCGCAGTATCATTTGTGCTGACATGGATGAATCAGGAGGAGCTTACCTTCCATACTGTCATTGTGAAGTGGGAGCGTGATTTAATGCTTATGGCTGTGCTGGGGTGCTTTGCCACATGCATCAAACAAATTCCCCAACTAACAGACAATGCCCTTCTAAATGAACAGCAGATTTTTATTGAGAGATTATAATTTTGCCTAAGTGGGACCTGCTTACTTAGTTTGCAATGGATGACTGCCATTTGAAATGTGGGGCAATGGAGGTGACGCTGGGTCACCTTTTTTGGAGCTGTCCCACAATTCAATGATTTTGGACTATGTTGATGGCTTACTTGATACAGTTACTGGAGTGTCTATCTGACTGGATGCTCCTCTTTTGTTATTTGCTGATTTTTCTGTTCTCTGAGCTTTGAGCAGCAGACGTCAGTTCATGGGTCTGGCCTTCTTATAGGCTTATAAATGTGTCCTAACAGTCTGGCAAAGTACAGATCTTCCTCCTTTGACCAGTAGAGATTTTGTCCGCATGATATGATGATGATAGACAGTCTTAAGGCTAGCTGTCCTTTCTCTAGATAGTGGAAGTTTTTTCAAATCTGAGGAGTATACTGGGATTCCTTGCCATCCAGATTGCTTAGTTTAGTGTGCCTGTGATTTGTTAGCTTTGGAGTATGTGGAGGGGACTTTTTGTGTTCTGAGGGAAGAGTGTGTTTAGGGAAGTCCTCTCTGGGGTTCTGGGATGCTTCAGAGAAGCATGTTTTCATTACTTTGCTTGATATAGCAATGGGGAGTTTGGATTTTATTTTAGGGATAAGAGGTGGGATAAGGGACAGATGGGGGCTGGGTTATATAAATATTAAAAAATAGTTCTCTTTGGTTAGGGGGTAAAAGGAGCACTAAGGGAGGACAAGGCCATAGTAGAAAAACTAATCAAATTCTTTGCTTCGGCCTATACTGAAGATGATATAGGGGAGATACCCATGCCAGAAATAATATTTAAAGATGATGAACTAGAATTGAAACAAATCTTTGGAATATGTAACAGGACAATTTGACAAACTAAAGAGTAGAAAATCACCTGAACTGGATAGTCTATATCCCAGGATGTTGAAAAAAATAAAAAACAAAATGGCAGATCTATCATTAAAATTGTCTACAGTACCTGAGGACTGGCCAGTAGCCAACATAATGGAAATTTTTAAAAAGTGTTCCGGGGTGAACTGGCAACTGCAGATCGGTGAGCCTGATGTCAGTGCCAGGTAAAATGGTAGAAACCATTATAAAGAACAAAATTACTGAAAAGATAAATAGTCATGGTTTAATGGGACAAAGCCAACATGGATTAAGCAAAGGAAAGTCTTGACTCATCAGTCTGCTACATTTTTTGAAGATATGAATAAACAGTTAAATGAAGGTGAACCAATTGATACAGTCTATATGGATTTTCAGAAAGCCTTTAACAAGGTCTGTCAGGAGAGACTTGAGAGAAAATTTAAAAAAGGCAGTGTCCTATTGTGGATTGGGAACTGGTTAAAAGCTAGAAAACAGAGAGTAGGACTAAATGATCAATTTTCTCAATTGAGAAAGGTGAATAGTGGAGTACCCCATGGATCTGTACTGGATTCACTGCTTTTTAACATATTTATACATGAACTGGAAATGCTAAGATTGAGTGAAGTGATCAAATTTGCAGAAAAAATTATTCAAAGTTGTTAAATCACAAGAGGATTGTGAACAATTTTAAGAGGAGCTTGGGAAACTGGAAAACTGCACTTGTCTACATTAAATTTCATCTGCCTTTTGGACACTCACAGTTATGCACATAGGAAAAAATAACCTCAACTATAGATACATGATGCAAGATTCCACATTAGTATCATCACCCAGGAAAAGGATTCAGGAAGTCTGAACAGGGATGGATAGGTGATGTCCATGAGACAGACCAACTCCAACAGAACCGCTTCCATTGCCAAGGAAAGCTTCCCTTCCCCTGCATAGTCACCCCAAAAAGACAGGAAAAAACACTCCTCGCCATGGGGCACCCCCCTCCCCTGAGACCAGGCCTGGCTCCTAGAGTAATGGATAAATGGAAATGCAGGATGGGGGCCGAAACCACCTTGACACCCAGTGCTCCATGATGAGGGAGACACAACAGATGCACCAAAATCAGCATCAGGCCCTTGGCCCCATCATGGGGGGCCCCAAACATGGCGAAAGAACATGCCCTGAGGCTTCACAAAAGCTCCCAAGGCAAAAAACACCACCTGCAAAAAGAATGTCGGGAGGAGATCCACAGGTTGCATGGCTCAGCACTGAGGCAGTAAAACAAGAAAAGCTGCAAAAAACCCCTCCCCACCCCCCACCGAAAAAGAAAAACTGTAGTGAAAAAGGGCCACTAGGCAGGCCTGGAAAGTCAAGTTTCCTTATAGGGTTTTTTTGTTTGATGCTGCTTTATTCAAACAGCAAAACAGAGAGTCAAATAAAAAACACAGGGAAAAAAGAAAGGACAAAGAAAAAGCAAAGCTTGAAGACAGAGGATAGCGAGAGGGAAGGGGGGCATCGGCCCAGACTTACCAACCCCCCTCAGGAGCCCTATGGGCTCGCCCTGTCCTCTCTGGCCCATCACCCCTGGAACCCATGGGTAACAGTGCTGGACATAAGGCAACAATTGGCTCAGGAGACAATGGGCCATACCCAAGCTCTGAGCTAATGTTGGGCCACAGGTCTCAATCATCTAGGCCACAAGACTGTAATCTGGGCCAGGGAAGACAAGCCTATCTACCCTGCTGCACCAGTTCACACACCTTGCCACCTGCTGGAGGCAGTCAATACTGGCTTCTCTCAATGCTGCACCAGCATATGTACCAGTAATATCATCACTGAAAATTACTTTGGTCTGTCTCCACCTGCTGGCTGGGGAGCATAATCCACTCGTCTGGACTAGTCTAGTTTGGATGATAAGGAAGTTTCTTTTAAACTTACTATTTGCCCCAATCATTGGGGTCCTTTTATATTTCCCCACACCTGCTCGTTTGATTAGGTGGATTCCTGGTTTTCAAATTTGGATTTACGGTTTCTAATATCATCGAGGAAGGAAGTCTGGCCAGGGCCTGCTTCAGAAGACCACCATCCACCTGGATTATGCATATGTGCAACTGGCAAATGCGTGCGCAATTGGACACTCAACTGGCCATGTGCACAAGAAAACAGGGAGTGTGTGATGCCGTCACACTCCTTTCTTGTGCCTTCCTGTGTCTCCATTTCCCCTCATCTTTGCCTACTGCACTTTACTTTTTTGCCCCTTTATTCTTTCTCCCAGGGCCGGCCCAATCACTAGGCAAACTCAGTGGTCACCTAGAGCAGCAGCTTCATGGGGGCGGGGCGGGGCGGGGGGAGAGCAGCAAAAGCAAGGCTGTCAAAACTAAACAATAGTTTCCGACAGTCAGGGGGGTCCATGAGGCTTAAGATTTTCCTAGGGAGCCAACACTTCAAACCAATTCTAGAGCTTTCCCCAAATATCCATCTTTCTCTCCCTCTTGAGATTAATATTCTGTTCTAAATCCATGATTTATGTGCCTTTTAAATTATGTATTCTGTCCCAGCTCCTTTCTTTTTCTTCCTCCTTGTATAGCCCCTTCCCAGGTTCTTTCCCGCCTTCCTAAAGCCTTCCCATCTCACTCCTCACCTCTTTTCGTTGCTCCTAAACCCGGCGGCACCACTTCTAATAGCTGTTCCAGCTTTGGCACACTGGGATTATCATGTTATTCACAAATTAGACCGCACTCTCAAAACCGCCATCTCGCCAGTTGCCTTGGTAACAGGAGACTTATGAGGGAGGATGGGGCCTGTGGGCTCCGCAGACAACTGTATCTTGAGCGGCAGACATTGGTAGCGTTTTCTTACTCATCAGGCCGCTCAATTTCCCTGGCTATTCCCCCTCTCTTGCTATGCTCAGTTTGTGTGAGGAAATGTGCAGATACAAAAATGAGTTTGCCTCACGTTGCTGGGACTCGTCTACAAGAGATTGTTGATGTCATAGTAACATAGTAAGTGACGGCAGATAAAGACCAGCATGGTCCATCTGGTCTGCCCAGCAAGATGGCAAGAGTAGGTGCACCTGTCGCTCTGTGCAGGCCACCCCTCCCCATGTTTTTGTTTAGGGGTGAACCCACCAATCCATGTAGGACACCCCTATTTCTTGAGACGTTAGATAGTTCAGAAGTTAGATGGTACTGTTTATTTTGCTTTTGTCCTGTTGCTGTAGAGAGATCCACTGTGTTTGTCTCATGCCGTTTTGAATTCCATCACCGTGTTTGCCCCCACCACTTCCATCGGGAGGGCATTCCAAGCATCCACCACCCTTTCAGTGAAAAAATATTTCCTGACATTGCCTTTCAATTTCCCACCTTGCAGCTTCATGTTATGCCCTCTAGTTTTACAGCTTCCCCGTCTTTGGAAGAGGTTTGTTTGTTCATCATTTCTCTTTAAGTATTTAAAGGTCTGAATCTCCCCTATCCCTCCTCTCCTCCAGAGTGTACATATTTAGGTCTTCAAGTCTCTTCTCATAAGGTTTCTGACGCAGGCTCCAAATCATTTTGGTCGCCTTTCTCTGAACAGTTTCCAGTCTTTTTACATCTTTTGCAAGATACGGTCTCCAAAACTGAACACAGTATTCCAAGTGAGGCCTCACCAGTGACTTGTACAGTGGCATAAGGACCTCTTCCTTTCTGCTGGTAATCCCTCTTTGTATGCAGCCCAACATCCTCCTGGCTTTTGCCACCGCCTTGTCGCACTGTTTTGCCACCTTGAGATCATCAGAGATAATCACACCAAGGTCTTTCTCCTGAACCGTGCTTACCAACTTCTCACCCCCTATCGTGTACTTTTCCCTTGGATTTCTGCTACCCAAGTGCATGACACTGCACTTTTTCACATTAAATCGTAGTTGCCAAGCATTAGACCAGTCTTCCAGCTTTTGTAGATCTTTCCTCATGTTAACCACTACCCTCAGGGGAGTCCACTCTGTTGCATATTTTTGTGTCATCTGCAAAAAGACAGACTTTTCCATTCAGTCCTTCAGCAATATCACTCACAAACATATTGAACAGTGCCGTGCCCAGGACCGAACCCTGAGGCACCCCGCTAATCACCTTCCTCTCATCCGAGTGAGCTCCATGTACCATCACCTTCTGTTGTCTGTCAGTCAACCAATTTCTAATCCAGTTTACTATCTTGGGACCCATCCCCAAGCTACTGAGTTTATTGACAAGCCTCCTATGAGGAACAGTATCAAAGGCTTTGCTGAAATCCAGATAGATGACATCCATTGCATGCCCCAGATCTAGTTCCTTGGTCACCCAATCAAAGAACTCAATCAGATTTGTTTGGCAAGACCGTCCTTTGGTAAAACCATGTTGCCTTGGATCTTGCAACCTGTTGGTTTTGAGAAAGTTCACTATTCGCTCTTTCAGGAGTGCCTCCATTACTTTTCCCGCCACCGAGGTAAGGCTCACGGGCCTGTAGTTTGACACTTCTTCCCTGTTACCACTTTTGTGTAGAGGTACAACATTAGCCATTCTCCAGTCCTCAGGAACCACTCCTGTTTCCAAGGATCTGTTGAAGACATCCTTTAACGGTCCTGCAAGAACCTCTCTGAGCTCTTTCAGTATCCTGGGATGTATCCCATCCGGTCCCATGGCTTTGTCCACTTTCAGTTTAGCAAGTTGTTCTAACACCTCATCTTCTGTGAATGGTGTGGTATCTACTTCATTGCTATTTTTATATTTGGGAGTCACAGCTGGTCCATCTCCAGGATCTTCTTTAGTAAAAACAGAGCAGAAGTATTTGTTTAGCAATTTTGCTTTTTAGTGTCACTTTCCACGAGTCCTTTCCCAGCACTTCTGAGTCCTGCAATTCCAACTCTGATCTTCTTCCTTTCCCGAATATACCTGAAGAAAGTTTTGTCGCCACCTTTAACATCTTTAGCCATCTTTTCCTCTGCCTTTGATTTTGCTTTCCTTATTTCTCTTTTAGACTCTTTGAGCTTGATCCTGTATTCATTTCTGTGTTCTTCTGTTTGCAAGCTTTTGAATTTTGCAAAAGCTGTGTTTTTTGCCTTTATTTGAGCAGCCACCTCTTTGGAAAAACAAATAGGTTTCCTTCTCCTCTTGTTTTTATTTACTTTTCTTACATATTTATCTGTTGACCCTTTTATTGCCGCCTTTAGTTTAGTCCATATCAATTCCCCTTCCCTTATCTCCTTCCACCCCATTATCTCCTCCTTTAAGTACTTGGCCATTTTATTGAAGTCAGAGTTTTTGAAGTTTAGGACTTTGAGCTTGCTATGATTGGCCTGTATCATGGCTTTTATCTCAAACCACACCGTGTGATGGTCACTGTTGCTCACAGGGTCACTCAAGCAGACATTCGACACGTTATCACTGTTGGTGAGCACTACATCCAGCGTTGAGCTTTCCCTGGTTGGTTCCATCACCATTTGTCTAAGTAATACATCTTGGAGAGCATCCACAATTTTTTTGCTTCTTTCCAGATGTGCAGAAGGAGTAATCCAATCCACATCAGGTAGATTAAAGTCACCCAATATGATCGCTTCCCCTTTTGTTGCTATCTTGGCAATATCTATAATCAATTCGTTATCTCTCTCTTCAATTTGAGTCTGATGTCATTTAGCGAGACCAAAGTTAAGCACGGTCTTTTGGGAAACAAGCAGGAGGAATGTGTGAACAGTTGGAAGAATACCTCCAGCTAATGCGAGGACTGGGGATCTGTTGTTAGACTGCTGTGCTTCCTTCAGTACAGAAAGAGACCAGGCTGACCAAGGCCTTAATGCTATGCGGGATGGTGAATTCACCTGAGCATTTGTGCCCCTTAGAAAAGGCATCGTCAGCTGCTCACAGCGGGTAAACCTGGCCTCATTTGATGGATTTCCTCATTGGCAGGGCCAACCCAAGAGTATCTGATGCCCTAAGCAACTTTCAGCTATGTCCCCTCCCTAAGTGGCCGGCAGCTTCCCCTCCCCACATGTGCTGCATCTTCCTCTTCTATAGGAAGGGATGTTCGTTGCCTGTGCACAAGATTTGGGGGGGGGGGGGGACGTACCAATTGCGGCTCTGCCTGCCCACTTCCCCTGACTTTACCTCTATATCCATTGCTTCGATGTAAGTGGGGTCAAAAGAAGTCCCTGCTGCGGAATTATAACTGTGAGTCTCTTACCCTAGGAAGTCGTCCATCTGATTGCACCCCTGCTCAGTCAGGCTCTGCCATCAAAGCCACTGTCCCATTAATGTTGTTTTTGGCCAGGCAAACCATCATGTGGATGGCCATTAGGTCTGGGAAACTAATGTAGAGCAGCATGGGCATCATGCTACTTCTCAGTGTCCATGGTTAGGCACCTTATTGCAGTCCTTCTTTCCTCCATTATCTGCTCACTTCCTTCAGATTAACTAAATGTAGAAAAAGTAGAAGGGATTAGTTCCTCTGTGGCTCTGCCAACCAGTCTTAAAATCCAGCTTGCATGCACTGCGGACACTTTGAGCATTTGTTGATTCCTGCTGTTTTGGCAGTGGAGCGGAGTGGACAGAGGAAAAATGTGGAAGGCAACTATGGTGACTGGGCGCCCCCCCCCCCCCCAAATGCTGCTAGCTTAGGCAATTGCCTAGTTTCTTCTAGTGGTAGGCTTGGTCTTGCTCACTGGTAGAGGGAGTATCTCTTTGAGGTGGAGGGGGACCCAGAGGAAGGTAAGCCTTTCAGATTTGGTAATGTTTGTTTTTGGTATCACTTTTACTGAAAGAATATTCTGTGGCCAAGAAAAAGTTAAACCACTACACCAGGATCAGGACACTACAAGAAAACTTCAAACCTACTCCACTATGTAATATAGTTGAAATTTAAAATTATTTGTAGAAACAGGAAAAGAAAGGAGGAGCTGGCATATTTGGGTCTGTCCCCTCCTAAGTCACTCCCACTGCTCTGGTTCTCTTCCCTTTTTCAACACCACCTAGACTTCTTTTCAGGGCTGGTGTTTGGCGGGGGGGGGGGGGGAGGGAGTTCAATCAGGACAATTGGTCTAGGCTCCCAAGCCACAGAGGACCTACGCCTGCCCCAAACTAAAGAAGGTACAGACTAATAGTGGGCTTTATGGCTCCCTCTCAAATTCCTGTCCTGGGCCCCAGCATGTCTAACACTGGCCCAGCTTCTTTTTTTCCCTACCTCCATCATCCTTGTCTCTCTTCCCTCCAAAATGCTCCCTGCCTTCCACCAACCTGTCTTGCAGTCTTACCTGATTCCTTCCCTCAGCTCGCTTGTTCTCCAGAATTGTCCCACCTTTCTGATTACTTTACTCACAATGATTACAAAATCCAATCTAATTTTTATAATTCGAACACCTAGGCGAACCTCCTCCCTACTACTATTACTGAACATTTGTATAGCACTACAAGACATACGCAGCGCTGCAGAGACACATGTAATAGATGGTCCCTGCTCATCAGTGCTTACAATCTAGTCAAGACAATACAGTAGCTGTAGACATAGGACACATCTATGGGGGAATGGTAAGGAAACAGGAAGGAGATTAGGTGAGTCAAGATCCGAAAGCGGCAATGAAGAGGTACGTTTTCAGCCTGGATTTGAAAAGCGTCAGAGAAGGCACCTAACGTACAGACTCTGCTAGTTTGTTCCAGGCATAAGGAGCAACAAGGTGAAAGGAGCGAAGTCTGGAGTTAGCAATAGAAGAGAAGGGCAAAGATAGAAGTGATCTGCCAGAAGAGCAGAGTTCCTGAGGAGAGGTGTAGGGAGAGATAAGAGAGGAAAGGTAGTGAGTGAGGAACTGCAGCGTGAATGCACTTATAGGTCAGCAGAAGTTTGAACTGGATGCGGAAATGGATAGGGAGCCAATGAAGTGACTTGAGAAGAGGGGTAATATGAACATGATGATGCTGGCGGAAGATTAGCCGCACAGCAGAGTGTTGAACAGACTAAAGGGGAGAGAGATGATTCAGAGGGAGACCAGCAAGGAGTAGGTTACAATAGTCAAGACGGGAGGTGACTAAGGAGTGAATAAGTATCTTAGTAGTGTGTTCAGAAAGGAACGGGCGAATTTTGTTGATGTTGTACAGAAAGAAACGTCAGGTTTTAGCTATCAGTTGGATGTGGAGAAAGAGAGAGAGGAGTCAAAGATTTATTTATTTATTTTATTTTTTATTTATTACAGGCTCTTATATACCGCTCTATTCAGAATCAGCGCGGTTCACAATATAACAACATACCATAACAACAAACTGTTAGGTTTTACAGAGAACAAGGTCAGAGAACTTGGATAAAACATGGGACGTCATTACTGCAACTATTTACAAGAGTATTTACAAGAGTATTTACAAGTATACATAACAGGATTTGTTCTTAGTTTGGGTAGTGATTAAGATTGGTTAGTTGGTCAAGTAATATTGGGGGAAGAGGTGGGATTTGAGTGCCTTTCTGAAAAGGGATAGATCAGTGATAGCACGAATCTCTGGGGGTAGAGCGTTCCAGTACTTAGGGGCATAGAATCTGAAGGCCCTGTTAGATGTCACTGATAGGCATTTTGTCGCTGCTTTAGGGATGATTAGAGTATTTGTTGATATCGTTCTCCTGGATCTGTTGGGTGGGACGGCCTGAATGAGGTCTATTAGAGAGGAGGAGGTGATGCTTTTAGTGGCCTTGAAAGTTAGTAGTAATGTTTTGAACAATATTCTGCCATGTATGGGGAGCCAGTGGAGTTGCTCTAGGATGGGTGTTACATGGTCCCTTCTTGATGCTCCGTAGAGGACTCTAGCAGCGGTATTCATGGCGAGTTGCAAAGGGTTTAATGTGGAGTGTGGGAGGCCTTGGAGAATGGCATTGGCATAGTCAAGGTGTGGTAAGGTTAAGGCTTGAAATATAGTTCTGAAGTCATCAGGATCAAGCAGGGGGCGAAGATGTCGAAGAGTCCGGATCTTGAGGTAGATTGCTCTGACTACGTTGGTTATGTGTAGTTTCAGATCCATGCGTTGGTCAAAAGTGACTCCAAGGTAGCGAATGGAAGGTTTTGATTGGAGTTCAGCTTCTTTCACCTTTATATGGGATGGGGGGGTGAAAAGTGGGTCCCTGGTGATGAAGAGAACCTCGGTCTTTTTGTGTTGAATTCGGAGGTTCTGGGATTGAAGCCATTCGGATACTGCATCAAAACATTTAGCTAGCGGGGAAAGGTCCATATCTGATAGGCCTGATGACCTGAAAGTTGCGAGCTGAGGAGACAGGAAGGAGTAGTGAGTTATCCACAGAGATAGAAAAAGGAGGAAGCGGAGAGGAGGGTTTAGGGGGAAAAATAAGAAGCTCAGTTTTGGCCATGTTCAATTTCAAGCAGTGGTGAGACATCCAAGCAGCAATGTCAGAAAGGCAGGTAAAGATCCCTGGCCTGGATTTCCAGAGAGATTTCAGCATAAAGATGGTACTGAAAGCCACGGGAAGAGATGAGTGCACCAAGGGATTGGGTATAGAGAGGGAAAAGGAGAGGACCCAAAACAGTTCCTTGGGATAACACCGACTAAGAGCGAGATAGCAGTAGAGGATGATCCACCAGAACAAACACTGAAAGAGCAATGGGAGTGATAGGAAGAGAACCAGGATAGCACAGAGCCCTTAAAACCAAGCGAGGACAAGGTATCAAGGAGAAGGTTGTGGTCAACAGTGTCAAAAGCAGCAGAAAAGTCAAGAAGGATGAGGATTGAGTAATGGCCCTTGGATTTTGCCAGGAACAGCTCACTGGAGACTTTGTCAAGAGCTGTTTCGGTAGAATGTAAAGGACAAAAGTCAGATTGTAGGGGATCCAGAAGGGCCCGAGAGGAGAAAAGGTTGAGGCAATGGTAGTGAACCGCCCCCATCCCC
Source organism: Ichthyophis bannanicus (assembly GCA_033557465.1). NCBI lineage: Eukaryota > Metazoa > Chordata > Amphibia > Gymnophiona > Ichthyophiidae > Ichthyophis > Ichthyophis bannanicus. Next base: position 220,680,185 of record CM066039.1, on the reverse strand, counting down.
CTGCAGCACCTATTGCTGAAACCGCTGCCTCCACTCTCTGGGACCTGCAACAGCAGCAATGGCTGCAAAATCACCCACAGTGCTTGCCATACAACTTCGCCGCCATGGGGCTGTTTGCTTCTGTCCCTTGAACTGCCCTGAAGAAGTGGAATCAAAGAGCACTGTGATGCCAAAGTTGTAAGGTAAACGCCACTGGACTATTTGCAGCTATTGCCGCCACTGCAGGTCCCGAGGGGGATGACAGCAGCAGCAATAGATGCCCCTGGAGGGCATGTGCTCTAGGCAACTGCTTAGCTTGCCTAATGATAGCACCAGTGCTGCATCACACAGCTAAAGACACTAGGTTAGATATTTAAGGGGATTAATGTGGTTAGCAGACCTGCTAAATGCATTAATTGCCTTGATTGTGATATTTAGCGGCACTTACACAGTGCCGCTGTATCCGCGAGTGCCACCGCTGCATGCTCCAGTGCTGGCTGACTAGCATCAGGGTGTTCCGGGGGTGAAGGGGAGGCGGCACCTGGTGATAACCAGGCAGTGGCGATATTGAGCTACTGCCCATTTATGGAAATGTGGTGAAATTCAGCCACTTTAAAGGCTTACCTAACTTTCACTGCAGAGGCTAACCAGGCGGCAGATAATATCGCTGCTGCTGGGCTAGCGTCATTGCTATCTGGCTGATCTGCATATTCAATGCCAGTGCTGGATGTGGCCTGGGCATTGAATATCCAGGTCTAAAGTTCAGCGGCTAGCCGTTTTAGCAGCGCTAGCCACTGCTGCTGAATATTGGACCCAATATTTTTTAGAACTAATAATCTGGTTTAGGGAAATCAATAATCTTGGCTGGCTGGCTGAAAGCCTATCAGAAGATGATTTGATTTGACTGTGCCTCTGGACATCTTTCACAAGACTGAAATATGGCTGCATGTTAAGGGATACCTTATCTATCTATCTATCTATCTATCTATCTATCTGTCTGTCTGTCTGTCTATCTATCTATCTAAATGGTACTCAGCAACAAATTACAGATACAACAAGGCTCTAGCCTAAAGAGGGAGCAATATAAATGGGTGCCTAAGGTAACGAAACATGTCTAAGACCACAAAGAGTGTCTGTGGGGGAAGTGGGATTGGAACCCTGGTCTACTGATTTCCTTCCCCTTTTTCTGAACACTAGACTATGCTCTGCCCTTACCCTGTTAACCCACCCCACAGTCTAGTTTAATGGTGCTTTTTCTGAGAACAATTAGGCAGAAATCAAGATTGCATTTATTAATACAATGCTAGATCTTTGTTTTTACATATTTTTCCTAATGTAATTAACTGATCTCCTTCAGACACTGTAAATCCCAGCCTTCAATACGTGAAGAGCAACTAAAGGAGGGCCAAGCCGGAGGTGTCTGCTGCACTTCCAGATCCTTGGCTTGTTCCAAGTCAGTTGGCTAACTGTGTAATGCAGTGACTGGGAGCTGTCCAAGATTTCAGCCCTGCTTAGACCAAGCTCTTGTAAATTGCACTGTGGTCACTTTTGTGTTCGTTAAGTGAGATCTGACCAGTGCTATGAAGGCTCTGTCTGCCTTGCTTCTAATCTTAAGAGCTAATTTCTTTAGGAAATCCTGGCTCTAACCTTTCTCCTTTCTTTTAACTTCTTGTTATGCTCTTGAAGGGGGTTATGCTTCTTTTTTTCAGCTTTCTATTTCCTTTACCTTTTTCTTGAGGACTTCCAGCTTTATTGAAATAGGCTTCTATTGGGAAATGGTGCCAGAGATCAAGCAGGGTCAATGGTATTACAACAAGAAATAAATTAGATCAGATGGGTGTTATGATTCTTCTACCATACTCTGTGTTTCTCTGACTCCCAGCATTTGGGCCGCAGGTGGGAGAGAGACAATGCTTCTGTGTCCTTGCTGGCCTCCGTTAATCTCTGTTTGGCCTGCGACGCCATCCTTGAAAGTGGAGTGAAATGAAATGCTAAAGATAGTGCAGGGATGCAATAGAGAGATGAATGCTTACAGATCTGAATGCTCTACTGTTTCTTGCAGTGTGTGCTTCATCTAAACAGGAATGAAGCCTGGCATGAAATATCTTATATTTTACATTATCAGATATTACACAGGTGCTATATTAGGGATGATCTTCAGCGATAGTATGTGGTAAGAAAATGGGATGGGAAGGGCGCATGTTAGGAAGGAGCAATGGAGGAAATGTAGTCATAATTTGACCAAGATCACGATTGCTCTGAACATGCTGCTCTCTTCAGAACTTAGATAATCAAGCCCTAGAAGAACAGATGAAACTGAATGTAGATGTTGAAGCCTGGGATTTGACCTACAGTACATTATTGGTGTTGGAACATTGTTGCCTGTAATTAGTGAGGTGCTGCAGTAAGTGGGAGGCCTTAGGAGCATCATTAAGAGGTCAATTGTAAAACCAATTTACAATTCAGTTCTACATTGCTGTTTTTACTTTCCCAACCAAACCACGCCTTTAGGTACATCTGTTATTAATCTGGCTGAAAGTATGCACATTGTGCAAGCCAATGCATAGTAATTGCACAAAAAGGCACATTTTACAGTGGGATGTCCAAGTGCAATCTGGGACATCAAAGCCAGAACGTCTGAAGAAAAATGTAGACACGTGCATGCTCAGGCACAATTTCAGAAACGTAGACACAGAAACATGACAGCAGAAAAAGACCATGTGGTCTGTCTAGTCTGCCCTTCCATATCAAATACTATAGTCCCTTTTTTTCCTTTAGAGATCTTCTGTGTTTGTTCCATGCTTTCTTGATTTCAGATACTGTCCTTGTCTCTACTACCTCCACTGGGATACTATTCCATGCATCTACCACTCTTTCTGTAAAGAAATAGTTACGGATATTCCTCCTGAGTCTGTTCCCTTTCACCCTCATGCAGAGCTTTCAATTGAAAGAGGCTCTCCTCCTGTGCATTTATGCTAGACCAGTCCAGACAGGTGGGTTACGTCCCCCGCCAGCAGATGTTGGAAACAGAGAAAAGCACCAGAGGCCAGTGTTGAGCCCTGGTATATATAGAGGCTCCCCTAGGGGTTGAATTCAGTATTTCTGTTTCCAGCAGATGTGGATGTTTCTTTACTTTGCTGCTGGTGAGCCCTCTGTGGGACCCTGCTGGTAAATACTTTTTTGAGCTCCGTTTATTATTTTGGACATCTGAACATGTATGAGGTGCTCCTCTAGAGCTTCCCACTGTCTTGCTGAAGAAAGCTCCTGATCAAGAGGATCAGTGTAGCTTTTCCTTCTGAGTCAGCTCCTGATCAAGAGGATCCATGCAGCTGCTCCATCATGGGTGCGTGGGCTCCTGGTCAGGAAGGCCAGTTGAGTTCAAAGTGTGCTCAATGTGAACAGCTTGTTCCTTAGAGTTTTTTTATTTCTAACTACTCCAGTTTTAGAGTAGCTCTCCCTCTCAGCAACTCTGACAGGCACTGGCTCTGAAGACCGCACTGAGTAAGACTATTCCCCCCCCCCTACCCCCCTTGGGATTGATGATTTTCGGCACTGCAGAATTGCCCTTCACTGAATTTCTGGAGGTCATCAGCTCTTCAGCCATAGCTAGCTGTCACTTATAATAGCCGTGATCTTCCCATCAAAATTTACCTTGCTGGTCAGCCTGCCATGCTGCGGTGGCCGTTTTGGATTTACCTGCTATTGATTTCTGCACTGCTCAAGGCTTTAGAGCCCTTCCTTGCTAGTGAAACTGACCAGAAAATACTTGCATTAGCCGCGGTTATTGGTGAATCATCTTGTCTGCCTTCAGCTGTGATGCCGGCAACTTTAGCATGTTTCATTGCCTGTGGCTCTAAATGCCGGTACTTGGTTGGCTGGCTCTGCACTATATGTTCAGCAGACCAGGGGGCCCCTCTCATGAGTGTCCAGACCACCCTGATCATGATCAAGTGCCTCAGACAGGGTCTCCTCTGATCCCTCATAACCTGGGCATCGCGGTTCAGGATTTGCCCTCAGAAGCTCTTTCCCCACCCCGGTTGTTGCCTCAAGGCTCTGGGGAAGTCTGTTAGCCCTTGGATGCTGATACTGATCAGTTCATGGCCTTATTTAAAAGGGCCTGATCCTTCTGGAAGGCCGACCCTGCCACTACAGGCACGCCATCGGCAGTGGCATTTGCGCAGGTGGGAAGCTCTTTATCCTGAAAATGTGCCCAAAGACATCCTCCTGGGCCTCTGAAAATTGGTCTGCTGCCACTCTGGAAGATCGGGAGTGCCGTTCAGATGGTTGCAGTCTAGAAAGAGCATCTGATCATGAGGATGGAGAATGGTCCACTTTGGATGATCTTGATGAAGATCAAGATGACACACAGAACATCCGCTTATTCCACAGAGATGAACTATCCACAGATACAAACCCCCCACTCTTATTGCACAGATTTCAGAGGTGCTCAGAATCTCGAATGCTCCACTCCAGGAAAGTCTCAGGCTGACCCGATCTTAGTGGGCATTAAGAAACCTCCTAAGGCTTTTCCCTTTCCTTTGGAATTAGAACATATGGTCTCACTGGAATGGGCCTCTCCTGAGGTCACCTTGCGCTCCCCAAGGCGCCTCGGCCACTGTTATGTCTGGTCCTTGGCCAACTTTGATAACTGGCTCCATTATCCCAAGGTAGATGCCTTGGTCACAGCCGTTACTGAACATACAACTATTCCTGTGGAGGGCGGAGCGGCTCTCCATGCTAGGCAGGACCGCAAGGTGGAAGGTCTTTTAAAGACAGCCTTTTCTACTTCCTCACTTGCCATCCAGGCCTCAGTCTATGGAGACCTGGCCACCTGGGCACTCTTACGTTGGATTCAGCTCCTCCCGGAAGACCCGGCGGCAGCAAAACTAGAATCTGTGTCAGCTTTACTGGCAGATGCCCTTTATGACCTCCTCCGTCTGTCAGCATGCTCAGTTGCGGCTGTCACAGTGGCTTGCCGGTGGCTTTGACTCCACCAGTGGTCCACGGATATGGCCTCCAAGGCCCATTTCGCCAAACTCCCCTTTAAGGACAAGCTGCACTTTGGGGATGACCTGTAGACATCTCAGGGACATCAAGCCCCAGCGCCTGCCCGACGACAAGCCTAGGACTTCTTTGCGACGCTCAGGGGCCAGTGCACCGCTGCCTTCATTATCCGTCAGATCACATTTCTGCGATATTTGGTGCTATCATCCAGGTAGATCCTCCTATTTTCTGGCTGGTTGGTCTAGTACCGGACCCCATCAACAGTCCTTTCGGGATGTGCGGTGGACTAAGAATAATTACTCCAACAAGTACTTCAGGGCCAACCACTCTTCCCACTGATGGTCCCGAGGCTCACTCCAGGACATCAGGTTTGGTGACACTTGACCCTTTTTCCTGGGAGTGGGCCAGCATAACCACCGATCACTGGGTGCTCGATATTATTTACCATGGTTATGTTCTTGAGTATGCCAATCCAATCTAGGATGCCTTTTAGTGTCCCCATGCAGATCAGACCTTACGTGATCGGCAATACTCACCACTCTTCGATGTCTTTTGCAACGGCAGGCCATCTGCCCAGTAGCTCCCTCTGAAAAAGGTCTAGAGTGATACTCCACCTACTTTGTCGTCCCCAAAAAAGACAGCTCCTTTCGGCCCATTATAGATCTCAAGGGCGTCAACCATTCTGTCTGAGTGGCCTGCTTTTGCATGGAAACACTCCATTCAGTCATCTTGGCTGGTGACAGGGAGAGTATCTGGCCTTGCTGGATCTCACAGAGGCCAATTTCCATATCCCTATTTACGAGGATAAACAGAGTTGTCTCTGTTTCATAATTCTAGGCCAACACTTCCAATACAGGGTAATGCCTTTCAGCCTGGTCATAGCTCCCCGCACCTTCAAGGCCATGGTGGTAGCAGCTGCTCCTCTTTGCTGAAAGTGCATCAGGGTCCACCTCATCAAGGCAGAGTCTCTCCTGGAGGCGGTTCAGGCAGTAGCACAGGTGTTCACCTTTCTACAGAGGCTTGGATGGGTGGTAAACCATGCCAAGAGCTCCTTACGTCCCTCTCAGTATCTGGAATTTCTAGGCATCCAATTTGACACCAGGCTTGGGCGAGTCTTCCTCACACATGACTGGTGTCACAAGTTTTTAGCCCAGCTCCAAATCTTCCTGATGCAAATTCAGCCCCGTGTTTGGGTTTACCTGCAAATTTGGGGGGAATGGTGTTCACCGTCGATGTGGTGCCCTGTGCATGAGCACATATGCACCCACTCCAATGGGTGCTTCTGTCCCGGTGGTCTCCCCTCTGTGAGAATTACGAGATCCAGCTGCCACTTCCTCGCTCGCGGGGAATGCCTTTGGAAATCCTGCACAGGACTCTGTTGACAACAGATGCCATCCTCTCAGGTTTGGGAACTTATTGTCACAACCAGGCAGTGCAAGGCTCATGGACGCTTCACAAATCTCGTTGGCCAATCAATTGGCTTGAAGCCCAGATGGTTTGTCTCACTCTTTTGGCATTTCGGTCCCTACTGCAGAATTGGGCAGTGTGCATCCTGCGCGACAATGCCACAATAGTAGCTTACCTCAACAGACAAGGGAGAACCAAGTGTCCTGGGTTGGCCAGGGAAATATCCCTTCTATTGCCTTGGGTGGGAAGTCACCTCAATGCTCTTTCTGCACAACACATTGCGGGTGTGGAGAATGTGCAAGCCGACTTTCTCAGTCTGAATGGCTGGGATCCCAGCGAGTGGGAGCTTGATCCATGGGCATTCCAGAGGATTGTACGCAGCTGGGGGCAGCCCAGCCTTAACTTAATGGCCATTGTGTCCAATGCCAAGACTCCTGGCCGACAAGGGCAATCCTCTATCTCCAGGAACAAGCAGGAATGAGTCTTCACACGTGGGAGACGTCGCCAACGGAGCCCGCACGGGAATGCTCCCCAGCATCCAATAGAAAGCCTTTGGGAGCATACCCCGCGCCTGCACGGTGGCTTCCCGCCCTTCCTACTGCCTCTCCCCAGTTTTTCGTTTTCCGCGGAGCAGGCAGGACGTCCCTCCTGCCACCGCAGAAATTTTTTCCGTTTTTCTGTAGTCGCGGCTTTCCCGCCGACTGTGGCACCTCCATGCCCCCCCCTTTTTTTCTTTCTTTCTTTTATTATTTTTCATTTAATTTTCATCGCCCCCTCCGGGCGCTGAGGACTGGGGCATGGAGCCTTCTTCCCCCCAGCCTCATGGTGGGGACTCAATTTTCCACGTGGACTCCAATGCCTGGTGCCTCTCCTGTGTGGGGCCTGACCCCTCTTTCCCGGATTCCCCGGGCTGCAGTGTCGGAAGAAGACCCTCCCTCTTTCGGGTATCCCTCGATGACGTCTTCGCACCCAGGGCGCGGTCGTCAGGTTGTTCTTCTCTCCAGGATCAGGTAACCACACAACAGTCTGTTAAGACTAGCCGAGTCTTGAGGGGCAAGTCTCATGCGAGGCATGGTGACGGCTCCGGCCAACCCCTCAAGTCCTCCTTGGCTGATATACCCCGGCGGGAGTCTTCGGGCTCCAAAGCATTTACGGGGTTTCGGGATGTTCCTGAGGTTCGCTCCTCACAGAACATTCCCGAGCCATGCCCGAGGGAGGTACCCGCTTCGAGCGGTGCCGATTCCCCGGCATCGGCGTCGGCGTCGAGTGTTCCACTCTTCGCCAGGGATCGTCAGCCGGTGTCCTCGGCGCCTTCGGGGCCGATCGGCTCGACCGGGTCTGACATCCCTACATCCAAGCCATGCTCGGGTGTGGTAGCCGCTTCGGGCGGTACTGACCCCCCGGCGTCGGCGTCGGTGTCGAGCGCTCCGCTCCTCACCGAGGATCATCGGCTGCTGTCCTCGGCGCCTCCGGGGCCGATCGACTCGGTCCAGCCTGGCGTTCCTCCATCCCTGCCATGCGCGTGGGCGGTACCCGCTTCGGGCGGTACCAACCCCTCGGCGTCGGTGTCAAGCGTTCCGCTCCTCACCGGGGATTGGTGGCTGCGGTCCTCTGTGCCTCTGGGGCCGACCGACTCGCGCCGGTATGGCCTTCCTAAGGGGATGGTATCCACCTTGGGCGGTGCCGACCCGTTGGTGTCCAGTGACCCGTTCCCCACCGGGGATCGCCAGCCGCTGGCCTCCGTACCTCGGGGGCTGATCGACTCGACACTGTCTGACGGCCCTACGTTCCGGTCATGCGCGGGGGTAGTACCCGCTTCGAGCGCACGGGCGTCGGTGGTTCCGCCCCGCGCCGGGGATGGTCATCTGGTCTCCCTCCCCTCGGGGCCGCTCACTTCAACTCGCGCTGGGTCGCCGGTTTCCCAGCCCTGCGCAAGGGTTGTACCGGGTTCGAGCGGCGCCGCTCCGCCAGCGACGGCAGGGGCGTCAAGCACGAGGGGCCGCCATCGACCTTCCCCGGGGACCTCGGGGTATGTCGGCCAGCGCTGGGGCGACTCCCCGGCATCGATGCGGCCGTCGAGAGCCTGCCTTTTTCTAGAGAAGGGGCCTCGGGGTCTTCGACCGCTTCGACCCAATCTGGAGGGACTCGTCGTTGGGTGACCGGGGTCCCCTCGGGGACGGGCCGTATGCCCCGGAAGGTTTTCTCTCCGGGTCGGACGGGTTCGAGAGGGAGCCCGGCTTCAGGCAGTGTCTGCCGATCGACATCGACGCCGGCATCAGATGACCCCCTCTCCACCGAGCTCCGCCCTCGGGGACCCATGATGCTCGCGGCACCGATTGGCGCGTTTCCGATCTGCGCTCCGGGATCTCCACCACCGGCGCGGTCGCCCCCGCCGGGGCCCTCTAGAAGGGAGTCGATCTCCTCGCTCGGTTCGATGCCCAGCCTGGAGTCGGTATCCAGGCTTGAAAGCCTGGACACTACACGTTTCGGGATCGGTCCCGGTCCCCTCCTGCGACGCAGGGCGGAGACCGATGGCCCCTGCCCTCCGGCGGCCGCGGAACCACTTCGATCTCCGGGAGCAGCGCCACCCCCGGGTTCGGGGCCGAGGTCGATTCCTGCGGCGCCGTCGGTGCCATCGACCTCGTCGATGCCTAGTTTGGAATCAATCCCAGGAGCCGACGACGCCATGGGGACTGCCCCGATCCGGGTCGGTTGGTCCCCTCCTCTGCCCAGCGGGCATCGGCCTGAGCGGCCTCTGTATGCCCTGGCAGCCTCCCCTGCCATAACTCCTCCGGCAGAGCCACCTTTTCAGGATTTCCTCCTTGACATGGCGGACTTGCTGGCCATCCCTACCCCGGACCCGAGCCCGGGCCCTGCGGAACAGGCAGCCGTGATGCTTCCTCTGCATCCCTCCCTGCAGGATCTCATGCTGGGGGCTTGGCGGTCGCCTTTGAGGGTTCCGGCACCGTCGACTGCGGTGCAGGCTCTATACCGGGTGCCTCCGTCCCCGGGTTTTCGGCAGCACCAGCTTCCACATCGGTCCATTGTGGTGGAATCGGCGCTGAGGAAGGCCGGAAGCAAGGAGAAGCATGCTTCTCGCCCCCCAGGCTGCGCCTCAAAGATGCTAGGTACTCTAGGGCGACAAGCCTTCCAGACGTCTATGCTGACGGCCAGAATTATTTCATATATATTTTATATGAGCCTGTCGCTCCGGGAGGTCACCGAGAGGTTGTCTCGGTTATCCCTCTTCGTATCTGCGACCAAGGCCTCTGAATATTCCCTGCTCCTTTACCACTGCAGGAATATCTCCGGGTTCCTTTCTCGTGCTTCGCTGGACTCCTTCCAGTCGGTCAGCAGAGCCTCTGCTGTTGCCATTAGAGCACGCCGTACAGCATGGTTGCAGGCGTCCGAGTTGTGTAGACGGGCACAGCACAACCTGGGTAATTCTCCCTGCGACGGAGATCACCTCTTCAATAGCGAAGCCTTGCGTCAGGTCGCACAGTGCTTCGCTAACCTTCCCAGGGTTAGCAGCCAGCCTAGGGCCCGGCCCCCCGGCGGTGGTCAACGCCTTTCCAGACCCCCCTTCCCTAGGAAGAGGAAATATCAGCCCTCCGCCCACCCTCCAGGCGCGCCCAAGCCAGGGACCTCTCACTCCGGGTTGATGCCCACAGGCCCGCGCCCGGACTCTCATACTAAGCATTTTTAGGCTAAGGCGGGCGGCTGTCTGCACTTAACCCTCTTATCGGAAGTTTAAAAATTGTGCTCTGCTCTGGGGCTCGTCCAGTTGACGAATGGTTCGGAGGCTTATCTAGGGGTTCAGGTATTCTCCTTCCGTTGGAAGGGAGACCACCTCTATTCCGTGATAGCTATGGCCAACGGCCAACTTAATTACCCTTCGGTACGTCTCCGAACCCTTCTCAGCCGGTATCCCCCTGCTGATTGCTTCCGTACCGGAATTACCCTCCTGTCCCCCGTCTGTGCGGGGGGCGAGTTTTCTACGTGCAGGTCCTGGGGACACATACAGGGCCCCCAGCCTCTGTGGCGTTCTACCGGACTGAGGCTATCCTCTGTCCCCCAAGCTACTGCGCTGTTGGTTCGCCGATCTGCCTTGTCCTCCGGAATAGATCCCTCTACTGACGGATCTTGCTGCCACCTTCCCGGGTGGACGTTCTGTGGATCAATGGCAGATCCGCCTTACCAGGGTGATGCTCGGGGAGGTAGGCCCCTCGGCATACCTGCGCTAGTACCGGAGTGGGCGCCCTCATGCCCACCGGCTTAGATGCACTAGCTATCACCTGCGCGATAGGCGCATATTGGGGGGAGGCCCGCAGTACCTGTGTTCTACCGCCTTTTTCCCTATGGCCAGTACTCACGCCCCCCCCCCCCCGGGGTCCAGCCAGTCCACCTGCCTATTCCTCGATCGGGCCGCGGACTGGTGTTACTCTACCGCTGTGAAGTCTACAGCTCCCTTTTCAGTTAGGTCCTCCTCCCGGGGGTTCAGACCCTTGTCTCCCTATCTCTCGTTAGGGTAGCCTGTGTACTCCTTCTGCTCCGGGGTACACCCCTGCTCTTCTCTGGAATGGGCTCTCTGGTTCGGCCAGTCTTCTACTGTTAGTCCTCTGAGTTCTGGACTCTACTCCTAAGGGAGTGCTCAGCTTTGCACTAAGCCTCCTGGAAGACCTGCCGTCCTTCTCCTGACCCAGCTGACGCCTGGATCTCCTAGCCTTCCGGATTTGGAACTTCCTCCTCGCTGCGGCGCAGTTTCCTTGACGACTTCGCTACTGCGTCTACGGTGCCTTCATCACAGGTCTGCTTCCGGCAACCCGGTAGGTGAGCTCTACGGGGTTCCACACCATTAATTCATTAACACTTAATGGCCGGTAAGCTCTATATGGTACTAGGTCACTTACTCATTAAATGCTTAATGATACCTGTTCTGCACTCTAAAGACTCCCCCTGTAGTCTGTAGATTCGCTGTTCCTCTATTCAACTCCTGCCCTCCATCCCTCAGGGGATGCCGGGGATTCAGGCTGGGCAAATGCCATCCCGTCCTGGGCTGCGCTTATGGGACCTCCCCGGGCATCCTCAGCTTGGGAGTCCCCATGTGTGAAGACTCATTCCTGCTTGTTCCTGGAGATAGCACAGTTACTTACCTGTAACAGGTGATCTCCGGAACAGCAGGAATTAGTCTTCACAACCCGCCCACCTCCCCTAGGAGTTGTATCTCTTTTTCTCTATTCCTTCCTCTCCTCTCCTTCTGGCTCAGCTATGAAACTCAACTGGGGAGAGGCAGTAGGAAGGGCGGGAAGCCACCGCGCAGGCGTGGGGTATGCTCCCAAAGGCTTTCTATTGGATGCTGGGGAGCATTCCCCTGCGGGCTCCGTCGGCGACGTCTCCCACGTGTGAAGACTAATTCCTGCTGTTCCGGAGATCACCTGTTACAGGTAAGTAACTGTGCTATCTCTTCCCTCCATGGCCAATGATCAGCCATGCACTTTGCCGAATCGAGGCACACTCTGGCCTAGTCATTCTAGTCACTCCAGATGCCTGTGGTACGCCGATCTGGTGTACCTAGTCATGACAGATCTGCTGCCACTCGGCACACACAGGGGTCTCCTAAGACAAGGTCCCATCTTCATGGACAACCCAGCTCTTACGGCCTGGCTCTTGAAAGGAAGTGGTTGATGCAGAAGGGCTATTCCTGGGAGGTTATACAGTCCCTCTTCAAAGCATGTCAATCCTCCACTTCCCTCGCTTATGACAGGGTGTGGCAACTGTTCGAGACTTGGTGTGGTTACCGAGGGTACTCCCCATGGAAGGCACAAGTGCCAGACATCCTAGCCTTTTTACAGGATGGCTTTGATAAGGGCCTTGCCCTCTCTTCCCTATGGGTTCAGGGTACAGCCCTCACCTGTTTTAGAGGTCCCATTGTGGGCCGTTCCATTGTCTCGCACGCCAATGTCAGCCATTTCCTCCGAGGCGTCAAGTATCTTCACTCTCTGCTATGCCCAGTGATCCCTCCCCGGGACCTTACCTTGGTGCTCAACAGTCTCATGTGACCTCCTTTTGAGCCCTTGTGGCATATTTCTCTTTGTGATCTGTCCTTCAAGATGACCTTCCTTGTAGCCGTGACCTCCGCCCTTCTGGTGTTGGAGCTCCAACCCCTATCTTGTCGGGAACCTTACCTCATTTTTTCCCCTGAAGGGGTTTCTCTAAGTCCAGTTCCCTCCTTCTTGCCCAAGGTTCTCGCAGCCTTTCATCTCAACCAGAGTATTGTCCTCCCTTTCTTTCCAAAGATATGGGGCATGAGCGTGGACAACTCACTCCACATCGTTGATATCAGAAAAGATTTACGCAGCTACTTCAAACTGAGTCTCCTTTCACAAGTCTGATCATCTTTTAGTCCTTTTTTCTGGTCCTCGCAAGGGCCTAGCCGCTTCAAGTCCTCAATTGCCTGATGGATTAAGCTCACCGTTGAGTCAACTTATATCTTCCACAGGAAGCCCATTCCTACTGCGTTACAGGCTCATTCTGCGTGTGCTTAAGCAGCGTCATGGGCGGAACAGTGCAGGTGGCCCCCCTTGACATTTGTGGGGTGGCTACCTGGTCTTCTTTGTCTTCCTTTGCCGCCATTATCACCTCAACCTACAAGCATGTGAGTCGGCAAGGTTCAGAGCCAAGGTGGTGATGGCGACTATCTCTTCCCATCCTAGGGTGGAGTAGCTTGGGTACTGCCCACTTGTCTGGACTGATCTAGCAGGATTCCAGGAATGGAAATTAATGGTAAGTGAAATTTCTCCATCCCACTTTTCCTCTAAAGTATACATACTGAGATCTTTAAGTTTGTCCCTATATAGTTTATAATGAAGTTCACTGACCATTTTGGTAGCCACCCTCTGCACCTGCTTCATCCTATTTATATCCTTTTGAAGGTGGGGATCCCCAGAATTGCACACAATACTCCAAATAAGGTCTCATTAAAGACTTATACAGAGGCACTATCATCTTCTGTTTCCTGCTGGCAATTCCTCTGCCTGTGCACCCAAGCATCCTTCTGGCTTTCGCCATTGCCTTTTCTACCTGTTTAGCCACTTTTAAGATAATCAGAAACAATCACGCCCAGGACCCGCTCTTCTTATACTGTACTGATCCCTTGGATTTTTGCAGCCCAAATGCATGACCTTGCATTTTTTCGTGTTAAATCTCAGTTGCCAAATTCTCCACCATTCTCCTCATGTTATCTACTTCTTCCTGGGTGTTGCATTCCTTCCTGGATGTGCCCAATATGGACGTCTATAGAGACATTTACATAGACATCCCCAGAATAGCATCATGGAACATGGACATCTAATAGCATAATGGTTAAAGTGCTGGTTTGGGAGCAGGGTGACCAGGATTCATATCTTAGTGTTGGTCTTTGTGATCTTAGACTAGTCACATAACTCTCCATCTTCTCTACACTATCTGGATGTTCGAAGGCCAAAACAAGCACGTTCCTGATGCCTGTTCATGCCTGCAGCAGGTCTAAACATGGACGTGCCTGCAGACATCCCTGTCGTTTCTGAAATCCATTGCACCTTCCCAGACACTCCTCCACCACACCCCCTTACCTACCTGGATGTCCCTGCACTGGAGATGTCTGTAAACGTGATTTGTGGAATGACTTCTGAGACGTCTCTGTGATTTTGACATCCATGTGCACATCTTCAGATGTCCTAAGTCACAACTAAGCCTTTTAAAATGACCCTCAAAAGTGTTCTAGCTAGTGGGTTGTAGTTACCTAGCTCGATCCTCCTGCTTTTCCCCCTCGCTGATTAGATCAGATAAATTTTGTTGGCCAGACAAAATTTATATGTTAAAAAGAGGTGGCAATTTGAGCATTCCAGGGGTGGAGCTTCATTTAACTGGATATCGCTGTCTATCTCTACCATCTGGCCAAAGTTAACTGAATAACTTTGGATGCTGTAGTGATTTATTCTAAAAACAGAATATCTTTTTCTTGTGAACTTTAGCAAAATATATAATCAGATAGAAATAATCTGGTTAATTTGTATGCTGGCCACACTACTGATTATTGGCATTTATATTTATAAATACAGCCAATGGTATGCAGCTGTGTTGGCAGATATAAAAATCATGTCTTTGCCTATTCTTGGCCCTCTTTTTCACTCATTTTCCTTTTCTTCTAAAGAAGAGTTTTCACATTTCTTTACTCAGCATAAGTGGGATTGCATATTGTAACAGCAAGTTCAGATTTAATTGAAGGGTTGAATTAGGCTTGATCTTGCATTAGAGCGTGGTTCCGAACCCAGCTCTTGAGTTTTTCCCAACAGGTCTCAAATATACATGAGAGATAATTGCATATGCTGGATACTGGTAGGTAAGACTTTGAATCTCTTTAGGGTTAGGGCCTTGACTAAGGAGATAACTCTCTTGCCTCTGACCCTCGCCGTCTCTTTACAACTCTCAATTCTCTCCTCAAGGTACCTCCGCCTCCAACCCCTCCCTCCCATTCTGCCCAGACTCTGGCTGACTACTTCCATGACAAAATCCACAAGATCACACAACAATTCCCAATGAAGTTAGCTACTTCCCCTCCTCCCCCTCTTCACTCCCAACCTCCCCCCCCTACTTCTACTCATTCTTCCTTTTCTATGATCTCTGAGGAGGAACCCACTCATCTTCTTTCCTAACCCAAACTCACCACCTGCTTCTCTGATCCTATTCCCACCTGTCTCCTTAGCTCTATCTCCTCCACTGTAATCCCTGCCATCTCTCATATTCTCAAACTATTGCTCTCCACTGCAACCTTCCCTGCAGCCTTCAAGCATGATGTAGTCACTCCTCTCCTCAAGAAACCCTCAATAGACTCTACCTGTCCTTCTCACTATCAACCCATCTCCCTCCTCCCCTTCATTTCTAAACTACTTGAACGTGTGGTTCACTGCAGTTGCCTCAACTTTTTCTCCTCTCAAGCCCTTCTGGATCCCCTACAATCCAGCTTTCATCCTTTACATTCTACCGAAATGGCTCTTGCCAAAATCTCCAGTGACCTGTTCCTGGCAAAATCCAAGGGCCTTTACTCAATCCTCATCCTTCTTGGCCTTTCTGCTGCTTTTGACACTGTTGACCACAACCATCTCCTTGATACCTTGTCCTCGCTTGGTTTTAAGGGCTCTGTGCTATTTTTATCTTTCCCATTGCTCTTTCAATGTTTGTTCTGGTGGATCCTCCTCTACTGCTATCCCACTCTCAGTTGGTGTACCCCAATGATCTGTCTTGGGTTCACTCCTTTTCTCTCGCTATACCCAGTCTGTTGGTGCACTCATCTCTTCCCATGGCTTTCAGTACCATCTTTACGCTGATGACACCCAGATCTACCTCTCTACACCTGAAATCTCTCCGGCAATACAGGCTAGGATCTCTGCCTGCCTTTCTGACATTGCAGCTTGGATGTCTCACCTCTGCTTGAAATTGAACATGGCCGAAACTGAGCTTTTTATTTTTCCCCCTAAATCCTCCTCTCCCCTTCCTCCTTTCTCAGTCTCTGTGGATAACTCTCTACTCCTCCCTGTCTCCTCAGCTCACAACCTTGAGGTTATCTTTGACTCCTCTCTCTCCTTCTCCACACACATCCAATTGATAGCTAATACCTGCCGTTTCTTCCTCTACAACATCAACAAAATTCGCCCATTCCTTTCTGAACACACTGCTAAGACACTTATCCACTCCTTAGTCACCTCCCATCTAGACTATTGTAACCTACTCCTTTCTGGTCTCCCTCTAAATCATCTCTCCCCCCTTCAATCTGTTCAACACTCTGCTGTGCGGCTAATCCTCTGCCAGCCTCGTCATGCTCATATTACCCCTCTTCTCAAGTCACTTCATTGGCTCCATATCTGTTTCCGCATCCAGTTCAAACTTCTCCTGCTGACCTATAAGTGCATTCACTCTGCAGCTCCTCACTACCTTTCCTCTCTTATTTCTCCCTACACCCCTCCTCGGGAACTCTGCTGTTCTGGCAAATTGCTTCTGTCTGTGCCCTTCTCTTCTACTGCTAACTCCAGACATCGCTCCTTTCACCTTTGCTGCTCCTTACGACTGGAACAAACTACCTGAGTCTGTACGTCAGGTGCCTTCTCTGACCTTTTTCAAATCCAGGCTGAAAACTCATCTCTTCACTCCTTCTTTCGGATCTTCAGTCACCTGATCTCCCTCATGTTTCCTTACCATTCCCTCTAGATGTATCCCATGTCTACAGTTACTGTGTTGTCTGTCTTGACTAGATTGTGAGCTCTGATGAGCAGGGACCGTCTTTTACATATGTCTGTGTAGCGCTGCATATGTTTTGTAGCACTATACAAATGTTCAGTAGTGTTGTAGTAGTCGATACCTACTTTAATGGCTGTTAATGGATGTTTTGGGTGCACAGGCAGGAATTTAATGAACAATGGCCATCAGCAACACAAGTGTTCACAGAATTATTAAACCATAGAGTATTTTATTGAATGCACAAAATGAAACTGTGGTCAAATCCCCCTCCCTATCTCAGAGTAATACATTTTTAATGCATTTTACATGTTCATTACTCAAAGGGCAATGTTTACTAAGTCCTGCACTGGTAATGCATGTGTGTGCCGCATTACCAGTAAGGGACTATGTGCTACCTGCAGATGGATGGGTACATCTGTCTCCCTGTAGAACCATGCTTCACCACAGTAAAAACAACTGTGGGAGTAACTAACATCATCCATTGAGGTGGCGTTAGTTGCAGCTGTGGTACTTGCCGCAAGTGTAGGTAGCGCGGGCTACAAAAACCCACGCTAGCTACGCAGTGGTGGGAACGATCCATTCTGACTAATCTTCACCCTGATGTGCACGCCAAGGATAGTGTGAGGTTTTAGCTACTTTCTAGTGCAGCACCTATGCTGCTGATAACTCCATGCTACCTTTAAGTCTGTCTTTTTGCAGATGACACAAAAATTTGCAACAGCGTGGACTCCCCTGAGGGAGTGCATAACATGAGAAAAGATCTGCAAAAACTGGAAGAATGGTCTAATGCTTGGCAGTTAAGATTTAATGTGAAAAAGTGCAGTGTCATGCACTTGGGATGCAGAAATCCAAGGGAATTGTATGAGATAGGGGGCAATAGGTTGGTGTGCATAGACCAGGAGAAGGACCTTGGAGTGATTGTTTCTGAGGATCTCAAAGTGACGAAACAGTGTGACAAGGCGGTGGCCAAAGCCAGAAGGATGCTGAGTTGCATACAGAGGGGAATTACCTGCAGAAAGAAAGAGGTACTAATGCCACAGTACAGGTTGCTGGTGAGGCCTCACTTGGAATTTTGTGTTCAGTTTTGTAGACCATATCTCACAAAGGATATAAAAAGATTGGAAACGGTTCAGAGGAAGGCGACCCAAATGATTTTGAGCCTGCAGCAGAAGACATATGAAAAGAGACTCCTAAATATGTAGAGGAGAGGAGGGACAGGGGAGATGTGATACAGATCTTTAAACACTAAGGAAGTATTAATGAACAAGCAAACTTTTTTCAAAGACGGGGAAGCTGTAATACAGGTTTAACAGGTTTTTTTTAATACCGCTTTATCATTTCAGTCAAAGCGGTTTACATTGTAGCTTAAACTAGGTAATGTACATTAAACAGGGACATTGAAAACTGGGATAAGAGGGATTAACATGAAGCTGCAAGGGGGTAAACTGAAAGGCAACGTCAGGAAATACTTTTTCACTGAAAGGATGGTGGATGATTGGAATGCCCTCCCGATGGAAGTGGTGGGGGCAAATACAGTGACAGAATTCAAAATGGCATGGGACAGATACAGTGGATCCCTTTATTGAAACAGGATAAAATCAAAATAAACTTAACTGTCTCTAATATCTTAACAAGTAGAGGTAACATGCACGAAGCAGTGGGTACACCCCTAAACAAAGGCATGGGGAGGGTTGACCTTGCTGGGCAGACTAGATGGACCATGATGGTCTTTATCTGCTGTCATATACTATGGAGGTCGTTCTGTCATATACTATGAGGGTTATTCCATTGGGATGTCCATCCCCGCTATTCGTCCCCCTGCTGTCCTCGTCACTAACCTCCCTGTATGAATAGTGGGTTTGTATGGGGAGGCCTAGACAGGGGTGGGGGGGGGGAGTTCCAGAGGCGGAGCGAGGGCGTGATGTGGGCGGCCCTTGACCCTGGACATTCAGGGCCGATTCCGAGGTTGGCCCTGTACATCTAGGGTCTTCAAGCTAGACAGGGGACTTATTCCAACTTCGAGGTGGAATAAGTCCCCCTGGATGTTGGGGGACTGCAGCGTGGGACATGGGCAGGCAAGTGAGGGGGCTCGGGGGGTTTCCCGCAGCCTGACCCAGGCTTTGGCAGGCCAGATCAGGGGTCAGGCTGTGGAGAATGGGAGTCACTCCGGGGCGGCCAGCAATCGCGGCTAGTGAATGGTGCCATGGCGACAAGACACCATGGCACTGTGGTGCCATTCATGAGCCTGGCTGAGTTACCCAGGTAGCCATCAGGACGTACAGTCGGACAGAATCATGTCCCAGCCTGCATGTCCAGGCACTAGATCCAATTCTGACCCCTCAGGGGCTGTGGGATCAGAATCGGGTCTAACTTTGCATGGCCCAATTCTTCCTGGCAGTACAGGGGGCTGGACATCCTATAGTGAATAGGCCTCTACGTTGCTATGTAGACTCATAGGGCCCCATTCGGATCAGGGCACGTCCAGACTCCAAAATCTGGACAGGCTGGATTTGAACCGGATTCTGCACCCACAGGAGCTAGACATATTTTTTGTTTTGTTTTTCAGATTTTTCCCCATTGATTTCAATGGGCAGTATTTGGCTCTCTGCTGCTTTCAATAAAACAGCTCCAAATAAAAAAACAAAACAAAAAAACCCCAAGGGTATCCAGGGCTTCCTACTTGGGTTTCCCCGGTCAGTCTAATAGGTGCTGCAATTCTCTTTTTCCTGCAATTCTGCTTTTTTTTTGGCACAGACCTTTTAAAACTTTGCCGCTGCAGTGTTCAGCCACGTGGTCCAATGCAGCCTACGGCCCCCAGCAGTTTTAATCTGTGTCTGCTTATTTTTGCCCTCAGCATGATTGCAAAGCCTGGAGCATCTTTTTTCAGCATTTTGGGATTTCATATGGGAGTTCTGGAGCCCATTGCCATTTCTATGACTCCTGCTGCTCCTTTTCTGTTTTTTCACTACTGATGGGCACTGCAGCAATTTTAAGATGGTGGCTTAGGCCTGGCAGAGGCGGAGCTTGGTGGGATGGCCTTAGTAGCAAGCTCCTTGGCCGCTGGGTCCATGGGGGTTCCCTTTTTAACCAGCTTGCATTGCAGCTCCTGAAAAAGCTCCTGGGCTGTATTGGCTAGCTGCTTGGCAGCCCCTTTGTGGGCTTCCCCTATGGGGACCCAGGACCCGCAAGTGCTTCTCTCATGGGCAGTTAGTGGGGTCACAGCCCTTGTTTCACCTGTGCACTTCGCCATTTCTCCAGGAGCCCAACCTTATCCCCTACAGGTGTTGGTTGAAGGACTCAAATGAAATTCCTGTCGCCAGAAGGTAAATCTAAGGAGGAGAGGGTAGAAGTTCCCCCTAGGAGAAGGCAAAGAGCTCCATGATATGCCTTTTTCAATGGTGGGCCCTGTTTATGCTCTTTCAGGATGTTACGGCAGCTCGACAAGTCACACAGCTTGCTTTCAAGTGAGTTTAGTAGGTGGGTCCCTCTTATACTGAGTAGGCATCCATGGTCTGCTGTGTTCATGCTTCTCCCCAGGGCCGGCCCGTCCATTGAGCAAGAATGTTTTTTGCACAGGGCCCCGCGTTTCAGGGGGCCCCGCGCAAAAAACATCTTGCATCCCATTAAAGTTTTAAAAAAATCATAAACTGGCTACGGCTGCCGCTGCCGCCGTGGCAGCGGCAGAATGGAGAATCCCGCGGGGCCCATTTACAGTCCTTACCACCCCCCCCCAATCAGCCCAACTAAGTTTAAAAAAAAAAACCCAGAAACCGTCTGCTGCTGCCGCCGTGGCAGCGGCAGAATGGAGAATCCCGCGGGGCCCCCCTGTTCGGCAGTCTTCTCTGTGGCCTCCGTCGGCTGTCAGAGCTGCGCGAAGAGAGAGAGCTTCTCTTCTCGCAGCTCTGTTAATCACGCCGCGGGGCTGGTGGGATTTCCCATCAGCCCCGCCGCGGGATTAACAGAGCCGCGAGAAAGGGAAATTCTCCCTTCGCGCGGCTCTGAAAAGCCCGCGCTGAGGCCGCATCAAAGACTGCCGGACAGGGGGGCCCCGCGGGATTCTCCATTCTGCCGCTGCCACGGCGGCAGCGGCAGCAGCAGCCGGTTTCTGGGTCTTTTTTTTTTATACTTAGCTGGGCTGGGGGGGGGGGGTAAGGACTGTAAATGGGCTGACGGGGAAGGGGGGGGGGTAAGGACTGTAAATGGGCTGATGGGGAGGGAGGGAGGGGGGTAAGGACTGTAAATGGGCTGAGGGGGAGGGAGGGAGGGGGGGACGGACTGTAAATGGGCTGATGGGGAGGGGGGGTAAGGACTGTAAATGGGCTGATGGGGAGAGGGGGAGGGGGGGTAAGGACTGTAAATGGGCTGATGGGGAGGGAGGGAGGGGGGGGGTAAGGACTGTAAATGGGCTGATGGGGAGGGAGGGGGGTAAGGACTGTAAATGGGCTGATGGGGAGGGAGGGGCGTAAGGACTGTAAATGGGCTGATGGGGAGGGGGGGAGGACTGTAAATGGGCTGAGGGGGGAGGACTGTAAATGGGCTGATGGGGAGGGGGGTAAGGACTGTAAATAGGGAGGGAGGGAGGGGGGTAAGGACTGTAAATGGGCTGATGGGGGGGTTAGGACTGGTAATGGGCTATAGGGGGTTCGGACTGGAAGTGGGCTGATGGGGGGGGGGGTTAAGACTGGGAATGGGCTATGGGGGGTTAGGACAGGTAATAGACTATGGAGGGGCTAAGACTGGAAATGGGCTGATGGGGAAGTTATGACAGGTAATGGGCTATGGGGGGCTACGACTACAAGTGGGCTGATGGGGGGATTAGGACTGGAAATGGGCTATGGGGGGGTTAGGACAGGTAATGGGCTGATGGGGGGTTACAACAGGTAATGGGCTATTAGGGGGCTAAGACTACAAGTAGGCTGATAGGGGGTTAGGTCTGGTAATGGGCTGTGGGGGGCGTTGGGCTGGGGGGGGGGGTTAGGACTGGTACTGGGCTATGGGGGGGCTAAGACTATAAGTGGGCTGATGGGTTAGGACTGGTAATGGGTTGATGGGGGGGTAAGACTGAAAATGGGCTGATGGGAGGGTAAGGACTGGAAGTGGGCTGATGGGGGGGGTTAGGACTGGTAATGGGCTATAGGGGGTTCGGACTGGAAGTGGGCTGATGGGGGGTTAGGACTGGTAATGGGCTATAGGGGGTTCGGACTGGAAGTGGGCTGATGGGGGAGCTAGGACTGGTAATGGGATGGGGGGTTGCTAGGACTGGACCTGGGCTGAGTGGAAGGGGGGCTTGAACGGCAAATAGCTGATGGGGACAGGGGCTTGGAATGGAAATGGGCTGAGTGGAAAGGGGGCTTGAACTGCAAATAGCTGATGGGGAGGGGGGCTTGGAATGGAAATTGGCTGTGAGGAGAGGGAGCTAGGACTGGAAATGGGCTGAGTGGGGGGGGGGGGCTAGGACAGGAAATGGGCTGATGGAGGGGCCAGGATAGGACTGGAAATGGGCTGTTGGGGGTGCTAAGGTTGGAAATGGGCTGTGGTGGGGGCTTGAATTGAAATGGACTCATGGAGGGGCTAGAACTGGAAGTAGGCTCATGGGGGGCTTGGATTGGAAATGGGCTGAGTGGAGGGGAGCTAGGATTTGACATGGGCTGATGGTGGGGCTAGGAAAGGAATAGAAATGAGCTGATGGGGGGCTGGGATTGGAAATGAGCTGATGGAGGAACTGATAGGACTGGAAATGGGCTGATGAGGGGCTGGGATTGGAAATGAACTGATGGATGGACTCGGATAGGACTGGAAATGGATGGGAGAGCTAGGACTGGAAATGGGCTGATGGTGGGGCTAGGATAGGATTGGAAATGGGCTGATGGGGGACTAGGACTGGAAATGGGCTGATGCAGGGACAAGAAGGGAGCAGATGCTGGGTGGGGCTGGAACTAGAAAGGAGCTGATGTTGGGGGAGGATTAAAATCGGATGGAGCTGGGAGAGTGAAATGGAGAGGGAAAAATATTTTGCGTGGGAGGGAAGACAAATCTACAATTGGCCGGATATTGGGAGAGTAAGTGGGGATTGAGGATGGAGGGATAAAATTTGAGTGGATGAAATAGGAATGAGGAAAGAGCAAAAGGAGAACGATTAGCATGTTAAAGCAGATGTAGAGAGAGAATGGAAAAAAAAAACAAGACAGAAGAAAGGACAAATGGACAGCAGATGGAGAGTTAGCAGAAGACACGAAGAAACCAGAAGAAAGTGGCTGGAACAATTGCAACTGAAAAAAAATGCACAAAAGGTAGAAAAATATCTCTTTATTTTGAATTTATTAACTGGAATATGTCAGCTCTGGGAAATGTGCATCATTAATTTTTGCGCTTTGTTTAGTACGAGAGGAAATTAATTTATAGTTTTATTTCTACAGTGTTGTTGTATATTCCAAGTTTGGCTTTTGGGGTTCCCAGTTTAATTATGGTCTTCCTGTTTCTAAATTGTGATTCCTTGTTTGGTGATGGTCTATGTTCTGCATGTGTAACTGAGCTGAGGTATACTGTTTATGTAATTCCTATTTGACATTGCCACTTGTTCTTTCCCCAGTAGGTCATGTATTATTGTTCTCTGAAATGTATTGGTTTAATATTTGCAGTGTTGCCTTTTGATAGTTAGGGTATGGTGCTTTGTGAGTCCTGGTAGTGCTGTTAGGATTCGGCGGGTTTGCTATGGGTTCTAAATGGGCAGTGTTTGTAGTAGTTCCTAATGTGCCTGGCGGTTGGTACTGGATTATAGTAATGTAGAAACCTTTTAGTCTTTCTTTATCCATATACTCATTAAGAGGCATGTTTACTAAAAGTTAGTGTATGGTAACATTATGCAAATATTTATGCAAATGAGGCACCTTATGCAAATGAGGCCCCGCACCGAGTCTCCGCACATGGCCCCGCACCCCCCTTGGGCCGCCCCTGCTTCTCCCTGATCCTTTGCAGCAGCACGTAGGGGCTTAGGGAGGAAAACCCAGAACTAAACCCTTGGGGCTCTATGGTCCTGTCTCGGTTGTTCCCTTAACTCCACGATGAGCGGGATCAGCTTTTCGGGTTCCCTGAACTGGGAATCCTGTTCACGGCTGTGATTATGCACATGACCATCCCGGTGGAGGGAGTTGCTGCGCATGAGGAGTCTCAAGAAGGATTGCTTGCTCTTCAGGCGGGAAAGCTTGCCCACAGAGACTCCTGGAAAATAGGCCTAGAAGTGCCAAGTGTTCCTCTTGTAAAGCAGTATGTAGAGCCTAGAGATGCCCTCGGACTACTGTGAGTCCTTTGGGTCTTCAATTGCAGTAGGGGCACTCCTTTCAGAGCTTTTGGCATGCTCAAGTCTCTTCCATGGCTCCACTGGGAATCTATAATCTGTCTCAGTGAGTTCTAATATTTCCACCTGAGGTGCAGCAACTTGGAATGTAACTTAAATGATTTTTTCTGTTGAAGGGACCTTTAGAGCATCAGACCGGTAGTTCTTCAGCGTTCTCAAGCATCATTAAAAAATGTAATAGCTCCTTCTGTAAGACACCTGCCTTCTATTCCTAAAGTCTAGGGTTCCCCCCAGCCTGGGAATTATGTTGCACAAGTTTTGAATTATGGTAGTGCATATAATTCACTCCTCGGTAGAGTCTGCCTGCTACTCTCTACTTGGATTGGTGAAATTCAAGAGAACTTTTCAGCGCCTTCTGCAATTACAGGCTTTTTCCCTGTGCCCCCTGCTGGAGGGCCAGGAAGATTATTCCCGATTTGTAGGAGCCCAGGAAAAGAGGTTCCTTTTGACATATCTTAGACCTAGAAGCGGTTACTTTGAAACTCCGAGACTTATTTTTGTATGAGGTTCTTCATTTTTGTCATTGTGTCATTCGGAAAGGGGTGCTTCTCATCTCCCTTGACCTCACCATGGTCCATTATCACTTTTTCACTGGGAGCAGAATTGGCTGTTTCTCCGCTTTGTATTCTGGTCTGCTTTTTTACAGTGCTGGGCCTTGCCTTTTTTCCTAGATATGGCTTTCTGTAACTTTTTCCCAGGTAATAGTGATGGTAGTAACATTTCTTGGCATAGAGGAAGCCCGGATGTGCCATATCTGGACTTTGGCCTAGTCTGGCTGGTCTCACTGGAGAAGGCCAGAGATAACATAAAACCGGTGAGTCCTGACTGGGAAGTCTGGGGTTGATGTTTGCCTGTGCTTAGAACAGCCTGATTCTCTCCCAGGATTTTAAATACCTGGGTGCCAGTTCCATACTCTTCTGAGCCAACTTTCCTCATGATGGAGTGTTCACTCAAGTTTCTGCCAACTCAGAGCAAGTGTGCTCGGTCACCTTCATGGGCCTGGGACTTCCTCAGATCCACTGCTCTGTGACATTGACCTTGGAGCTGGTTCCTTGGATGACGGTATATATGTATTTATTTATTTTTTTGTTTTTATATACCGCGCTTTTTCAGATCAGTGCGGTTTACATATAACATGAACAATAAACTGGTTTACATAGAGCATATTACATAGAACATATTTACATCAAATTGGCAATATACAGGGTGGCCCAAAAAAAGTGAGAACATCTCATAGCATATAAGTTATTTAAAAATTCAAAAAGACAGATGTAAACGATTGACAAATTAAAAAAAAAGATGGCGACCGGAAATTGTCAAAATAAAGACGTTATATAGCTAAAAAAGGTAAATAAGTAAACATTTAAGCTTTTAATTTATGAGAGGTTCTCACTTTTTTTGGGCCACCCTGTATATGCGCTTGCTGCAGAGGCAACTGCTATCCTTGTGGTTTCCATGTTCTTTGTCATTTAGCCAGGCTCTTTCTCTCTCCCAGGAGATCAAGGAGCAATTGAGGTGGTGGTTGTGATTCTGCCTCCTAATGGCTGGGGTGCCATTGAAGCACCAGATGGAGTGCTTGTCATGTCAGATGCTAGCCTGAAGGACTGACAATGTAATGCCTGGGCTACTTGGCCTTCTGGGGAGTCTTCTGCCTTGAGGCCAGAGCAATCAGTTTAACCCTGGAGAGGTTCAGGCTCCTCCTAGTGGGAAAAGCGAGTTGAGTGTTCTTGGAAAATGCCATGGCAGTGACAAATGTGGCAAAACCTGTGGTGCTAGGTGAATCTCAAGGTCATGGAGCTGTGCTGTTGGGAGAAGAAGAATCTTATTGCTCTGTCAGCAGTGCATATCACAAGCTTTGACAATGTAAAGGTCAACTTTCTGTATTGGACCTCCATGGGTTTGGACAAGGAGCCCTCTTCTCTCCTGCATGTGGTCTTATAGTAGAAACATAGAAAAATGACGACAGAAAAAGACCACATGGCCTATCTAGTCTGTCCTTCCATATCAACAACTACAACAGTCCCCTTTTTTCCTTTAGAGATCCTCTGTGTTTGTCCCATGCTTTTTTGAATTCAGATACTGTCCTCATCTTTACCACCTCCACTGGGAGACTATTCCATGGATCCACCACTCTTTCCGTAAAGAAATATTTCCGCATATCACTCCTGAATCTATTCCCTTTCACCCTCATCCCATATCTCCTTGTAGCAGAACTTGCTTTCAATTGAAAGAGGCTCTCCCCCTGTGCATTTATGCCACGGAGGTATTTAAACATCTCAATCATATCATCTCTATCCCGCCTTTCCTCTAAGGTGTACATATTAAGATTTTTAAGTCTGTCCTCATATGCTTTATAATGAAGACCTCTAACCATTTTAGTAGCCACCCTCTGTACTGACTCCATCCTGTACTGACTCCATCCTGTAGTACCTAGACGGGGTTTTCCAATGCTCCATTTGATGGTTACTCAGGAGAATGCTAATGTGAGGAGCTATTTTAGTCACAGGATGGATCCATTGATGGCAGGCTTGGAGGCCCTACTTCAGGAGTAGCCTCAGGAAGGGATGCTATATGTTTCCCTCCCTGGCCCTGATGAGCCGTTACAGATTTTGGGCCCAGAGTAGCCAGGAAGACGGCGCAGCATAGATTTCATGCTTTAGTAATAATGGCCCTCTCCCTGGCTGCTTCAAGAGATGGGCCTGCCTGTGGCGGAGCTTCTGATAAGAGTTTTTCGGTCCCTTCTCGCTTATGGCCTGGCCCTTGTGGAGCATAGGCTCCCCAAGAAGAGCTGCTGTGAAGCAGTAGTAGCCTTCCTGCTTACGGTCCAGTGGGTCCCTATGTTCTTAGTTTATGTCAGAGCTTTTGTGGCAGTCTGACCTGGACCAGATCTTGGCTCTGAATGCTCATGGTTCAGCTGGAGGTCCAGTTGTGCTGTAGAAATTGCATCCAAGGAATTTCATTGGTGGATTATTTCAATGTTACCTACTTCCTCAGGAGTGAATCAGTTCTGTCTATCTATGTGCCCTATTATGTCTCAGTGGGTCTCTGAAGTGGAGGTCATTGAAAAGATCTTCTTGATGATTTCTGTGGCCTTGCAGTCTATGCTCTCTTTCTCTCAAAAGTGCTGCCCCCCCTTTTCTTCTAGACCAGACTGTTCTGCCTTCTTTCTCAGAGAAGGAT
The DNA here is from genome assembly GCA_033557465.1 of Ichthyophis bannanicus. Lineage (NCBI taxonomy): Eukaryota > Metazoa > Chordata > Amphibia > Gymnophiona > Ichthyophiidae > Ichthyophis > Ichthyophis bannanicus. The sequence goes on along the minus strand of CM066039.1, from coordinate 220,652,989 downwards.
CTTTGGAAGGATCCCTCGCTGCATGGCAGTTCCTAAGTCCATCCGCTGGTTGCATCTTCTTCTGTCCTCCTCTGTGGGCCAGGGAATGAACTGACAAAGTTTGTATCCTCTATTGTCCACTGGCTTAGGAAAGCCATTGGCTCAGTTTGCTTTCAGCTGGTAAGCGCATGCAGAAGTGGGTCAGAACTCACTCCACTAGGTGCAAGCCTCCTAGGCAGTGTCCTCGCTGAATGCCTTTATGAACTCCTACAGGTTTCTTGTGGGGGTTGTTACAGATGGCGTATTTGGCAGGTTTGCCTGCCCTGAGCGTGTCTCCCCCCCCCCCCCGCCCCCACCTTGGGTGCTGACTTCTTGGATACATTCTACTTATCTGGACTACTCTAGAGGGATGATAAGGAAGGCTACACTTTGCATACTTGATAATTTACTTTCCTCAAATCCTGTTAGACCAGTCCAGGACCTACCCTGGAAGACTCTTTTTCTGCAGGTTTGGGGTCCAGCTGCAGTAAAAGTCCTATTCAGTCCTGACACCAGTTTCATCGTGGTAAGAGAGCTAAATACTTGCTCATGCTTTTTGTGGCAAAGTTGTTTGTGTTTAATAACCTTTTCTGAATTTTTCTTTCAGTCTTGGTTACTGCTTAGGAAGTATCATACTGGCTTCTGTCAGTGCTGTACCAGAGGATACACCAAGTGATGACATCACTGAATGTTGCTCAAGTATGTCTCCACCTGCTGGCTAGGGACCATAATCCACTTGTCTGGACTAGTCAAGCAGAATTCAAGGAAAACAAATTATCAGGTATATAAAATTTGGGCCCGATTTTGAGCTGTGCGGTGCTATATGCCATGTCGGCGCATAGCCCACCCCCCTCCTGCCTAACCCGGATTTTCCATGTCGGGGTCATATGCGGCCCCAACATCGAAAATCTGGGTGTTGCCACACAGTCAGGAAGCCGCAGGATCTACCCATGTAGCACCAATTTTCCATGCTACACAGTTAGCCCCAACGCCTTAAAGATCTTTAAGGTGCAGAGCACTATCCGTGTAGCATTGGAAATTGGTGCTACAAGGGTAGTGCCATGGCCCACCTCCACTCCATCTCAGAATGCCCCCAACACGCCCCTGTGCTAAGCGGATAGCATCTGGACATGTTAGTGACATATCTGGGATTTTCAAAGGGCACTACCCATGTAGGTGCCCTTCGAAAATCCCGGATAAGGCATTTACACAGGTAACTAGGGGAGATACGATAGAGGTCTATAATATCCTGAGTATTACTACTACTATTATTTAGCATTTATATAGCGCTACGCACGCAGAGTGGAACAAGTAAATGCAAATCTATTGTTTACTCTTTCAAAAAGTACAAGACTAGGGGACATACCGTGAAGTTATAAAGTAATATATTTAAAACAAATAGGATGGGGTCACGTGATGGTGGAGTAGGAGAGGGGTGTGTCCCCATTGAAATAAAATGCTGCACATCTCACTCCTTCCTCAATTTAAAATCATTTCCCTGCAGACCGATACTATGGCCGGCAAACCTGAGCAGACGAAAACGGCAGTAGGAACAGTGAAAGCCGCAAAAATAAAGTGGCAACAGACAATGGCAGTGTCTTATCCAGCAAGATGGCAGTGGCATGGGAGACCTGGGGCATCCCCAAGGAGGGAAGAGGAGGAGGGATAGCAAATGCAGTTGGAGATGGTAGCAAATGTGGGCGCTATGGATAGACTTGAACCCCCTCCCCCCCCCCAGAGATGGAAGTCATTCTGGTAGCAATCAAGGCAAGCAATGGGGAACTCTCGGGGAAACTTTCTGAAATACAAACAGACTCTAAGGGGATTCGTTCAGAATTACAGGCAGTAATAACCTGGCTAGATAAAGCAGAAGCTCGGATCTCTGGTACAGAGGATGATCTGCTAGTAATAAAAAAAGATTCTGAAAACCAGCAACTTTTAATAAAAAGACTGATCACGAAGATAGATGACTTAGAGAACAGATCCAGGTGTTCAAACGTGAGGATCATGGGGGTCCCAGAGGGTAAGGAAGGTCGAAGGGTGGAAGAGTTTGTTGAAGGCCTGTTCAGGGATTTGTTTATAGATCCACAACTCCCTGCATCGCTAGTGATGGAGTGAGCGCATCGGGTTTCTGGGGGCTCCCCAGGGGAGGGGATGCATCCTTGCCCCATTGTGATCAAGTTACTGAATTATCGACATCGGGAAAGGATTATTAACCAGGTGTGCAAAGTGGACCCCTTGGACTATCAGGGGTCTAAGATAGGGCTCTTTCCAGACTATAGTGTGGAACTGGATAAGCGCCGGCAAGCATTCCAGGAGGTGAAAAAGAGACTGTTCTTGCATAACATCCCTCAAGCATTGTTATATCCTGCAAAGCTACGGGTTACTTAGCAAGAAAAGACAATCTTTTTCTCTAGCTCACAGGAAGCTAAGACATTTCTGCAAGTCCATTTTCCGGATGACCCCCCGTGGGATACAAGGAATCGTGAGAGGAAGGAGAGTGGCGCCAGATCACCGCATAGGACTGTGGCGACCCGGAGAGCTGGGGAAATGCATCAAAGAGTAGTGGAGACATTTGCTCATAATGACGAGGAAGTAAATGCCCCAGAATGACTAGTGACATTTGAGCGGGCTAGAATTGGTGTGGAACTGTGTTTATTTGAGACATGGCTACTCTTTTGCCTTAAAAGAATGAGGCATTGTATGGGAGACAGTGCCAATTGCTTCACATAGGTGAGGTGTGGGTCTCCCTCTTCAAACTTAAATTAAAAGCTCATCTTTTCGTCTGTGCCTTTGGCTCTTGATTTTGCTGTTCTTATTCTTCTCCTTTTCTTGCTTTGTCTTTTTTAGATTGTAAGCTCTTTGAGCAGGGACTGTCTCTTATATGTTTTCATTGTACAGCGCTGCGTGCGCCTGGTAGCGCTTTATAAATGCTTAGTAGTAGTAGTAGTAGTAGTGTGGATGAGAGTATGATAAATCGAAGGTTTGATGGATGTTAGGGGGGAAGGGGGAGATGCTCTCTCTGGAGTATGCAGAATGTTAGCTGGCTCCCCAGTGAAAGACTATATTGGGGAGCTCAGTTTGAGGACAGTGAATGATACCTATCCACAGGCGGGGGTCTGGAGCAGTGCACGGGGAATACCGTGGCACTGAGGGAGCACCCTGGTTTTTACTGCCGGGTTGTCACCTCAGTCCCGCCTGGACAACGTCCTCCGAGAAGCCTTCAAGAGGCTATGGGACTCATTCCAAACAATGAATTGTGGGGATGTACGCCCTGCCTGGACATGCATCCCTGCTAGTCGCCCCCTTGCCGTCCCCGTGCAAGGCTCCTTGTACAAACAGCGGAGTTGTATGAGGAACCTTAGACGTGGGCGGGAGGGGGCAGGCAGGCAGAAGGCAGTGCGAGGGCGGTGCATGGATGGGTCGTCACCCTAGACATACAGGGCTGATTCTGTGGTCGGCCCTCTATGTTCGGGGTGGGCCGGTTAGACGGGGGACATCTCAGAGATGGAATAAGACCCCCTAGATGCAAGGTAGGAGTGGTGACCAGCGGGAGCGAAGCAGGGGGGCATGCACAAGGTTTCCTGCAGCCAGACCCTGGCCATGAGAAACTGGATCAGGGGTCTGGCTCTAGAAAAAAGACTTTCTCGGCAGCAGCCAGCGTTCATGACTCTAAAAATGGAGCCAGGCTGAGTTAGCCTGGGATCTGCTGGATGTGCGTCCCTTCAGAATTGGGGCCCAGCTTGCACGCACAAGCCAGTAGACCCGATTCTGATCCCATGGAGGCATCCCGATTCTGAGGATCCGTACAGGGACTGGACATCCAGTAGGGAATAGGCCTCCATGTTTTTTGTGTTTGAAGTTATGTATTCTATAGGTTTGTATGTCATCCTGGGGAAGGTTGGCTGGGATGGGAAAAGGGGGGAGGGGGGAGACGGGATGAGGTATAACGAGACCTACAGAGGGATAACATGCTTTCTAAAATTAACATAATATTTATTTATTTATTTATTTTATTTATTTATTTAACTATTTCTTTTATACCGCCCCTTCCAGAGATCAAGGGCGGTTTACATATAACAAGTTAACAGTCTTGTACACATTTGTATACATTCTTTACATAGAACAATAGAAACTAGCTATTTACATTGAACAATAAAATTTAACTTAGTGGGTATTAAAGCAGAACAAAACAAAACATCAAACTTTTTTACAAATGTATATTTACAGTGTGTGGTGTGTAGTGCGGGTATGTGTAGGTGCTGGAATTTAGTTCCTTTTATGTCTTCTTTGGGGCGTGTGTGAGGGTGGGCAGGCATGCGGTTATGGTGTTGGGATTAAGGGAGTTTGTTTAATTGTTTCCACGTTTGTAGTGGGGCTGGCTTTGGGGGAGTAGGGGATTTCAAAATGTTCAGTGAACAGGTAAGTCTTTAATTCTTTTCTGAATTGGATGAGGTCTTTTATGGTGCGAAGTTCAATAGGGAGGTTGTTCCAGAGTGTAGGAGCAGTGAATGAGAATGCTCTGGAGCTAGTGGTTTTCTTAGTCTTCCGGATGGCTTTTGGTATGATGAGAGAGTGGGCTGCGTTTTGTCTGAGGGTCCTTGTCGATGTTGGAGAGTGCAGTAATGTGGATAGGTGTGAGGGGGTTATGTCATTTATAAGTTTATAGGTTGTTAGGATAATTTTGTATTTAATTCGACTGTTTATAGGGAGCCAGTGGAGTTCTAGCAGTATTGGGGTTACGTGATCTGTTAAGCGAGCTTTAGCAATTACTTTAGCACAGATGTTTTGAGCTCTTTGTAGGAGGTATGTGTTTTTTTGAGGAAGGCCTATAAGGAGACTATTGCAATAGTCGAAATGAGGGGTGATCAGGGTACTTACTACAGATCTAAAGTCTTGTGTTTCGAGGAGTGGTCTTAGGTGTTGAATAGTTTTGAGTTTGTAGAAAATAGTTTTTACTGTTTGTTTTATGTGTGGTATCATGGTGAGAGTGTGGTCTATTATTACTCCTAAGTATTTTACTTGTTTTTTAACAGGTATGGAGGTTTTGTTGATTGTGATTGTTTCAGGGTAAGTGTTTTCAGTCATAGATGACCTCGTTACAAACATTGCCTCAGTTTTTTTGAGGTTGATGCTGAGGTGGTTAGATTCCATCCAGGAGGAGGTCTCTGCCATGCATTTGGATAGTGAGTCATATGTAGGGTTTTTAATGGTTATGGGGATAGCTAGCATGATGTCATCGGCATAAATAAAATGGTTAATCTTGTGTTTTTTAAATATGTTTGTTATCGGTTGGAGGTATAGGTTAAATAGGAGGGCTGAAAGGGCCGATCCTTGGGGTATTCCCTGTCCTTGTGGGAATGTTTCTGATGCTTGTTGGTCAATTTGGACTCGTATTAATCTATGTGAGATGTAGGATTTGAACCAGTTAAGGACCGTCCCACCTATTCCTAGGTTCTCTAATCTGTTGATCAGTGTCGGGTGATTGATGTTATCGAAGGCGGCTGAGATATCTATAAATAGGAGTAAGAAACCATGGTGTTTGTCATCTGTGCCCCTGATGAGAAAGTCCATTAGTGTGATTAGGAGGGTTTTCTTCTCCGTGGGATGGGCGGAAGCCAAATTGGTGTGAGTCAAGTGGTTTGTGCTCATCAATGTGTTCCTGTAACTGAATTTGGATTGTTTTCTCTATTATTTTGGCAATGAATGGAATGCTGGCTATGGGTCTGTATGAGTTCGGGTCTTTTGAGTCAAGCTTATTATTCTTTATTATTGGTCGGAGTGTTGTGAGTTTTAGGGCATCAGGCATGATGCCTTGTGAAAGGGATTGATTAACTATATCTTGTATGTTTACCGCCAGTTCATTTTTTGCACACTTAATCCATGATACAGGGCATGGGTCGAGTGGGGAGGTGGTGGTGTTTATCATTGTTATAATTTTGAGGAGTTGCTTTTGTTCTATCAACTGGAAATTTGTCCATATGTGGGTGGTTGTTGTGTTTGGTAATAATGGAGTCGGGGTAATGGTCTTGTTTTTTAGTTTTTCTGCAAAATGTTCTGCTAGTGATTGTATATTCATTGCTTGTTGTTTAGGTTCGGTGTTATTAGTTTTGGTTAGTGTTCTTACTATCGCGAATAACTCCCTAGGGCGGTTGATGGATGAGTTTATTATTTTGGAGTGGTAGTCTCTTTTTGATTTGTTGATTGCGTTTTTGTATTCTATAAGTAGGAGCATGTATTGGGATTTGTTTTCCTCAGATTTAAGTTTTCTCCATCTCTTTTCTAGTCTCCTCAGTTGTTTTTTTAGTTGTGTCAGCTCTTTGGTGAACCATTTTTCTGTCTTTTTTGTTTGTTTATGTAAGACTCGTGTGGGGAGCGCTGCTTTTTGAATCGTTAGATTCCAATGAGCTATGGTTGAGTTGATGTCTGATGAGACTGTGTTTAGTTTGGGTAATACTTTGTCAAGGAATGTGTCTTTGTCAAAGCGTATGAAACGTGATGTATGTGGAGTTGTGCTTGTGTTGTTTTTTGGGATTTGTGCTGGTAGCTGTATTGTGATAAGATGGTGGTCTGACCAGGGTACTTCTGTTATATTCGGAGTGTAATGTGGTAAGTGACTGCAGAGTGTGGATGAGAGGAAGATTACGTCTAGTATGTTGCCTTTCTTGTGTGTGGGAGCATGTAATATCAGTAAATGTAAGAGGCTTACATACCACTAGAAGGAGGAAGATGGTGTTAAAGGGAGTAGGTTGCCTGAAGGAAGATATATATTTATTATAAGAGACCCACTTGGCTGCCTGAGGTGTAGAGCAGTTAAGGGCCGAATGGATAGGTGAAATAGTGCATATCCCGGGATATGCTAATAGTGCCGGGGTGACCATTAATCTCCAGGAACAAGCAGGAATGAGTCTTCACACGTGGGAGACGTCGCCGATGGAGCCCGCATGGGAAAATGCTCCCCAGCATCCAATCAGAAAGCCTTTGGGAGCATCCCCCGCGCCTGCGCGGTGGCTTCCCGCCCTTCCTACTGCCTCTCCCCAGTTTTTCGTTTTCCGCGGAGCAGGCAGGATGTCCCTCCTGCCACCGCAGAAATTTTTCCTTTTTTCTGTAGTCGCGGCTTTCCCGCCGACGGTGGCACCTCCGTGCCCCCCCTCTTTTTTCTTTCTTTCTTTTAATTTTCGTCACCCCCTTCGGGCGCTGAGGACCAGGGCATGGAGCCTTCTCCCCCCAGCCTCACGGCGGGGACTTAATTTTCCATGTGGACTCCAATGCCCGGTGCCTCTCCTGTTTGGGGCCTGACCCTTTTTCCACGGATTCCCCGGGCTACAGTGTCGGGAGAAGACCCTCCCTCTTTCGGGTATCCCTCGACGACGTCTTCGCGCCAAAGGCGCGGTCGTCGGGTTGTCCTTCTCTCCAGGATCCAGGTAACCACACAACAGTCTGTTAAGACTAGCCGAGTCTTGAGGGGCGAGTCTCATGCGCGGCATGGCGACGGCTCCGGCCAACCCCTCAAGTCCTCCTTGGCTGATATACCCCGGCGGAAGTCCTCGGGCTCCAAAGCATTTATGGGGTTTCGGGATGTTCCTGAGGTTCGCTCCTCACAGAACATTCCCGAGCCATGCCCGAGGGAGGTACCCGCTTCGAGCGGTGCCGATTCCCCGGCATCGGCGTCGGCGTTGAGTGTTTTACTCTTCGCCAGGGATCGTCAGCCGGTGTCCTCGGCGCCTTCGGGGCCGATCGACTCGACCGGGTCTGACCTCCCTACATCCAAGCCATGCTCAGGCGTGGTAGCCGCTCCGGGCAGTACTGAGCCACGGGCATTGGCGTCTGTGTCGAGCGCTCCGCTCCTCACCGAGGATCGTCGGCTGCTGTCCTCGGCGCCTCTGGGGCCGATCGACTCAGTCCAGCCTGGCGTTCCTTCAGCCCTGCCATGCGCGTGGGCGGTACCCACTTCAGGCGGTACCGGTCCCTCGGCGTCGGTGTCGAGCGTTCCGCTCCTCACTGGGGATTGGCGGCTGCGGTCCTCGGTGCCTCCGGGGCCGACCAACTCGCGCCGGTATGGTGTTCCTACGGCGGTGGTATCCGCTTTGGGCGGTGCCGACCTGTCGGCGTCGATGTCGAGTGACCCGCTCCCCTCCGGGGATCGCCAGCCGCTGCCCTCGGCACCTCGGGGGCCGATCGACTCGACACTGTCTGACGGCCCTACGTTTAGGTCATGCGTGGGAGTAGTAGTACCCGCTTCGAGGGCGTGGGCGTCGGTGGTTCCGCCCCACGCCGGGGATGGTCATCTGGCCTCCCTCCCCTCGGGGCCGCTCGCTTCGACCCGCGCCGGGTCGCCAGTATCCCAGCCCTGCACAAGGGTGGTACCGGGGACCTCGGGGTATGTCGGCCAGCGCACGGGCGACTCCCCGGCATCGACGCGGCCGTCGAGGGCCCCACCCTTCCCTAGAGAAGGGGCCTCGGGGTCTTCGACCGCTTCGACCCAATCTGGGTCTGCGCTGCCCCGCTACGGTACCCCGACATCGGCGCAGGGGCTTTGCACTCCCCCCCCCCTCGGGGACGGGCCGTATGCCTCGGAAGGATTTCTCTCTGGGTCGGACGGGTTCGAGAGGGAGCCCGGCACCGGGCAGTGCCCGCCGATCGACATCGGTGCCGGCGTCAGATGACCCCCTCTCCTCCGAGCACCGTCCTCGGGGGCCCTTAATGTTTGCGGCACCGGTCGGCGCGGTTCCGATCCGCGCTCTGGGATCTCCACCACCGGCGCGGTCACTCCCGCTGGGGGCCTCGAGGATGGAGTCGATCTTCTCGCTCGGTTCGATGCCCAGCCTGGAGTCGTTGTCCAGCCTTGAAAGCCTGGCCACGGCACGTCTCGGGATCGGCCCCTGTCCTCTCCCGCAGCGCAGAGCAGAGACCGCTGGCCCCTGCCCTCCGGCGGCCGCGGATTCGCTCCAGTCATGGGGGGAAGCGCTGCCCCCGGTTTCGGGGCCGAGGCAGGTTCCTGCGGCGCCGTCGGTGCCATCGACTTCTTCGATGCCTAGCTTGGAATCAATTCCAGGAGCTGACGATGCCATGTTGACTGCCCCGATCCGGGTCGGTTGGTCCCCTCCTCTGCCCAGCGGGCATCGGCCCGAGCGGCCTCTTAGTGCCCGGGCGGCCTCTCCCGCCATAACTGCTCCGGCAGAGCCGCCTTTTCAGGATTTCCTCCTTGACATGGCGGACTTGCTGGCCATCCCTATCCCGGATCGGAGCCCCAACCCTGCGGAACAGGCAGCCGCGATGCTTCCTCTGCATCCCGCCCTGCAGGATCTCCTGCTGGGTGCTTGGCGGTCGCCTTTGAGGGTTCCGGCACCGCCGGCTGCGATGCAGGCTCTGTACCGGGTGCCTCCGTCCCCGGGGTTTCGGCAGCACCAGCTTCCACATCGGTCCATTGTGGTGGAATCGGCGCTGAGGAAGGCCGGAAGCAAGGAGAGGCATGCTTCTCGCCCTCCAGGCCGCGCCTCGAAGACGCTAGATACTCTAGGACGTCAAGCCTTCCAAATGTCTATGCTGGCGGCCAGAATTATTTCATATATATTTTATATGAGTCTGTCGCTTCGGGAGGTCACCGAGAGGTTATCTCGGTTATCCACCTTCGTATCTGCAACCAAGGCCTTTGAATATTCCCTGCTTCTTTATCATTGCAGGAATATCTCTGGGTTCCTTTCTCGTGCTTCGCTGGACTCCTTCGGTCGGTCAGCAGAGCCTCTGCTGTTGCCATTAGAGCACGCCGCACGGCATGGTTGCAGGCATCCGAGTTGTGTCGACGGGCACAGCACATCCTGGGTAATTCTCCCTGCGACAGAGATCACCTCTTCAATAGCGAAGCCTTACGTCAGGTCGCACAGTGCTTCGCTAACCTTCCCAGAGTTAGCAGCCAGCCTAGGGCCCGGCTTCCCCCCGGTGGTGGTAAACGCCCCTCCAGACCCCCCTTCCCTAGGAAGAGGAAATGTCAGCCCTCCGCCCACCCTCCAGGCGCGCCCAAGCAAGGGACCTCTCACCCCGGGTTGATGTCCCCGGGCCCGTGCCAGGACTCTCATACTAAGCATTTTTAGGCTCAGGTGGGCGGCTGCCTGCTCTTAACCTCCTTACCAGAAGTTTAGACTAGAGCTCTACTCTGGGGCTCGTCCATTTGGAAAATGGTTCGGGGACTTATCTAGGGGTTCAGGTCTTCTCCTCCGTGGGAAAGGGAGACCACCTTACGCCGTGATCGCTCTGGCCCACGGTCACCCTACTTACTCTTCGGTACGTCCCCGAACCCCTCTCAGCCAGTATCCTCTTGCTGATTGCTTCCGTACTGGAATTCCCCTCCAGCCGCTATAGTCCCCCTATACTCACCAGGGACTATACCCTCATGTCCCCCGATTGTGCGGGGGACAATTTCTATGCGCAGGTCCTGGGGACACATTAGGGCCTCCAACCCCTGCGGCATTCTACCGGACTGATGCTATCCTCCGTCCCCCGCGCTACCGCGGTCTTAGCTCGCCAATCTGCCCTTGCCCTCCGGGAAAGATCCCTCCCCTGACGGATCTTGCGGCCACCTCTCCAGGTGGACGTTCTGGGGATCGAGGGCAGATCCGCCTTACCTGAGTGCTGCTCATGGAGGCAGGCCCCCCGGCGTGCCTGCGTTAGTACCGGAGGGGGCGTCCCCATGTCCACCGGCTTAGATATACTAGATATCACCTGCTTGGCAGGCGCCTTTGGGGGATCCCCACAGTACCTGTGTTTACCGCCTTTTTCCCCCTATGGCCGGTACTCACCCCCCCCGGGGGTCCGGCCAGTCCGCCTGCCTATTCCCCGTCGGGCCGCGGACTGGTGGCACCCTACTGCTGTGAAGTCAACAGTCCCCTTTTCAGTTAGGTCCTCCTCCCGGAGGTCCGGACCCTTGTCTCCCTATCTCTCACTAGGGCAGACTGTGTACCCCTTCTGCTCCGGGGTACACCTCTACTCTTCTCCGGGATAGGCTCTCTAGTTCGGCCTGTCTTCCACTGTTGGTCCTCTGAGTTATGGACTCTACTCCTAAGGGAGTGCTCAGCTTGCCGTGAGCCCCCTGGAAGACCTGCCGTCCTTCTCCTGACCCAGCTGACGCCTGGATCCCATGGCCTTCCGGATTTTGAACTTCCTCCTCGCTGCGGTGAAGTTTCCTTGATGACCTCGCTACTGCGTCTACAGTGCCTTCATCACAGGACTACTTCCGATAACCCGGTGGGTAAGCAGTACAGGGTTCTAAACCATTAATTCATTAGAAACTTAATGGCCGGTAAGCTCTGTATGGTACTAGGTCATTTACTCATTACATGCTTAATGATTCTCTTCATGCTCCCCTCTGCCTACTCCCATAGCCTGGTTTTTTTTTTGCTGTATCCTAATGGTACCTGTTCTGCACTCTAAAGACTTGCCTCCGTAGTCTTTGGATTCGCTGTTCCTCTATTCAACTCCTGCCCTCCATCCCTCAGGGGATGCCAGAGATTCAGGCTGGGCAAATGCCATCCCGTCTGGGCTGCGCCTATGGGATCTCCCCGGGCATCCTAAGCTAGGGAGTCCCCACGTGTGAAGACTCATTCCTGCTTGTTCCTGGAGATAGCACAGTTACTTACCTGTAACAGGTGATCTCCGGAACAGCAGGAATTAGTCTTCACAACCCGCCCACCTCCCCTGGGAGTTGTATCTCTCTTTTTCTCTATTCCTTCCTCTCCTCTCCTGCCGGCTCAGCTATGAAACTCAACTGGGGAGAGGCAGTAGGAAGGGCGGGAAGCCACCGCGCAGGCGCGGGGGATGCTCCCAAAGGCTTTCTGATTGGATGCTGGGGAGCATTTTCCCGTGCGGGCTCCGTCGGCGACGTCTCCCACGTGTGAAGACTAATTCCTGCTGTTACGGAGATCACCTGTTACAGGTAAGTAACTGTGCTTTCTCCGAAGGGGATTTGTCGGAAAAATACTTAATAAGTGGAGAGACTTGCAAGGGCATATCCTTGGCGTGGAAGTGCAGGGTGCGGGCCATTTGATGAGTAGTATTAATATGTATGCACCGAATAAGGGTCAAATTCCCTTCCTTAGGGAAACATTCTGAATAATTCTGAATTAAAAGCTAAGCAGTGCACTTCAAATAGAGCCTTTTCACTATATGCATCAAATCTATGGAAATAGCGAACAATATCAGATGCACAAATGACGCTAAAAAATTCAGGAAAATGCTGAAGACATTCCTATTCATTGAACATTTCAGCAACAGCACACCAGACCTGGACAATGACTACTGAACAATGTACACGATCATACAATATGGCCACAAACTGTAAATAGTTTACTTATGCAAATAAGTTATGAAAACCGACTGTTATGACACAATGATATCTCCAAGTTATAGTTGTTATAGAGTTATAGTTTTGTTATAATGTAAATAGTTGAGTTCAATAATGGAGTTTAATGTAAAGAACCTTGTTTCATAAGAGAAAATTGAGTTTAATGTAAACTACCTTGATTTAAGGAAAAGGTGGTATATAAATACTGTTAAATAAAGTAATTGGAGGGTTGGACCATATATGGGTGGAATTTCAACCTGGTACCAGAAAGAGGGGTGGATAGTTCATCTGGGAGAGGGCATGCATTGGGACATTGGGACCCTTAATTAAGGTACATAACCTAATAGACATATGGAGAGTAAAGTACCCTACTTTTCAACAATATACATGCTACTCCTCAGTTCACCATTCATATTCAAGGATTGATCTATTTATTTTAAGTCCAGTCCTCTGCCCTCCAGTTCTGGATTGCTTTACTGGAAATATTGTGTGGACAGAACATGCTCCAGTGTGCCTGACTTTGGCCTCGGCAATGGACAAAGGGGGAGCCACTGAGCCCTGGAAGCTAAATACCTCAATGTTATCTGACCAGGGGCTGGTTAGAGAGGTAGATACAATTACCCAAGATTTCCTACGGAAGTATGACACAGGAGATGTTTCTCTATGTACTCTTTGGAATGCATTGAAGGTGGTGGTCAGAGGGGACCTGATAGAACTGGGGTCGAGGAGAAAGAAGGAATGGCTACAGCAAAGAGATACATTAGAGAGGGAACCCCATAGACTAGAATGTGAACACATGAGGAGCCTGTCCAAAGAGGTCAAGGAAAAATTAGCTTCAATCAGGGGATAATTGAATACTATGCTTCTGGCAGAGTTGGAAGCGCTGCTTAAAAAAAACAGTTCAGACTTTCTATTATAGGGAAAATAGTTAAATTATTGGCATCTATATAAAAAAAAAGAGACTCAGACAACAATTCTGCAAATGAGAGACCCCATAGGGCAGATTTGTTCTGAGTGGGGAGATAATGAGCGGGTTTTTTTTTGCAATTCTATCAGGAGTTGAACTCGCCTGAAATCTCCAAGGGCTCAGTGCCACCTGAGTTGTACTTGAGGGAGAGGGTGATCACTCATCTCCCCCAGGAAAGCTCAGAGTGGCTAGATAGGACAATATCAGAGGCAGAGCTTAGGGAAATCATTGGAGGCCTTCCAAAGGGGAAAGCTGCTGGACCCGACGGGTTCCTCCCAGAATTTTATCAAACCTTTTTGGAACCTCTTCTTCCACTACTATGTAAGATCCTAAATGGCGTCCTAGAGACCAGAGAGATTCCTCTTCATTCCTTGAAGTGCACATCACCTTAATTCATAAGCCTGGAAAGGATTCAACAGCGCCTGGATCATATAGGACATTTTCCCTATTCAATGCTGATGCGAAAGTGCTAGCTAAGGTATTTGCACAGAGGTTAAATCAATTGATGCCCTCCCTAGTACATAGGGACCAGACTGACTTCATTAGGGGCCGTAATTCATCTGATAACATCCGCAAAGTATTAGACCTGGTACATGAGTGCTCCCTTAGGCTCAAAGAAGTGGTAGTTTTTTTAGCACTAGATGCCAAAAAGGCATTTGACTGTGCGGAATGGTAATTTCTTCTGGGTGCTTTGAAAGTATACCATGTAGGCCCTGGGTTTATGAGGGTGGTTACTGCGTTGCACAGTGCCCCTACACTAGCTAGACTTAGGATTAATGGCTCCCTTTCACCCAGTTTTCGGTTGGCAAGAGGTACGAGGCAGGGGTGGCCACTCTCCTTTCTGCTTTTTGCACTGTCATTGGTGCTATTTGTGCAATCGCTTAGAGACAGTGTGGAAATGAAGGGGGGTTCGAGTTGGAAATACGGACCACAAGATGGCACTATATGCAGATGATACTTTACTATTCCTATCAGTCCCTGCCCAGACCCTGGCAGAATTTGATGTGCAATATAATAAATTTGCAGCAATATCGGGCTAAAAACTCAATGTGGGAAAGTCAGCCTTTCTTCCATTCAATATAGGATGTGAGAAAGATAAGGAATTAAAGAAGTGATATCCATTTTATTGAGAAGCAAAATCCCTGTCTAGGGATTTGTATTCTTCGCCACCTAGATAAGGTCTTTGCTTTGCATTACCCCCTCCCCACCGCTGAAGAAAGTTAAAGAAGATTTAAAAAGATGGAACTTTCTCCCATCCTCCTTACTAACAAGAAAGAATGTTATAAAGATGATGTTCTCTCTAGTTTTCTGTACTTCTTCATGATGCTCCCCTGTATAATTCCGGAGACCTTCTTTGGGGACCTGCACAAATGAATAGGTCATTTCCCATGGAATGAGAAATGGGCGTAAATTAAATTGAGTGTACTCATGCGCCCTAGAGAAATTGGACTTGCCCAGTTTCAAATTATATTATTGGGCGGCCCAAGTCAGGGTGATTTATTATTGGTAGTCCAATCACCCTAATCAGCACTGGATTACACTGGAAGCCTCCCAGATAGGGGTTAAACATATAGGGGGTCATTCTACAGCATGAATAGCAGGGATGTATGTCCTGCCTGGAAGCACATCCCGCTATTTGTTCCCCTGCCACTCCCGGTGCAAAGGCTCCCAGTATGAACAGTGCTGCTGTACGGGGAACCTTAGAGGGGGCGGTTTGGAGGTGGAGTGAGGATGGGTCATGGGCATGCCATTACCTCAGATGTACCGGGCCGATTCTGAGGTCGGCCCTGTACGTCTGGGGTTGGCCATGTAGACGGGGGACGCTGGAGCTGGAGGGATGGCGACGAGGTGAAGGGGCACAGAGGGATCTCCGCAGCCTGACTCTGGCCATAGGAGGCCAGATTGGGGGTCAGACTGTGGGGAAAGGATGTTGGGTCTTGCAGTCAGTGATTGTAGCTTCTGAATGGAGCTATGGGACGCCATGGCACTGCGGCACTATTCAGGAGCCTGGCTGAGTTAGCCGGAGATCTGCTAGGCATGCAGTCCATCAGAATCTGGGCCTGGCCTGCACGTCCAGGCTGGTAGACCTGATTCTAATTCCATGGGCATGTCTACCCCCGCAAGATCAAAACCGGGTGCTATCGCTGTACGCCCCGATTCTGAGGGGCCACACAGGGGCTGGATGGCCAGAATAGAATTGGCCTCATAAGGAGTATTCCCTTTGTGGATGGGATGAGATGGGGAGAACTGAGACAGACACATCCAGTGGTGCAAAATGCACTGAATGTATGGGATTGGGTGGTGCGGTGGATGGGATTTTCACCTCAAGAGTCGCGTTAGCATTTTTGTCAGATGAGCGGATCTTCCCCCCTGTTGCAGTAGATAAGCTAAGATTTTATTGGTTGAAAACTAATCGGCTGCTCAAAGTAGTAGACTTTATACAACTAGGCAGATTTTTGACTAGACAAGAGATAATGGAGAGATGCTCAGATCTAAACGCTGAATATTTTTTCGATATTGCAATAGGAACATATTTTGATGACACATAAAAAGCAATACTTTGGGTCTCTGCACCCAATTGAAGGATGTTTTATGGGACTAACAGAGAGTGGTCGAGAAACAGTGGACTCAATTCTGGACAAACACGTATAGAATATCTAATTCCCTGTTCCTTCTAGACTCCCTATATAAACTGTTATTCAGAACATATTTAACCCCAAGGAAGATGTGGAGGATGGGACTCAGTTCCTCAGAGGAATGTTGGAGGGGCTGTGGAGATGTAGGTACACTCCTACACATAACATGGGCTTGTCCCGTATTGCAGCCTTTATAGCAGAAAGTGATTAGACATAGTGCCCACCTAATGGGACATCACTTCAGGGCTGACCCGACGCTGATGCTTTTAGGTTATACAGACACCCCAGAGGAGATATATCTAAATAAGTCGTGTCTTGCTGGGTTCTTCTTTCTAGCAGTGAGGTTGTGTGTGGCAGCTTGATGGAAGAGCTTAACCCTCTCCCTTCTCCTCACAGTGGAAGATTGGGTTAAAAAATTGCTTACTCTGATGGAGATGGAGAGAGGGGTGTCTAAGATGAGAGGACAATTGGAGAAGTTCTGTAAAATTTGGGCTCCCTTGCAGGAGGCAGTAGAGAAGGGATGAGACAAAAAGGGGATCGGATGAACCTTGGAGGAAGGTATAGGACAACCTAGGACATGAAGTTCTATATTGAACAGTGAGGTACATCAGACCAGAAGATTATGGTATGCTGGACCCTCATTCGCCTCTCACCTATTAACTAGTAGGACAGTGTTAGTAATCAATAAGCTAATTAAGTGGAAAGCGGAGTGGTCTGCCTAGAGAACATCACTTTCCCACTCTGATGCCCTGATGTAGAATCCTTAAGGAATGGATCCTGCCGTATTTCCCTGGAGCCTTCGAGTACCCCCCCCCCCCTTGGAGATGCCCTAACTGACCCCCCTCTTTTTTACAAATTACATGAACAGAGTACACCAACTCTGTATACTCATAATTAATACTTGGGAAGTTTTTAGAGCCATAGGCTGGAGGTGAGGTGGGGGGTGGGGCGGCTTACCCCCAGGAATGCTATTGTTGATGATGTAAAAATTTTTGTTAGTTAGATATCAACTTGTTGCATGTACATTAGTGGATGACACTTGCAAGTCAATAGAATGATTATTGACAGTAGTTATGTCAGAATGTATTGATTAAAAAAGAAAACAATAAAGGAAAAATAAAGAATAAAAGAAATCCCAAATAGGATAGCTTGTTTCTAAGCACGAAGAGAAGGGGTGACAATATTCTGTCTGGGGAGGATGGGTTAATTGATCTAAATGATGGGCAGGGTGAGGGGAATGTTATAAATGTGTGGCTCTCCTTATATGGGTGTGACTGCTCTTCTGTCTTTTATCTTTTCTACAATTTTTAGCCTCAGTTAGTTTCTGACCTTTTCCTGGCTTGTTCCTTCACTGCCTTTTATTACTTCATTGCTTAAGTTGAGGGGGTAAACAGTGGAGGGGGGGGGGATTACATTAACGTTATAAGTTATGGAAATTTTGAATCTTGCTGTTTTTGCACTGGCACTGTTGTCTCCTGGTTTGGAACCACTTTTTTGTACCTATGGCTCGTTTGCTACTCAATAAAAATGATATTACTCACTAAAAAAACAACAACAACAAAAACAAATAGGAGAAAATATGTTTTCTCTCAGTCTATAATTAAGCTTTAGAACGTATTGCTGGAGGATGTGGTAAACAATATAACAATACACAAGAAGGACTAAAGTTGGGTCTAAAAATCCCCACTAGTGTAACATCAACAAAGGCCCCAACAGTGAGCTCAATATTTTTTGTTGGACAATAATACGAGGTAGCTCTTACTAAATATCCTCCATCTAGCCCATTTTATTATATTTTTAGTGATCATGCATTATGTAAAAAACTGTCAAACTATAATGATCTAGCCAAAGTGTTTCAAACTGCTATCTGCTTTGGTTCTGCTTCAGGGCATAAAGGGCAGCACATAACTGAATAAACGGTAAGCACCCTCCAGGGACGATCACTAAAAATCTAATAAAATAGACTAGATAGATGATGCGTAGTAATAGCTACCTTGTATTATTGTCCGACAAAAAATATTGAGCTCGCTATTGGGGTCTTTGTTGATGTTACACTAGGAGGATGTGGTAAAAGCAGGTAGTGTAGCTGGGTTTAAAAAAGGTTTGGATAAATTCCTGAAGGAAAAGTCTTATTAAGATAGACTGAGAGAAAACCACTGCTTATCCCTGGGGATAAGCAGCATGGAGATGGCTACTTTTTGGATATGCCAGATACTTGTGACTTGTATTGGAAATAGGATACTGGGCTTGATGGACCTTTGGTCTGACCCAGCATGGCAGTTCTTATGGTCTTATATAGGAATAAGGCGATTCTGGCATCTGTCAGGTACTTTTTAGTGAATCGGATTGGCTGTCATCAGAGACAGGATGCACAGCTCAATGGACTTTTGGTCTGACCCAGCATGGCATGTCTTCTTCTGTTCTTCTGTTTTTATGTTCTTATGACCTGTGTGGTCTCAGACTCATGTACAGCATGTTTAGAGAAGGCTTACAATTAGGTTGTCCATAGGGAAAACAATTTTATCCAGGACTTAGTAATGCTGATGCTCATTAAATGAATGACCTTGAGCATTAACCATTTATGTTTCATATATTAGTGTGTGAGAGACTACAGACCTAGTTACATGGGGACCAAGTTATTTGTGTTGCTGAACAAGTGATTTAAGTCCTACAATTTTGATATTATTTTCAACCAAAATCTCCTATTTAATTCTGAGTTTCCCATTTTTCATTGACATTATGCATTCGGCTTTATAGGCAAACTCTTACCAAATTTTAACTGATGCATTACAAGGATTTTGCACAAAATTACATGGATGGCATTTTCAGATTCACAAAACTCTATTCTCATGCTGAGAATAATTTCACTAAATTATTTTTTTTGTATTTCCTTGTAACGAGGTGTAGTGTCCTCTCTGCTGTCACTTGAATATACGAGCAGGGACTGAAAGTGAGAACACTTTCTCAGAAGAGAGTTGACGGTGTCTTAACATTCTGTTTTCTGCTGAATCGCCTAGTAGGGAATCACACTGCCTGAAATTATCTAGTGTTTTATTATGGTTCAGACAAGGTTCACGTAGCAGCTCAGTGAAGAGCCTTGTGTAACCATATCTCAGAAAGCTCAACTTGCAGGTTTTTGAATGAAAAGCATCATAGAGGAATTCTAGGTGCTTCAAATTCCTGCTGTTTCATGACAGATATGTTATAGGAATAAAGTTCCAATGTTTCAAGGCAGATATCTTCCAAGGATGCTGTAAACTGGAACAAGAAGCCTCACAGTATAATGCTCCAATGGGTAGACTCAACAGTAGCATCAGAAAATAACAGAGTGGCGAATGCATAAAACAGCTTCCCTAAAGAGGTGGTGTAAGCAAAAATAGTAATGGAATTCAAGAAAGTTTGGGATAAATACAGAAGTGAAGGGGAAGAAGTGAGGGGAAAGTCTGAAATCAACTGGGGGCTATGGCAATGGACCAGGAAATAAATTAGGCAGGCCATGTGGGGCTTAGGATCTTTATCTGCCCTTATATTCTATGTTTAAGAATACTCTTTCATGGCAGATATATTGCAGAATCACTCAGCTCTTCTATAACCTCTGATGTTTCATGGTAGAAAGAGAGATAGCACCAGGAAATAGTGTGAAATGCAAGGACAGAGGAGAGGAAATTGGGGCAGGTTATGAAGTAGAAAAAAGAAAGAAAGAAAAAGATGAGACAGACATAGTGCCAAAGGTATGAAGCATTCTTCCCATAGACATGTGGTGAGTAATTTTATAAGAGGTCACCTATGCGTGAAGGCAATGTAGATTCCTATTTTTAGTCTAAATACTAGCACAGACCCAGCAGAAATAGTATCTAGATTGAAGCAGGCATAAATGTTAATGCATAAAGTACGTGTGTATTTTATAAAATATGCATATAATTGGTGACTCCGCCAAAACTCCTCCCCTGAACACTTCTCTAAAGTTGCATACAAGTGTGTGTCTAATTGCATTGTGCATAATTTTACATGCAAAGTAATTTTATAAGCGGCCTTGTAAATGCCTATGATGGCAAAAATGCAATGTGTGCCATTGAGTCAATGATGGTTCCTGATGACCCAGACCTGAGTTTTCTTTGTAAAGTGTAACTGGAAGTAGATTGCCAGCTCTTTCTTCTGTGCAGTGAGTTTACACTTAACTCTCCATTGCCTCAGAAAAATCCAAGTTATCGATGTCCCTGTTTATGTACCAAGTTTAAGTTACAATGTAAACCACTTTGACTGAAATGATAAAGCGGTATACAAAAAAACCCTGTTAAATAAATAAATACAGACTTTGGTATTCCAAGGTGGTCACCCATCCAAGAACTAGCCAGGCCAATGCTGGCATATAAGCACAAAATGTCCTTTATACAATTTCCTCCATTATGAGGAAAAATCCTTTCCAGATCATCCTGCTAGACCAGTCCAGACAAGTGGGATGTGTCCCCCTGCCAGCAGAGGGGAGACAGAGAATAATTAGAAACATCTAGTAACATCATCCTGCTATTACCCAGTACAGCTAAGGGCACACCTCATTATTTCTCTGTCTCCAGCAGATGGTGGATGCAGATCAGTATAGCTTGGTTTTGGAAGTGGATTAGCTTCTGGGTATCCGTTCCAGGAGGTGCCATGGTCTCAGTAGAGCTAAGGCTTATGTCTCCAGAGCATATCTAAGGGTACCCTGCTGAGGTTTCGCACGTGGAGGGAAAAAAGGGCTGTCCTCCCTATCAGTATCCCTGACTGGTTGAGAGCCCAAGATTCAGACGGATCAAGACCCTTCTTTACACAGATCTCAGCCTCCCTTCTCTTCTATTCCATGGTCCCCTAGAGCAGCAATCAGAAGGAGTGAAGGCATGTTAGGAAAGTGCAGAGCACCTGGGAGCAGCCTAGGTCCAGCACCATCCTTAGACACGGGCTCAGTGGGGGTAAGTGCAGTCCTTGACTTGTTTGTTGTGCCTTCTTTGTCAGCCATTGCTGTGGGGGGTGGCCCAACTTTCCATAGCATGGTCTGTCGGGTTCAGTGTTGTATGTGTGGTTTTTTTTAGTGCTAATCCCTTCTTTTCTGGTGCATATGGAGCCTGTGACTGTACATGTGTAACTGTGGTTACACCTGCAAAGTAACATATACACCTTTATGTGGGCAAAGAGTTTGAATGCAAATTTGCCTGTATAAATCTGTGGCACTTTTCTTTGCTGAGCAACAGTGACACCACATGTCAGCACATAAGAACTGCTGTCTGAGCTTCATTTTCTGTGGGGGCACTGCACAACGAAAGAAAACAAACTTTTGTCAATGGATCCTGTAGACAAGGATGCTTCTCAGTCTGGATTCGCAGCCAGGAAAGGCTTCTGTGGCGCTTTGGCTCATCCTTGTGCCGCCACCCTCTCCCCTTCAGCTGCTTCTCTAGCCAGGATCCAAGAAAGAGAAGCAATCTTCGGTGATCAGAGCTCTGGTCCTGCCCTCGGGGTCAGAGCTCCTACCTTAAAACTTCTTATTCTTCTTTCAACAGGCTGACTCCTTCTGGCAAAGCAGTGAGCGTCAGAGTGGGGAAATGTCTTGGGCTCTGACACTGCTGGGTTCCTCTGCCTTGGCTCCTGGCAGCTGGGTGAAGTTATTGCCTGTGCCTTGTAAGCACTTATGGAATAGAGAGGCCTCTGGTGACTCGTGTCCTTCTCGGGAATCCAAGTCTGAGATTGATTCAGATGATGAGCCTGGGCTAGTTGATGTGGATCCTTGGCGAAAGGAACAGCTGGAAGACCCGTGCATCATCTGACTCTTTGGGAGAGATGAATTGGTGGCACTGACTTCGCAGGTGGCTTTTTCCCTGCAGATTTCAGTTGTTCCTGTGACTTGTGTGGAGTCACATGGTCACCTGCTTCTCCAGGGGATCTCTAGACCTGCCAAGGCTTTTCCCTTTCCGCATGTTCTCTGGGGCATGATTTTGGAAGAGTGGAATTCTCCAGACACCTCAGTGAAGGCACCAGTGTCCTGAACAAGCTCTGTGCTCTTCCTTTTCCATTTTCTAGAAGGCTGTTTCCTCAGCAGGAATTGGATAAGTGGCTGCTTTTTTCAAAGGTAGATGCCCATGTTGTGGCTGTCACCAGGTGTACCACTATCCCAGTTGAGGGTGGGGCCACCCATAAGGATCAGCTGGATCGTAAGGTGGAGGCATTCCTCAAGACTGCATTCTAGTCCTTGTCCCTCATCCTTCAGGCAGCAATATGTGGAGGTTTGACGCACAGGCCCTGCTTCAGTGGGTGCAGTTGCTCTCACAAGATGAAGCTTCAGCTACTGCCTACCTAGCTGATACCATGTATGATCTTGTCCGGGTAGCCACAAGGGACATTGCAATGACCTCAGTGGTGAGAAGGTATCTTTGGTTGCAGAATTTGGCAGCAGACATGGCTTCTAAGTCCCATTTGACCAAGCTTGCCTTGAAGAGAAAGCTCCTTTTGAAGCTCATAAAAGACCTGATAGATTCCAAATCTCAGCACTTCCTGGAGGATAGGCCTAGAGAATCTTGGAGGTGTGCACTCTCTTCATCTTCCTCCTCCTTCACATTTTCCTCGATCTCGGTTCTGGGACTTTCGATGGTATTGGCCAGGAAAGCCAGCCTTTACTTTCTCTGGAGCATGGGACAGAACTTGGCTCTTTTGTTGTGCTCACAGATCTAGTGACTCTTCCTCCTTGAGGTCCAACTGTCCCATCCAGGGTAATTATGGGCAGGGGCTCATTCCAAGGTGTCCCCTCATGGGGGCCATCTACGTCTGTTTCACCAGGAATGGGCCCGGGTCACTGCAGATCGTTGGGTACTTAATGTCATTCAGCACAGCTATCCCCTGGAATGAAAGGAGCCTATTTTTGATGCCTTCATGGTCTCTCCCTATAATTCTAACACAAAGAAGGCTGAAGTTTGGGCCACCCTGAAGAGGCTGATGCTCCTCCAGTCTGTTGTTTCCATACCATCCGCTCAACGGGGCTTCAGAGGATACTCCATATACTTCATTATACCAAAGGATGGTTCCTTCAGGCCCATCCTTGACCTGAAAGGTGTACATGCTTCTCTGAGGGTCCCTCTCTACCAGATGGACACTCCAGTCTGTCATTCAAGCTGGATCTGGCGGAGGCGTACTTCCACATTCCCATTCAGGAAGACCAGCAAAGGTTTCTATGCTTTGCTGTGCTGGGTGATCATTTTCAGTTTTGTGCTCTGCCCTTTAGTCTTGCCACAGTCCTAAGAACCTTCCCAAGGTCATAGTAATGGCAGCAGCAGCTCTGCAGCATAATGGCATCTGTGTGCATCCTTACCTCGACAACTGGTGGATTCACACTAGGTTGGGTTCTGAGGCGGTCAAGGTGACTGCATGAGTGGTACAGTTTCTGGAAGGCTTCAGTTGGGTGACAAATTGAAGCAAGAGTCAACTATATCCCTCTCAGTCCCTGGAGTGTTGGCAGAATCTTCTTGACCTACGAAAGAGTTTTCAAGTTTCCAGAGCAATTGGCAAATTTCTAGCAACAACGAGCTCCCAAGATTTGGAACTATCTTCGTCTCCTGGGCTGTATGGAGACAATGCTGGAATTGGTCCTGTGGGAAAGTGCCCACATGTAACCTTTCCAGTGGCCTACGCTATCTCATTGGTCACCTTGTTTGCAGGGCTTTGAAATCAAGCTTCCCCTTCTGCCTTCAGTAGCATTCAGCCTGATTTGGTGGTCCCAGCCTGCCAATTTGAACAAAGGAATGCCTCTGGATGATCCTCAATGGCTTATCCTAACGCAGGCGCTGACAAATTTTCATGGAATCTAAGAGCCGACCACTAAAACCTGGGTCAGAATGCATGGCTCCTGCCCTCCAAAAAGATGTATCACAGTTACTTTTTTAGGTTTTAGGGCTGATTTACTAAGACCATTTTCTCATTTTCTATGGGAAGAAGCTTAATAAATAAATGCCAACAGAAAACAGCAGTCTCTTCCCTCTCCCACCACCCCCACTTACCATTAAAGCTGTACGTGTGTGTTTGATTGTGTATGTATGTGTGTGTGTGTGTGTGGTGTGGAGGTGGGGTGCCTGTATGTGTGTGTGTGAGTGTGGTTTGGAAGTGAGGTGCCTGTATGTGTGTGTGTGGTGCGGAGATGGGGTGCCTGCATGCGTGTGTGGTACGGAGGTGGGATGCCTGTGTGTGAAGTGGAAGTGGGGTGCCTGTGTGTGTGTGTGTGTGTGTGTAGTGTGGAGGTGGAGTGTCTGTATGCAAGTGTGTGTCTCTTTGTGTGTGTGTGGTGTTAAGGTAGGATGCCTGTGTGTGTGTTATGGAGGTGGGGTGCCTGTGTGTGTGTGTGTGTGTGTGTTGAGGCGGGGTGCCTGCACGTGTATGTGGTGCAGAGGTGGGGTGCATATGTGTGATGTTTGCATGTGTATGGTGGAAGATGGGTGCGCCTTTTGCACACACACACATTGTGTCCTTTACTTTCCATGCATTCATGCCTTCACCCTCCAACCCCTTGCACTGTTCCCTCCCACCCTCACTCCAACCCCTCTCCTGCTATCCCTCCCCCACTCCCCCACTCCCCAACTCTCTATTTCCCTTCCCAGATGCTCTATCCTTATCCTTCTCCCTCTCCCCTTGCAGTCACTCCTGCCTTCCATCCTCCCTCCCCTGTCATTCATTATTTCATAGCACACATTGCATTTTGTACTGTCCCTTTAAATTTCTTCAGTCGTCTCTTACCTTTCTTTGCAGGCTCGGCTTGTGGAGACATCAACGGTCCTGGCCACGACTGTGACCTGCGTTAGCACTTCTGTCTGTGGGAGATGGTCTTCAGTATTTCTGCTCATTCTCTGAACCCTCTGGCTTAAGGAGGCTATTAGTTCAGCCTACCTCCTGGGTGGGAAACGTGCTGGGAGGGGTCAGAACTCACTCAATTAAGGTACAAGCCTCCTCTTGGGCTGCGTCCACCTTGATGTCTGTGGAATACATCTGTCGGGCAGCTACCTGGTCTTCCCTGAACATCTTTCTGAAGCACTACAGATTACAGGTGAGAACAGGAGCGGAAGTGCCTTTTAGCAGAGCAATTCTGTCTGGAATGCTGTTTTTTTCCACCCTGAGTCCCGACTGCTTGGGTACATCTCAGTCATCCAGACTGGTCTAGCATGATGATAAGGAAACAAAATTTTTCATACCTGTTAATTTTCTTTCCTTGAATTCTGCTAGATCAGTCCAAGACCTACCCTGGGAAGACTACTCTTATAGGTTGGGAAGCCCAACTGCCTTTTTCTGCATTTTCAGTATTCGTGTCTGAGGCAGAGTTAGTTATAGTGAGAGAGCCAAAATTTTAGATAAATGTTATTGTTGATTAATACTCTGGGTTTTCCGAGTTTTTCAGTTTTGTTGTGTGGGAAGTGTCATACTGGCTTCTCTCAGTGCTGCATCAGTGTATATACAGTACAAGAGATGGCATCCATGAAAGCTATTCTGGTCTGCCTCTACTTGCTAGATGGGGAGCATAACCCACTCGTCTGAACTGGTCTAGCAGGATTCAAGGAAAGAAAAGAAACAGTTCTGAAAAAGTTTTCCTTCTATAAAAAAAATGTAAAAAATACCATGAAATATTTTGGCGATCAGCAGATAACTGGGATTTTATGTTTATAATATTGTGATTTTATTTTACGCCACCTTGAGTGGGTATTGATTTCAGTCCCAGGAGGACAGTTTATAAATTTTTCAAAATAAAATCTTTTGTGCTGAGAAGAGATCCATGGGTTTACCTCTGTAGTTTTAAACATTTTTACAGCAAAACAAAAAAAAAATCACACAATTCCCTTCGCTATTTTAGATTGTGAACTCTGTAATCCTAAACAAAGTAAATATCATGCGTAGTTTCAGAAACATTTCCTGCTTTCCTTCTTGTGAAGCTTAGGAGTGATTCGTTTTTTTCCTCTCCTCAATGACTGTCACCCTAAATTTCCCTTTGTACGAGGGTTATTTTTAAAGTAAGGTCCGATTGGCTGTAGCTTTGTAAATTTTTTCCCCGTGTAGAAACAAGCATGCGTGCCGGCTCCCGGCATGCCTTGTGCAAAAGCAGATGCCATTTGCAGTTGTAGCATCACTTTGTACGGTTTATACTGAGACATTAAAATGTTTAAGACAATTGAGCGGCCCTCCGACTGTGAAATATGGTTTGTGATTCAGTTTTTGACAGCAAGGACCGTGTCATCAGCGGACATTCATCACCAGATATGTGAGGCGTACGGCCCCAATGCGATGAGTGACAGCAAAGTGCGTAAATGGTTGAGATTGTTCAAGGATGGGAGGGACAAACTGTGCTCACGATGGGTTCCCAAGCTGCTTTCCGAGGAACACCAAAAAAGGAGAATGGCTAGTGCTTTGACATTTTTGATCCAATACAATGAGGAAGGAGATGAATTTTTGGACCACATTGTCACAGGGGACGAGACATGGGTTTCTCACATGACTCCAGAATCAAAGCGGCAGTCGATGGAATGGAGACACACGTCTTCTCCAGTCAAAGTGAAAGCCAAACAGACAATCTCAACACGCAAGATTATGGCAACTGTGTTCCTCGGAAAGCAGCCTGGGAACCCATCAAGAGCACAGTTTTCTGAACTGCAATTTTTCAGAAACGAGTTTGTATAGCACTGACCTTGAAACTTGTGGAAATTTCAGTAACAAAGTGGAAATCGTGAATCGCCATTCTTCATGAATTTTTGCGTCAACTGTGCGCACCAAATCTTCTGTGATTACTGAAGGTCGACCCTATCGCGGTTCATCATGGACATTGTCCTGCCCGTCCTTGAACAATCTCACCCATTTACGCACTTTGCTGTCACTCATCGCATTGGGGCCATATATCTCACATATCTGGTGATGAATGTCCGCTGATGACACGGTCCTTGCTTTCAAAAACTGAATCACAGACCGTATTTCACAGTCGGAGGGCCGCTCAATTGTCTTAAACATTTTAACGTCTCAGTATAAACCATGCAAAATGACGCTACGACTGCAAATGGCATCTGCTTTTGCACAAGGCATGCCGGGAGCCGGCACGCATGCTTGTTTCTACAGGGGGAAAAAATTTACAAAGCTACAGCCAATCGGACCTTACTTTAAAAATAACTGTATATATCTGTAAATAGTTACCCTGGTTATCCAAGTTGCATCCCCTGTTCATTGTAATTCCGGAGTAGTTTCTGCGCCATAACATTTTCTGTTCCATGTAAACCGCACTGATGCCGAATAGCGCGGTATAAAAGAAACTGTAAATAATAAATAAATAAACCCTCGTACATTAACTTTATTCTTGTCCTAAGTCTGAAGAGAGACTGACATTACCAAATATTTCACTCTTCTTCCCTTCTCTTCCTTTTTTTTCTTTCCTCCCACTTCAGGTGGCAAATCTGGGCAATCCAAGTACCCTCATTGACCCAAGTACCCTAATTGTCTTCTGGTACTCTTGAGTGCTTCTATGTGGTTTATGCGGTGCAGGAGTAATGGCAGCTGCCTTTTCTCTCTTTGGCCTCAGAAGGGGCGACATGTTCAGCCCTGTGAGCCTTGTTAAACAAGAGAAATAAATCCAACGTTGTTTTGCTGCAGCATATAGCTCTGCTGCTTCAGCCACAAGATCGGCCCATCAGTCATTTATCTTTGTCTGTACCTGGTGATAGCTTGGAATGCTGTATGTGAGACCATTACCTTGTTTCATGTGCATTTTGATGTGCTACTTTTGTATCTATGTTAACTTGCGTTATTTTGAATTCTCATATTGTGATATTGCACTGAGGTGCCATTTTTGTGTTTTCCTACCATTGTTCTGATGTTGCATTCATTGTCTGTTGTGTTGCATTGTGCTACCTTTGTGTAGTGTTGCTTTGGATGGGTGTGAAGGAACTTGCTGGAACTGAGCGTTAGCCCTCTCTCCCCCCCCCCTCCAATTGGCTAGTGTTTGGCTGAGTCTGAGGACCAATTCTTGGCTTCAATAATTCATATTGTTTTATGAGATTTAATATATAGAATAAAACCTGGATAAATGGCTGAACTCTTCTAGATTGAATAATGCGGATATAATGTTCTCTCTCCGTGGCAAGCTGCATGCTTTCTTTTTTCTTTTTTTTTTTAATACTGCGAGTCTTCTTTTTATGCCAAGCCTGTGGAGCATCAGGTTCCGACAAATAGGATTAAACTGTAGGAATGACTCAAGAGTGCGAGAATCAGAGAAAAAATCATCTAATTTCAACAAGAGGAAAAAACAGGCCTGTATTTATTCTGTCAGTCTGCTGACTGGAATATCAATTTCTCTTCTTTCTTGCCATCTGCAGTGACTTGGGCATCAACCCTGTGGCCTGCTGACAGATGGAGTGACAGCAGTAATCCCTACCTAGCCATGCTGCTGCTTGTGAAAGCTGATGTCTGAAATTAAGCTTGCAAGTTTACTTCCTGCAATGCTGAAATGAATGGAGTCCCTTAGCAAGCGTTCTCCTGCTAACATAGAGCTCTGTATGTTTGTTTTTCAGTAAACTGTTTATTTGTGGTCATAGGATTATAGTGGCCGCAATGGACTTGAGTGGCAGTGATTATAATCCTTCTGTGCCATATTGTTCAGGCAAGGCCAGTCCCAGAGTTGGTGTAAGGTATTGGGCACCCTAGACAAACCTTCAGTCTTAGCAGTAACATCACCCTCCCCCCCTCAGAGATTTTGACAATTGAACTCAAGAAACATGATCATCTGAACACTACCCTTCTAACAACAGTGCCATAAAAATGCATAATTGGACATCATACTTTTAAATATTATGTTTTGCTTTGTATATAAGTATATTGTGTGCCCACTCTCCCTACAGGTAAAAGAATATGCTGATGGCTCTTTAAGTTTGTGTGGCTGTCAGAATCTATTGTTTAGCTTTGAATGCTGATGGTTGGACTGGCCCTGGTGTTCAGGCTCTCATTCAGTCAAAAGGGACTGTCCTTTTTAGGCTGGCTGAAAGAGAGAGGGACTCTCTGTTTCTGGGTATTTGTGGTGGTCAACCACATTGGTTCTTCCTCCATTCACCTGAAGAAGGTAGGTATAGGAACATAAATATTGCCATACTGGGTGAGACTAAAGGTCCATCCAGCCCAGTATCATATTTCCAATATTGGCCAACACAGGCCACAAGTACCTGGCTAGTTTCCATGCCACTTGCCCTCAGGGATAAACGGTGGCTTTCCCCAGATCTCCTTTAACAATCTATTGACTTTTTCTACAGGAACTTGTCCAAGCCTTTTTTAAACTTTGCTATGCTAACTGCTTTTATCTTATCTTTCTGCTACAAGTTCCAAAGATTAACTATGTGTTGAGTGAAAAACTTATCTTCCTTATCAACCTCCTAGACCAGTCCAGACAAGTGAGTTTATGCTCTCTTGCCAGCAAGTAACATAGAAACATAGAAATATGAGACAGAAAAAGACCACATGGCCTATCTAGTCTGTCCTGCCATAACAACTACAATAGTCCCCTTTTTTTACTTTAGAGATCCTCTGTGTTCCATGCTTTTTTGAATTCAGTTACTGTCCTCATCTCTACCACCTCCACTGGGAGACTATTCCACGGATCCACTACTCTTTCCGTAATGAAATATTTCCGCATATCACTCCTGAATCTATCTCCCTTCACCCTCATCCCATGTCCCCTCGTAGCAGAACTTGCTTTCAATTGAAAGAGGCTCTCTCCCTGAACATTTATGCCACGGAGGTATTTAAACATCTCAATCATATCACCTCTATCCCGCCTTTTCTCTAAGGTGTACATATTAAGATCCTTCAGTCTGTCCTCATATGCTTTATAATGAAGACCACTAATCATTTTAGTAGCCACCCTCTGCACCGACTCCATCCTGTTCACATTCTTTTGAAGGTGCGGTCTCCAGAATTGCACACTATACTCCAAATGAGGTCGCACCAAAGACTTATACAGAGGCATTATCACCTCCTTTTTTCTGCTAGCCATTCCTCTCCGTATGCACCCAAGCATCCTTCTAGCTTTTGCCGTCGCCTTTTCTACCTGTTTAACTACTTTAAGATCATCAGACACTACCACGCCTAGGTCCCGCTCTTCTTTAGTGGACAAAAGTACTTCACCCCCTATACTATATTGCTCCCTTGGATTGCTGCAGCCCAAATGCATGACCTTACATTTTTTAACATTAAATCCCAGCTGCCAAATTCTAGACCATTCTTCAAGCTTAGCTAGATCCCTCCTCATGTTATCTACCCCTTCCTGGGTGTCTACTCTATTGCAGATTTTGGTATCATCCACAAAGAGGCAAACCTTACCTGAAAGCCCTTCCGCTATATCACTAACAAAGATGTTAAAAAGAATCGGACCAAGGACAGATCCCTGGGGCACACCACTGATAACATCCTTCTCCTCAGTAGAAGCAGACTTAAGTATCTTTCAGTAATGTCATCAGAAGATGTATCCACTGGTTGAGCACTGAGAGAAGCCTGCATTTTCTGCCTCCAGTAGAAGACAAGGTGTATGGATTGGTGCCGCAGCACAGATAAGCCTGACTTTCCTGGCCGACACTTTGATGTCACTGTGCTTGAGCCTGGTAGGACCCAACATTGCTCAGAGTGAGGTACACCCTTGACTCCTGGAGTTAACAGCTGTCTTTTCCCAGAGCTGGTTCCCATGGGTTCCAGCACTGATAGGCCGAAGAGGAGCAGAAGGATCTTACGGGACCCCTGAGTTGGTCTCGGGACTTCTTCCCTCTTTCTGCCCCTAATCTGCATGCTAGCCTTTTTTCAAAAATTTATTAAGCCTATTCATTTATATTGGGCTGTATTTGGTTCTCTTTCTGCTTGAATAAAGCAGATTTTTTAAAAAGTAGGTCATGCCTTGTGCAACAGGGCCTCCCGGGCCTGTGTGGGCATTTGGGTAAGCCTAGATCATGTTTCCTCAATCGGCTTTTCAGGTTCTGGGGTTTCCTTTTTCGAGACTCCCCTTTTTGCTGTGACTGTGCGGTTTCTTTTGGCACTTTTAGCTATTTCATTTTGGTGGTCTTTTTTCCTTCATATTTTTTTTTCTTCAGAGCGCATGGAGCCTGACAGTATGCCACATATCCGGTGCTGTGCCACCTGTGGCACTCGGATCAGGTCTATGGTGGGCTCCGTTGGTCCCCTATGTGATGAGAATGGCAGAAGCCTGAATTTTTTGGCAACATCGGGACTCTCAGCTGGTTCTGGTGCTGCCTCTGTGTTTTCTGTTCCTGCTTCGTTCACAGAGCAGGCAACCTTCAAGGCAATGAGTACAGGGATGCCACAGAGGCTAAGAAAGCCTTGGGCTAGGGCTAGCAAACTCCCTCAGGGCCACAGGGATCCCTATTGGCTGTTTTTGAGCAGCAGCTGCTGAATCAGCACATGGACTGCTTTTGCAGCCCTCTTCACAGGGGTCCGTGGCCTAGGTTTCACTTACAGGGGATTCTGAGCCCTTAGATGGTGCTGTCATGGCCGCTCAGGGGTCAAAGTACCCCTGCTTTGCCCTTTCACCCTGTGTTTCCCCTACAGGGGTTGGTTGGGATGCTGAAGAGGATTCTTTGACTTTAAAAGGTGAGTCTGAGGAGGAAGGGGAGCTTCCCCTTGTTGAGGGTAAGAATGCTTTGGTGATCCATCTCTTTCACTGAGAGGACTTTTCAATTTTGATTCAGGATGCAATGGCGGCCTTATGCAATGAGAAGGCAATGTCTGATCTGCCTTCTCAGATGGACCCCATCTTGGAGGGTATTAGGCAACCTTCTGGCTTTTTGCTATGGTTTCTCAGTGGGAGAATCCAGTGCTGGGCCTTAAGGGCCTGAAGGTCATTTCTCAGTAGAATCCCTTACCCCAAGGAAATCTGGATCAGTTATTTGGACTCCCTAGGGTAGATGCTCTTGTCATATTGGTGATTTAAAAAAATGGAAGGAGCATAGCAAGGAAATTCACTGCACTAGCATTTAACTTTCAAAAAGGAAACTATGATAAAATAAGGAAAATGTTTAAGAAAAAACTAGGAGCAACTGCAAAGGCTAAGAGTTTATATCAGGCCTGGGTGTTGTTTAAAAATACTGTCTTGGAAGCTTAGACCAGATGTATTCCACGTTTTAAGAAATGTGGAAGGAAGGCCAAACGACAACCAGCATGGTTTTAAAGGTAAGGTAAGAGAGATTGTTATAGCTAAGAGAGAATCTTTCAGAAAATGGAAAAAATAGAGCTAAATAATGAAAACAGGAAACAGGATAAGTACTGGCATGTTAAATGCAAGGGATTAATAAGGCAGGCAAAGAGAGAATTTGAAAAGAAGCTTGTCATGGATGCTAAGCGCATAATAAATACTTTTTCAAGTACATTTTGTAGCAAGACACCTGTGAGAGTCAGTTGGACCATTAGATGATAGAGTAGGCTTGCCAACTGGCTCCAGATGCGCCTGACAAGCTTGATCCAGTCCTGGATTTACCCCATTGCATGCAAGGATATGTAGTTCTGATTTTTCCATTGAACTCCATAAGAAAAGCAAGACTACAAATCCCTGCATGCCATGGGGTAAACCCAAGAATGGATCAAGTCTGTCGGGCGCATCTGGAGCCAGTTGGCAACCCTATGATGGGTAAAAGGGGCACTAAGAGAGGACAAGGCCATAGCCATAGAAAACGTATCCATGCTAGAAATGATATTTAAAGGGGATGTATCAGAGGAATTGAAACAAATCTTGATAAATAGGGAAACTATAATACAGCTACTGTATTTGATAAACTAAACAGTAGCAAATTACCTGGACCAGATGACATACATTCCAGGGTTCTGAAAAAACTGAAATATGAGATTGCAGACCTACTTTTAATCTGTGAGTTATCATTAAAATCATCTGTAATACCTGAAGACTGGCGAGTGGCCAATGCAACGGCAATTTTTAAAAAGAGTTCCAGGAATGATTTGGGAAACTGCAAACCTGTAGCCTGACATCAGTACTGAGCAAAATGGTAAAAGCCATTATAAAGAACAAAATTACTGGATATGTAAATAGCCATGGTTTAATGGGAGAAAGCCAAAATGGATTTAGCTAAGGAAAGTCTTGTCAGACTAATCTCTTATATTTTATTGAAGGTGTAAATAAACAGGTAGTTCCTTATCATCCCTCCAGTCTAGTCCCGAACCTCTGGGTTAAGCACCTCCTCCAGCAGCTTTGGAGACTGAGAAACGTCATTCTCTTGATGACAGTGGTACAAATACTCCAGGGACCGCCTCCTCTGTCCAGTTATCTCAGTCTCCAAGCAGCTGGAGGTTGGTGAGCCTGGAGGTTCAAGGCTTACTAGAGAAACATTTAAGGAGAGTGTTAGGAGAGAGTTTAGTTTGGGATTACTGAAATTGCTAAAGATTGCTTTAAAGATTTAAAAAAATAAAAAAACAACAACTGAGGAGGACTCCCGCCCCCCCCCCACCCCATTGCCTGGCGGTCGGCAGTGCAGAGGTCGATCAAGTATTGTGGGGGGCTGTGCTCCGGTTCCCGAACTCACCTTTTTGAGTGAGGAACCGGCAGCGGATATGGAGGACAGCAGTGATCAGGGCACTTGCGGGATGCCCGGCAGGCCTGAGCATCGCTTCAACAGTTTCCCCTCAGCTCCGGTTTCTCTCCCAACGCGGAAGCCGCAGTTCTGGCTGAGCGCGGGGAAAATGGATGTGGCAATCGCATGCAGGCTTGGAGGTAAGCAGCTCTAATGAAAAGGCAGTGTTAGCGGGCAGTGTAGGTCACGAGCGCTTGGTGTTTCGTGGGGTCTAGGACGGGGCTGCATGGTAAAAGTGTGGGAAGGCGATCGGAGTGTCGGGACTTGCAGGAGGCTCGTTCTTCGGGGTTATCCTTCATTTTTAGGTAATTTTTGCTTCATGTTTCAAGTGGAATTGGAACGAATGGATTCAAACTAAAAAAAAATTTTTTCTTTTGGTCTCCACGTGGCTTCAGGTAAAAGCAAAGCTTCAGGCTAAGACGCTGCTTCTGGGGACAGCCACTTGGTATAATTAATGTTATTGAGGGGCAAGCAGAGAAGCGTGCCCGGGATGCCTTCTAGGCCGCAGTGTCTAGTGTGCGGTACTAGAAGGGGAGCGGTGTCAGAGCCAGGGGTCTGTAGAGGCTGTGTCCAGGAAGCGGCCTCTATGGAACAGGCCTTGAAAGTTGGTACGGAGAGTCAGAAAGAGACATCATTAGTCTCACCAGAACCAGTTTCACCCTCCGTGCCGCTACTGGAGCCGGTGACAGGACCTTCCTGGGCTCCAGATCGTCCTCCTTCCCATCCGCCTTTGCCGGGAGGGCTGGCAGCGATTTTTTCTCCAGATTTCGTGGCTCTTCTTCAGCAAGCCTTCAGTGGAGAGCGGAGAGTCTCGGGTGCCAGTTCAGCGGAGACGGAGCTGGGCGTGAAGCGTCCGGGGACTCCCCTCGGCTCGGGGACTAATGAGGTTCCTGTGAAGAAGCCTACGAAAGGGAAGGATAGACAGGGCCAGTCAGTAACTTCAGAAGGCCACCTATCCGAGGAATTGGATCCAGACTTGGAGCTGGAAGATGAGTTAGAAGAGGGAGAGCTTACGGAACACGAGGACCAAGCTAGAGTGATTCGGGTGTTCCGATGAGACGAGTTGCCGGTGCTCATAGCGGAGATGCTTAAAGCTCTTAATATGCCGTCTGCGGGTCCGGTGGAGGATGCGACCTTAGCGGATCCCTTATTGCAGGCCATTCGTAAGAAGCAAAAAGCCTTCCCGGTTCACAGAGTTGTGCAGGAAATAATTCAGGAAGAATGGGATATGCCCGAGGCAAGTCTTAAGGGGTCCAGGATAATGGCCCACCTTTACCCGTTGGTAGATCAAGATCAGGAGCTATTTAAGTCTCCGAAGGTAGATGCAGCGGTTTCAGCAGTGACCAAGAAGACTACCATTCCGGTGGAAGGTAGTGCTACTCTCAAGGATGTTCAGGACAGAAAGCTCAACACTTTGTTGAAACAGGTATTTGACATCAATGCTCTATCCATTCAGGCATCTATTTGTGGTGCATGGGTTGCGAGAGCATGCCTTCGCTGGTCTCAGCGGATTCAGGGAGAGCAGATGGATGAGAGAGATGGAGAGGCAGCCAGGTTAGAGTCTGGGACAGCTTATCTAGCTGACATTCATTATGACCTTATCAGGGGTTTGGCTAAAAGTATGGCATCCGTAATAACGGCAAGGCGGTATCTTTGGCTGCGTAATTGGGCAGCAGATGGTTCCTCCAAGGCAAGACTGGGTAAACTACCTTTCAGGGATAAGCTACTTTTTGGAGAAGATTTGGATAAATTGGTAAAGGATCTAGGGGAGTCCAAGGGCGGGAGGCTCCCCGAGGATAAACAAAAGCAGGGACGTCCTGCTCAGCGACCAAGAGTCAACAGAGGGAATTTCGCCATTTCCATTCAGCAAGGTTCAGTCAATTTCAAAGAGGTTGTTTCTCCTATCGGAATCAGGGGTTTCGAGGATTCAGAGGGGCAGGCAGAGGATTTGCGGCATCCTCTTCCTCGAACCCTAGAAAGCCACAATGGAGTCAGGCGGACACAGATAGGAACGGTAGCTGTGGGAGGTCGGCTACGGGAGTTTTATCCTGCTTGGGGCCAAATTACTTCAGAATAATGGGTGTTGGAGGTCATTCGAGAGGGTTATGCTCTAGAGTTTCAACGCCCGGTGGTCGATTCTTACATTCAATCTCCATTCAAAGTGCCTTGCAAAGTAAAGGCGGTGCGAGAGACCTTAGAGAGGGTGCTGGACCTTAATGCGGTGGTGCCGGTACCGTCAGACCAGTGCGGCTGTGGTTGATTCTCCATATACTTCGTGGTGCCAAAGAAGAAAGCATCTCATCGCCCAATTTTGGATCTCAAGAAGGTAAATCGATGTCAGAGTGTCTCATTTTCATATGGATACGCTGAGGTCAGTTATCATAGCAGTAAGGGCAGGAGAATTTCTTCTCTGGATTTGTCAGAAGCTTACCTGTACATTCCAATTTGGCAGGAGCATCAGAGGTTTCTCAGATTTGCAGTGGTGATGGGGCATTTTCAATTCCGAGCGTTGCCATTTGGTTTGGCAACGGCTCCATGGACTTTCACCAAGGTCATGGTGGTCATGGCGGCGGCATTGAGAAAGGAAGGAGTTCTAGTGCACCCTTACCTGGAAGATTGGTTAATTCGAGAGAGAGAGCGAGTTGGACACAATGAGAGTGCTAGAGTTTCTTCGGAGTCTAGGTTGGGTGGTCAATATGGCAAAGAGCAGGTTGATTCCTTCACAGAACCTGTAATACCTGGGACTCGTTTCGATACCAAGGTAGGAAACGTTTTTCTGCCACATCTGCGGGCACTAGGGTTGAGAAAGCTAGTTTGCTCATTTCTGGGCAGAAGGAATCCCACAGCATGGCATTATCTGCAGGTTCTGGGTACTATGGCAGCGACACTCAAGTTGGTTCCATGGGCACGAGCCCACATGCAACCGTTGCAGAGAGCATTGCTCCGGAGGTGGTCACACCAAGAGGACCCGCTATCTCGGAAACTACCATGTCCAATGGAGACGAGGCAGGCTCTACAGTGGTGGTTACGTCCAGGGGTTCTGGAGGAGGGAATGCACTTGGAAGCACCCGACTGGCTACCCCTTACGACCAACGCCAGTCTCTTAGGCTGAGGGGCGCACGTCGAGGGAAGTTTCAGTCAATGTCAGTGGACCGACGTGGAGAAGAATTGGTCCATCAACAGATTGGAGTTGAGGGCGGTCACTCTTGGTGCTGAGAGCTTTTCAAAGTTGCCTGAGAAGGAAGGCGGTTCGGGTGTTTTCCGACAACGCGACCGCAGTGGTCTACATCAACTGTCAAGGAGGCACCAGCAGTGCATCGCTGGAAACCGAGGCCGAATAACTGTTAGGTTGGGCTGAGGTAAATCTGATAGCTTTGTTGGCAGCACATTTGGCTGGGGTAGACAATGTGAAGGCCGATTTTTTTTGAGTTGAGTCAAAGTGGATCTAGCAGAGTCGGTTCTCCATCCGGAGGTATTCGAGATGGTCGTGCACTGCTGGGGAACGCCAATAATGGATTTAATGGTGACATTCGAGTCGGCGAAGGTCTGCCGATTCTTCAGCAGACGAAGAGAGAGAATGTCAGAGGGTCTAGATGCTCTCATTCAAAGGTGGCCAGAACAACAGCTCCTGTACGTGTTTCCTCCTTGGGTCTTAATAGGTCGGGTATTAGAAGTTCACAAAGGACAAGTAATTTTGATAGCACCGGATTGGCCAAGGAGGCCATGGTATACGGATCTGATAAGACTCTTGGTGGACCACCCCTGGCGCCTGCCAATTCAGAGGGATCTGTTATTCCAGGTCCCGCTTCACATGCCTCAGCTGGGTCGATTCTCGCTTATGGCTTGGCTCTTGAAAGGGCGAGGTTGAGAATGAGAGGATATTCCTTGCCATGTTGAGAACTAGGCGACGATCTACCTCGTTGATGTATGTTCGTATCTGGCGTGTGTTTGAAGCGTGGTGTGCGGACAGGGCGGTGGCAGCATTGAGGGCATCGATCCCACATGTGCTGTCTTTCTTACAGGATGGTTTTGACAAAGGATTAGCAGCAACATCCTTACGGGTGCAGTTAGCAGCTCTGTCATGTTATAGAGGAAAGATAAAAGGAGAATCGCTAGGAACAAATCCGGATATTAAACGTTTTTTGAGAACAGTGTCGCTTTTGAGGCCACCATGTAGATCGGAGGTTCCAAAGTGGGATCTGAAGTTGGTGCTGGAGGCGTTAGTATGAGAGCCCTTTGAGCCATTGTCTAGGACATTGATTAAGGACCTTACTCTCAAGGTAGTTTTTCTAGTGGCGATATGTTCAGCTCGTAGAATTTCGGAGCTGCAGGCTCTATCGTGTCAAAAGTCTTTTTTGACGTTTTATGATAAAAAGGTTGTGTTGAGGCCAGTCCCGTCTTTCTTGCCCAAAGTAACATTGGCTTTTCATGTGAATCAGGTGGTTTCTCTGCCGGTCTTTGAAGAAGATAGCGAAAATACAGACTCTGTGAAGTTGCATTTGCTAGATGTTCGTCGAGCGTTAAAGAAGTATATACGGAGAACAGAGGATTTCCGAAAGACGGATAGACTGTTTTGTTTGGAGGGGCAAGAAAAGGGGAGGCAGCCTCTAAAGCTTCCATTGCCAGATGGCTTAAAGAGGCTATATTGTCAGCGTACATTTTGAAGGGAAAGACAGTGCCTGAAGGGCTTAAAGCTCATTCGACTAGAGCACAAGTGGCCTCCTGGGCCGAGTACAGCTTAGTGCCAGCTGTTGAGATTTGTAAGGTGGCTACTTGGTCGTCTTTAAGTTTGTTTGTGAGGCATTATCGTTTGGATGTTCAGGTAGAAAGGGATACTTTGCTTGGATCAGTAGTGCTTCAGGCTGGTCTAGCAGGTCCCTCCCGTTGAATTTTTTTCACTGCTCTGTTACATCCCCAGAGGTTCGGGACTAGACTGGAGGGACGATAAGGAAGGTGAAATTAGACTTACCTGCTAATTGTTGTTCCTTGAGGAACTCCAGTCTAGTCCCGCATCCCTCCTTCGTTGTTTGGCCTGAAGCAAAGAGATATTTCACAGGGTAAGACGGAGAAGCTGCTGGATAGATGTGGGCCATACGGAGGGGGGGGGGGGTGTTTGAGGAGCCAGGGGATTCTGGAGGGGTCATTATCCTCCATATGGGGGGGGGGGGGGGGTGTCAGACCTAATCAGTGCAGAACAAAGTAAAATACCTTAGTTTTTGTTATAAGCGCTAAAGCGGGGACAGTTTTTCCCGTTGTGTAAGTAAGAGTTAGGTTAAGTTACGATTTGATTATCAGATTACTACTTAATTGTTGCTCCGGTGAGTCTGCTTTGTCAATAGGTTACTGGACAGAGGAGGCGGTCCCTAGAGTATTTGTACCAGTGTCATCAAGAGAATGACATTTCTCAGTCTCCAAAGCTGCTGGAAGAGGTGCTTAACCCAGAGGTTCAGGACTAGACTGGAGGTGAGCCAGTTGATATAGTGTCCATAAACCATTATTAAAAGAGACCCAGGAAATCAGTGCTTGACCCAATACAAGCATTGAGGAACCTATGTCTTTTGGGGAGACTGCTAGGTACTTATGACCTAACTTGGCCACTGTTGGAAACAGGATACTGGGCTTGATGGACCTTGGTCTGACCCAGTATGGCATATTTTGTCTTGTCAGACAAATCTGATTGATTTCTTTGACTGGGTGACCAGGGAGTTGGACCGAGGGAGAGCTCTAGATGTGGTGTATTTAGATTTCAGTAAAGCCTTTGACACTGTTCCTCACAGGCGACTAATAAACAAACTGAGCACCCTAGGGATGGACCCTAAAGTTACTGCTTGGGTTAGAAATTGGTTGGGTGGGAGGCGACAAAGAGTACAAGTAAATGGAGCTCACTCTGAGGAGAAGGATGTTACCAGTGGTGTGCCCCAGGGATCTGTCCTTGGTCCGATTCTTTTTAACATCTTTGTTAGTGATATAGCGGAAGGGCTGTCGGGTAAGGTTTGCCTCTTTGCAGATGATACCAAAATCTGCAATAAAGTAGACACCCAGGAAGGTGTAGATAACATGAGGAGGGATCTAGCTAAGCTTGAAGAATGGTCTAGAATTTGGCAGCTGGGATTTAATGTTAAAAAATGTAAGGTCATGCATTTGGGCTGCAGCAATCCAAGGGAGCAATACAGCATAGGAGGTGAAGTACTTTTGTCCACTAAAGAAGAGCGGGACCTAGGCGTAGTTGTGTCCGATGATCTTAAAGTAGCTAAACAGGTAGAAAAGGCGACGGCAAAAGCTAGAAGGATGCTTGGGTGCATACGGAGAGGAATGGCTAGCAGAAAAAAGGAGGTGATAATGCCTCTGTATAAGTCTTTGGTGCGACCTCATTTGGAGTATGGTGTGCAATTCTGGAGACCGCACCTTCAAAAGGATGTGAACAGGATGGAGTCGGTACAGAGGGGTGCTACTAAGATGATTAGTGGTCTTCATTATAAAGCATATGAGGACAGACTTAAGGATCTTAATATGTACACCTTAGAGGAAAGGCGGGATAGAGGTGATATGATTGAGATGTTTAAATACCTCCGTGGCATAAATGTTCAGGGAGAGAGCCTCTTTCAATTGAAAGCAAGTTCTGCGACGAGGGGACATGGGATGAGGGTGAAGGGAGATAGATTCAGGAGTGATATGCGGAAATATTTCTTTACGGAAAGAGTAGTGGATCCGTGGAATAGTCTCCCAGTGGAGGTGGTAGAGATGAGGACAGTAACTGAATTCAAAAAAGCATGGGACCAACACAGAGGATCTCTAAAGGTAAAAAGTGGACTGTTGTAGTTGTTGTTATGGAAGGACAGACTAGATGGGCCTTGTGGTCTTTTTCTGTCATCATGTTTCTATGTTTCTATGTTTCTATTTTATGTTCTTAGTGTATCTGAATTTTAAAAAAGTCTTTGACAAGATCCCTCATGAGAGACTCTTGCAAAATTAAAAACTCATGGTATAGGAAGCAGTGTACTATTGTGGATTAGGAACTGGTTAAAAGATAGAAAACAGAGAGTAGGGCTAAATGGCCAATTTTCTCAATGGAGAAAGGTGAATAGTGGACTACCCCAGGGATCTGTGCTGGTCCCGCTGCTTTTTAACATATTTATAAATGACCTGAAAACGTGAATACTGAGTGACGTGATCACATTTGCAGATGACACAAAATTATTCAAAGTTGTTAAAACACAAGAAGATTGTGAAAAATTGCAAGAGGGCCTTGAGAACTTGTGAGACTGGGTGTCCAAATGGCAGATGAAATTTAATATAGACAAGTGCAAAGTTATGCACTAAGGGGGTCATTCCAGAACAGGAATAAGTCCTTTGGACATGCAGCAAAGACGTTTTTCTAGCAAAAACGTCTACTACCGTATTTTGAAACACTCGTGGCCCCGCATGTACATGGTGCTAGCACAGGGATTTCAGAACATGGGCGGGAGGGGGCGGAAAGGTGGCATGGGCAGCAATGGAGACATGCAATGTGTATTTAGGAAAGGCCCATGTACATTCTGCGTGTTTCCCCTGGATGCCCATGTTATACCAGTGGAAATGTGGAATAAGGTCAGGATTTAGACATTTTTTTGTTCTGCTCTGCAGTGCGTCTCATAGAGATGAATGGCTGTGACAAAGATGTTTTGAACTGGTGTGTCTGCAGTCTGGAAGATCACAAGGTGTAGTTGTAAAGAACAGAGTGCAGAGGTGGGGAAATATTTTATGCTAAAGACACATTACTAAACACCCCTACAGAATTCTTTTGAGGTGCAATGGTGATTATTCCAGCTATGCTGAAAATTGCAGTGTGAGCTAGGGGAGATGATCTAGGACACCCTGTCATCTGAGAAGTGGGACTGTTGATGTAGGGATTGTATGTGTGTGAATATAGTGCGGATGCATGTGTGGGTGAGAAATGCAGATCAGATTAGTAGTCCTGGGACTCCGTGCCATCATGCTATACCAGATGTTTTTAAAGATGTGCAGGGCATCTGTACTGCAGATGTATGTTCTGTGTGACTGCAAGTGAGTGTGTGTGTGTGTGTGTGTGTGTGTGTGTGTGTGTGTGTGTGTGGTGCGCGCGCGTGTGGATAGAGGGATGCATGTGAGGACCTGGTGTGTGCAACTGCAATTTTGGGGGGACATCAGTAATTGGCCAGTAAGTACCTAGTCCATAAGAATAACCACAGCATGACCAGGTGCCAGTGTGATCAACCAGGATGCAGCAGAATGGGGTCTCTACATCTAAATGTCAAAGTCATAGAGACCCCATTCTGTTAGCGTTAAGGGACCCTCAGAAAGAGTGCAGGCAACAGGGCACACAGCACCATCAGCGGTCTCGCAGATGTGCACATTTGTATAGACAGATGCTGGTGCTCTTGGGCATCTCGTAGTGCTGTTTGCGCTGGTGCATACACTCAATCTGTGAGTTCCTATTTAATGTCAGGGATATGCTCTAACATTTAGCTGTAGAGGACCATTTCTGATTTCTTTTGGTCCATACACAGCGTTGTACAGATTGCTGTCAGAGATGACCAATGCAAGCACAGCTAAAATGTTCTGGACCCGTGGGCACATTCAGACCCACACATGTGGAATTAGGGTCAAATGGGGCCCGTTTTTCATTTAGACATGTCTGCGGGCCAGATGTGCATGCTATGGAATCATGCTCTTAGGGAAGAACAACCCAAACTATGGTTACACAAAGCAAAGTTCCGCATTAGTAATCATCACCCAGGAAAACGGTCTGAGCATCATCGTGGATGATATGTTGAAACTCTGCTCAGTGTACAGCGCCGGCCAAGAAAGCAAATAGAATGCTAAGAATAATAAGGAAAGGAATGGAGAATAAAACCAGGGATATTATAATGCTTCTGTATCACTCCATGGTCCAACCGCGCCTTGAATATTGTATGCAATTCTGGTTGCCATATCTTTAAAAGGATACAGCAGAATTAGAAAAGGTATAGAGAAGAGCGTCTGAAATGGTAAAAGAGATGGAAAGATATCCCTTCAAGAAAAGATTTAAAAGGTTAAGGCTCTTCAACTTCGAAAAAAGATGGCTGAGGGGAGATATGATAGAGGTCTATAAAATAATGAGTAGCGTGGAACGGGTAAACATAAATAGGTTGTTTACTCTTTCAAAAAGTAGAAAGATTAGAGGACACAAAATGAAGCACATTTAAGACTAATCTGAGGAAATATGTTTTCACTCAACGCATAATCAAAATCTGGAGTTTCTTACCAGAGGATGTTAAGCCAGCCTTTGCCACGCCTGACTTTACCTGTGAAACGCTAACCAGGCAGTGGCTCAATATCGCCGCTGCATGGTTAGCGATGGGTGCCGCCCCGGAACACCCACAACACAATCCGATGCTAACTGCATATCAACGGGGCATGTAACAGTGACATCTGCGGATATCCAGCAGCACTAACTATGTTATCCTGTTAACTGGCATTCACACGGTTTTCAGGTCTGCAAACTATGAGGCACATTCCAACGAATGCCTGCAGGCCCTGTGTGTGTCCGATCAGAATCAGGATGCACAGAGGCAGACCCGATTCTGATCTCACTTGGGCTAGATGTGCCTGCGGGATCAGAATTCGGTCTGGGCCTGTACGTGCAGGCCAGGACCCGATTCAGATCATTCTGCACATATAGACCCCTGCCCAGCTAACTCAGTCAGGCTCCTGAATGGAGCCACGGTGCCATGGCGTCTATTGCCATGGCACCGCAGCTCCATTCAGGAGCCGTAATCCCTGGCCGCCGACCACAATCTTCGGACCCCGCAGCCCAACCCCCTGATCAGGCCTTCCATGGCCAGGGTCAGGCTGCGGGGAACCCCCCTGCACCCCCTCACCTCT
The DNA here is from genome assembly GCA_033557465.1 of Ichthyophis bannanicus. Taxonomy (NCBI): domain Eukaryota; kingdom Metazoa; phylum Chordata; class Amphibia; order Gymnophiona; family Ichthyophiidae; genus Ichthyophis; species Ichthyophis bannanicus. The sequence goes on along the minus strand of CM066039.1, from coordinate 220,609,543 downwards.
CTGCTGCTGCCCGGTCCTGCCATCTCCTGTCTAGATCTGAGGCCCCAGATGTACAGGGCTGACCAGAATTGGCCCTGTACGTCCAGGACCTCGAACCGCCCACTGCTTGCCCTCACTCCGCCTCTGCAACTCCCTCCCCCATCCCCATCTAAACCTCCCCGTACAAACTCCTTGCTCGTACGGGGAGACTTTTGCCGAGGATGGAAGGGGGGCGAACAGAGGGGACATCCATCCCTGCTATTTGCGGTATAGAATAGACCCCCATATAAATGCCTTTGAATCCCCCCCCCCATAATGTCTACACAATATCTGGTCAGGGTCGAGTGTCAAGTTCCGCTTGTTATTCATAATCTCCCTTTGAATGGAAGTGAATGGAGGAGCTGTGAGTTAGATCTGCAACAAAGTAGTGTTTGGGATTTTATGTTTATAATATTGTGATTTTATTTTACGCCACCTTGAGTGGGTATTGATTTCAGTCCCAGGAGGACAGTTTATACATTTTTCAAAATAAAATCTTTTGTGCTGAGAAGAGATCCATGGGTTTACCTCTGTAGTTTTAAACATTTTTACAGCAAAACAAAAAAAAAAATCACACAATTCCCAGTTGTCGACCCAGTTCCTGTTCCAACAAGAGGATTTTCCCTGCTTGCTGCTCCTGAGTATTGGAGATACTTAAGAAATTGGTCTTAACCTCAGTCAGTTCAGTAGTTACAGGACCCACTAGATGAATTAAAGAAGAATTCACTTGTGCTATAGCTTCCCATGTCTCGCCCATGGTAATAACTTTTGGCTTTTTCAAACCTTGAACTATGGAAGGTAGTGGCTCATCAGACTGCCCTGCTGGAACAACAGCAGATGAAAGGGCTGACTCAACTGCCCCATCACACTGAAATTCAGCCTCTGGGGAATCCATTTCCACCATAGGAGCGCCCTCTTCACCCCCCCTTATCAGCGTGTTCATCGGCAAGCCGGCGGTGGGGCACAACTCCAATCGGCCAATCACTTCCGGGTCTCGGTGGAGGAGTTCACAGCTCTGGCGAGAACTGCACACTTGTAGCGCACAGAGCCGACAGATCACCCACAGGCTCTGTCAAAGATGCTGCTCCAGCACCAGATGAAAAGCCACACAAATCAAGTGTTTGCTGCCCAGAAGAAGACACCAAAGCAGGACCCAAAGGTAGGTTCACCTGTTTGCGTTTACGGTGGCCCAATATCCAGCCAAACGTCCAGGCAGTCACTCAAAGTCAAGAGCGGCTAATCAGCAGCACTACACCCTGCCGCCATCTTACTTCCCCCCTGCCTTTTTCCAAATTCTTAATGATCTTGTGACTCCTCGGCATCTGCCACTGGAGCCAGTAAGCCCTCTCAATTGAATCTGGTGGCCCCCACTGAGGGTGCAGCTAGTAGGAAGGCAACTCCAGGTGTTTCTTTTGGAATGGACTTATATTACAACAGATCAATGGGTTATAGATGTGCTGGGTCAAGATTACACTGTTGCATTTGCAGAGCCTCTAGAAGATGCCTTTGTGGAGTCTCCTTGTGGCTTCTCGCTGAAGCGGTTGGAAATTGCAGAAACACTGCAGTTGCAGGCTATTTTACCTGTGCCTTCCGCAGAACAAAGTCAGAATCATTATTCTATCTACTTTGTGGTACCCCCAAGCATATAAGATGCCTTAGTATTGTCTATATGTGGATTTAGCGTTAAATTAAAATCGACCTCCCATAATCAAAATCCACTCTTAGAGTCAAGCCACTTTCCCTCTAAATTTTTAAAAAATTTCTCCTGTTGGATACTAGGTGCATATACATTGGTTAATGTATATAGTTGGACATCAGGGCCATCAGTCGTCAGTTTGAGTAGCAAAAAGGCATTCTTCCCAATCCTGATACAGTTTTAAATCTCTACCCTTTCCTTGGGGACAGTAAGTATGCCCACTACATTTACCTTTTTTTACACTCTATTTAAAGCAAGTAATACAGCTGGAAATTGTTTTGTCTACATTAGGTATTCATACTTTGGTAATAAATGGATTTCTTGTAGGAATATAATTTGTCCCTGAAGTCTTCTCAGTTCTTGTAAGCTTAATTTTCATTTCTGGGAAGAGTTTAAGCCTTTCACATTGATAGACACTAATTTAAGTGAGGTCATCAATCGCCGTATAACCACCATACCTTAAGAACATAAGAAATGCCATACTGGGTCAGACTAAGGTCCATCAAGCCCAGTATCCTATTTCCAACAATGGTCAATCCAGGTCACAAGTACTTGGCAGGTTCCCAAAAAGGTACATAGGTTCCACCACGCTTGTCCCGGGGTAAGCAGTGGATTTCCCAGGTCCTCTTCTCTGTGAGGGAAGGAAAAACAAAAGCCTGGTCCTGATGAAAAAAAGGAACAGCTTGCTTGAGAGAAGAATGGCATAGACCTAAAGGTGCAAGATGATGTCAAAAAACCAGAACTGTTCTCTGTGAGACAAGGGCTGCAGAATGGACACCACCTGGTGGATGCTGGAGTTTCCAAGAAGCCATTGTAAGAAGCCAATCCTCTAGGGAGAGCTTACACGTTGGCATAAAGAAGGAGCCTCTCAGTGCCCTCAACCTCAGAGAGACCCACTTAGACACAACCAGACACCTAGACAGACAGAACTGTTCCACTCCTGAGGAAGTGGGCAATGTTGATGTTCGCTGCCAAGGAATCTCTTGGATGCACTCCTATAGCACAACAGGGCTGTACTCTGAAACTTGAGAGTTTAGAGCCGAGCCTTGGTCCAGGCAGGCTGCCAAAAGGGCTATGATAAGCTAAAGAGTGCATTCCAAGCCGCGAATAGTGGGGTTGGCTGTGCGGGCTGGACATCCAAACTGCGTTCAGCTTCTTACCTCTATTTTGCTGCCAACACTCCCTGCACATACACAGCATTTGTGCGGGGAGTGCTCTATGTGGGCAGAAGGGGGCAGTGCAGGGGCGGAGCAGGAGAGTGGCCAGCTGCCAAAACGTACAGGCCCTATTCAGAACAGACCCCTGTACGTTCCCGGGCACCAGGCTGCACCTCTAGCTTATTCCACTTTGATGGTGAAATAAGTCTCAGGGTCCCCTCCATATGTGCGCTGCACACCCCCGCCCACCATGCCGCCGGCCAGCTGAGCACCTGCAGCCACAATCCAGGCCATAGGGGCCTTCGATGCTGTCTGGACAGTAGTCTGCAGGTGCCAATGTGGTGCATGGCATTCCGAGCCATCATGTAGATGGCTCATTGCCATGGTGCTAGGATGCCACTGCTCCCTTGCATCAGCAGTGGCATTCTGGCATGGGGATGGACAGCTTCGCGTATGCCGATTTCCATGGCATATGGAGAGCACGTGGACATGCATCTCCCTGATTCTGCCATCACGGCCCAGCGGTGGCGGCGACGGCATCGATTCTGTCTCGGCCATGTCTATGACTTGGGCGGGCAAGGCAGCCAGACGTACGGGAAGCTGAATCGGCCTCCACATATACACAATACAATGCAAAGCCCCACAGGATATAAAAACAAAAATAGCCTCTGTCTCAAAAATTCTAATGTTTCAAGAATCTTGCTTCTAATGGTCCATCATTGAGAGAAGAAATTTTTGGAAGAAAAAAAGAACTCAGTCAAAATCACTAGCCTAATCCAAGGCTTTCAAAACTGTCACATCACTGGTCAAAACCCTTCCACCATCCTATCTTTTTATACAATTCATTCAATTTATTTCTTTAAAAATATCTCTTTACTTATCTTTTATCTGCCTTGCTTCATTCATCTGCTCTCACTTCACGCTGGCAGCATTTTGCAAGAGCTGCATCAGAGAATATTCCTTCAAAGATAAATGAAAGACCATTAAAAGAAGCTGCCTACTGAAGTGGAACTCACAAATATACTCTTTACCTTTAACCCCCAGAGAGAATGTGAACTATAAAACCCATGCTGTAACCCGATTGATAAATAAATATAAATGTAATGACAGCCAGAAAACCTCTACATGGTAATATCCAAATAATACAAGGACCCTTTTTAATCTATGAAAAAGATTCCTCTGCCTATTCCAGTCTTTTCGGACCTTACTGGCCCTAATTAAATTGCACGCAGTTTGCTTGTGCTAACCAAAAATACCATGTTCCCTGGACTAATCTGATCTTATACACAACCAACTTTGTTACTATTGCTTACTGTATTTGTGTTTGGTCCATTCAGTCTGCATTGCTAAAGCAATTTCTCAGTGGATAGCCATAGAAAGAAGAGGCCTGGCAATCTACTTCCAGTCATACCTTGCCAAAAAAAAAAAAAACCCCAGGGGCTGCTGGATCGACAGGAGTCAGCATTGACTTGCCGACACTTAAAAAATCAAAATCTATAGAAGCTTATCTAAGTAAGCGTTTGTTAGTTCTCATTGGTTCTCTACTATGCTAGATGAGAACAAGATAAACATACTACCAAATTTGGCACCCAGAGTCTGCTCAATATCTTACCACCAAGGTTTTTTTTTTGTGCCATCAAGTCAGTATTGACTCATAGTGACCCAGCTACCTCTGGGTTTTCTTGGCAATGTATCACTGGAAGTAGATTGCCAGCCTTTTCTTCCAAGGCAATGGAGGGTAAAGTGACTTGCCCAAAGTCACAAGGAGTGCCAGTAGGAATCAAACCCTTGATCTTCTGGGTACTAGGCAGTTGCTCTAACCACTAAGCTACTCCTTCTCATTGGTTCTCTACTATGCTAGATGAGAACAAGATAAACATACTACCAAATTTGGCACCCAGAGTCTGCTCAATATCTTACCACCAAGGTATTTTATCAATATTCTAAACAACTGCTGCTCGAACATCTGACTGCCAAGGTCCTGTGGTCTTGCTTGGCTGACTTCTTTGCATCATACTAGTTGGTTTCTGAACAATTGCAGCCTGGCTCCATCTTGGTCTGTGGTGTTTGCTAGATCAAGCTTTGTTTATCTATCTCTTGTTTTCTTTTTATCACTTTGCTGGACAGTTCCTGACCAATGTCAATCTGCTGGCATTTGGCATGGCTAGTCTCTGGGGAATTGTAGCCTGCTAATTTCAACCTTTCTACTTTATGGTCCATGGGGTTGCTAGGTCATGCTTCTTTTAATTGCCTCTTTTTTATTTATTTATTTATTCACATTTATATACCGCATCTTCCAAGAGTTCAGTTGCGGTTTACAGTTAACAATAATTAACAAATCAAGTTTGTTTTACATGGAACATTGCAATAATACAGAACTTATTTACAAGGAACATCATATAAAGTATAGAACAAACAATGTGGTATAATACCGAACAGTGTGGAACTATATACAAGTTATATATGAATATATATACATGGATTACATGGGGGAGGTCAGAAGATCATCATTGGAGAGTGCTATCTGTATAGGTTAAAGGTTTATTGCATAGAGCAACCGGATTGTCTATTTAACCTTTGTCTATTGTAGATATTGAGTTATTTATGTTATAATGTTTGGTGAACAGATAGGTTTTCAGTTTCTTGCGTAGTTCTGTGATCTCTGTTAGCTTTCGTAGCTCCTCTGGAAGGGAATTCCAGATAGTAGGGGCTATGTGCGAAAATGCTCTATTGTTTGTTGATTTGTGGGCTTTTGTGAAATCTTTCGGGCATTTTAATCTGCATAGTTGTCCTTTTCTGTGTGTAGGCTTAGCTGGTTCTTTGTGTATTAATTTACATAACATGGGTGGGGCCAAAGCATATAAGGCTTTGAATGTTGTTATTATTGTTTTGTAGATTATTCTACTTTGAATTGGTAACCAATGAAGGGAGACTAGTATTGGTGATATGTGTTGAAGGGAATTGATTTTCAATGTGATTCTAGCTGCAGCATTTTGTGCGAATTGCAATCGTTTTATACTTTGTTTTGTTAAGCCTATTAGGATTAGATTGGCAAAGTCAAAGTGTGGGGTTATTGTAGCTTGTATTATGTTGATGAAGTCCTGTGTGAAAACTAGTGGACGAAGTTTTAAGGGTTTTAAGTTTGAAATAGATTTTCTTTATGGTATTGCTGATGTGAGTTTCCATCGTAAGGTGTGTATCTAGCATGACACCTAGATATCTTATTTCCTTTTTATTTTGATTTCTTGGTTTTGGAGTCTTATGTGTGATGGAGGGATATAGGTTCTGTTCTTGGTTACGATTAGAACTTCGGTTTTAGCGTGATTTATGTGGAGGTTTTGTGTTTTTAGCCAAGTTGTGACTTCATTATAGCAATCCGATAAGAGTTGAAGCGGTAGGTTGGGAATTGTGAATGGAATATAGAGCATAATATCATCTGCGTAGAGATGATATTTTACTCCAAAGCTTTTGAATATGTTGCAGACTGGTTTTATGTAAATATTGAAAAGTAGAGCTGACAGCGCTGAGCCTTGAGGTAATCCAATTTCTTGCTTGTAGGTGGTGGAGTTTTGATTTCCAATTCTTACATTTTGTGTTCTATCAGTTAGATAGGATGAGAACCATTTGTGTACTGTAGAGTTTAATCCTATTTGTTTTAAGTTATTGAGCATTATTGTGTGGTGTACGCTATCGAACGCAGCTGATATGTCGATGAACAGTAGGATAAATGCCTGTTTAGGATTGTCAATCTCTCTTAGGAGTGCATCTATTAAAACTGTGAGGAGTGTTTCCACTCCATGGCAGGGCCGAAAGCCATATTGTTGCTCATCAAGAGGATAGGATGAGTCAAGAAAATCTTGTGTTTGTAATTGAACTACTTTTTCAATTATTTTGGCCAAAAAAGGTATGCTTGATATGGGTCTATATGACGTTGGGGATGTTTTGTCCAGTTTGCTGTTTTTGAGGATTGGCCGGATTTGTGCGTGTTTAAGAGATGGTGGGAGGTAGCCTTGGGTAAGTGAGAGGTTTACTATTGAGAGAATGTAGGGCAATAAGATTGGTAGTGTGTTTTTTATCCAAGTTACTGGACATGGATCTAGATAGGATGTTGTGGTGTTGAGGCCAGAGATGATGTTTTTTAGTGTCTCTTTAGTTATAGGATGGAACTCTAACCATTCGTTTGTATGTTGGTGTGACAAGAGGATAGTGTTTATAGGTATTGATGGCAATTTTGCTTTGTTTTGATAATGTTGGGCTAAAGTTTGGACTGAGATGTCTGTGATTTCGCTGTCAGAAGTTTGGGGGTTGGTTAGATTTCTGACAATGGAGAATAATTCTCTTGGTCTGTTGTATGATTTTGAGAGTATTTTGGCATAATATTCTTTTTTGTGCTATCCAAGGTATTTTTGTATTTAGTGAGTAGATTATTGTATATTTCTTTGTGTATCGTCAATTTGGATTTACGCCAGTTATGTTCTAGTTTTCTAAGGTTCCTTTTCATCTGATTTAGTGTAGTATTGAACCATGGTTTGGCATTGGTGTTAGAGTGGTTACTCTTTTTGTGTATTTGATTAGTTTTTGCGGCATTGTAGATGGTGTCATGCCAGTTTTTAACAATGTTATCTAAATTCGTCTCTGTTGTGACGAGGTGGGGGATTGTTAAGTCAATAAATTCATCATTGTTAAACTTTTTAAATCTTGTGGTTGTGACATTTCTGATGTAGTTGTTAGTATTAGTGGATGGATAAGTCAGGTTTAGTTTAATAATGTGGTGATCTGACCAGGGTATTTGAGTGCATTCAACTGAATTTGGATTGATTAGTTTGAAGAGTGAGTTAGGGAGAAGGACAAGATCAAGAATTCCACCTTTGATGTGTGTAGATGTGTTTATTATTTGATGATATTCTATGTCGGAGATAGTATCAAAAAATAGTTTAGATTCCGATGTTGGTAGCGAGGGAAGGTCTTGTTTTATTTGTATCACCTTGTTGGGTGATATCCAACCTCTGCCAATCTGCCAGCAGCAATCTGGCTATTTTATGAGAAGTTGTAGCTTTCTGGTTCCAGCTTCCATGCTGTGGCCTGTGGTAATCCAAGCTATGGTCCAGAATCTCTGGAGTCACATAGAATCAGGGCTTGAAGAGATGGTTCATATCACAGAAGTATGCTTAGCTATACAGAAAAAATAATTATCTGGGCTAAGTATATGACATATAGGGGAGCCCCAGGAGAACATTTAAGAGGGTTTTTTTAGGTTCTTTGCGCATAAACATTGTCAGATCCAGCATCAGCGGTACATGCTGGGGGGTACAGCTGTAAGCTCCATAATAGAGTAGCAGAGAGAGTTCTTTAGAACCATACACTGCTTTTCCTAATTATTTGCCAGTGTGAATACTGTACTCAATTCTTTCCCACCTGAATCAGCAGCACTAAAGTTTTCCCTAACATGTGTCGTTGCATATACAAAGGTGCCACTGATCCATGGACGATATACAGTCAAACCTCGGTTTTCATTATTAATCCGTTCTAAGAAGTCTGACTAAAACCGAAACGTACGAAAACCGAAGCAATATTTCCCATAGGAAATAATGTAAATTCAATTAATCCGTTCCAGACACCCAGCTCCTGTCACTTCTCTCACCTGCCCGATCGTCCACAGGACAGCAAACACACAGATATTGTACTGTACGGCACTGTAATCTGATCGCTGACTCCGTCTCAACAGCAATTTGCAAGCGTACCCTGCAAGAGAAAGAACTGCCTCCCACATTCATTCAACATCTCCTGCTTACATTGACAGCTACCCTGCTACCTCCGAGCCTGAGGGGGCGCTCCAGAGAACAGGCAGGCGGTGGAGAGATCGGGGCCTTCCTCTCTGTGCAATCCTTGGCTCTTGACTCTGACTCTTGCTCAGCTGACGTTCGCTTCAACACGCGATCGGTGAGTCCGGGGGATAGTGCTGCCGGAACTGGGGAGGCACATGGAGGCTGGCAATTTGTCCACATTCCTGCCCTTGCCCATAGGAGGAGCAGCACCAGCCACTATTGGGACCATCAGCTGTTCAGTAACACAACGAAAACCGAGGCGATATCCGATAACCGAGACAACATCTCAGTCAGAAAAGACGTCGAAAACCGAAACGCACGAAAACCGGGGCCAACGAAAACCGAGGTTTGACTGTATTAACATACCAAACAGAATGGGCCATGTTTTGCTCAACCTCCAAATGGAAATGTGACACAGCATAGCAGGATTTTAATAATGTATGAGTCTTCATGGAGCAATTTTCATATTACCCACATAGTTGCAAAATCCACAGGTACTTTATATCCACAGGCTTTGTGGTAATTTTCAAAGTAAAAGTATGCAAGAAGTTTTACTTTTGAAAGTTAACTAAAAAAAAGTATCTTCACACTTGCATCTCTTTTTAGCGCATTTATTTTTTTTTCAACTAAAACAATGCATGCACTTTTAAAAACACAAAAGTACCCAGGCTATTGCATTCCCAGCCCCCAGATCTTGCTGACATTCCATATGCAGTCTGGGATTCTACCATTGTTTCACAGTGATGGAATTAGTTGCTCTGATTCAAATATTAAATTGGTTGGTGCCCAAGAACCCTGGTTAGAGCAGAGCAGAAAGATAATTATGTTTGTACATTATGTCCCAGAATCAATAATAATGCATTAAAAGAAATGTTATCCAATACCCCTTTAATTCCTAAAACACATAATTATTTAAACCATAAATTCTGCTAGAGAAGGGCCAGATAAAAAGACTCAAGGAACACTCGCTTCTTCGTTTTCAATTGTTCTCTACCGCTGTTCTGGCAAATTGCTTCTATCTGTGCCATTCTGTTCTGTTGCTAACTCCAGATTTTGCTCCTTTCACCCTGCTACTCCTTATGCCTGGAACAAACTACCCGAGTCTGTACTTCAGGCACCTTCTCTGACCCCTTTCAAATCCAGGCTGAAAACTCACCTCTTCGTTGCCACTTTCAGATCTTGACTCATCTGATCTCCTTTGTGTTTCCTTACCATTCCCCCTAGATGTATCCCATGTCTATAGCTACTGTGTTGTCTGTCTTGACTAGATTGTAAGCTATGATGAGCAGAGACCATCTTTTACATGTCTGTGCAGTGCTGCATACGTCTTGTAGCGCTATACAAATGTTCAGTAGTAATAGTAGTAGTGCAATGCAATGTGTGCCTTCGAGTCAGTCCTGACTCCGTGATAGAGAATTAGTGAGCTCATACTTAATCCTGCACCCAGCTCCTCTGTCTAACCTTTTAGATTAATCGAAACAATTACCAAAAACCAATAAAGCTGTTATCTGAGCATCTAACTTCCTAGGCCCTCCAGGGCCTTGTTGAACAATAGCACCAGGCATTTCCAATCTGTTGGCTCTGAGCCAATTAGCTTCTAGGAAACTGAAGACTTCTATTCTCCATGGACAAATAGGAAAAAAAGGTCCTCATATATGGATGACGACATTTCATAGAGTCCCGCTCAGGAGCATTCCCAGCTCTCTTCCAGAAGCATTTGGAAAGCTTCACCACGTATACGTGCATCTTTCCACATGGCGCCATCTTGATCTCAGTTCCATTTCTTTCTGTGGAGCCTCATGGGTGCACATTCATCTTCTCTTTGTCATGAAAATTCCTGCTTGCCGTCACATTCTAATCTACTACCGTTTTTTGGCTGGTTTGTAAGTTTTCTTTCTTTTTAGCAGCACCTCTGCTCCCTTGGGTGCTTTGCAATGCAGTAACCCTCCCCAGTATCGACCCCCTTTCCAGTCCTCCCATCCCAGTACCCTCCAATGTCAACCACCTTGCATTCCCACGACTGCCACGACTGTCCATTCCCTTCCAGTCCCCCTCCTTCCTCACTGTCCAACTCCTTCTAGTCCAAGTACCATCCCAGGTATCAGTTCATGTCCACTCTCAGTGCCACCTCCCCCAGTCAGCTCCCTTCCAGTCATCCTACCCTCTGTCCATCCCCCTTCCAGTGCCATTCACACATGTCAGCTCCCTTCCAGCCTCCTCCCCATTACCCAGCCACCTATCACTTCCATCCCCAAGTGTCAGCTCCCTTCCATTCCCCCTTCAGTACATTCCAGGTGTCAGCTCCATTCCAGCCCTCTCCATCCCCCGCCATATCAGCTCCTTTCCAGCCCCCTCCTTTCCCCGTGTCAGCTCCCTTCCTGCCCCCTCCTTCCGCTGGCAGACCTCTCAGTATCTGCTCCCTTCCAGTCCTATTCTCCCATCCCCCCGCATCAGCCCATTTGTATCCCTAGCCCCTAGTTTTCTTCCAGGGCCAGCAGCACTCTCCTCCCCTCCCCCATTAGCCCATTTCCAGTCCCAGCCCACTCCAGTCCTAGCCCCCAATCAGCCTAGCTCATTTCCAGTGCTAGCCCCCCATCAGCCATTACCAGTCTTAACCCCCCAATAAGTCAATTTCCTGTCCTAGCCCCCCTAATCAGCCCATTTCCAGGCCTAACCCCACCAATCAGCCCATTACCAGTCCTAGCTCCCCTCCTGATCAGCCTATTTCCATTCTTAACCCCCCCATCAGCCCATTTCCAGTCCTAGCCCTCCCCCCATCAACCCATCTGGGGACAGCAATCTCAGGCCGGAGGGACTGGGATTTCTAGTCCTATAGGCACTCCTTGTGGTCTTGGGCAAGCCACTTAACCCTCCATTGCCCATGTTCCCTGTAAGTATTAGCGTATGTGTGTCATATCCCCTCGTGTTAAATGTATCTCCCAATTGACCGCTTTGATCCGGTGAAAAGCGGGATATAAATATAGCTAAATAAAATAAACCCATTACAATTTCTAGTGCTACCCCCTCCACCTAGCCCAGCCCAGCCCAACCTTCTGAAGGGAAATTTAAAAAAAAAATGAGCGCAGAAGCTACTCCGCTGCTGCTGCAGCAGCAGCAGCAGCGGCAGAATGAAGTGTCCCATGGCCCCCCGCCTCTCCGAAAGAGCCCTACATTCTATTTCCCCTAGTGCCGGCTCAGCTTTTCAGAGCCGCGAACGGAGAGTATTTCCCTTTCCCATGGCTCTGTTAAAGTTGAGCCTGCTGGAGCTGATGGGGCCTGTTTCCCATCAGCGCCATGGGCTCAGCTGTAACAGAGCCCTGCGAAAAGGGAAACACTCTCCCTTCGCTGCGGCTCTGGAAAACTGAGCCGGGGCGGAGGAGAAACGGGCACTGTAGGCTGTCCGAGGGGAGGGGGGCAGGCAGCCGTGGGCTCCTCATTCTGCTGCCACCGCCGATGGAGCAGCAGCAGCAGCTGCTTCTTACCCCGGAAGGTTTTATTAGGTTTTTCAATTTCCCTGGGTTGGTGGGGGGGGGGGGGGGGCTAGGATTGGAACTGGGCTGATGGGGGGGGGGGGGTAAAATTTGAAATGGGCTGGTGGGGGGGGGGGGTTAAGACTGAAATGGACATGGGGGGGTTAGGACTGGAAATGGGTTGATGGGGGGGGGTTACGACTGGAAATGGACTGAAAGGGGGAGTTAGAATTGTAAATGGGCTGATGGGGGGTTAGGATAGGAAATGGGGCTGATTGGGAGGGGGGCTAGAACTAGTAATGGGCTATCGGGGGAGGGCTGGGACTGGAAATGGACTGATGGGGGGGTTAGGACTGGAAATGGACTGATCAGGAGGGGGGCTAGGACTGGTATTGGGCTATCGGGGGAGGGCTAGGACTGGAAATGGGCTGATGTGGGGGGTTAGGACTGGAAATGGACTGATGGGGGTTTAGAACCAGAAATGGACTGATCAGGAGGGGGGCTAGGACTGGTAATGGGCTATCGGAGGGGGGGGGGGTTAGAACTGGAAATGGACTGATGGGGGTTTAGGACTGGAAATGGGCTGATCGGGAGGGGGGCTAGGACTGATAATGGGCTATCAGGGGAGGGCTAGGACAGGAAATGGGCTGATTGGGGTGCTAGGACTGAAAATGGACTTATTGGAGGGTTACGACTGGTACTGGGCAGATGGGGTCTAGCACTGGAAATGAGTTAGGACTGGTAATGGGCTGATTGGGAGGCTAGGACTGGATTGGGTTGATAAAGGGGATAGGACTAGAAATGGGCTGGGACAGGAAATGGGCTAATAGAGGAGGGGAGGAGAGTGCTGCTGGCCCTGGAAGAAAACTAGGGGCTAGAGTACAAATGGGCTGATGCGGGGGGATGGTAGAATAGGACTGGAAGGGAGCGGATACTGAGAGGGTCTGCCAGGTGAAGGAGGGGGCAGGAAGGGAGATGACATAGGGGAAGGAGGGGGCTGGAAGGGAGATGACACTTGGGGATGGGAGTGGTAGGTGGCTGGGTAATGGGGAGGAGGCTGGAAGGAAGCTGACATGCGAATGGCACTGGAAGGGAGATGGACAGAGGGTAGAGCGGCTGGAAGGGAGCTGACTGGGGTGTGACACTGAGAGAGGACCTGAGCTGATACCTAGGATGGTATTTGGACTAGACGGGGCTGGACAGGGGGATGGAGGGGGACTGGAAGGGAATGGACCCCAGTGGCAGTCGTGGGAATGCAAGGCGGTTGACATTGGAGGGTACTGGGAGGGGAGGACTGGAAAGAGGGCTGATACTGGGGAGAGTTACTGGAACTGGAAATGGGCTGATGGAAGGAAGTGAAGAAAACAAAAGAAGAGATAAGAAATGGCAGATGGACCATAGACCACAGAAAGAGAGCTAAGAGAAGACAGGAAAGCAGAAGCCTCAGATCGGGACCAGCATGACCAGAGAATAAAATGGTCAGACAACAAAGGTAGAAAAAATAATTTTATTTAATTTTAGTGATTGGATTTTGTGCTATTTTTATATTTTACACAGTATTAGGGAACTGCATCTCTTATTTATCTGATGTTGCACTGCATGTGGACTCTGGCTTCTTGGGGTTTCAATTTAAATTTTGTCTACATATTTTTATTTTTACTTTAGATTGTGGTTACTTATTCTGTACTTGGTGAGGGTCGATGCTGTGCATGTGTGACTGAGGTCAGGTGTTCTGTTAACATGGAGTTTGTATATAAAGATCTATACTATACTGTAGTAATTTGACTTGTTCAGCTTTTCAAATAGGTGTATGGATGTTCCAGGGCCCAATGTAGTATTTACAGTGACGCTTTTTTTGGATGGGCTCCTTATGTGAGTTTTGGAAGTCTGTGCTGATATGGTATGGTATGGTAGGTTTGCTCTTTGTTGTAGGGTTTTGTATTAGTTCACAATATGCCTGGTACTGGAGAATAGTGGTTGTTGTTGTCGTTAGTGAGATGATCAGAATCAGATTTTTTTTTTAAATATTGAGTTCTGTGGGTGAATGTCCTGGTTCTGCTCTGCACCTACTGTGGATGCAAAATATATGTTGAAAAAGAAAAAGCGAGAACCATAACACAGTTTATAACCAAATGAAAAAGAGTTATAATTTAGTTTTATAAACTGTGCTGTTGGTTCTTGCTGTCTTCTAGTTCCTTGGTGTGCAAACAGGACCGTACCTAGCCCTGTGCAAGCAGTGCAGTTGCACAGGGCGCAAAGGCTTGGGGGGGGGGGGGGGCGCATTTCGGCTGTCTGCTGTTGCCCTGCCTTCGCTGGCAGGACAATAGCAGGCAGCCAAAATGTGCCGCCAAGCCTTTTCGCAGCACTTTAATCAGGTCTGGTCCCTCCATCCTCTGACGCGATGTCAGAGCAGGAAGGGATAGATCTGCTCAAAGTGCTGGCCCCTTTCAGATCGGGCGCATGCCCCCTCCTCCTCCCCATACCTCCGTCCAGCGCTGCCTGCTCTTTCCCTGCTGCTGTGAAAAAAACAGAGGGCGGCAGCAGCAGGGAAAGAGCAGGCAGTGCTGGACGGAGGTATGGGGGGAGAGGGGGCGTGCACCCGAACTGCAAGTTGCACAGGGTGCGATTGCAGCTCGATACGGCCCTGTGTGCAAACATCTTGTATTTCCTCCATATAATCTAATTGGCTTTTTGGTTTGGTTCAGTCTCTGATTGGATTTCTGAAAAAGTCCCCCCCCCCCTCTAAGATGGTGGGGGGGGGGGCGCCATCTCATTCTTCGCCTCAGGCAGCAGATTGCCTTGAGCCGTCCCTGGTTTTTACATTACAGGAATCACTTCCAATAGCTTAAAGAGCTTTGACTGCTCCTCTTTTTCTCAGCCATGCAACAAAATTATCAGCAATTATTTCTGCATGAGTCTTCTTTTTAGTTGCTCTTGCAGGAACAAAATGCCACAGATATCTGCCTCTTGGCTCCATACAAACTGTGTAATGTTCCTCTTTCACCATACCTGGATACATTCTGCCATTCTCTTCTGCCTTTAACATGAGCTTGGTATCATGACGATGACCATCAAAGAAAATGCATCTGATGCCATTCTGCTGCAGTTCCTCCTCAGATTTTACCTCCAGTTTTTTCATTATTCTCACCTGAGCCCTCTTCACCTTGTTGTGATCAGTCATCAAAGCAGTGTCCAAGTGAGTGATGAGTCCTGCATCAATCAGGGCACCAGTAGCAATCTCTGCTATCTCTCTCAGTCCAGTATGGTATCTTAAACTGGCAAGGGCTTTGTTGGTTATATCCTCAATATTATATTTTGGCCTCTTCCTAGCTTTTTCTAGAGCAACAGGAGCTTCCTCCATTAGTTCTTCTGCCACGTCAACCAAAACTCCCTGTTCTACTTCAAGCACAGATCTCTCCATCATCTCTTGATCTTCTGCTGTTCTTCATTCTCCTTCCTTTTTTCCTGCCTTTCCCTATGTAGTTCTTGTCTTCTGGTCTCAGGGAGGTCGACTGGTCCAATCTGATGAGGTCCAACATTCCCAACTTTCTCTCTGTGATTTTTTTTATAAAGGCTAACTCATTCACAGGAATCTTCTTCTCTCTGCTGCAGTCACAAAGTATGTGTATTTAACTGACACGGGCAGAATTGTATCTCACATCAGTACAACTGTTTATCTCACAGGTAAGTATGTCCATCAGTCTGTTGAGCTTCTCCATAAGTCTGTCTTTCTCCTCCAGTTTTGCTCTGCCCACAGAAATTTTGCTGGCTTGTTCCCACATGGATTTCAACTTTGCTTTTATCTTAACATGGCTGTTTATAACAGGACCACTGAATATTGGATTTGCTTTGTACCACTGAGCAAGTAATCCAGTCGTTTGGTTATTGGCCAGTTTATCAGTGCTGTAATTCCTTCTGTCTTGATCATTGAGGTCTCTCAAATACAACCCATATCTAATGAGATCCCTTTTCCAGGATAATGTTCAAAGGGAAAGTCTTTTCTTTTGAGAATAGGTGTTAAGTTTGTGCAGAAACTCATGAACTGCACCAACTTGCAGAGTTTTGAAAATTGTCCTTTTGAGATATGTGAATGTGCCTATAATATCCCCAGCACTTCGCTCCCTAAGTCTCATCCGATAAGCACTCCTATTTTTGTAGTCTGTCTGTAGACTGCTTCTAACATGTCTATGGTGTTGAAGGTATGGCCTCCACATCTGGACACAGTATAGTTTAGTTTTCCTTCTTAGTGTAGGTAACTCTGTGTAGCAAGCAGCCTTCAGGACTCTGACAAAATGTTGTTAACCAAGCCCGGCAATAGTAGGCCTAATGTAATTTTAATGAAGCAGTGTTCCAGCGGCCCTTTGTTCCCGAAAGCCCAACTTCCCCACAACTCAATGGTCATGGAGTCTGCCATGCTCAGACTCAAGAGTCAAAAGACCCATTCCTTGGTAACCCCAGCAGAGAGGCCTGGACCCTGGACACCCTCGGCCGGAAGGCCATCCAGGGCTCAATGCTGACATGCTGGGTTAAGTCCTACCAACTCTACATCGGCATGTACCTCAAAGAGCTGTCGAAGGAGCTTGGTGGGTTCTCGACAGGCCTTGACGGGGAACCCCTCCAGAGGTTCAAGTCACTGGCCTCAGCGGTGAAAGAATGCTCAAAGTTCCTGTCTCAAACAGTTTATGACGGCTTCAAGTCGTCAGCTAGGGTGGCCGATGGCGGCATCGGGGCCTGATGCCAGGCCTGGCTGCAATCATCTGACCTCAAACAATGGGTTCAGGACAAACTTATTGATGTCCCCTGCATCAGAGAAAACCTCTTCAGGAAACCCATGGCAGACAAAGCAGCAGAGATCGAGACTGAGTTCCTAATGAGTACCAGACTCTCAAAAAAGACCTCGGTGCAGCCCCACAAGAAGGCCCCAGGAAAGAAGCCCTTCTTCTCAAGGAAAAAGAGTGGCTTTCACAATGCCTCATAGTTCCAGGTCTTCTCGACTCTGCAGCACAGCCAACATCACAAGGGGCAGGGGCACAGCCCCCGTAAGCAAAAAAAAAAAACCAAAATCCCAGGCGGCGGCGCTGCCCCTGCCTGGGGGGGAGCTTTTGACTCCCTGGGCTTGATCTCTTGTCCCCCAGGAGATCCCCTACAGCCCACATGGGAGCAGCTAGCCTTGTTTGCACACACCACTGATACCTGCGTCCTGCAAGTGGTCAAGGAGGGCTACCTCCTCCACCTATGGCAGACGCCACCTCATACTTTCCAGGACAGCCCCTAAGACCTCTCCTCCACCAGACCCTGCTTCTCACCAAGCTCACAGGTTTCCTCGCGGACAAGACCATGGAGCCAGTGCCAAAACATTTCTAGGGCACGGCATCTACTCCAGGTATTTCCTCGTCCCCAAGAGAAAAGGAAGCATCAGGCCCATCCTGGATCTGTGGGAGCTGAACAAGTTCCTGATAAGGGAAAAGTTCAAAATGTTCTCCCTTGGAACATTGATGTCATTCCTCCAGCAGGGAGATTGGCTATGCTTCTTAGATCTAAATGTGCCTACACACACATCCTGGTCCATCCCAGCCACAGAAAATACCTCCGGTTCGTGATGTGAGGAGAGCACTAGCAATACAGGGTGCTGTCCTTCAGGCTGGCCTCATCGCCAAGGGTCTTCATCAAGTGCTTCGCTGTGGTCGCACACCATCTACGACCACCGCGAGGCATCCCTACCTGGATGACTGGCTCATAAGGGGAGGCCCGGCAGCAAAGGCGCAATAGAGCACATCATCAATGCCCTGCAGCACCCGGGGTTGATCATCAGCTACCCCGTCCCACCTCTCTCCGGCTCAATGCCTGGCGCTTATAGGGGCTCAGCTAGACACCCTCCAGGCCAAGGCCTTCTTCCCTCAGGAGAGGTCAGAATGTCTCAGAGTGCTAGCCATAGAGGTACAGCAATGCCCTTAGCTATCCACCCGGCTTCTCTCTACCTGCTGGGCCATATGGCCTCCATGTTTCAAATGACCCCATATGCCTGACTGCACATGAGGGTGGCTCAGTGGTGCCTCTGCTCTGAGTGGACACAAGCCACAAGCAGGCTCCAGGACAGAGTGAGAGGGCCCTGCCAGCTGGTGGACTCCCTTGGATGGTGGCAGATCCTTCATCCTTCAGGCTGGAATGTCCTTCCAGGCACCCACCCCCCCCAGAGGGTCCTCACCACGGATGCCTCCCTACTGGGCTGGCGAGCACATTGCGAGGGCCTCCAGACGCAAGGCTACTGGTCCCAGGAGGAATCTTGGTTGCAAATCAACCTACTAGAGCTCCGGGCGATATTCCTAGCTCTTCGAGCTTTCTGCCACCAGCTGCAGCACCACCAGGTGCTGATCCAGACCGACAACCAAGTCGCAATGTTCTATGTGAACAAAAAACGGGGCACGGGGTTGTACTCCCTCTGCCATGAGGGCGTAGCCCTCTGCTCCTGTGCGACACACAGAGGGATGCTCCTAAGAGCGGTCTACCTCTCGGGCCAAGACAATGTCCTGGCAGACAAGCTGAACAGAGTGCTCCAGACGCACAAGTGGCACCTAGATCCCGAAGTGGCCTTTCAGCTGTTTTGACTCCCCTTGGTGGACCTCTTTGCCAGCCCGGACAACACGCAATTGCCTTATTTCTGCTCCTGCCAGCTGCAACCATCCTGGGTGTCAGCGGACACATTCCTCATTCCATGGACGGAAGGCCTCCTTTACGCCGATACCACGGGTCGCCAAGGTCCAGCGTGACAGGGCATCATTAATACTGATAACTCCCTGGGGGCCCAGGCAGCCCTGGTTCCCGCTACTCCTCTCTCTGTTGGCTGTGTCGCTGATTCCCCTGGGCCAAGCCCCAGGACTACTCTCACAGGAGCAGAGCTGTCCCCTACACCCCAACTTCAGGTCCCTGTCACTCACGGCTTGGCTGCTGAAAGGGTAGCATTAGCTCCCTTTAACCTCCCACAGGACATGGAGGAGGTTCTTCTGGGCTCTCGTAAGGCTTCCACAAGAAGGGTTTACGCCTTCAAGTGGTGCCAATTCTCGGTGTGATGTGCTGAAAGACAGGTGAACCGTTCTCCTGCTTGGTGCAAGTGGTACTCCAGTGCCTGCTCCACCTGTTGCAGCTGGGACTAAAGTCTAACTTGGTCAGAGTGCACATGAGTGCTATTGCAGCGCACCACCATTCCATTGAGGGCAAGCCTCTCTCGGCTCAGCCCCTTATATTTTGGTTCTTGCAGGGCCTCATGCTATCCAAACCCCCCAGCTACCCTCCAACGGCGGAGCGGGATCTCAACATGGTGCTCTTGCAGCTCACTAAGCCGCTGTTTGAGCCCTTGACTTCCTGCCACTTGAGGTATCTCTCCTGGAAGGTCGTCTTCCTTGTGGTACTCACATCAGCTCACAGAATCAGTGAGCTCCAGGGTCTGATGGCAGAGCTCCCTTACACGAGGTTCTACAAGAACAGGGTAATGCTCTGCACACACCGTAGGTTTCTGCTGAAGATGGTGTCCTCATTCCACTTCAGTCAGGAGGTGGTGCTCCCCACCTTCTTTCCGAGGTCTCATGCCAGCAGGGCGGAGACCATTCTCCATACTCTGGATTGTAAAAGAGCCCTGTCCTTCTATCTGCATTTGACTCAGGGCCACCACAAAGCACCGCAGCTTCTTGTATCCTATTTTTGGGGGTCCCAGTGAGTAAGCGAATTCTGTCCGCTTGGGTGGCGAACTGCATTACCCTTGCCTAAGAGCAGGTGGGGACCTCACTGGATCAGAGGGTGACAGCATAGAAACATAGAAATATGACGACAGAAAAAGACCACATGGCCTATCTAGTGTGTCCTTCTATAACAACTACAACAGTCCCCTTTTTACCTTTAGAGATCCTCTGTGTTTGTCCCATGCTTTTTTGAATTCAGTTACTGTCCTCATCTCTACCACCTCCACTGGGAGACTATTCCATGGATCCACTACTCTTTCCGTAAAGAAATATTTCCGCATATCACTCCTGAATCTATTCCCTTTCACCCTCATCCCATATCCCCTTGTAGCAGAACTTGCTTTCAATTGAAAGAGGCTCTCCCCCTGTGCATTTATGCCACGGAGGTATTTAAACATCTCAATCATATCACCTCTATCCCGCCTTTCCTCTAAGGTGTACATATTAAGATCCTTAAGTCTGTCCTCATATGCTTTATAATGAAGACCACTAATCATTTTAGTAGCCACCCTCTGCACCGACTCCATCCTGTTCACATCCTTTTGAAGGTGCGGTCTCCAGAATTGCACACTATACTCCAAATGAGGTCGCACCAAAGACTTATACAGAGGCATTATCACCTCCTTTTTTCTGCTAGCCTTCCTCTCCGTATGCACACAAGCATCCTTCTAGCTTTTGCCGTCACCTTTTCTACCTGTTTAGCTACTTTAAGATCATCAGACACAACCACGCCTAGGTCCCGCTCTTCTTTAGTGGACAAAAGTACTTCACACCCCCTATACTATATTGCTCCCTTGGATTGCTGCAGCCCAAATGCATGACCTTACATTTTTTAACATTAAATCCCAGCTGCCAAATTCTAGACCATTCTTCAAGCTTAGCTAGATCCCTCCTCATGTTATCTACCCCTTCCTGGGTGTCTACTCTATTGCAGATTTTGGTATCATCCGCAAAGAGGCAAACCTTACCTGAAAGCCCTTCCGCTATATCACTAACAAAGATGTTAAAAAGAATCGGACCAAGGACAGATCCCTGGGGCACACCACTGATAACATCCTTCTCCTCAGAGTGAGCTCCATTTACTTGTACTCTTTGTTGCCTCCCACCCAACCAATTTCTAACCCAAGCAGTAACTTTAGGGTCCATCCCTAGGGTGCTCAGTTTGTTTATAAGTCGCCTGTGAGGAAGAGTGTCAAAGGCTTTACTGAAATCTAAATACACCACATCTAGGGCTTTCCCTTGGTCCAAATCCCTGGTCAGCACACCATGTCAGGGCTGTGGCTTCCTCTGTGGCAAACCTGCGCTCCATACCTGTAATGGAACTCTCTCGGGCCGCCACCTGGTCTTTAGTCCATACCTTCACAGCTCACTACTGCCTGGAGAGGAAGTCCCGATGGGACAGCGTCTTTGGCCAGGCCGTACTCCATAATCTCTTTGGGGTGTAGGCAACTCCTGCCCTCCGACCCTTCTGTGTTCAGGCTATCGGAGTGCTGGTTCCCTGCCGGATACTTGGGTCTTGCGTGAGTCTCTCAGTAGAGACTCAACTGCTGTTGCTCATGGCTCACCCTTTGCAGGTCACCGTAGAGTTTTTACAGGTTCTCAGTAGCCTGTAGCTGGGGAGTCCCATATGTGAGGACTGACTTCCTGCTTGTTGTTGTTAAGTGCCATCGAGTCGGAGTCGACTCAATGCGACCCTCTGGATAGCTATCCTAAATTGTGTTCGGTCTTCAGTCAGGCGGCTCATTGTTGACAGACTGGTACCCGTAGCTGCTGTTATTGTATCGATCCATCTCATTGCTGGCCTTCCTCTTTTGCGTTGACCTTCTATCTTGCCAAGCATGTCTTTCTCTAATGATCTCTCTCTTCGCATGATGTGTCCAAAGTATGAAAGTCGAAGTCTTGTCATCTGAGCTTCTAAAGAAAGCTTAGGTTTGATCTCCTCTAGTACCGACTGATTTGTTCTTCGGGCAGTCCATGGTATACACAGTATTCGTCGCCAGCACCATAATTCAAAGGCATCAATTTTTTTCCTGTCTGTCTTTTTCACTGTCCAGCTTTCACATCCATATGATGTTATTGAAAATACCATGGCTTGAACAAGTCAAATCTTTGTATGGAGAGAGACATCTCTGCTCTTGAGAATCTTATCTAGGTCTTTCATAGCCATTCTGCCAAGAGCAATGCGTCGTTTGATTTCTTGACTGCTTGTTGCTTCTTTATTGATAGTTGATCCAAGTAGGTTAAAATTGTTCACAATTTCAATTTCTTCTCCTTCAACGATGAATCTGTTGATTATGCCAGTTGTCATGATCTTTGTCTTCTTTACATTAAGGTGCAGGCCCATTTTGAGACTATGTTCTTTGACTGTGAGAAGCAAATGTATCAGATCATCTTCATTTTCAGCCAGTAATGTAGTATCATCAGCATAGCGAAGGTTGTTGATGAGTCTTCCACCAATCTTCACACCTCTGTTGTCTTCATACAATCCTGCTTCTCTGATGATTTGTTCTGCATATAAATTAAACAGGTAGGGGGAAAGTATGCAGCCTTGTCTTACACCTTTGCTTATTTTAAACCATTCTGTTTCTCCTTGTTCCGTTCGAACTGTTGCTTCCTGATCAATGTACAGATTGCGCAAGAGAATGATCAGGTGTTCTGGTATACCCATGCTTCTTAATGTGGCCCAGAGTTTCTCATGGTTTACACAGTCAAAAGCCTTGCTATAGTCGATAAAGCACAAATAGATATCCTTTTGGTATTCTTTAGTCTTTTCAAGGATCCATCTCACATCCGCAATGATGTCTCTCATTCCTCGCCCTTTCCTGAACCCTGCTTGCACTTCAGGTAGTTCTTGTTCCAGGTATGGTTGTAGTCTCTTTTGAATAATCTTCAGTAGAATCTTGCTGGCATGTGGGATCAGAGCGATTGTTCGATAATTTCCACAGTCAGTTGGATCACCTTTCTTTAGTATTGGTATAAACACAGATCTTTTCCAGTCAGTTGGCCATGTTGTTGTCTTCCATATTTCTTAAAAAACAAATATGAGGCTTCTTCAGAGTGAACTACAGTCCACTCTAAGACAATCAAATTCACTCAATTACTTATGTCGCAGGCTCTGAGTGCACCTACCGGTGAGCTTTGGTATTGCACTAGGCCCCGGTGTAACTGGTCTCCCGGTAGTTGTAGCTGCTGCCAGATTACACCAAAACAGTTGTGGACAACGAGTAAAGGTAAATAGGGCTTTATTTCCCTTCCCAAATAGGATGTTCAATTATTTACAGCAACACAAACAAAAACCCTTCTTGGGTGAAACAGAAAGCAAAAATAAACACAAAATAGCTTTCTTTCAGCAACCAAAAATATACTTTTAACATATGCTTGTAGCCACAGTGAATAAGGCTTTGCTGTGCCTTGACAGGCTTCTTATTCCTTTTTATCTGAGAGATATTATATCATCTGCTACAGAAATGCTACAGTCCATTTGCACAATATCTTCATTTACTGGTAAATCATATTGCATGGGCTCCACATCAGGAATCAATCCCTCTGCACTCTCCCTTCGTGTGGGCTCAGCAAACAGCCCGTCCTGGCTGTGACGTCGTTCTCTCTGGCTAGATGAGAACGGTTGGTAATTACCCCAATCTCCCTGTCTGTGGTAATAGGAGCCTCCCCTTTGCTGACCTCTGTGCAACAGTTTGAGGAATTGCTCTGCCCCACTATTAGGGGAAATTGGCCCTGCTATGAGCTCTGCTTTAGGTAGGAACTGATAACCAGCTGGGACTCCTGACGATAGCCTTTGGGAAACTCTAGGTCTCACGTACCTTGCAAAGGGTGTCCCTTTTCCAGGTAAAAAGCTTTTACTTTCCTTAGCTGTGTCACGCTGTCTGCCCCTTCCACTCAAGCACTCTTCAGACTCATACAGACGTCCATTCAGGCTTCCAGTGAGGTACTCTGACACGCTCTCTCCACAGCTCCTCTCGTCCTGTAACAAGTTCCTTCTCTGGGTTTCTCTCCAGTTCCTGTCTTGGCTCCTTGTCTTGCTCTGAGCCTGGCTCATGAACTGCTTCTGCTCGGGCTTGCTCCTGAACTCTGTTCCGGTCCTGGTCTGGAACTTGCTCTGAGTCCTGAACTCTGGCTTCCTCTGCGTCCTGAACTCTGGCTTGGTCTCAGTCCTGAACTCCTTCTGCCTAACTGTTTGTGAGCTAGGTTTATTTAGGTAATTCCTAGCTGCACCATTCCCTAGCTGATTAGAGTCAGGTAAAAATCCCCTGGCTTCCCTATTGGCTGAGGGTGTCTTCCAGGCTTGTGACCTCACCTGCTTACGTTGCCCCTGGCAACTTTCCAGCATGTGTTCTCTCAGAACGTCATTTTTTTCCTGAACTGCACTATCTTCTGTCTCCATAGGGGTCACTAATGAGTCAGCACTGTGACACTTATTATATAACCACAATTCACTATAATAACTTGCTGGTGGTCTCAGATAAACGGTAAAGTTTTGACACTTAATTATGGGTTAGGCAACCTCTCCCATCACAGTGTCCGTTCACATCAACGACCTTTAGCAAGTATTTTTTTAAATTGTGTAAATATTGCTTGTTAGCTTTTTCTTGTTTTTCATTAGTTTCATTAATTATTTTATATAAAATGATAACGTTCACCACTCCACTTATCTTATGTAGAATGGTGTCAGAAAATGCCCCTTTCTTTGGCAAACAGCAGAATTAATAATCCCCAACGCCTCAATCCTCCAAGCGCTTTTGATAGTGAGTACGGCAAAAGGACAAATGGAACAGTTATTGAAGGAAGCTAATGATTCCCTTACAAAATTAAAAGAGATGGAACCTGAAGAACAGTTTCAAACCCATCAGACGTCTATGAAGAAACAACTAGACTCCTTATGGGGTGAAATTATGATAAAAAAGACAAAAAAGTTGAAACGTGATGCCATGGACTATACAACAGGGTATGTTTATCCTTGGCAAAA
Organism: Ichthyophis bannanicus; assembly: GCA_033557465.1. Classification (NCBI taxonomy): domain Eukaryota; kingdom Metazoa; phylum Chordata; class Amphibia; order Gymnophiona; family Ichthyophiidae; genus Ichthyophis; species Ichthyophis bannanicus. The sequence continues at coordinate 220,584,660 of CM066039.1, read as the reverse complement.
TCCTCAAAGAAAAACACAAAAGAAATCATTTGATAAGAAACGAGTTATGTTTACTGACACTACTGAAGACAATACTAGTTCTGACTCCAGTCGTGCATCAAAAGAAGTTTTTTTTAGATGGAACAGAGGGTCGGTCAATGAGGAAGAAAAAAACAGACGATATGAACAACAAACGGCAGGAACGCAGCAAGAAAAAATGAACGAGACTCTGATAGTCAATTTGTCTAATAAAGAACTTTCAAAGGCAGAAATTGAATTATTGAATAAAGGATTGTCCTTTGTTCCTAGAATTACATTTGATTTTTTTCAATTTCAAATAGATTTTATGGCGTTGATTAGAAAATTGCACTTGAAAACTTTTTTTGATTCTTCTAATTTGTGTAATATAGGAGCTTTACAACAACCGGAAGATGTAGTTCAGCCTACAGAGTTTGCTATGAATCGTGTACAGTTACCGTTAAAATCACAATGGAGACCTCCTAATCCGATTCATCCAGGAATACAGGTATTTCAGGAACTGGTATTGAAGGAAATAGGTGAAATTATCAGAAAGAGTCCTAAAAGTAAAACTAGTATTACAAAGGCACAGATGAATACATTAAGAATGCTACAAACTAGAACTGATCTGGTGATTAAAAAAGCGGACAAGGGAGGAGCCCTTGTCGTGCTTGATCGTCAATATTATCTCCAAGAAGCGTTAGTTCAACTACAAGATCATTCTACCTATGAACCCCTGAAGGAAGATCCTACATCTCGATTAATGCACCAAATCAGTATGTTGGTAAAAGATGCTTTACAGAAAAAAATTATTTCGGTAAAAGAGTCTAAGTTTCTTATGGTTAAAACTCCTCAATTAGCTAAATTTTATACGGTACCGAAACTTCATAAAAATTTCCAGCGTCCTCCTGGAAGACCTATAGTGTCTACTAGAGGTTCTTTATTAGAACCCCTTTCAATGTACCTAGATTCGTTTTTAAGACCTCTGTTGAAAACAATATCGTCTTTCATAAGAGACACTACTCATTTTTTGAATGTGCTGCAAAGTTTAGCACATTGGGCAACACAACAGGATATTGTTCTAGTGACGCTGGATGTTCAATCTTTGTATACCATATCATGAGGCGTGTGTCAATACAGATGAGTGTTTAAAAAGAAATCCTGTTTCTTTTAAGGAACTAGGTGTGCAATTACCCCCAGGCACAGCTAGAGGGAGCAGGAACAGACATTCAGGAGTTAATGAGCCTGGGAACTCTGATGACTTGCACCTGGAAGTGAACCCGGAAGTCATTCCAAGGAGTTTGCTTTATAAATCAGAACAGAATGCTTGTAGAGCAGAGAAGGCTGGGAAGTACCCAGAGAAGGCTGGGAAGTACCCAGAGAAGGCTGGGAAACACCAAGAGGAGGCAGAGAAGACTGAGAGGAACCTGAGAAGGAACAGACTTCACAAGGCTGGGAGCCAGAAGGCCCAAACTGACCCTGCTGCACAAGGGAAGTTTGCTAGAGCCAGCTCTAAGGTGAGAGTGTCTGCCACGCCCTGTTCTTACAGTCTGCCTGAATCCAGAACAGAGAGACAGAAGCCAAGAACCAGGGAGAAGGGTTCTGAGAAGAACTTACAATCTCTGAAGGATTATTATCAAGTTTTACCAGGTCAGAAAGGAAAGCACTTTTATGGTCAGCTGGAGTTCTTACCCAGAGAGAGAGGGGAATCCAGGACAAGTTTTACTCAACGGCCCAGAAGCACGGCTATATCCAATGCTGGCAGGCAGAGGCTCTGCTGCCAAAGGAAAGTGACTGGAGGAGAAAACACTGTGGGTTCCAACTCGTCCAAATCCAGGTATGAATCACTAACCAATGACTGTGAATACTGTGCTCCTAAAAGCTCTGCTAAAACCCGTGCCCCTTATGTGAGGGAAAGGAAACCAGATTGGTTTAACCAAATTCCTGCAGCCTTGAGAACCCCTGGCTATGGGAAGCCAGACCCCAGAGTTCTAGCCTACAAGTCTGGGTCAGACAGGGACAGTGAATATTCCTCTACTGAATATAGCGAAGGAGATTCTATGGAAATTGAATACCCAAATACTGTTCCCTTATCTCTGCCAGAACTTATGGAATGTGACTTGTGCACGGCCTCAGCTCCAGAATCTGTGTGCTCTGTATAGTGAAGAAGAATTAATGAAATTTAATGGCTGTTTTCTTGTACTGAATTCCGGTAGTGAAGCTTGCCTTAATTGTGAAGCAACAATTAAGCAACTATTGTAAATACTGGTACCTTTTTGACACAAAAGGACTTTCTGTTTTCAATGATTATCTCTTATGTTGAACCTTTGCATATAACGGGGAATAAAAGCCTTATTTCCCTCCACCTGGTCTCATTAATGAGTGCTCCTAGGTAGTTGGAATCTGTGAGGTCACTTCTCTCAACTATGCCGAGTGAACTTACATTCCCTGGACTGCCTAGTATAATCTTTGCCCGGGGTCACCCCAACATTCTTAAGGCGTAGACGGGGCAGCCTCCGCGACAACCAGCATACCGCAACATTCAGCACATATGATCATACAGGAAGTTCTTAGGGATAGAGGAGATTTGACTTCAGAGCATAGTTTGTTTTTACAACAAATAGCAGCACTAACTCTGTTTGAAATTTTTTTTATTTTTGAGAAACAGATTTATCATCAAATTGCAGGGGTGGCCATGGGGGCCACATGTGCCCCCTCGATTGCAAACTTCTACATGAGCGTCTTTGAAAAACATTTTTTGCCGTTTTCTCCTTTTTTGGCCCATGTAAAATCTTGGCATCGTTACATTGACGACATTTTTATGCTATGGCAAGGGTCTCAAAGAGAATTACATAATTTTGTGCAATGGCTAAATACTTGTGGCAATAATTTGACGTTTACCTTTGAAAGTCATGAAAAACAGATCACTTATTTAGATGTTTTAATTATTCGTGATTTTGATGGATGGAAGACCACGGTGTTTCATAAACCCACTCATAAGAACACGTTCTTACATTATTCGAGTGCTCATCCGATAGGATTGAAAGATGGTCTGCCCATATCACAGTTTCTACGATATCGTAGAAACTGTTCCACTATTACAGAACATAAACAGTCGTCTAAATATCTTAAGACAAGTTTTTTGAATAGAGGGTATCCATCAAAAGTTATTCATCGTGCCTATCGTCGGGCCTTATATAACAATCGAGATCTGTTATTACTTTCTGAAGATAAATCCGTCAAGCAATTAGCGGAACGAAAAGTGAATTTAGTTACCACCTTTTCACCTTTGAGTGCAAAAATTCAAAAGATCATAAAAAAGCACATGGCAATTTTGGAAGTAGTACCTGCACTTAAGGATTTAACAGTACGGTGTGTATGGAAACGCAATAAAAATTTAAAGGAATTTTTATCTCCCACTGTTCTAAGACCATTAGATTGGGATCCAACAAATAGAAAAATGGGAAGACATACAAAATGTGGCCACTGTAACATCTGTTGTATTACTTTGGAGATTTCTGAATTCAGCCATAGAGGAGAGAAGTTAGATTTGAGGCATGTCACGGATTGTGAATCAAAGTCGCTAGTGTGTGTGATTCGGTGTCCCTGTTCGCTGTTATACATCGGGAAAACGATTCGAGCTTTGAAGACTCGTATGCAGGAACATCAAAGTAGACTAAGATGTAAACGAACAGAAGCACCTATTGTGCAACATTGTCTAAATTTTGGCCATACTTTTGAAATGTTACGTTGTTGGTGTATAGAAGCAGTTACGCAAGGAACACAAGGGAAGTCACAGGAACAAAAGCTTTCTTATCAAGAACAATGGTGGATTCACCGACTTCATACAGTTCAACCGGAAGGTCTGAATGTCAGTGTCGATTGGTTGGCGTGCGTTTGAGCTGTTCCAATCAGCTAGTAATGAATCAGGCTATTTAAACATCTGTAAGAGCGCATGCGTGGCGTCCAAGACAATTTGAGATCAGCGAAATAATGAAATCATGACCGGTGAAGGGTACTAAACCGGTAAATCAATGGAAAGATATTGCTAAAGAGGAGTGATGTATATATTTTGAGATAACTTTTTTATATCTTGCAAGTTTTAACCACGTAATATTGCTGTTTATGTTACTACAGAACGCTATCTCAGAATATTGTGGAAAGTGAATATTCAATTGGTCCCTAAAACAAAGCATTTCATATCTTCCCCTTGAAAAACCCAATCGGAGAAACGCCGGAGCGCTTGGAGGATTGAGGCGTTGGGGATTATTAATTCTGCTGTTTGCCAAAGAAAGGGGCATTTTCTGACACCATTCTACATAAGATAAGTGGTGAACGTTATCATTTTATATAAAATAATTAATGAAACTAATGAAAAACAAGAAAAAGCTAACAAGCAATATTTACACAATTTAAAAAAATACTTGCTAAAGGTCGTTGATGTGAACGGACACTGTGATGGGAGAGGTTGCCTAACCCATAATTAAGTGTCAAAACTTTACCGTTTATCTGAGACCACCAGCAAGTTATTATAGTGAATTGTGGTTATATAATAAGTAATTGAGTGAATTTGATTGCCTTAGAATGTTCCATATTTCTTGGCAGAGCCTTGTAAGTATGGTAAAAGCTGCATCAGATTGCTGCAATACTTCTATAGGAATGCCATCAATGCCTGGTGCTTTGTTCTTTGATAAGGCTTTCAATGCTGCTTCAACTTCTTCTTTCATCACCAATGGTTCCCGATTATAAGGTACAGGTTGAAATGACTGTTAGTCCACTTGATCTTTATCATATAAAAACTCTGTATATTCCTTCCACCTTTTCTTGATCTTCTCAGCATCATTCAACATAGAACCTTGAGCATCTTGTAACATTCCAGTTTAAGGCTGGAACTTTTTCTTTAACTCTCGTAGCTTTAGGAAAGCCGATCTTGTTCTTCCTCTAATAGTTTCTGCTTCTATTTCCTTGCATGCGTCATTGTAGTACTTTTCCTTGTCCTTTCTTGCTGCACGTTGGAAATCTCTCTTGAGTTCTGTGATTGTCTTTCTTTCTCCTCTGGCTTTAGCTTCTCTGCGTTTCTGGGCAATTTTCAGAGTTTCTTCCGTCATCCATTTTGGCGGTTTTTGCTTTTTCACCTTTTGTAGAGATTTCTCACTTTCTTCCAACACAACCTTCTTGATGTCATTCCATAACTCTTCCAGAGCTCTGTCATTTGTATCTAAAGCAGCAAATCGATTTTGCAGGCAGTCTTTAAAATTCCAGTGGTATATTCTCAAGGTCATATTTTGCTGCATTCATGAGTGGTTTGCTCTTTTTCAACTTTAGCTTGAGTTTTCATACTAGTAGTTGATGATCTGTACTACAGTCCGCTCCAGGTTTTGTCTTTTTTGATGTTATAGAGCTTTTCCATCGTTGACTTCCACAGATGTAGTCAATTTGATTTTTATACAATCCATTGGGTGAAGTCCATGTGTACAGTCGCCACTTGTGTTGCTGGAAGAAGGTGTTTGAGATGAATAGATCATTGGTCTTGCAGAATTCTATCAGTCGTTCTCCAGCTTCATTTCTGTTGCCAAGTCCATATTTTCCAACTACTTTGCTTTCTTCTTTGTTGCCAGCTTTTGCATTCCAGTCACCCATGACTATCAGGATATCCTGTTTGCATGTTTTGTCAATTTCAGCTTGTACTTGTTCATAGAACTCTTCAATTTCATTCTCTTCTGCAGCTGTTGTTGGGGCATATACTTGAATTATAGTTGTGTTGATAGGCAATCCTCGTAGACGAATAGAGATTAAGCGTTCGCTGACTGCATTGTATTTCATTACAGTTCTTGCAAGTTTCTTCTTTATTATAAATGCAACACCATTTCTTCTTTGTCTTTCATTTCCAGCATAGTAGACCATGTGATCATCTGATGCAAAGTGCCCGATGCCAGTCCATTTCAGTTCGCTGACACCCACCATAGAGTTTTTACAGGTTCTCAGTAGCCTGTAGCTGGGGAGTCCCATATGTGAGGACTGACTTCCTGCTTGTTCCCGGAGAAATCATAGTTACTCACCTGTAACAGGTGTTCTCTGGGGACAGCAGGAATCAGCCGCACAACTCTCCCTCCTCCCCTTGGAGTTGCTTCTTTACCATATTTTAATTGTTTGCCATCTTAGGGCCCCACTCCTGAGTGGGAGGCCCTAATGCTGGCAGTGGAGCGCAGTGCTTCTGCCTTCCTTGCTGCCCAACAGGCGCTGGTGCTAGGTCCCGCTGGCACGTGCTCTGAGACCTCGAGGGCGACACCTGTCTTGGCTCCCCAGACTGCCATGGCAACCCCCGAGAGCCAAGAGCCTCATGAGAGATCCCAGCAGAGGTCTCAATCTCCATCCCGGTCCTCAGGTGTGAGACCTTCCTGGGCCAGTGCCGCTTGCTCCAGAGGGGCTTCGGCCTCAAGGGCCCAGCGTGTTTCATGAGCCCTGCTTGAGCAGCCTAATTCTGAGTCTCCCTCGGAGATTTCAGACTGGGAGTCCAACGGGGATACTTCCCCTGAATCCCGGACTCTCTGGCACCTCCCTTCAGATCCTTTCCTGCCTGCTCAGAAGCAGTGGTCGCCTCCCGAGAACACCTCCTTTTTGGAGTTTGTGCGGGACATGGCTCGAGCCCTGGCGCTCTCTACACAATCTGAGGAGGAGCCCTGTGTATAGGAACTTGATATTTTGCAGTATAAGGCCCCACCGAGGGAATCCCTCAGGATCCCGGTTCTGCCCATCCTGAACCGGCTGCTCCTCCGCATGTGGGAGACACCTGTATCTATCCCCATTGTCAGCAAGCGCCTGGACACCATGTACAGGGTCCAGCAGGGACCCAGCTTCTGGAAGGCCCAGCTCCCCCATACCTCAATGGTAGTGGAATCTGCCATGCGGAAGCAGAAGAGCTTAAAGACTCACTCTTCGGTTCCATCGGGTAGGGAGTCTCATGCCCTCGACGCCCTCGGGCAAAAGGCTTACCAAGGTTCCATGCTGGCTTGTCGCATTCAGGCTTACCAGCTATATATCAGTACATTCCTTCGTGGCCTCGCGAAAGAACTCGGGGGCTTCCAAGCGGGCCTCAACAGCAATTACCTCCATCGCTTCCAGTCCCTACTGAAATCAATGGGGGTCTGTTCGAAGTATCTCTCTCATGCTGCATATGACAGCTTTGAGTCCTCTGCTCGGGTAGCAGCTGCAGGTACTGGGGCCAGGCGACAGGCCTAGCTCCAGTCCTCGGACCTCATACAATGGATCCAGGAAAAGTTGCTTGATGTACCATGCCTGGGCGAACAATTTTTCGGCAAACCAATGGAGGACAAGGCAGCGGAGATTGAGACGGAGTATGTAACCCGCACCCGCCTCTCTTAGAAGACTTCTTCCCTCCCGTGGAAGAAACAATAAGGCAAGAAGTCTTTCTTTCAGATGAAGGGTCTCCCCTATTGGAGCTACCCACCTTATCCCCCGGTGCCGGCTCCGCCTCAGGGTGGACAGGGCAAGAGCGGCCACCAGTGTTCCCGTAAGCCAAAGAGCCCTAAGAGCCAGACCCTGGCACCAGCTCAGTCTGCACCGGGTTCTTGATGCCAGATGCATAGCTGTTTGCCCTCTGGCGACCCAGCTGCCAGTGGGAGGGTGCCTGGTCCACTTTGCTTCCCGCTGGGAGTCTGTCACCTTATCTGGACCAGCTTCATCTGGACCAGCTTCCTACACCCTTCTGCCCTGAAGAGCCCCCTTGGCTCCCCGCTCATCTTCTTGGCGCAGGAGCTTGCCAACCTCCTCGAGGAGCGAGCAGTGGAAGTGGTTCCGCCGCACCTCAGAGGTTGCGGTTTCTACTCCTATTACTTCCTTGTGCTAAAGCAGACGGGCGGCTTCTGACCCATCCTCAATTTGAGAAATATCAACAAATATCTGGTGTGGGAGAAATTCAAAATGCTCTCTCTTGGCACCTTGCTGCCCTTCCTCCAGCAGGGCGACTGGCTAGGCACTTGGACCTTCGGGATGCGTGCACTCACATTCTCGTCCACCTGAAGCACAGAAAATACTTGCGCTTCAGGGTACAAGGGAACCACTACCAATGCAGGGTGCTTCCCTTCGGTCTCATGTCCACCCTGCGTGTGTTCACCAAGTGTCTCGCAGTAGCTGCAGCCCACCTGCGGTTGCAGGGCCCCTTCATCTATCCTTACCTAGATGATTGGCTCGTTACAGGGGAGACAGCTAACGAGGCATGGCGGGCCATGGCCTGCACCGTCCATCTCTTCAAGCACCTCGGCTTTGTGGTGAATTACCCAACATCCCACCTCACCCTGGTACAATCCCTGGAGTTCATCAGCATGTGCCTCAACACCCAGCGGACGACAGCCTTCCTTCCACAGAACAGGGCAGACCGGCTTATCGCTCTGGCCTCCGCTGTCCAGCGCTGCGATATATTCTCGGCCCAGGCCATGCTCCGTCGTCTTGACCATATGGCCTCGATGGTCCACATCATCCCTGATGCCCATCTGCATATGCGAGCAGCGCAGTGGTGCGTCTGCACTCAGTGGGCTCAGGTGACGGGCTGTCTCCGAGACGCTGTCTCAGTCACCTCCCAACAGTCTCTCGACTGGTGGCGGGACATCCAGAATCTGCTCTGAGGCATGCCGTTCCAGGCTCCACAACACAACGTGGTCTTGGGCTGGGGAGCGCACTGCGGCGAGCTCTGCATGTAGGGGACATGATCCCCTGAGGAGTCTGGACTGCTGATCAACCTCCTCGAACTCCGGGCAGTCCTCCTCACATTCTGGGCATTCAAGCACCGCGTTCACCATCAGATGGTGCTTGTCCAAACAGACAACAGGGTGGCGATGTTCTATATGAACAAACAGGAGGGCACTGGTTCGCACAGCCTTTGTCTGGAGGCGATAGCCTTGTGGTTCTTTGTGATCCGCCAAGATATAGACCTACATGCTACCTATCTCCCAGGTCAGGACAATGTCCTGGCAGACAGACTGAGTCGGATCCTCCAGCCACAGAAGTGACATCTCTGCCCGTAGACAGCGCAGTGGCTGTTCTGGCGTTGGGGGACTCCAGTCCTGGACCTTTCCGCCAGCCCAGCGAACTCGCAGCTCCTGCAGTTCTGTGGCCCGGTTCCCAACCCGAGCAAGGAAGCCTCTGATGCCTTCCTGCTGCTGTGAATACACGGCCTTCTGTATGCGTTCCCTCCCATCCCTCTCATAGTGTGGGCTCTCTTCAAGATTCAGCAGGACGGGGCCTCGGTGATCTTCGTGGCTCCGCGGTGGCCTCAGCAACCCTGGTTCCTGCTGCTGCTCTGTCTCTTGTCGGAGCTTCCGGTTCCCCTTGGCAGCACACCCTGCTTGTTGACACAGGTGGAGGATCTCCTGCTTCACCCAAACCTGCGGTCTCTATCCCTCACGGCTTGGTGGCTGAGCAGGTTGCGCCAGCCCCCCTTTGCTCCCGGTAGAGATTGAGGATATATTGCTGGCGTCACACAAGGACTCGACTAGGAGGGCTTACTTCTTTAAGTGGCATCGGTTCTCGGTGTGTGCTTGGAGGTACGGGTTGATCCATTCTCTTGCCCCACCCACCTGGTCCTAAGTACCTGCTCCATCTTTGCAGGTGGGCCTGAAGTCCAACTCGGTCAGGGTCCACCTGAGTGTGATCTTGGCCAACCACCACCCGGTCGAGGGTGGAACCCTCTCGGGCCAGCCCCTAGTTGCCTGCTTCATGCATGGGCTGCTTTTTTCCAGGCCCCCGTCTGGCCATCTCCGACAGAGTCGGATCTCAATATCGTCCTCACGTGGCTAACCCAGCCGCCCTTCGAGCTGATGGTGTCCTGCTCGCTTTGGCACCTTTCCTGGAAGGAGAGTCAGTGAGCTGCAGGCCCTGATGGCCCCATATCAGCCATATCAGCCAACTTCTTACACAAGATTCTATGGGAACTCACCCGAAGTTTCTCCCGAAGGTTGTCTCGGATTTTCATTTCAACCAGGAGATAGTGCTGCCGACCTTCTTTCCGAAGCCCCACGATAACTGGGTGTCGGCGATCCTCCACACCCTCGTCTGTAAAAGGGCTCTCTCCTTCTACCTGCAGTGCAGGCAGGCCCACCGCAGGTCTCAGCGGCTCTTCATCATATACGATCCTGCCCGCTTGAGGCTTGCAGTCACCAAATGGACCCGCTCCCTCTGGGTGGAAGATTGTATCGCCTTTGCCCATGCTCAGGCAGGGCTACTGCTGGATCACCAAGTCACCGCACACGGCAGTGTCGGTGGCACATCTGCGCTCCATGCCCCTGGTGGACATCTGACGAGCCGCAACCTGGTTCTTGGTTAACACCTTTCCGATGCATTACTGCCTGGAGAGGGAGTCCCGTCAGCATAGTGCCTTCGGCCACACCATATTCCTTAATCTGTTCGGGGTTTAGGCAACTCCAGCCCTCTGACCCTTCTTCTGCGGCTACTGGGAGTGTGGTCTTCCAGGGACCTGGGGTTCTCAGGCTGTCTTCGGTTACCAGTGTCTGCTCAAGGCTCACCGTGGCACTTTTCTACAGGTCCTCGGTAGCCTGTAGCTGGGGATTCCCATATGTGAGGACTGACTTCCTGCTTGTTCCTGGAGAAAGCATAGTTACTCATCTGTAACAGGTGTTCTCCAGGGACAGCAGGAATCAGTCCTCACAACCCACCCACCTCCCCTAGGAGTTGCCCACTCTTTTTTTAGATTTTTATCCTTTGCCTGAGCTATGTCATCTGATTGATCAAGATGGCACCCTTGGATGGGAAGGGGACCACGCATGTGTGGTGGCATTCCCAAAGGCTTTCTTTGAAAGCTGGGGAAATGCTCCGCTCAGGCTCCATCGGTGCCGACATCACCCCATATGTGAGGACAGATTCCTGCTGTCCCTGGAGAACACCTGTTACAGGTGAGTAACTACACTTTAGAAGGCAACAGCAGGGCTATGCTGGAAAATGGAAAGGAGATGAGAGGGGAGAATAGAAATGAGTAAAGCAGAACCATATTAGTCTACCAAAGATTTATAGAAAACTGAGACAGAAGTAGTGTAGAGATGATAAATTTATGAGGTTGCCAGATGTTTAGAGATGTGCGAAGGTAGCGGACCTCATGCGCCACCTAGATAAGATCTTAGATAGTGCTGGGGAGGAGTCTGCTGTCTTGGTACATGTCGGTACTGTGATGGTGCAGAAAGCAGAGAGAATAGAGAAAGAGGGAAAAAACACATTTTCCCCAGATAGTAGGGAAAGAACCAGAAGTTTAAGGGTTAAAACTTCTGAACTAGAAAAAAACTCTCCACAGAAAGCAGGTAGCAAGGAGACACACCCCAGTTCCATGGTTACCAACCCTGCTCACGAGGGACAGTTGGGTGTGGGTCCAGGAAGCCGAAGGGGAAAGCACTCATATAAACTGCCAGAGAGTGAACTCAGGGGAGAGGAAGCAGCAGAGGAGGACAGAAAGGAGTCTGAACTCAGAGGGAAGCCTGAACTCAGAGAGAGGTCTGAGAACCGTGAAGGGAAACGCTTGACGAGGATTCCTAGTTCTGGTTCCAGTGCAGCTTGGAACAGGTCAGAACGTCCCAGGAGGGGAGGAGGTCCTAGAAGCTCTGGAGAACCACGCAAAGAAGGTACCCGGGGAGTCAAGGGAGCTTCATTGGAAACCTCTGGGAGAAGGGCAGAGCCAGCCAGAGGAGTTGGAGCTAACCCAGGGCCCTGTAAGGGAGACAGGAGATATACTTCTAGAAGGAAAGCTTACCCAGGGGAGTTGGTCAGCCATGTTGGCAGCAGAAGCCCTTCCCCCGAAGTATGCATGGAGCATGAGCCTTCAGCAGTAAAGCCTGTTAAGTGCTCAATTCCAAAAGATAAGGTGAGCAGCCTAAAGCCTTCTATTAACTCCTTAAAAGCTAAGAGACTTTCCAACTGCTATACTATTCCTCAGAGAAGGAAGGACACTGCCTTGACTAAAGTCTTAGAAATCCTGAAGGGATTAAAGCCAGATAGTTTTGAGTCTGAATCCTGTGCCTCTCAAGCAGACTCTGACCTGGAGAGTATGGAAATAGAGATGCCTGGTTTAATAGAGGAGAATTCTGATGAGGAAATGTAATGTTCGGTAGCCTCTAGGCATTGAGAAAGGCTAGAACATTTGCAGAAGCTTTAAACCTGGCAGCTGCTCCTTCAAGAGAGCACGGCTGGGAAATATGCAAATAAGGTTCCTGAAGTTTTAAGCGTAGCTGAGTGTGTGAGCATTTGCATGCTAGAAAGTGGAAAGCCTGAGATACAACAAGCTAAAGGAATTACTTGGTGGAAAGAAAGAAAAACCAATGTGTAACAGAAGTTTGCCTGCTTGGAAATGTAACAACTTCTGTTTGTTTTAAAGCTATGAAAGAAGATGGGTTTTTTTTCTAATTCTTTTTGCACCGGAGTTTCAGTGCTGTGTTTGTTTATAGTATGAGGAAATACTGTGTTTTCATTTAAGTGCCAAAGCTGAAGAGAAGCGAGTTTGCCTTTGTTTGATGCTGTTGGAAAATATCCTTACCTTATCCTGATAATTGGAATCTTTAAAGTTCCTTTGACTGAAAATAATAAAAATCCTGTGTGCCTATAATTACCATCTCGGCTGGATTATTACACAACTACAAGAAATAGGCACTTAGAACAAATAAATATATTGACTGCCCGTTCCCAAGCCTTAGGCAACCGCCTGGGCAAGGGAGGTGGTGACAGTACCAATGACATAGGAAAATGTGGTAGGGAGGTTCTGGAGGCTAAATTTAGGCTTTTAGGTAGGAAGTTGAAATCCAGAACTTCCAGGGTAGCGTTCTCCGAAATGCTTCCCGTTCCACGTGCAGGACCCAAAAGGCAGGCAGAGCTCCGGAGTCTCAATGCGTGGATGAGACAATGGTGCAGAGATGAGGGTTTTGGATTTGTTAGGAACTGGGGAACATTCTGGGGAAAGGAGGGGCTCTTCCGAAGGGATGGGCTTCACCTTAACCGGGATGGAACCAGGCTGCTGGCATTAACCTTTAAAAAGGAGATAGAGAAGCTTTTAAACTAGATAATAGGGGAAAGCCGACAGTCGCCCAAGAGCGGATGGTTCGGAAGAATGTATCCTTGAAGGATACTACCAAAAGCAGAGAGGTTTCAAAAAAGAGTAAAGTAGCCCAAATGCCCTCGGGTATGGAGCAGACAGAGCTTAAAGATCCCAAATTACCCATGTCTACCAATAGCCAAATTAATATGAATAAAATACAGTCTCTAAAATGCTTGTATGCAAATGCTAGAAGTCTAAAAAATAAGATGGGAGAGTTAGAATATATAGCACTAAATGAAAGGTTAGATATGATTGGAATATCAGAGACATGGTGGAAGGAGGACAACCAGTGGGACACTGTGATACCTGGGTACAAACTATATTGTAATGATAGAGCTGATCAAATTGGTGGAGGGGTTGCGCTCTATGTTAGAGAGGGCATTGAGTCAGAAAGGATTAAAGTTTTGCAGGAAACAAAATTTGCTGTAGAATCTCTATGGATTGAAATTCCATGTAAAAAGGGGAAAGCGATGGCAGTGGGGGTGTACTATCGACCGCCTAGCCAGAATGAACAAATGGATGATGAAATGCTCAAAGAAATCAAGGAAGTTAACAAAAGTTATAGCGCAGTAATAATAATGGGTGATTTCAATTAACCCGGTATCGACTGGGTCAGTGTCACGGCAGGACATGATAGGGAGATAAAGTTCCTAGATGAAATAAATGACTGCTTCTTGGAGCAGCAGGTTCATGAACCGACCAGAGGGGAAGCCATATTACACCTAGTCCTTAGTGGAACACTAGATCTAGTGCAAGAGATAAGGTTGTTGGGGCCACTTGGCAATAGTGATCATAGCATGATCGCCTTTGATTTAATTAGTGGAGGAGGGATAGTAAGGAAATCCACAGTACTACCTTTTAACTTTCGAAAGGGAGACTATGATAAAATGAGGAAAATAGTTAACAAATAACTAAAAGGAGCAGTTGCAAAGGTTAAAGACTTACATCAAGGTTGGGTGGTGTTGAAAAATACTATCTTGGAAGCCCAGACCAGCTGTATTCCACGCTTTAAGAAAAGTGGAAGGAAGTCCAAAAAACTGCCAGCATGGTTTAAAGGTGAGGTCAGAGAGGCTGTTGTTGCCAAAAAATCATCTTTCAGGAAATGGAAAAAAGAAACAAACGACGAAACCTGGAAACAGCACAAGCACTGGCAAGTCAAATGCAAGGCATTGATAAGGCAGGCAAAGGGAGAATTTGAGAAGAAGCTTGCTGCGGAAGCAAAAACGCGAAATAAAGACTTTTTCAAGTACATTCGTAGCAAAAAACCTGTGAGAGAGTCAGTTGGTCCATTAGATGATAGAGGGGTTAAAGGGGCACTAAGAGGTGACAAGGCGATAGCGGAGAGACTGAATGAATTCTTTGCTTCGGTCTTTACTGAGGAAGATGTAGGGATGTTACCCATGACTGAAGTGGTATTTAAAGGTGTGGAAGAATTGAAGGAAATATCGATACATCGGGAAGATGTATTACAACTATTAGATAAACTGAAGAGTAGCAAATCACCTGGGCCGGATGGTATACATCCAAGGGTGTTGAAAGAACTGAAATATGAGATTGCAGACCTGCTATTAGTAATCTGTGTACTATCATTAAAATCATCTCTAATACCTGAAGATTGGAGGATTGCCAATATAACACCAATTTTTAAAAAGGGTTCCAGGGGTGATCCGGGAAATTACAGACTGGTGAGCCTGACGTCAGTACCGGGAAAAATGGTAGAAACCATCATAAAGAATAAAATTACTCAGCATGTAGATAGTCATGGCCTAATGGGAGACAGCCAACATGGCTTTAGACAAGGAAGATATTGTCTTACTAATCTGTGAGGTTGTCAAATTTGCAGATGACACAAAACTATTTCAAGTTGTTAAAACCCAAGAGGATTGTGGAAAATTGCAAGAGGATCTTGATAAATTGGAAGACTGGGCATCAAAATGGCAGATGAAATTTAATGTGGACAAGTGCAAAGTTATGCACCTATGGAAGAACAACCCAAACTATGGTTACACGATGCAAAGTTCCACATTAGGAACCACCACCCAGGAAAAAGATTTAGGCGTCATTGTGGATACCATGTTAAAACCCTTGGCCCAGTGTGCAGCGGCGGCCAAGAGAGCAAATAGAATGCTAGGTATCATAAGGAAAGGAATGGAAAATAAAACAAAAGATATTATAATGCCTCTGTATCGTTCCATGGTGAGACCACACCTTGAATATTGTGTGCAATTCTGGTCGCCGTATTTTAAAAAGGATATAACGATTTTAGAAAAGGTTCAGAGAAGAGCCACCAAAATGGTAAAGGGGATGGAAGGATACTCCTATGAAGAAAGGCTAAAAAGGTTAGGGCTCTTTAACCTGGAAAAGAGACGGCTGAGCGGAGATATGATAGAAGTCTATAAATTAATGAACGGAGTGGAACGGGTAAACGTAGATCGATTGTTTACCTTATCAGAATATAGAAAGACTAGGGGACATGCAATGAAGCTACAGGGTAAACTATTTAAGACTAATAAAAGAAAAATTTTTTTCACTCAACGTGTAATCAAACTCTGGAATTTGTTACCGGAGGATGTAGTAAAGGCTGTTAGTGTAGCTGGGTTTAAAAAAGGTTTGGATAAGTTCCTGGAGGAAAGGTCCATAAACCATTATTAAGAAGGGACCCAGGATATCAATGCTTGAACCAGTACAAGCATTGTGGAACCTGTGTCATTTGGGGAAACTGCTAGGTACATATGACTTAGATTGGCCACTGTTGGAAACAGGATACTGGGCTTGATGGACCTTGGTCTGACCCAGTATGGCATATCTTATGTTCTTATGACTCCTGGATCCTTTCATCGGACAGAGGGGAGCATAGTGAGCAAGGAAAATCAAAACAAGGTGAAGGAAGGAAGAACATCCCTTGAGCTTGCATCTGAATTAAGGGAGAAAGTGGTGGCAAGCCAGAATATGGAACGCTTCATCCTTGAGCAGGGGCCACGCTAATCTTCTCTGTATCATTCCAATTTTAGTATATGTGTTGCCGAAGCAAGAAAGTATGTAATTTTATTTCTTGCTTCCTCTTCTTTTCCACATTCACTCCATAGTTTTATTTCTGTTTGGTCTTCCCTTTGTGACTCCACTCAGAGTCACTGGGGTCTGCCATGCTCAATCATGGTTGGCAACCAACTTCACAATGCTGTTACACTGTGGCTAACTGTTCCCAGCTATGGTCACTGATTGTCACATTATAGGGAGCATCTCCCAACTATGGATGGATATTATGTCATATGATTCAGTCCTAACTAGCGATTTATCTAGAAAAGAACATCAAATCCATTAGCCCTCAGGGTTGCCACCTACTGTTGTATACTTGGGTATTTTTGGTGTTTCCTGGGGAGCACAGGGTGTGTGTTTGAGGGGCACAGCTTACAGTACAGTTGCTGTTTATAACCCTCAGTAGTTCCCTGCAGGTCCTTTTGTTGATTCATAGACTCCATCATGTTCATGGGAGCAGATCTCTGTGCAGGAAATAGCCGCTATTTGCATCTAATCTCATTTGACTTCTATTTCCATTTAATATGTTTCCAGCAGTGCTGTTGCGGCTGTGTATTTATCTACTAATGAATCATACTTGGATGTATATAGACACACAAGCAGAAACTGTTTTGGCAATTTTGAGCATTTTGCAAGATGTTTTCCTTATTGTCTCTACAGATTCTTCTTGGTCTTTTTAGGCCTCCCTGCTCATTCAGAAAAATTTCCTGCTAGGACTACAGTGCCAGATACATCAGGTTTTAACACAGCTATATCAAGGCAGCCTTTTGGCTGAGAGTTATGGATAGTGACTCTCTGAGACAGATCCATGCTGTACTTACTATATTCAGCTCCTCAGAGACATTTGATATACTTCCCTGTGGTAGTGTGGGATGCTGTGGGAAGGGGTTTTCTGTTCATCACAGACCATACAGCAGTTCATGGAAACAAAATAAGCTTTTATTCTGTCCCAGCTTGTTAAACCTCCACAAAGCAAAACCCAGAAGAGACAGCAGTTCAAGGAAAACAAAAGCAGCTTTACTTCGGTCCCAGCTTGTTAAACCTCCACAAGCTGGTTCTCCCAGCCCTTCCTCCAGCCCCAATTAAAGTTCCTACATCAGAACTCCTCTGCACAACTTGCCTTGGAAGGATTTCTGGCTCCACTGGCCTCTCTCCCTTCTGCAGCCTGCTGGGTTCTTAACCTCTCCCTGTGAGCCACAACCTCACAGCCCTGAACTCTGAGCTGCAGACTCTCTTTAAGGGGACTGTTGATAATCCCTTTGGAGAGGGATGGGTAACGTTCTACAGACCCCATCATATGTTCCATTGAGCACCATATGTCCCATTGAGCACCTGCCTCACCCATATGTCCCACTGAGCACCTGTCTCACCCAGGACCTCCACGCAGGAAAGAAAGTCCACGTTCAAGTGAGTCCAACCAGCCCTAAGGTAGACTTGGAACTGGTAAGGTTGAGACTGAAATGCCACTGCATAATATGGCCATTGGACTCCTTATGTTGACCCAGCAACTTGAGGGGTTGGTGGTCTGTTATTAGTATAAACGGATGGCTGAGCGTGTAGTATTTGAAGGTCTCAAGTGCCTACTTAACAACCAGGGCTTTCTTCTCGATCACCGCATAATAGTGTTCCCGGTCAAGCAACTTCCTGCTGATTAAATGCTATGGAATGTTCTTCGCCCCTGACTTCCTGGGTCAGAATGGCTCCTAGGCCCATCCCTGAGGCATCAGTTTGCACAATAAATGATAGAGAGAAATCAAGATCTTCTTGAGGCACTGGAAGGCCAGGTCCAGGTCCTGTGACCACTGAATCCATTCAGGAGCTCTCTTCCGAAGGAGATTGGTTAATGGCTCCGCCACCTCTGCAAAATCAGGGATGAATCGGTGGTAATAGCCAATTAATCCAAGGAAGACATGAGCTTCTTTCTTCAACTTCGGGATGGGGACCTGGGCAATAGCTTCCACCTTCTGTTGTTGAGGTCGTATCTGCCCATTTCTGATTAAATATCCCAGGTATTGAACATCCCAACCTCTCAGAAAACATTTCTTGGGGTTGGCCATCAACCCAGCCTTCCACAGGCTGGTCAACATGGCTTATACTTGGGTTAGATGGGTAGTCATAGAAACATAGAAACATGATGACAGAAAAAGACCACAAGGCCCATCTAGTCTGTCCTTCCATAACAACTACAACAGTCCACTTTTTACCTTTAGAGATCCTCTGTGTTGGTCCCATGCTTTTTTGAATTCAGTTACTGTCCTCATCTCTACCACCTCCACTGGGAGACTATTCCACGGATCCACTACTCTTTCCGTAAAGAAATATTTCCGCATATCACTCCTGAATCTATCTCCCTTCACCCTCATCCCATGTCCCCTCGTAGCAGAACTTGCTTTCAATTGAAAGAGGCTCTCTCCCTGAACATTTATGCCACGGAGGTATTTAAACATCTCAATCATATCACCTCTATCCCGCCTTTCCTCTAAGGTGTACATATTAAGATCCTTAAGTCTGTCCTCATATGCTTTATAATGAAGCCCATTAATCATTTTAGTAGCAACCCTCTGCACCGACTCCATCCTGTTCACATCCTTTTGAAGGTGCGGTCTCCAGAATTGCACACCATACTCCAAATGAGGTCGCACCAAAGACTTATACAGAGGCATTATCACCTCCTTTTTTCTGCTAGCCATTCCTCTCCGTATGCACCCAAGCATCCTTTTAGCTTTTGCCGTCGCCTTTTCTACCTGTTTAGCTACTTTAAGATCATCAGACACAACCACGCCTAGGTCCCGCTCTTCTTTAGTGGACAAAAGTACTTCACCTCCTATACTGTATTGCTCCCTTGGATTGCTGCAGCCCAAATGCATGACCTTACATTTTTTAACATTAAATCCCAGCTGCCAAATTCTAGACCATTCTTCAAGCTTAGCTAGATCCCTCCTCATGTTATCTATACCTTCCTGGGTGTCTACTCTATTGCAGATTTTGGTATCATCCGCAAAGAGGCAAACCTTACCCGACAGCCCTTCCGCTATATCACTAACAAAGATGTTAAAAAGAATCGGACCAAGGACAGATCCCTGGGGCACACCACTGGTAACATCCTTCTCCTCAGAGTGAGCTCCATTTACTTGTACTCTTTGTCGCCTCCCACCCAACCAATTTCTAACCCAAGCAGTAACTTTAGGGTCCATCCCTAGGGTGCTCAGTTTGTTTATAAGTCGCCTGTGAGGAACAGTGTCAAAGGCTTTACTGAAATCTAAATACACCACATCTAGAGCTCTCCCTTGGTCCAACTCCCTGGTCACCCAGTCAAAGAAATCAATCAGATTTGTTTGACAAGACCTGCCTCTGGTGAATCCATTCTGCCTCGGATCCTGTAATCCGTCGGACTCCAGAAACCTCACTATTTTCTCTTTCAGCAGCGTTTCCAATAATTTACTCACCACCGAAGTTAAACTAACCAGCCTGTAGTTTTCAACCACATCCTTACTTCCGCTTTTGTGTAAAGGCACCACATGAGCCTCTCTCCAGTCCTTTGGCACCACTCTCGACTCCAACGAGGCATTGAAAAGGTCAGTCAGTGGAGTTGCTAGAACGTCCCCAAGTTCCCTCAGTATTCTAGGGTGTATCCCATCCGGTCCCATCGCTTTGTCTACTTTAAGTTGAGCTAGTTTCTCACGAACACAGTCTTCTGAAAATTGTTCAAGATATCCCTCGCTTCTGTACTTATTTGTGGGTATTTTCTGAGGTCCTGCTCCTGGTTTTTCATCTGTGAACACAGAACAAAAATATTTGTTAAGCAATTCCGCTTTATCCTTATCAGCTTCTACATATACCCCCCCTGCACCCTTGAGTCTGACAATACCACTTTTGCCCTTCCTCTTCTCACTAATATATCTGAAAAATGTCTTATCCCCCCATTTTATTGCATTGGCTATTTCCTCCTCCTTTTGAATCTTTGCCTTCTTGACTACTTTGCTAGCTTCTCTAAGTTTTTCCAAATACAGATGCCTATCTTCCTCTCTCTGTGATCTCTTGTATTTCATGAAGGCCTCCCTCTTTTTCTTCACTTTTTCAGCTACTTCCTTCGAAAACCATAGCGGTCTCCTGTTCCTTTTGCCTTTATTTACCATTTTAACAAAAAGGTTGGTTGCCTTTAAAATACCCCCTTTCAGTTTTGCCCACTGTTTTTCTACATCCCCCAGCTGTTCCCATCCCACTAACGACTCCCTGAGGTATTGGCCCATCTTCGCAAAGTTAGTCTTCCTAAAGTCTAAGATCTTCACCTTGGAATGGATTCTAACAGCCCTAGTCCTAATACTGAACCACACCATCTGGTGATCACTGGATGCAAAATGATCTCCCACTACAACATCCAGTCTCTGCTGTGGATGACGTTGTTGTCAAGGTATGCAGCCGCATACTTCTTGTGCGGTCTCAGCAGGCATTTGACTAGGCATTGAAACATGGCAGGAGCCCCGTGTAATCCAAAGGGCAATACTGTAAACTGGAATAGACCTTGTGGTATTGACAAAGCAATCTTCTCCTTAGCAGCTGGGGTCAAGGGGTCCTGCCAGTATCCCTTGGTCAAATCCAGGTTGAAATAAAGCATGCTCCACTGAGTTGCTTTATTAGCTCATCTACTCTGGGCATGGAAGGGCTGGTCCAAAGGTTTCTGCTGCCCTAGGCAGAAATCCCGCCACTCCCCCATGCCAAGCCATCCCCCACTGCCGCCGATTCTGTCTTGGGGGGAGGTGAGCAGTTGTGGCGGTGGCAGCAGCAGTATTTTAAAAGCAGCAGCTTTGTTGTTGCCCATCGCAGGCCATGTGCTTTAGCACAAATGGCCTGCTACTTCTGACCCCGCTCCAACAGTATGTTGCGTTAGAGAGGGATCAGAATTGGCAAGTCATGTGTGCCAAAGCACATGGCCTGCTGCAGGCAACAAAGTGATGCCACAAAGCCACCCATCTGGGTCAGCCGCCTGCTCGCCTAGTGGATGGGCTGGCCCTGGGGCATGGGATGTGCTTCCAATTTAAAATCTGCATTAACCCTCTGGACATCAATGCAGAATCTGATGCTTCTATCGGGATTAGAAACCAAAATGATGGGTGTTGACCAGTCACTCCTAGACTCTTCTATAACTCTCATGTTAAGCCTCTCTTCCAGCTCCTTGGGGCTGGCCTGTCACTGGGCCTCCAGAGTCTGATAGCGTCATTGCTGGATAACCACCCTAGAGTCAGTAATGATATCATGACAAATGAACTGGGTTCGTCCTGTGTGGGCAGAGAACACCTTTAGGTTCCAGTGGATCAATCCTTCTAGATCTCTTTTCTGGGTAGCAGAGAGCTGGTTTCCAATTGGGACTTGAGCTGGATTCAACAGGGCTGAAATTTCTGGTCCAAAATCATCTCCCTGTATCACCATAGCCATCACTGGAGTCCACTTTTTCAATAGGTTAATATGGTAAATTTTGACTTTCTTCTATTTATCTGGTGGGGCAATCTTGTAGTTAACAGGCTCCACTTTCTCTTCCACCTCATAGGGCCTCTGCAGTTTACAGAGTAACTTGTTCTCGGATGAGAGCAACAAGACTAAAAATCTGTCTCCCAGTTAGAAGATGTAGGAGATTATAGCTTCTGGCTTGCTTGGCTTGGGTTTTTTCCTCAGCCAGTCTTGCATTTATATAAGGTACTTCACCAAATTACTCCTGACATGGGGTTCTTCTTCACAGGTTTCCCTTACCATGTCGAATATGCCTCTTGGCCATCTTCCGAAGAGCAACTCAAAAGGCGAAAACCCTGTGGAACTCTGTGGTACCTCGCAGATGGCAAACATCAAATAAGGTAGGAGAATTTTCCATTTCTTCCCATCCTCCTGTATGAACCTTTTTAACATCTGTTGCAGAGTTTTATTGAATCGCTCAATGAGGCCATCTATCTGTGGATGATATACTGATATTTGCAGCATCTTGACTTTCACCAAGGCACACACTTACTTCATCACCTTGGATACAAAGGGTGTTCTGCGAGGATCCCATTGGGTATTCCCACCAGCGAGAATACTTTCCAGAGGGCAATTGCGATCATAGTAGTCTTCATATTCCTTAAAAGAATGACCTCCAGGTATTGGGTAACATTGTCAAGTATGACTAAAATATATTTGTCACCTTGGGTGGTTTACACCAAAGGTCCTACCAGATCCATGGCCACTCTTTCAAAAGGGGTTTCAATGATGGGCATAGGCACTGGAGGGACTGGTCGGGGTTATGAAGTTGGCAGGTGGGGCATAACTGGCAATATGACTGCACCTGTTTATGGACCCTGGGCCAGAAAAATCAGGCTAAAACACGCTCGTGTTTTCTCCACCCCCAGGCATCCCCCTAAGAATGGCTATGAGCCAACAATAACACTTGCTGATGATAGGGCCTGAAAACTATCAGTTGTTCTACCTCTTTCCCCTCTAGGGTACCCTTGGCTATTCTGTATATAATAAATCTCCCTTTAACACAAAATAGGGAAAGGTTCTTGCAGGTGACTCTCTGTTACCTACTGGAACTCCATCCCCTCCAAAACCCATTCAGGCATGTTTAAGGGACTCATCCTCTTGCTGGGCCCTCCTGAAGCTTCCCCCAGCCCTCACTCTGGGAAGGGGATAATTGTTATTGGGTCACTCCATTGAACCCTGAGCTATCCCCAGGGGTTTCTTCCCTAGATTCTCCCTCCCCCCTAGCTACCCCCTGATTCTGTTGGTACTGCAGTTTTTCGCGGCAACCCCAACTCTTGGACTTAGCAGGCTTGGGATTCTCGACATATAGATCTGGGTCTTCCAGCAGAAAAATTGCTGGGAAATCTTCCTGTTCCAGCTTAGGAGAGTTGTCAGTTAGCCAGATCCATATCACTCCAAAGTTTGGGTAGTCTTGGCTGACTACCACTGGATATGGGAGCCAGGGCAACACCACGATCTTGAATGTGTCTTGCCCTGCTGGAATCTTAAGTGAAACCTGTGCCGTTGGATACTGCCTTTGGTCTCCATGTACATAGGCCAGTGTTACCGTCTTTGCATAGTCAATTTGAAATCGGGTCCGCATACTTCCAGAGTCTATCAAGGCCTGGAGGCAGTTTCCCTCAAGCTCCACTGGAATCACAAAGTTCTGTGCCCCTAGGTGGGGAGTGTCCACAAAAGCACAGGTGTGAGGGGTGATTAGGCTGATATCCATGGGTTCTTCCATACCCAGGGGACATTCCTGAACAAAGGGTCCCCAGGCTTCACACCTAAAACAGATGAAGGGGTCGTGATTGGGGCCATGCCTCACCTAGGAGGTGGCTTTGGGGGTCGGAACATGGGAGCCAGCATCCGTTCTCACTTCCCCTTCTGTTCTCCTGGGATGACGGGTGACTTCTTCCTCTTGTCACTGTCCGCTTCAGTCGCTGGCTGGGATTCATGTTACCCCTTGTCTATTTCCAGTGCACTCTCCAGTGTAAGCTTGGTGTGCTCACAAATCCATTGTTTCATCAGGGGAGTCAAGCCCTCCAAAAACTGCTCCCATAGCACAATCTTGGCTATCTCAGGCCCGGTCTTTCCCTCCAGTTGCAGCCACTTCCATACTTCCATGCGAGATCCTTCAACCGATAGAGGAACCTCTGAGAGCTCTCTTTCATCTGGAGAGTCCCCCTCCCCTCCCTTTCTGAATCGCTGGCAGTAGGCCTCTGGGGTATAGCCAGCCCATTCCAGTATGGTGGCCTTGACAGCGCATATGTAGGTTGCCCTTCTGGGTTGGTGTCCTGGCATGAAGCCTAATTGCTGCCTGTCAGCAGATTCCCCAAATAGGAAGTCCATGTTGCCTCTGGCAACCAGCCATGTGGGCGGTTCGTTCAAAGTTCACCAAAAAATGGTCTGTTTTCTCTTCTGCATCATTTTAAGAAGCGCTTGTGCGGGAGGGTGAAGTTATGGTCTCTGCAGGGCCTAGGTCAGGTGAGCTAGGGAATTCTTCTGTAGCTCCCTCTGCACTTGAATAAGATCCTGTATCTGCTGCTGCTGTTGTTGCTGCCCTTCCAGCAGGATGTGTTGAAACGTCTGATGATATTGTTGCTGCTGATACTGTTACTGTTGCTGTTGCTGCTGACCTTCTGCCAGAATCTGGAGGTGCTGCTCCATCCTGGCTTGTCACTGTTCTCTTGCAACACCACCACAGCTTCCTCTTCTGCAGCTAAGTTAACCCTGCAGTATTCCAGCTCCAACAAACTTTTAGCAGCCTCTAGTGGCCAAAAGAAAGCCTGCCTGTCTCACGCTGACTATATTTTTATCAAGCTCCCTAACTAGGGCGAGGCTAACCCTCTTAGCCCATACAAACAAACAAACAAACAAAAAATCCTAATGTAGAGGCCCAACCCTGAGGGACATGGATTTGTCTTTAGTCACGTGGTCAGAGGAAATCCCCAAACTGCCACCATATGTGGTAGTGTAGCATGTGGTGGGAAGGAATTTTCTGTACAACACAGGCCAGACAGCAATTCAGGGAAAACAAAAACAGTTTTTATTCTGTCCCAACTAGTTAATCCTCTACAAAGTAAAACCCAGGAGAGACAGCAATTCAAGAAAAACAAAAGCAGCTTTACTTCAATCCCAGCTTGTTAAACCTCCACAAGCTGGTTCTCTCGGCCCTTCCTCCCACCCACATACAGTTCCTACCTCATAACTCCACTGCATAGCTGGACTTGGAAGGACTTCTGGCTTCACGGGCCTCTCTCCCTCCTGCAGCCTGCTGGGTTCTTAACTTCTCCCTGTGAACCACACCCTCCCAGCCCTGAATTCTGGGCTGCAGACTCTTGTAAAGATGACTGTTGGTAATCCTTTGGGGAAGGACAGGCTACATTCTATAGGCCCCATCACACTCCCCATCTCAGCTCTGCTTTTTCCATACTTCTGCCTCAGCCATTTATCTTTCAAGATGTAATTGAGATAACTCTGTCCAGCTTGAATGACGCAGAATGGAATTTGTGACAAAGAATGTTTGTTAGGGACAGCACAAAATTCTAATTCCAGGCTGACATATTTGATGTTTGGTCCCTTTATTTATCTATTTAAACAGATTCTAGTGTTTGTTATCTTCTGTCAAATGAGGAATCATGGCAGAAATGGGCAAACATATTACCTGTCAAGTACAATCTTGCATCACTGCTTAGAGAAACACAGCTAGCAACATCTAGACAATTAAATAATGTGTCTAGCCTGCAGCTCCACGTCTGTAGGGTTTTGTGTAACCAATTTTAGATGATGATAAATGTTTCCCCAGTCTTATTTTTTTTTTTCAGTTTATTTGGTTGCTGGTTAGAATTTCTGTATCACGAATCATCATTCAAGCTTGTATATATAGCCATGTGCATGCACTTATGAACACATTTTGAACATGGATGTTTCATTTTATGCCATGTACAATTCCAGCCTTTTGAAACCACCAAGATTTGCCATACGTTTTGTAAGACTGGCATAGTCTGCTACAGAAGTCTTTTGTTAGCTTTCTGCTCTTGGCTCAGATTACCACAACAATTCACTGCCTCCCATCTCCTTTGATGGAGCTGACTGCCCACATCTGCTGGTCATAAAACCATGGCGCACCATAAGACTACCATAAGTTCAGAACAATGAGTCTGTAGTATCTCTAAGAACTCTTATCATATAAAATTAGATTGTTTGATTTTTCTAAATCAGTCTTCATTGGGGCCTGACCACTTTCATTTTTCATGCATATCCAGTGTTGGATTTAACTCTGACTGCTTGTATGTGTTGAAACTGCTAGCTATTTCAGCTCCAGCTAAGGATGAAGGGTCTCCCTGAAAACACAAATTGTAATGGGCCCAAAGGGATCCTTCTTATTGTCACACCAGCCGGTGTAACAAGGATGAAGCTGTGCAAGATTTCAGATGGTGGGGAAGCTGATTCCTAGGCAGTTGCCTATTTTACCTATTGGGAAAGCTTCCCCTGTCCTTATCAGGTGCTTACTTTTTGAGATGCTCACCTGCCTCCCACCACTCCCGGTGTGTTTCACCTGACTTGGAAAGAATTATATAGAAGAGGTCAAGAATGTCTATTTGTCCGTCCATCTGAGGGCAAAATAACTCTTCAAAAATTTAATGTAACAGGATGCAACTTGATTTGTGGGGAAAGACACCACGTTCAAAAATGGGCCAAATTGGTTTCGGAGATATTAGCCCCCCGTCAAAAAATGGCCCAGTACATTTCTATGGGAGAAGGAATACCACCTGAACTTGTTATGAGTTTTGTGATGCATTTTTATTAGGCACATTTTGCTAAGGCATAGAGCCTATTGTCAAGAGTTCAGGTGGAAGGGAAAT
This sequence comes from Ichthyophis bannanicus, assembly GCA_033557465.1. NCBI lineage: Eukaryota > Metazoa > Chordata > Amphibia > Gymnophiona > Ichthyophiidae > Ichthyophis > Ichthyophis bannanicus. The sequence goes on along the minus strand of CM066039.1, from coordinate 220,558,167 downwards.
AAATGTCTGTCTGAATGCATGTTTGTTTGCACATGTGTATCCGAGGCAACACTGTGGGTCAGACCTCCCTTACCGCAGTTGGCTTTCTGAATGATGAAGTCACGCAGTACAGGGAGTTCGGCCTGATCTCATGGTTTAAAGTCTCAGAAGACTTGAAATAGGCAGATCAGTTCAAACTTCCTGCCCCATTCAGAATGCTGAACCATGGTGTTCTCTGTGGACAAGCAGGAATGAAGCCCTCATGTATGGGTGACGTAATCCGACAGAGCCTGCACAGGAACGCTCCCCAGCTACTCTTTGAAGCTTTTGGGAGCTTCTTTTGTGCATGAATGTCATCTTCTTTTGTGCATGAAGCGCCATCTTAGATCAGTCTTCATTTTTCCACAGAGCCCAACGGATGCATTTCACAGCCACTCTACGGTGTTGGTAATTTTTCCCTCACCGGGGACACTGCCGCTTTCTTTGGCACCTTTACCTTTTTTTCCCACTTGCTCGTTGGGGTTTGTGTCTCTCCCTGTAGTTAGTTCATTTTTTCTTTCAACCATTAAAGTTTCCTTTTATTTTCCATGGCACCTCTGCCCTCTTAGGTGCTGGTGCTCCAGCCATGGGTCCTTCTCTTTTCAAAATCAAGCCATTTGATTTCGCTGCAGCTGTTTTTCTGGCCGATATATCCCAAAACTTGCCAGCAGGTTTAAGAAGTGTTGCCGGTGCTCAAGGACCATACCCGCTATGGATACTCATAATTGGTGCCTTCAGCCCTCTTCTTGTAATTTGTGTTTACAGATGACAAAGAGAGGACTCAAGGGTCAAGAGAAAAGGCACAAAATACTTTTTGGTGCTCACAAGTCCAATCCATCAACATTGGCATTGGCGGCACCGGTCTCAGTGACTTCGAAGACTGCACTGTGAAGACACTAGTGCACTGGCATTGAAGCTCTTCAAGGCAAGGCATTGAGAGCGATAAGGGCCCACAAGAGGTCCCCTCTAAGCTGCCCTTAAGAGAGGAAAGCTTATCCTTCAGGACATCGGAGGGGCATCGACGGCCTACTGATAGCTGAGACCAAGTTGCTGATATCACCTTGCAGATTCCAGGTACATCAGTTGAGGTTGCTGAGGCTCCACAGCCTTCAGAGTCAGCAGCCATGGAGAAACGCCTTCTGAAGGCTCTCGAGGAATGGATCATGGCACTTTTGGTCATGCAGCAGGCCAGTGCCTCAACATTGACTGGGTCGACATCGGCACCCGTCCAACCAATCCTCGAGATGCACGGCTTGTCTGCAGGAGAAGCATCATCATCAGGGCATTGAAGAGTCTGACACCGGTGCCTGCCTAGATGATATCACTCTTCAGCATTTCAGGATCCGTTGCCCCCTCAAAATCTAGAAGAGCATCAGTGCATCATTGCTCCCAAAGGTGCTCCCAATCCCCGAGGGTCAGGAGAGAAATCCATGCATAGACTCAGACTTTGATTTCCTCTCTGAACCTGATTAGGAAGACTGGGTCACCAATGTCGAGTCTGAGGACTTGTTGGAGGACAGGTCTCCAGAACTTCCATCAGACCCTTCTCCTTCTCATGAGTGATGCAAGTCCCCTCCTGAGGATATGACTTCCAAGATTTTGTCAGGGATATATCCAAGGCCATACCATTTTCTTTAGAAACTGAGCAGGAGCCCAGGGCAGAGGAATTGGAGATCCTTTAGTATTCTTTGGCCCCTAAGGAAGCGGTGACAGTGCCTGTGCACCTTATCCTTCAGAAAGTACAGATGAGAATGTGGGAGAACCCCCTCACTCTACCGCCAGTCAGTAGAAGGCCTGATTCCATGTGTAGTGTTCAGAAGGCTTCTGGGTTCAAGAAACCCCAGCTTCCTCATCCTTGCTTAATGGTCGAATCCCCTCTTAAGAGGTCTAAAAGTTCAAAGACTCACTCCTTGGCATCCCCAGGGAGGGAAACTCAGACATTGCACTCTTTTGGAAGAAGGTTTTTTCAGAGTTCCATGTTCATGGCCTACATGGCCTCTTACCAGCTCTACATGGGTATGTTTTTGAAGAACAACATGTGTGACCTCACCGATCTGTCCCAGTATCTCCCTAGAGGCTCACGGCAAGGACTACTGGAAGTTCATGGTCCGTGCGACTTATGATGTCTTCGAAATAGCATCAAGGGCTTCTGCCATGGGTCTTGGCACCTGGAGACCCGCCTGGCTCCGGTTCTCAGACCTGGAATAATCAGAGCAGAAAAAGGTTGCTGACGTGCCGTGCTGTGGAGAGAATCTCTTTGGAGAACAAGTCGAAGAGAAAGCTGGCTTCATTAAAACGCAGCATGTCATCCTTCGGAATCTCTTAAGGCGCATGTCCGAGCTGGCTTCCTACAGCAGGAGGTACCAAGGAGTACCAAGACCTATTCTTGTAGGCATGGGTACTTCCCTGAGTCGAGTCCCAAACCTCCTAACTGAAGCAGGTTCCATGACCACAACCACGGAATGGGAAGCCTCAGAAGCCCCAGTCTGCTTCTCGGCCAAAGTCTGAGGTGGGGTTTTGACTGGTTCCTTCAGAGCATAGACACTCTACTGGTAGTGGCAATGGAAAACTCCTGTCGGGAGCAGGTTCACTCTTTTTGCCCAAAGGTGGCCCCTCATTGAGGTAAGACACTTGGGTTCTGCAAATTGTCCAAAGTGGTTACAAATTACATCTATTTGACCTGCCTCCAAATTGCCCCAAGGGTAGATCACATCGACCCTTTATATCAACGCTCACAGCTGCCCTTGACATGCTTGCTCCTCTTCAGCCTCTTCTCTCTTCCTGCACCGGTCGTCATCACCCCTGCTATCACCCAGGTTTCTTCCTTCACCTTGCCTACCTTCGTCGTGCCGAACGTCGCTGGCGCAAGCATCCGTCCCCTGCCAACCTGGACCATTTCCGCTACTGTCACCGCCACTATCACTCCCTCCTACTCTCTGCCAAACAAGAGTACTTTACCAATCTCATCTCCTCCTCAGCCAATTCCTCATGTCAGCTCTTTTCAGTTCTCTGTTCTCTCTCTGCTTCCCATTCCCTTGCTTCTTCAATCCCAGCCCCTAACATTCCAGATCCTGCTCTATTAGCTTTGCATTTTTCCTCCAAGGTCCTTTCTCTTTGTCTCCTCTTCCCCAATTGTCCTCCCCCCCTCTCTCCCCCTCCTGCAGTCCCCTCCTCCTCCCCGCCCCCCTCCTTTCCCATCTATGGTCCTCATTCCAGTCAGTCACCCTCTTGGAACTATCCAAGGTTTTTGCTACCATCCATAAAACCTCTTGCATCTCTGATCCCATTCCCTCTCGCTGGCTACTAGACCCCTCCCTAGCACTCTCCCCCCTGATCCTCTCCATATTTAACTCTAGTCTTTCTTCAGGTACTTTCCCCTCACTCTGGAAGCGTGCCTTGATCCGCCCTATCCTAAAGAAGGGTTCCCTGGACCCCTCCTCTCCTGCCAACTGGCATCCCATTTCTAACCTTCCATTTTTCTCTAAGCTCCTGGAAAAGCTGGTCTATGCTCAACTTTCTTCTCATTTTGAAGCTTCTCTAGTCCTTTGCCCCCGACAATCTGGTTTTCGTCCTGGCCACAGCATAGAATCCATTATTCTCTCTCTCCTCAACGAACTGCATGCTGCTCATGACCATGGCTCTTTTTCTATTGCTGTTTCCCTTGATCTATCTGCCGCTTTTGACCTTGTTGATCACCGCACCCTTCTTGCACGTCTTCACAGCATTGGCCTCTCTGGTTCAGTTCTCCTCTGGTTCCGCTCTTTTCTCACTAACAGGTCTTTTTCAGTTCTCTCAGGGCATGTTTCCTCTTCCCCTACACCCCTTCACTGTGGTGTCCCCCAGGGCTCCGTCCTAGCACCACTTCTGTTTAACATTTTCCTGGGCCCTCTCACACTCCTGGTTCAGCAACATAGTATCTCCGCCTATTACTATGCAGATGATATTATCCTCATTCATCACACAGACTCCTCCACCCCCGATATCAGTCCCCTTAACGCTTGTTTATCCTCTGTAGTCTCTTGGTTATCCTCTAATTTCCTTCATGTTAACCTTTCCAAAACCTCTGCCATTTGGTTTACCTCCGGCAATCCCGCCCTGCCTCTTGCCCCTCTGCTCTCCTCCTCCCCTATTCCTGTTGTCACATCCATACGTTACCTGGGTGTAATTCTTGATTCGTCACTCTCCTTCAAAGAACACATCTCTTCCGTAGTCCAGCGCTCCTTCCACACTCTGAGACAACTTCGTGCAGTTCATCCTTTTCTTTCTGTCCCTTCCCTGACCACGTTGCTCCTGTCCCTCGTAATGTCTCATCTGGACTATTGCAGTGTCTCCTTAGCCGGCCTTCCCCAAACCCAACTACGTAGACTATAACTCATCCAAAACAGAGCCGCTCGAATTCTGATCTACGACTCCCGTTCAGATCACATCAGCCCCCTCCTCATATGCATGCACTGGCTCCTAATTCCCTATAGGATTCAATATAAATCCCTCATCTTCATCTATAAATCACACTGTTACCTCTCTATCTCGCTGACTCGGTTCACCTCCACACCCCTCACCGGTCACTCAGGTCCATTCATTCCAGTCGTATGTTTCTTCCCTCCCCATCCCAAGCCCATCTAGAATCTGCCTTCTTTTTCCTGGGTCCCCGGCTTTGGAACTCGCTCCCTTCCTCTCTCCGTCTGGAATCCTTCTTCAAGGCCAGACTAAAAACCCACCTTTTCTGTTCCACCTTTGACCTCCCCCCACTCCCCTCTCCCTTGTCCCTAGGCTCCCATTGATGTTAAGCCCCGTTCTCTTCTTTCCCCGATGTAACGCAGTCACTATCTGCTCTTTTCTCTGATCCTATCTCTTCTTTCCTGTCTACATTTGTTGGACTTCCTTTTCCTTTTCACAGCAGCTCTACCTGTATTTTCAATGATTGTAAACCGCTTTGACGCTTTTTGTGTAAGCGGTATATTAAGTCTTCAATAAAGATAAAGATATCATGAAGTGCTTCAGAGAAAAATCACTGCCCTCTTGGGTATCTTTCGATTGAGCTCATGCCACCGGAGCAAAGAGGGAAAGGATTTTATTCCAGGTATTTCCTGATCCCTAAGAAAACAGGGGTATTCTGTCCCATCCTAGACCTCAAAGATCTGAACAGGTACCTTGTCAAGGAAAAGTTCAGAATGATTTCTCTGGGCATCCTGTTTCCTTATCTACAAAATGGAGATTGGCTATGCTCCCTGGATCTGAAGGATGTGTACATCCACATACAGATACTTCCTGTGAGTGGGATGTATCTCAGATTTGTCCTGAGGAGACAACGCTTCCAGTACCAGGTGTTGCCCTTTGGCTTAACCTCAGTGCTACATGTCTTCACAAAATGCCTCGCAGTAGTAGCAGCTTACTTCCGGATGCTGGGAGTGTTTGTCTTCCCCTATTTGGACGATTGGTTGATCAAGAGTACCACTCCAGAAGGAGTTCAAGAATGAACACAGTTGACCATTCGGGTGCTGGAACTACGAGGGTTCATCATATATTACCCAAAATCACATCTACAGCCCACTCAAAATTTGGAATTGAATGGAGCCCTGTTCGACATTACTCAGGCAAAAGCCTTCCTCCTGCTCAATATCACTGCTACCTGGTTAGCTTCTACATCTGTGGAGGCTGTGCAGTGACCCTGGATATTCAATGCTAGACCATACATGACCACGGCATTGAATATCCAGGTCAGCGGTGATGGCTATGCATTGTAGCAGCACATAGCCATCCCAGATCAATATCGGGCACTACATTTATTGGAACTACCACCAAATTGCTCCCCAAGGGTGCATCATCTTGATCTTCTGCATCAGGTTTTACTTCAGAGAGAAATCACCACCCTCTTGTCAGATCTTGCGATTCAGCTTGTGCCACCAGAGCAAAGAGATCAGTGGATTTATCTGAGGTACTTCCAGATCCCCAAGAAAACAGGGATCCCATCCTAGACCTAAAAGATCTGAACATGTAGTCAGTAAGTGAAAAGTTCAGAATGATTTCTCTATGCATCCTACTTCCTTACCCTCAAAATGGAGATTAACTGTGCTCCCTAGATCTGAAGGATGCATATTCCCACATACAGATATGTCCTGCCCACAGGAAGTATCTCAGATCCATCCTGGGAGGACAACACTTCCAATACCAAGTGTTGCTGTTTGGCCTGGCCTCAGCACCTCGCGTCTTTACAAAATGCCTTGCGGGAGTAGTTGCTTAACTCCAGATGCTGGGAGTGTTTGTCTTCTTCTATCTGGAAGATTAGCTAATCAAGAGTACCACTCTGGAAGGATTCCAAGAATCACCATGTTTGACCATTCGGGTGTTGTAAATTACCCAAAGTCTCACCTTCAGCCCACCTAACCATCGGAGCCCTGCTTGACACAACTCAAGTGAGAACCTTCCTACCACATGACTGACTTCACAGATTGACAGCACTTGTGCGGGAAACTCAATTAAATCAGCAGGTAACATTTGCAGGATGTTGACTGTGCTAGGCCACATGGCCTCCACAGTACATGTCACATCCTTGGTGCACCTCCAGATAAGGCAAGTTCCCAGCTCCCTCTGAAGCCATCCATTTGTGCAAGAATGAAGTTTGCTCGGCCGGCCCTGAACGCAGGAGGGCAGGATGATGTTGCACCCCAACATCCAGTCCTTGGCTCTCATGGCATGAATATTGAGAGGCTAATGTTGTCTGAGCTCAACCTGCTGAATGGTGTAACTGATGTCCTTTTGGCCTGCAGGAGGGCCTCTATGAAATAGTATTTCTCTTGCAAATAGAAGAGGTTTGCTGTCTGGTGTGAGGGCCAGGCCCTAGATCCTTTCATCTTTTCCACATAAAAACTTCTTGAATATCTTCTACACCTCTATGAGTCTAACTTTGTCAGGTTCCATCTCAGTGTAATTGGAGCTTACCATTGAAGTGTGAAGGCAAGTCCATCTTGGTACAGCCCTTAGTTATTCACTTTATGTGGGGCTTGCTTTGCTTGAAGCCTCCCTACAAGCCTCCCGCAGTGTCTTGGGACCTCAATGTAGTTCTTGCACAGCTGATGAAAGCTCCATTTGAGCCGCTCAATTTCTGTCCTCTAAAGTTCTTCATCTGAAAGATATTGTTTCTGGTGTCGGTCACTTCAGCATGCAGAGTGAGTGAGCTTCAGGTTCTAGTGGTTCATCCGTCTTACATCAAATTCCACCATAATAGAGTGTTCCTTCATACTCATCCTAAATTCCTTCCAAAAGTGGTATCAGATTTCTTATTCAGTCAGTTGTTCTTCCAACATTTTTCCCGAGACCTCATGCACACAACGGGGAAGCTGCATTGCACATGTTGGACTGCAAGCGAGTCTTAGCCTTCTACTTGAAGTGGACAAATGCCCATGGAAAGTCCATCCAGCTTTTTGTTTCTTTTGACCCTAATAAGATAGGAGCTGCTGTATTCCAACACTCTCAGTTTGATTGGCAGACTGCATGTCTTTCACTTATCCCCAGGCAGGCCTGAGCCTTGATGGTCATGTCACAGCTCATATTGTCAGAGCTATGGCTGCATCGATGCCCAACTTATGCTCCGTCTCTATGGAAGAGATCTGCAGGGCTGCAACATGTTCTTCAGTCCACACATTCACATCTCACAACTGCCTAGATGGGGATTCCTGATGTGACAGCAACTTTGACCAATCTGGAATTTGTTTGGGGCTTAGCATCCAGCTCCATCTCCCCTCGGCTCATTATATTCTGTCCAGGCTACCAAAAAAAAAAGAAAAAGGGAAGAGAGAGTCACTGCTATTGTACATAGATGGACTTTTGGCCATCAGGCCTGTTGCCATGCTGCAATTGAGTTTTGCCCCTGTAGGGCTTCTAACTGGCCCCCTTGGTTTTTGGTAGCCTGTAGCTTGGGAGTCCCGTACGTCAGGGCTCATTCCTGCTTGTCCAGGGAGGAAAGGCAGTTACTCACCTCTAGCAGGTGTTCTCCATGGACAGCAGGAATTAGTTCTCACAACCCTCCCACCTCCCCGAGGAGTTGTCATTTGTTACAGTTATGTTATCAGGCTGACTCAAGATGGCACCATAACAGCAGGTGGGAAGGAGGGATGCAGGTATGGCGGAGCCTCAAAAAAGCTTCCAAAAGAAGCTTGGGAGCGTTTCCACGTGGGGCTCCATCTGGGACGTCACCCATACGTGAGCACTAATTATTATTTATTTATTTATTTTCATCTCTTATATACCGTGCTCTTTTAATCAGTGCGGTGTACATATGAACAAAAAACAAACACAATGTACAAGGCAACATTGGTTTTTACAATGAACAGGGTAAACTAACATGGAGATAACTGGGGGAACTATATACATGGTATGATAATTAATTACATGGTTGTAGTAAATACATTGAGTGCAAGCGCTGTATATCAAAAGGGGTAGAAACAGGGCGTGGTGAGTGTAAGGGTCGTGTCGATTAACCGTTTTCTGAAGGGGTCATAGAAATGGAGTCGCCTGGGGAGCAGTGCTCACTGGGTGTAGATTCCAAATAATATATTAGAAACAGGTGGTATTTAAGAGCTTTCCTGAATGACATTATGTTTGTGATGGCTCTGATTTCAGGTGGGAGGGCATTCCAGGCTCTGGGTGCGAAAAGGGAGAATGCTCTGCAGGCTGTTGTTTTAGAGCATTTCGTCAGCAATCTTGGAAGATCAATGGTGTTCAAAGAAGAGGGCCTCCTGGTTCTATTAGCTGGAGTGACATGTATAAGATTACTGATGGGCGAGAGGGGTTGGATCCTTGAGGCCTTGAATGTCATGACTAGAGCTTTATAGAGAGTTCTGGCCTGTAGAGGTAACCAGTGTAGGCTCTTCAAGACTGGCATTATGTGGTCGGAACGTGATACTCCTACGAGAACTCTCGCAGCTGAGTTCATGGCCAGACGGAGAGGGTTCAGTGTTGATTGTGGGAGCCCGTGTAGGATGATATTGGCAAAGTCTAGATGTGGGATTACCAAGGCTTGGAAGATTGATCGGTAATCGGAGAAGTCAAGTAATGGGCGGAGATGTCGAAGTGATCGGATCTTATGGTATATTGCTTTGGTGGAGTTCTTAATGTGCGCTGACATGTCGAGCCGCTGATCTAGCGTAACACCTAGATAACGGATTGTGGATTGTGCCTTCAGTTCCATCTTGTTGACTTGTAGTGAAGATGGTGGTTTGAAGTTTGGGCTCCTTGTGACGAACAGGACGTCTGTTTTGTTGTGGTTTATACGTAGGTTTTGTGTGAGGAGCCAGTTCGCTACAGCTTTAAAGCATCTTACTATTGGTACGAAGTCTGGCTGGTGAATCTTGAAAGGAGCATACATCAGGATGTCATCTGCATAGGCTAGACATTGGATGTTGAAGGAACGGATCAATGCGCAAATGGGCTGCATATAGATGTTAAACATTAATGCAGATAGGGATGACCCTTGAGGTACACCTTGCATCAGAGGAAATGGTTCTGATGTCGCTGAGCCTGTTCGGACTAGTTGCCATCTATTGCTTAAATATGATTTGCACCAGGTTAGAGCTAGGCCTTGAATGCCCTTTTCCTGAAGGCGTTGAAGAAGAGTATCATGGTTAACTGAATCAAAGGCGGCTGCAATGTCCAGAAAGATAAGAATAAATCCTTGATGGATATTGTCAAGGCCTATGACTAGGTTGTTAAAGAGGGTTGTGAGGAGGGTGTCAACCCCATGGGCTTCTCTGAAGCCGTGTTGAGAAGGGTCGAGAGGGGCTTCGGTGTCCACATGATGTTGGATTTGTCGCTGGACTACTTTTTCCATGATTTTGGCTAACAGGGGGATGCTCGAAATTGGTCTAAAAGATTCGACTTTGGATGGGTCGAGTTTGCTATTTTTCAAGAGTGGGCGAATAGATGAGTACTTCAGGCTCTGTGGGAAGGACCCAGTTAAGAAAGAATGGTTGAAAATTTTACTTATGGTTGGGCTAAGCTCGTGACGCAGCTCTTTGATCCAGTTGGCTGGGCAGGGATCATTGGGTGCGGTGGTTAGGTTAATAGATGAGATGATATCTTCAATCTCTCTGTTGGATACCTCAGAGAATTTGCATAGAACGGATGGTTGGGTAGTGGTACATGGGTTGGAGTGGGATGTGGAGGTAGAAATCATGTTGGTCTGGATCATCTTCGATTGTAGATGATTTGCGTAGTCCTGTGGGTGCGGCATGGGTGAATGAGTTGTAGCTGGATCACCTGTTAAGGATTTTATGATATTGAAAAGGTCGTGAGGTTTGTTTATAGACCGCATTAATATCTTCGAGTGGTACTGTTTTCTCCTATCCATCGTCATTTTTCATTGAGTTTGTAGGTATGAGGTGTATGCACAGAGTGCCGCAGAGGTCCGGGAGCAACGCCACTGTCTCTCAAGTCTGCGCAGGTGAAGGAGGGATCCTCGTAGCTCTTGTGAGAACCATGGTGCATGTTCTCGTTTAGTCGAAGCTCTGTTAGCAGCTGGGAGGCAGGCAGCGGCTCTAAGAGCATTGTCCCAATTGGATACTAAATCGTCTGGGGAGAGTGGGGCGCTGGAGAGTGAAGGTAAAATCTTCTCCAGGGCTTCTTCCTTAACGAAGGGTCGGAAACGTGTTGCTAAGGTTCTCGGGGGGTGCTCTGCTTTACTGCTATCAACGGTGAGGTAGTTGGTGGGGATGTGGAATAGAAGTAATTTGTGGTCAGACCAGGGTACAGGGGTTATGGAGGTCAGAAGGCTTTGGGTTGAGTTGGCTGCAGACTGCGGAGCAAAGATCAGGTCCAGTTTGCTTCCTTTACTATGAGTGGGAGCATCGGTAAGTTGTTCATAGCCAAAGAAGCTTGGGAGCGTTTCCGCGTGGGGCTCCATCTGGGACGTCACCCATACATGAGTACTAATTCCTGCTGTTCACGGAGAACACTTGCTACAGGTGAGTAACTACCTTAAGCTTATCATTGAGGTGTAGAAGGGAAGTCCAATTCTGCACAGCCTTTAGTTGTTCGCTTTATGTGGGAATGGCGTCTTTTGAAGCCTCCCTACAAACCATCTCCAGTGTCTTGGGATCTCAATGTAGTTCTTGTGCTGCTGATGAAAGCTCCATTTGAGTCACTTAATTCCTGCCATCTAAAGTTTTTGACCTGGAAGGTTTTGCTTTTGGTGGTGGTCACTTCAGCATGCAGAATGAGCAAGCTTTTAGGCTCTCGTGGTTCATCCACTTTACATCAAATTTCATCATAATAGAGTGGTCCTCCGTACTCAACCTAAATTCCTTCCAAAGGTGTTGGATTTCCATCTTAATCGGTCAATTGTCCTACCAGCATTTTTCCCAAAACCTCATGCCCACAAACAGGGGCAGCCCAAGGGGGTGTGGGGCCATGTGTGGAGACTCGGTGCGGGGCCTCATTTGCATAAGGGACCTTATTTTCATACATATTTGCATAATGTTACCATACACTAACTTTTAGTAAACATACCTCTTAATGAGTGTATGGATAAAGAAAGACTAAAAGATTTCTACATTACTATAATCCAGTGCCAACCGCCAAGCAGATTAGGAACTACAGTCAAACCTCGGTTTTCATTTGCCCCGGTTTTCATACGCTTCGGTTTTCAACGTCTTTTTTGACTGAGATTTTGTCTCGGTTTTCATACATCGCTTCGGTTTTCAACGTCTTTTTTGACTGAGATTTTGTCCCGGTTCTCGTACATCGCTTCGATTTTCGTAAAGTACAGTCCTGTAAATACATACACCCTCATGCTGCACACCGGTCTGTATACACTGCCGGAACGCCCGCCCGGTCCCGGCAGCACTGCCCCCCGGACTCACCGATCGCCAGCGTGATGAGAAGTGAAAGCCAGCTGAGCACGTAAATGAAACACATCCTCAGCCTGGTCAGAGTCAGAAAGGCAAGGATTGTGCAGAGAGGAAGGCCCCGATCTCGTCCACCGCCTGCCCGTTCTCTGGAGCGCCCCCTCAGGCTCGGAGGTAGCAGGGAAGAAAAGCTGTCAACGTAAGCAGGAGATGTTGCATGAATGTGGGAGGCAGTTCTTTTTCTTGCAGGGTACGTCTAAAGCTATATCATTAAGATTTTCTGCCATTCTGAAGCATTGAGCAGATAATGTAAAGGTATTTTAATGGGCTGAATCCAATGTGATTCCGAAGAGAGCTGGGCACAGCAGCTTGTCAGGGGTGGCTAAGGCCAGATGTTAACATACTGTATTGTACAGTACTGTACTTAGCTTGCTTTCAGTGATGTTAAATGTTCATTTATCCATTTCATTAGTCATTTATATTTATTTCTCATTGTTTTCTGTATGTAAAAATAGTTATTCTCTATAAAATGCATTTTTTGTGAATATTTTTGGGTGTCTGGAACGGATTAATTGGATTTACATTATTTCTTATGGGAAATATTGCTTCAGTTTTCATACGTTTCGGTTTTAGTCAGACTTTTTCGAACGGATTAATCATGAAAACCGAGGTTTGACTGTACTACAAACACTGCCCATTTAGAACCCATAGCAAACCCGCCGTATCCTAACAGCACTACCAGGACTCACAAAGCACCATACCCTACCTATCAAAAGGAAACACTGCAAATATTAAACCAATACATTTCAGAGAATAACAATACATGACCTACTGGGGAAAGAGAACAAGTGGCAATGCCAAATAGGAATTACAACAGAATATCTCAGCTCAGTTACACATGCAGAACATAGACCATCACCAAACAAGGACTCACAATTTAGTAACAGGAAGACAATAATTAAACTGGGAACCCCAAAAGCCAAACTTGGAATGTACAACAACACTGTAGAAATAAAACTATAAATTAATTTCCTCTTGTACTAAACAAAGTGCAGACATTAATGATGCACATTTCCCAGAGCTGACATATTCCAGTTAATAAATTCAAAATAAAGAGATATTTATCTACCTTTTGTGCATTTTTTTTTCAGTTGCAATTGCTCCAGCCATTTTCTTCTGTTTTTTTCATGTCTTCTGCTAACTCTCCATCGTCTGCTGTCCATTTGTCCTTTCTTCTCTCTTCTAGTTTTTTTCCATACTCTCCCTACATCTGCTTTAACATACTAATCTTTCTCCTTTTGCTCTTTCCTCATTCCTATTTCATCCACTCAAATTTTACCCCTCCAACCTCAATCCCCACTTACTCTCCCAATATCCGGCCAATTGTAGATTTGTCTTCCCTCCCACACAAAATATTTTTTCCCTCTCCATTTCACTCTTCCAGCTCCATCCCATTCTAATCCTCCCCCAACATCAGCTCCCTTCTAGTTCCAGCCCCACCCAGCATCCGCTCCCTTCTAGTCCCCGCATCAGCCTATTTCCAGTCCTAGCCCCCCATAAGCCCATTTCCAAGCCTATCCTAGCCCCACCATCAGCCCATTTCCAGTCCTAGCTCCCCCATCCATTTCCAGTCCTAACCGAGTTCCTCCATCAGCTCATTTCCAATCCCAGCCCCCCATCAGCCCATTTCTAGTCCTTTCCTAGCCCCACCATCAGCCCATGCCAAATCCTAGCTCCCCTCCACTCATTCCATTTCCAATCCAAGCCCCCCATGAGCCTACTTCCAGTTCTAGCCCCTCCATGAGTCCATTTCAATCCAAGCCCCCACCACAGCCCATTTCCAATCTTAGCACCTCCCAACAGCCCATTTCCAGTCCTATCCTAGCCCCCCCACCCAGCCCATTTCCAGTCCTAGCTCCCTCCCCTCACAGCCCATTTCCATTCCAAGCCCCCTCCCCATCCGCTATTTGCAGTTCAAGCCCCCCACTTCCACTCAGCCCATTTCCATTCCAAGCCCCCAGCCCCATCCGCGGGTGGCAGTTCAAGCCTTCCTTCCTTCCACTCAGCCCTTTTCCAGTCCTAGCAACCCCCCCAGCCCATTAGCAGTCCTAAGCCCCCCATCAGCCCACTTCCAGTCCTAACCCCCATCATCCCATTTTCAGTCTTAACCCCCCCATAGCCCAATACCATTCCTAACCCCCCATCAACCCACTTCCAGTCCTAACCCCCCATCAGCCCATTTCCAGTCTTAGCCCCCCCCACAGCCCACCAGTCCTAGTCCCCCCATAGCCCATTACTAGTCCTAACCCCCCCATCAGTCCATTTCCAGTCTTAGCACCCCCATCAGCCCATTACCAGTCCTAACCCCCCATCAGCCTGTCCATACATTCACATCTTACTACTGTCTAGAATGGGATTCCTGATGTGACAGCAATTTCAGCCAATAAGTACTATGGAATCTGTTTGGGGATTAGAATCCAACTCCATCCCCCCCCGGGCCCATTCTTTTCTCTTCAGGCTACCTAAAAAAAAAAAAAAAAAGGAAAAATGTTATTGTATATATTTCTGTATACAGCTGCACAGCTAATCTTCCACCAGCCTTGATATGTGCATATAACCCCTTTTCTTAAGTTGCTACACTGACTCTCTATCCATTTCCATATCCAGTTCAAACTTCTCCTATTGACCTATAAGTGCATTCATTCTACTGCTCCCTCACTACCTTTCCTCTCTTATCTCTCCTTACACCCCTCCTTGGGAACTCCGCTCTTCTGGCAGATCCCTTCCGTCTGTGCCCTTCTACTTCCAACTCCAGACTTTGATCCTTCCATCTTGCTGCTCCTTATGCCTGGAACAATCTACCTGAGTCGGTGCGTCAGGCTTCATCTCGGGCCCCTTTCAAAGCCAGGCTGAAAACTCACCTCTTCGAGGCCGCTTTTGGATCCTGATCCGATTAGTCTCCTATGTGTTTCCTTACCACTCCCCTAGATACATCCTTGTCCTCAGCTGTTGTGTTGTCTGTCCTGACTAGATTGTAAGCTCTGATGAATAGGGACCGTCTTTTGCATGTGTCTGTACAGCGCTGCGTACGCCTTGTAGCACTATACAAATGTTATACTATAAGTAGTAGCAGTATATATGAGAATCCAAAAGGCCTGTTGCCACAAAGCAGACAGACTTCGTTGCCCCTGTTGGGCTCGTCTGTGTGTGTGTGTGTTTGTGATGGGAAGTTTCGTGGGCTGCATGCACACGTGTATATGTGTGTATGTGTGATGGGGAGTGCATGCAGCCTATGACACGCCTCATCACACACATACACACACACACACATATGTAGCCCATGACGCTCCCCATCACACATACAAGTGTGTATTCAGCCCTTGACACTTCCCATAACAAACACACACGCGCGTGCATGCATTCAGGCCACAATACTTCCCATTACACGCATACATGCATGTTTGCAGCTCATGACACTCCCCATCACACACACACACACCTACGTGTATGCAGTCCATGAAATTTCCCTTCACATACATATACACACACACATGTGCATGTATGCATGAAGCCCATGACACGCCCCGTAACACACACACAGATACATATATACGCATGCAGCCCACAATACTCCCCATCAAACACACAAACGTTTATGTAGCCCCCAGCACTTCCTATCACAAACACACACTCGCGGGCATGCAGCCCATGACATTCCCCATCACACACACACACACATGCACATGTGCATCCACTCCATGATTCTCCCCATCACACACATGTGCATACAGCCCATGATACTCCCCACGAGACACACATACAGAGCCCCCAACACTTCCCATGACACATACACACACATGCATACAACCCTTGATGCCCCCCCCGCATGAAGCCTCCAATACTCCCCCTGACATACACACACATACAACAAACATAGCTCCAGACATTCACCATGACACCCACACACACAGGTACACACCCTCCAACACTCCTCATCATACACACACATACACACATTGAACCCTTGATGCTCTCTACAATATACACACACGTTCTAACCCACCGGTACTTGCTATGAGATACACATATGCCTGATTCTGGAAACGGGGAAAACACGCCATTGTGTCACACCGCTAGTATATACTTTCAACTTATTCTGTTTTTAAATTGCATTGCTGTTGTATAGCCTTGTAAGGCACTTTAATATTTTTTGACAAGCAACGTATAAATATTTAGAAATAAATAAATAGGAACTAGCCAGGCCAGAAATCATTATTGGGGAGTCTTATATCATGTCACCCTGTACTTACTAATATATTTTTGTATGTAATGATATAACAATATGCTCTTTAATTGTGTGCAAAAGCATATTTCTTTGTGTGAAGGGAATACTAGTTATGACTTGGCTTGAGCAGGAAGACAGCTTCATTTTTTGGCCCTTAGGTTGGATGTAGAAAAAAGTGTATAAGCTCAGTGTTGCTCCAATAGAAGTCTTTACTTCGTTAAAAAAATTATCTTCTTCCTTTGAAATTAATTTGTATTTCATTTTATTTAATAATTTTTTAACCTGCTGATCACTTTAGCCCTAAGCAGTTTCAATATAACCATACATAATCAAAAGGACAAAAAATAATCAATAAATAGAACTATATTACTACATAAATGATTTACAGTCTTCAATTAAAAGTCTGATGAAATAAGGAGGCTTTTAATTTCTTCCTAAAAAATAATTAATTTGATTCTTGCCTTAGCAATAATGGGAGAGAAGGCCATAATTGAGGACCAGCACATGAAAAAATATGAGACCTTGGGGCATTTGTTATTCAGTGGGACCTAGTTTCAAATAGTGCATGCTAACTGTTAGCCCAGTTTAGTAAATATGTCCCCCTTGTGTATTGCTTGAATATAGTCTTTTTTGATGGGCAGCACATTTACTTGGGGGCACCTTTACTAACGCACTAACAGTTATGTGGGGTTTGCCACATGTTAAGCTCGCTACGGTAACCTTTACTATGTGTTAAAAATGCGGCCATGGTAAAAACGCCACACTAACTATTTATGGGTTAATGTGGCTTGGAGTGGAGACATTGCAGTTACCATGGGTGTCTTTAGTACATGCTCACCCTCAATGTTGTAGTTAGCACAGGTGCACTTATCACTAATGCAATGGATGGCAGTAACTGCACCCACAGTGATTACAGCAAATAGCTTAGCAGAGGGGTGGTGCTGGACCTGCACTAATTGCCTGGGGGTATGCCATGCATGCCTTCATTAGCATGGTTTTGGTGCCATCCTTGTGCTGCATTTTGGGGATAAACATACCCCATGGTGAAGAATCTGCAGTCTTCATTCACTCATCCAGTAATTTAGGATATCCTTGTTTGTGTCATGTTCTCCCATGGACTATTGCTAGGAAGCTACTATACGTTTTAGGGCTGTCCTTGTACCTGAAAATCCTTTTTCCATATTGCCTTGCTAGAAAATTCCAGACAAGTCGGTTGTGTTCCTCTACCAGCAGACTGGTGGAGACAAAGAACTAATGAAAAGCCCAGGTTTCAATGACATCACTCCTATGCCTCTATTCGTCTCGGTCACCAGAGATCCCTTCAGTATTTCTTTGTCTCCAGCAGATGGTAGTTGAATTTTCTCCTCTCTGTAGAAAATCTGAGCATTGAGAGGAAAAGAAATGCTTGTGAATGACCACCTTGATTATAGAAAGGTGACTCTCTCATTTGAGCATGACGTGAGAGGCATCATTAGACTGCAGTCTTTTTGGTAGCCATAGGAGGAGGGAAAATTGGTTCAGCTCCATGCCCTTATCATGATATGGGCCTGTTGAACAGCCACAAATTGGAAGGATCTGGAAGAGTACAGCAACCTCACACAACCTCAATGACCTCTCCCTTCCCCTCTGTTCCCTCTGCTCTCTCCCAAAGTTTGCAGAAGGCTCTCAGAGGGATCTGCCTGCCAGCCACCTTACACCCAGTGCTGCAAAGCCAGCCAGTAAAGCAGTTTCAGGGGAGTAGAGCTGAGCCCAGCATGGATTCTCGGCCTGGGGCTCTCAGGGGGTGAGTACCAAGGCTTGACCTCGTCATAGTCCTTGTTGGGGGCTCCCAGTTCTATCTCTGAGGGACGCAATTTAGGATGGACTGCTAGCGACCGTTGGCACTGTGTGGGTGTTTCATGCTGTTTTCTGCCTGCATTAGTAAGGTTTTTGCCTATTGTGTGCCTAGTTATCGCATGGTCATAAGAACATAAGAACAAAAGATATGCCATACTGGGTCAGACCAAGGTCCATCAAGCCCAGTATCCTGTTTCCAACAGTGGCCAATCTAGGTCATACGTACCTAGCAGTTTCCCCAAAAGACACAGGTTCCACAATGCTTGTACTGGGTCAAGCATTGATATTCTGGGTCCCTTCTTAATAATGGTTTATGGACCTTTCCTCCAGGAACTTGTCCAAACCTTTTTTAAACCCAGCTACACTAACAGCCTTTACTACATCCTCCGGTAGCAAATTCCACAGTTTGATTACACGTTGAGTGAAAAAATATTTTCTTTTATTAGTCTTAAATAGTTTACCCTGTAGCTTCATTGCATGTCCCCTAGTCTTTCTATATTCTGATAAAGTAAACAATCGATCTACGTTCACCCGTTCCACTCCGTTCATTAATTTATAGACTTCTATCATATCTCCCCTCAGCCGTCTCTTTTCCAGGTTAAAGAGCCCTAACCTTTTTAGCCTTTCTTCATAGGAGTATCCTTCCATCCCCTTTACCATTTTGGTGGCTCTTCTCTGAACCTTTTCTAATATCGCTATATCCTTTTTAAGATACGGCGACCAGAATTGCACACAATATTCAAGGTGCGGTCTCACCATGAAATGATATAGAGGCATTATAATATCTTTTGTTTTATTTTCCATTTCTTTCCTTATGATACCTAGCATTCTATTTGCTTTCTTGGCCGCCGCTGCACACTGGGCCGAGGGTTTTAACATGTTATCCACAATGATGCCTAAATCTTTTTCCTGGGTGGTGGTTCCTAATGTGGAACCTTGCATCGTGTAACCATAGTTTGGGTTGTTTTCCCTAGGTGCATAACTTTGCACTTGTCCACATTAAATTTCATCTGCCATTTTGATGCCCAGTCTTCCAATTTATCAAGATCCTCTTGCAATTTTCCACAATCCTCCTGGGTTTTAACAACTTGAAATAGTTTTGTGTCATCTGCAAATTTGATAACCTCACTCGTTATTCCACTTTCCAGGTAATTTATGAATATGTCAAAAAACAGCGGACCCAGCACAGATCCCTGGGTTATACCACTATTCACCTTTCTCCATTGGGAAAATTGGCCATTTAGCCCTACCCTCTGCTATCTTTTAACCAGTTCCTGATCCACAGTAGAACACTGCCTCCTATCCCATGACTCTTTAGTTTTGCCAAAAGTCTCTGATGAGGGACCTTGTCAAAGGCTTTCTGAAAGTCCAGATACACTATATCAACCGACTCACCTTTGTCCACCTGTTTATTCACACCTTCAAAAAAACATAACAGATTAGTAAGACAAGATCTTCCTTGTCTAAAGCCATGTTGGCTGTCTCCCATTAGGCCATGACTATCTACATGCTGAGTAATTTTATTCTTTATGATGGTTTCTACCATTTTTCCTGGTACTGACGTCAGGCTCACCGGTCTGTAGTTTCCCGGATCACCCCTGGAACCCTTTTTAAAAATTGGTGTTACATTGGCGATCCTCCAATCTTCAGGTATTAGAGATGATTTTAATGATAGCTCACAGATTACTAATAGCAGTTCTGAAATCTCATATTTCAGTTCTTTCAACACCCTTGGATGTATACCATCCGGCCCAGGTTATTTGCTACTCTTCAGTTTATCAAATAGTTGTAATACATCTTCCCGATGTATCAATATTTCCTTCAATTCTTCCACACCTTTAAATACCACTTCAGTCATGGGTAACATACCTACATCTTCCTCAGTAAAGACCAAAGCAAAGAATTCATTCAGTCTCTCCGCTATTGCCTTGTCGCCTCTTAGTGCCCCTTTAACCCCTCTATCATCTAATGGACCAACTGATTCTCTCACAGGTTTTTTGCTATGAATGTACTTGAAAAAGTCTTTATTTCGCGTTTTTGCTTCTGCTGCAAGCTTCTTCTCAAATTCTCCCTTTGCCTGCCTTATCAATGCCTTGCATTTGACTTGCCAGTGCTTGTGCTGTTTCCAGGTTTCGTCGTTTGGCTCTTTTTTCCATTTCCTGAAAGATGCTTTTTTGGCAACAACAGCCTCTCTGACCTCACCTTTAAACTATGCTGGCAGTTTTTTGGACTTCCTTCCACTTTTCTTAAAGCGTGGAGTACAGCTGGTCTGGGCTTCCAAGATAGTATTTTTCAACAACACCCAAGCTTGATGTAAGTCTTTAACCTTTGCAACTGCTCCTTTTAGTTTTTTCTTAACTATTTTCCTCATTTTATCATAGTCTCCCTTTCGAAAGTTAAAAGGTAGTACTGTGGATTTCCTTACTATCCCTCCTCCACTAATTAAATCAAAGGCGATCATGCTATGATCACTATTGCCAACTGGCCCCAGCACCCTTATCTCTTGCACTAGATCTGGTGTTCCACTAAGGACTAGGTGTAATATGGCTTCCCCTCTGGTCGGTTCATGAACCAGCTGCTCCAAGAAGCAGTAATTTATTTCATCTAGGAACTTTATCTCCCTAGCATGTCCTGCCGTGACACTGACCCAGTTGATACCGGGGTAATTGAAATCACCCATTATTATTACTGCGCTGTAACTTTTGTTAGCTTCCTTGATTTCTTTGAGCATTTCATCACCCATTTGTTCATTCTGGCCAGGCGGTCGATAGTACACCCCCCACTGCCATCACCTTCCCCTTTTTACATGGAATTTCAGTCCATAGAGATTCTACAGCAAATTTTGTTTCCTGGAAAACTTTAATCCTTTCTGACTCAATGCCCTCTCTAACATAGAGCACAACCCCTCCACCAATTTGATCAGCTCTATCATTACGATATAGTTTGTACCCAGGTATCACAGTGTGCGTAATGTAAAAGCACAGTTAATGCTCGCTTGCAGACTAATGCAGCCTTAGTGCACGCTCTTCTGATACTTACCCTAACTCTTTATGTTTTCTTCTAGGAAACGTTGTTTGACCTGTAGCAAGTAAGGAGCTTCATCCTTGGATTCTGGACTCTGCCATTTCCTGCATGGCAGCTTCTGAGTCACCCCTGGAGGGCCTGATTTCCCCCTCTCAGCTGATGTGGTTAGTCCACCTTTAGCTGCCAAGAGGCAAGAAGTATCAGATGGTGCTATGAATAGGAATATTCAGCCAGCCGGAGGCTACGGTAACCATGCTCTGAGCCGTTCTTCGTCCTCTAGAGGATCTGTGGTGGCTGTGCCCCCTGGTGTTGGGGAGCTTTATCTGAGAGGAGAGCTTCCAGACTCTGGGTTGTCCTTCCCAGAATTCTATTCCTTTTTGAACAGGCCTGCTCCTTCTGGCATGGTATTCAGATCCTGCATCCTCTGGGTGTCCCCAGATACAGTCTCTTGCTGGGCAGTCTGAAAGTCGTAGCGCTGTTTGATTGCCTCTGACTAAGTATCCCCGGTGAGAGACTTTCCCTAGAGATGGGGAACAACTAGAAGCTATCTGAGATGTTGACTATGCCTCGGTTTCAGATGACTCGTTACTGGGCTCTGATGTAGATGAGAAGTGCTCTCACCTTCAGAAGATTCTGCTGAGGTTGGCATGATCCTCCTATTCCAGGAGGAGCTGGTGATGATGATTACCAGGGTCTTATCTGTCTTGAACTTGACGGATGCTTCCAGCATGGAGCAGGAACTGAAGTACACCCGCTTCTTCATGGAGTGCGGAAATCCACTACTGTCTTTTGATTCCTGGAGGTGATCAAGGATATGATCTGGTTGCAGTGGGACTCCCCCGACTCTCTATCTAAAGGGTTAAGTGTGTATAAGAAGATCTACACTTTCACGGAGAAGGAGCACATTGGGTAGTTTGACATTCCAAAGGTGGATGTGCAGGTCATAGCAGTTACCAGACGGATCACCAATCTTGCGGAAGACAGAGTGGCCTTAAAGAATGTCCTAGACTGCAAGATGGATCCTTGCTGAGGAGCCAGTTTGCCATGGCGACGGCTATTCTACAGCTGACAGTATGTACTAGTCTGACGTCTCAAGCCTTGCTCCAGTGGATGCAGTCTCTGCCGCCTGATGATACTACCTCTCTTTTGGAATTGGCTACAGCCTTCCTTTCTGATGCCATGTATGACTTGGTATGTTTGGCAACCAGGGATGGTGCCCTGATGACAGTGTCACAGTGTTGGATTTGGCTCTGGCACTGGGCAGTGGATACCTCCTCCAAAGCCTGGTTGGCTCAACTGGCTTTTAAGGGGGGGGGGGGGGAAGCTTTTGCCTTTAACTGATTTGGAGAAGCTGGTGAAGGACCTAGGCGAGACAAAATCTTACCGCCTACCCAGAAGACAGTTACAAGGAGCCTGTGAAGCGGGCTGGTGCCCCTTTCTTGTTAGCCTCCACCCAACCACCAAAGGCGCACTGGCCAGATTCCTGGGGGGTCTCAGGACTAGCGTCATTACTGACCTGGAAAACCTTTCTTCTCTTCTGTTTCAGGGCCTTGGGCTCATTCTCAGTCCTTTTGTGAAGCGCATGGGCCCAGGGATTCGGTCCCCTCCAGAGGAGGACCCTCCTGGGCTGTGCAATGAAGGTTTGGGGGCCCATTCCCTGATTCCTCCAACGGCTGGCAGGCTTTACCTTTTCCGGTGGATGGCAGGCTTCGTCTTTTCTTTCTGTAATGGGCCGGCATTATCAAGGACCACTGGTTGCTAGACACCATTCATTTTGGCTATGGATAATGTCCTAGAATGCAAAAAGCCGATTCCTGATGCCCTCATCATTTCCTGTTGTGGGTCTGCGATCAAAGGTGTCCCTGTGCGGTCCAGCTTCGACAAGTTACTGCACCTAAAGGTGATGGTGCAAGGGCAGATACTCCATCTATTTTGTGACACCAAAGAAGGACGGTTCCTTCTGACCCATTCTGGACCTCAAGGGACTCACAAGCACTTGCGTATCCTGCGCTTCCGGATGGAAACCTTGCACTATGTGATTCAAGCAGTGTGCTGAGGGGGGTTCTTGGCTTCTCTGGATCTGGCCAAGGCATATTTTCATACCCCAATCTGGGCAGATCAGCAGAAGTATCTGCGCTTTGTTGTGCTTGGCCCTCACTATCAGTTTGCCGACTTCCCTTTCGGGCTGTCCACTGCCCCATGGATGTTCTCTAAGGTCATTGTGGTAGCAGTTGCGGCGCTGTGGTGCCAAGGTATCTGTGTCCATTCCTATCTGGATGACTGGCTCCTCTGAGCCTGATCCCAGTCAGAAGCGTCTCGGGTGACGTCTTGAGTGGTGTCCTTTTTGGAAAGCCTTGGCTGGGTGATCAGTCACAGAAAGAGCCAGCTTTTGCCTTCCCAGTCCTTGGAGTTTGTGGGAGCACATTTCGATACTCAAGTAGACAGAACTTTCCTGCCAGAGGACAAAATCAGAAGACTGTTGAATTGCCTGGTGCTGTTTTGTGCGCAACAAATCCCCAGAGTCTGGGATTATCTTCAGCTCATCGGATTGATAGAGGGACCAAAGAGATGATGTCATGGGCACGTGCTCACATGTGACCATTCCAGCAATCCTTGTTGACTCGATGGTCCCTGAGTTCTCAGGAGTTTGAAGCCAGGCTTCCCCTCCCGTTGATGGTGAAGGTCAGCCTGCAGTGGTGGTGGCAGTTCTGTCACCTGAGGATGGGCGTACTGCTGGATGATTTCTTCTGGATTTTGCTGATGATGGATGGCAGTCTTGGGCTGGGGAGCCAATTGCTTAGACCATACAGCCCACGGCTGTTGGAACCACAGGGAAGCTGTGTGATCCATCAACAACAGGTTGGCTCTTCTGCATTTCTGATTTCTGGTTGAGGGCCTGGTGGTTTGAATGTTTTCAGACAATGCCACAGTGGTGGCTGATGTCAATCGACAAGACAGCATAGCGACCGCCAGAGTGGCTCTGGAGATGGATCTCTTGTTTGCCTGGGTGAAGGACCCCCTAGCCTTGTTGGACCAGTACATTGCCAGGGTGGACTTCCTCAGCCGGCCCTCTCTTAGCTCCCTGAAAGGTCAGGTGGCAGCTCTGGCCTGCTTCCTTGGTCTGGTAGTGGGCAAGTCTTTGGCCTTGCACCCAAACATTTTACTTGTGTCCTTCCCTTTGGTCTGTAATCCCTTCCTGGGATCTGTGTCTGGTGCTCAGGGCCCTGATGGTGGCACCCTTTGAGCCATTGAAGCACTCTACCTTTGATGCTCAATACTGTCTTCTTGCTTGAGATTTGTTCCACTAGGTGGATTTCTGAGCTGCAGGCTCTGTCTTGCCGAGATCCTTATATGTCCTTTTCAGAGGAGGCTGTTTCCATTCAGCCTGTGCCCTACTTCTTGTCTAAGGTGCTTTCTCCCTTTCACATGAACCAAGTTGTTTTCTTACCCTTCTTCCCGAAGGAACAGTATCGAGGAAAGGATAAGGATCTTTGGTGGATGTCCGGAGGGTGCTCCTCTGGTACCTGGAGGTTATGAATACCTTTCGTATGTCTGCCCATCCTTTTGTTCAGTTTGCTAGTCTGCACAAGGGTGAAGCGGTGGCCAAGTCAACTTTGGAGCACTGGATTAAGGAGGCCATTTCCTCAGCGTATCTGCTACAGAACCAGCTGGTTCTGGAGGGTTTGCGCTCCCATTCTACCTGAGTACAAGTGTCCTTGCGGGCAGAGCAGAGCTTGGTAACCCCTGCAGACATTTGTCAGGCAGCGATGCGGGCATCCCTTTCCACTTTTGTCAAGCATTACCGCTTGGATGTCCATGCGCAGGTGGACATGACCTTCAACTCAAGGGTTTTGTGAGCTGCTGTGTCTTCTTCCTGCCTAGTGGAGTTGTAGGTTTGGTACATCCCACTTGTCTGGACTGGTCTAGCAGGACAATATAGAAGGTGACATTTTACTTACCAATTAATGTCCTTTCCTTGAATCCTTCTAGACCAGTCCAGGGCCCACCCCTGAAACTGTATTGTTCTGTTCTTCTGCTGTGGTACCCTTGGGTCCGCTATGATTTTTATTCTTGGCTCTGCAGGTTAATCTTCTGCTGACAGCCTTCTGTTGATGCTTTCCTGTACATAGTTCTCTACTGTTGCTTACTCTTTGTTGCCCACAATTGAGGTTGTGTGAGGCTTGCTATGTATTTCCTATATGTTTTGAGATGAATACTGAAGGGACCTCTGGTGGCTGAGGTGAATAGAGGCATAAGAGTGATGTCATTGAAACCTGGGCTTTTTATTGATTTTTTGTCACCACCAATCTGCAGGTAGGGGAAACACAACCCACTTGTCTAGACTGGTCTAGCAGGACTCAAGGAAAGGACATTAACTGGTAAGTAAAATGTCACCTTTAGCTACACCATTTGCAGAAAGATTTCTCTCATTTCTTTTAATACCATGTTGGTAGAGTTCCTCTTTTCCCAAATGTGAAGCATCTTGTTGGTCCCTTGTTATACTAACTGTGCAAATGAGTATAGGCTGCGTCCTTCGTAGAATCACATCAGTTAGCTGTGTGTGTCCCACAAAATGGAACTCTCCTGCTTCATGGATAGGATTATCTCTTTACCTAAGAAACCTAGAGTAAGGGCCATCTGTTACTCCTTAGGAAATTTTGACTTCTAGTTTGCCCCCAGCCTTGGGGCACTAATGAATGCTTTGGTAATGGAGAGCTTCTGCTTTCCTTTGTTTTCCCCTCCCTGGGCTAGTAGGGGGGCACTGATCAAATTCCTAAGGACAGGACTACCCTATGTAGTGCAAACAGATGTGTGTGTTTATATATCACTTGTTATGCCTAGAGGCATTTGAACCAAACCCTTTCGTTTCTTGTTGCTTGTTGGCAACAGATTAGCAAAACAAGATGAGTTCTAAATGTATTATGATTTATTATTATAGGAAAATAGCACTCATACAAATTATTACTATGGAATACATATATGAGGTAATAATGTTTCACAGCAGCAACTGATAACAAATTCTTATGTAAGCAACTAATAAATACCTAAGACTGATTACTGAAAGTCAGGTTGTCTGGCTTGCATTTATAAAAGCAGAAATAAATCTTTTTGATTCTGACTGACCCCAAGCCAAGAGGAAATAATAAAATCAATGGCCTTACAGCTCTGGATGAATGACCAGCTCCAAGTTAGAGGTCCCAGGCACGGCACTGTTTCATAGGAGAGGCAGGATTTATTCTCCATGCTGTCTCAAGCCATAGGAACATTGTCCAGGTGAGCATTATGCAACCTAAGATTTATTTAAATTCTCTTATATACTGCACTATTCTGCATCAGTGCAGTTTACATTGAACAAACTGAAATTACATTGAACAGGGCATTATAACTTGGAGATAACTATTTTACAGGGAACACAGGCTATGGAGGGTTAAGTGGCTTGCCCAAGACCACAAGGAGCACCTGTGGGACTAGAAACCCCAGTCCTTCCAGCTCAAGGTTGCTGTCCTCTAGTGGGATTTGAACACCTGACCTTCCAGCCTGAAGTACCTTGCCCCAACCACTAGGCCACTCCTCCACTCCACTCCAAGATAAGGATCTTCTTGCTTGCAGGGGTTAGAAAGGGATACAGAACACTTGATATCCTGATATGCTTATACATGTCTTTGGTTTTTCTCTCAGTAAGGATGGACTAGCCTTAGGTGGCAACGCAGTGTCTTTGGTAAGGCAAAAGTCTCAGTGGCAAAGCACAAAGTCTTCAGTGGCAGAAGCAGTCTTAAGTAGCCAAAAAAACAAAAACAAGGGGGGCGCTCGTGAGCCCGCTGCGAGATGGCCGCATTTTAACTGAGCTCCGTCCCCACTACCCTGAAACATTAGCTAACATACGCTAATTGCTGCACATTTCCCCGTCTCTACCTGCCCTGGGTCTGCAAAGGCGGGCGGTGCTCTCCGGAGTCGGGTTAAGCTGTTTAGTGAGCAGCTGGGACGCCGCGGGGCTCATCTTCGGAGTGAGGCCTGCTGCCGCGTGCCGCTCCTTGACGCCTGTTCCGGGCCTGACTGACCACCTGGCTGACTCCGGTTGGACCGCGCGGCTCGGACGGCACTTACGTGGACTCTCTCTGGGCTGTGCTGTCGGGCCCCTGGTGCCGGATCGGAGGCTGTGCGGCAGTTTTCTGACAGGTGGAGCACTATTCCCAAGACTGGGGCGACTGCACGCGGAGCTGGAGTCCTGCTACCGGGGTTGAGAAGAAGGCCTGGAATCCTCGTGGCAATCGCTGGTGCTCGCCTCTTCCTCCCCCCAGCGTGAATCCCCCTGAGGGGGGTAAGTACGAGGGCTAAATCTTTCCTTTCATGCCTTCTGGTCTGCAAAACGGCGCCGGAGACTGTAGCACTTGTTAGCACACTAGTGCCCCGCTGAGGCCTTGGCTCCGCGGTGTGGATTCCGGATGCCCTGTTAGAGTGCTTCTGCGATCTATCTGACTTCAGATTTCTCATCGGAGCCTAATCTCTGGCAGTTGTGGATTCTGTGTGCTCTATCTTCCCATAGCTCTGCAGAACACTCTGAGCACTGTCTTCAGCGGCTTGCCTCTTCAGGAAGGCCAACGGCAGCTTCCATCTCATTGCCCCGCTGTCTCTCCGGTCCCCTGGGCCTTGCGGACATTGACTCTATATATCTCCTAACACTGTGTGGCAGTGACTGCTTTGCGGGCCTGTGAGGTTCTGTGCACCGCTGTCTTTCTGGTGTCTTTGCCCTTGCTGACATTGGCTGTATCTCTCTCCTAACACTGTGTGACACAGGTGGCCCTGTGGGATGGCTGCTAAAGCTAAAAGTTCTGAAATTCGGGAAGGGATGCGTTCCTCCCAGCGACTGCAGAGTAAGTCTGGGGCCCCAAGCAGCCCACGTGAACAATCTCCTCCATCAGGTACTGATGATGAGACTGTAAGTGAAGAGGAATTGGACTCCCACAAACAACTCTCCTCTGCTCAAATCAAGCAAGAACTCCGTAAAGGCTTTGCGGAGTTAGCCAATGAGTTTCGCTCGCTACGTGAGGAGCTGTTGAAAGATGTTGCAGAACTACGGACCGACATTAAAGAGCTGGGAGCCCGAGTAGAGGACGTGGAGACCAAAATGGTTGATCATGACGGGACCCTGATGGATTTACAATGTGCGCTGGACCGGCAACGTGCGCAAGCAATGGAACTGACTTATAAAATTGATGACATTGAAAACCGCTCCCGCCGCAATAACGTGCGTTTTCGCGGAATACCAGAAGCGGTGGGGGTCGGAGAAGATTTGCCAACTGTGCTTAAGCTGTTGATAGCGGAGTTGCTCCCGGCGGAAGACCTGGCTGCGCATGCCTCTGGGATGGAAATAGAACGAGTCCATCGAGCCCTGGGAAAACCTCCCAACAACCAGCCTCGTGATGTCATTGCGAGATTTTTACGATATTCTGATGCTGAGCTTCTCATACGGCGAGGCCGGGAGAAAAAAGCGGTCCGCTTCCAGGATGCGACAGTGTCCATCTACCAAGATCTTTCGACGTTCACCTTGGCGCGCCGGAGAGAGATGAAACCAGTGACAACGGTCCTGAACAACAAGGGGATTCGCTACTCTTGGTCCTTTCCATTTCGGATGAACTTTCTTTTGGGCAACAAAAAGATCTCAGCAAAAGACTATACTGAAGCTTGGCGAGCCCTTCGCCAGGCGGGACTTGTTGATGATAATGCTCAGCCTCATCCGCCGCCCCCTAAGCCCCAGCACTCCAAGTGGACTCGGATGGGCAAGCCTGCTTGATTTTTGATTTTTTGTGTATACTTGCAGAGCTTTTCTTACTGCTCAGAGATCCTTACTTTGTGGGTCTCCCGAACTTCGGATAAATGGTGGAAGTAATATTTCTCATTGTGTTATTGGCCATTGATAAGGATCGACCTGGGCCCACACTCCACTACATGTAGGGGGCGGCGGATGCTCTGCAGGTGTTTTGATGATGATTCTGTTCTGATGGGGAGGCATGAAGGGATTGCTGACCCGGGGTGGGTGGGGGAGTAATGAGGGGAATGTTTTCATATGTTCAGGTTGCATTCTTGCTTCGTGGGGTTTTGGGGGGAACGGGGTTTGTGGTCAACTTACCGTGTCCTGTATTAACTTTGACAGGCAGGTGGTATTGACGGGAAGGGGGGGTTTGGGTTGGGGGGAGGGTCTTTTCATTCGGAACTGGTTGGTATGCTTGGGTTTGGGGGGAGGGTCTGTGGCTCTTGTTTCTGAAGGGTGGATTGGGTGGGCCTGGCTAACTAAATCCCTGGGCTTGCTGGGGGGAGGATGTCCCTGGGATTCTCCGGGTAGCTGGAGAATAAGAGGGTCTAGATTGTAAATTGGTGCGCTTTATCTCTTTAAATGTTAAGGGACTTAACTCCCCCAGGAAGCGGTCGCTGCTGTTTTCAGAACTGCGCACTTTGCAAGGGGACATTGTTTACCTACAGGAGACTCATCTTCAGAATTGTAAGCAGGGTTGGCTAAAGAGGTCCCCATATACTGAGGTGCGGGTGGCCTCAGATGCGCAGGGCCGGAAGAAGCGGGGAGTGGCCTTACTATTTCATCAGAGCCTCTCTCTAAAGATCGAGGAGATACAACGAGATACCCTGGGGAGGTGGCTTTTGTTGAATATTCGCTTAGAAGGGCACTTGCTAACTTTAGCTAATGTCTACGCGCCCAACACAGGTCAGGGGTCCTTTTTTACACGATTGAAAGCTTTACTGGCGGATTTTGCAAAGGGCCCCATTGTTTTGGGTGGGGATTGTAACACACCTCTGGTGCCCCACTTGGACTCCACAGGTCGTGCTGGGGGGGGAGTGGGGGGGTCGGCAAGAGCCCTTCAACGCTTTATGCTCGATTTGGGTTTACGGGATGTCTGGAGGGACACCCATGAGGGGGAGAGAGGTTATACGTACTACGCTCCGGTCCATCAGGTTCATACCCGCATTGACTATTTTCTATTGGATCAGCGCCTGATGGACGGGAGAGTGAAGGCTGGACATGGAGCGCTGACTTGGTCAGATCATGCCCCATGCTGGCTTGCTCTCCCGGCCGGATTGTATAGCGAGCATCACCGTCTGTGGTGCTTAGATGTGAGGTTCCTACGGCGGCAGGGTGCCGTGCAGGATCACTTCCGCTTTATCACTGAATTTTTTGAGCTTAATAATTCTGGGGATGTTCCCCTCCCCACGGTGTGGGATGCTTATAAGGCGACGGCTCGAGGTCAACTCATGGCTGAGGCGGCCCGCACGCGCATAATGTGGATGCATGACCACGACCGGTTGGTGAAGGAGTCTTCTCGCCTAGGTTTGGAACACGCCCGAACCGGTTCGCGGCAGGTTCTGCGTCAATGGCGGACTGTTCGAGCCAATTTGGATGCGTGCTTGCAGAAAGAACTAGATAATAAACGCCGGAAATTACGGCAAACCTTTTATGAGCATGGGAATAAAACCGGCCGCTTCCTGGCTTTGTGTCTTCAGCAGCAGCAAGCCGCGAGAGTGGTTCGTGAACTACGTGACTCTGAGAGACAGAAGAGGGTTATTTCCCGGGAGATACGTGATCTTCTTGCTGACTCTTTGGAGCGGCTCTATAAGGCAGAGCCCTTTGATTGGGATTGTGTGGAGGACTATTTGCAGAGGACTGCACTGCCGCGCCTTTCTGACCCTGACCGAGCTCAGCTAGATTCTGAATTAACGGTAGACGAAGTGGAGAATGCGATCCGGCGACTGAAAACTGGCAGTGTGCCGGGTAGTGATGGCTTCCCAGTGGAATATTATAAGAAGTTTCGGGCACATTTAGCGCCCACCTTGACTATCTTGTTCAATGAGGTCTTGGGGGGGGGGGGTTCTCTCCCTTCATCCCAACGTGAGGCATTGATAGTGTAAATTGTAAATAATATTGTAAATAATACCGGTAACTCAATTATGTTGTGATGACCTGTACATAGTTTGAATAGTGTTATTCTAGTTAATGTTCAAAACATGTTCAATGTAACTAAACGTGTACATAGTTAACACAAGTTCCATGTAAAATATACAGAAGTATATTGATTTTTGTTCGATGTGAACCGCCCCTGATCTCTGGAAGGGGCGGTATATAAGAAACTGTTAAATAAAAAAAATAAATAAAATAAATAAATGATACCCAAACCGGGTAAGCCACTGCATGATGCGGCGTCCTATCGCTTCATTTCCCTGTTAAATGTTGACGTTAAAATATTTGCTACTGTGCTGGCTGCGCGCTTGAACCGGGTCCTTCCGGGCTTGGTCCATCCAGATCAGGTTGGATTTGTGCCGGGTCGCCAGGCTGCGGATAACATTAGGCGTATGTTGCAGACCATTTATGTGGCCCAACGGGAATCACAACCAGCTCTGCTGGTGGGGATTGACGCAGAAAAAGCTTTTGATCGGGTTGATTGGGAATACCTTTGGTGTGTTCTGGAGACCATGGGCTTTGGCTCTAATTATATCCGTTGGGTTCGTAGTCTTTATCAGCTGCCCCAGGCGTGCATTCGGATTAATGGGGGACACTCGAGACGCTTCTCTCTGGAGAGGGGCACGCGACAGGGTTGCCTCCTTTCGCCTCTGCTTTTCGCACTCACGATGGAACCTTTGGCTCAGAGCTTTCGAGCACACCCAGGCTTGCAGGGGGTCCACATTGGCCTCGCGGAATATCGGATTGCGCTCTTTGCGGATGACATCGTATTGTCTCTGGTGGACCCGTCCGCTTCCCTTCCAGTTGCGATGCAGCTGTTTGAAAACTACTCTCGGGTATCCGGCTTCAAAATTAATTACGCTAAATCGGAGATCTTGAATCTTGGGGTCCCCGGGGCGATTTGTGCGGAACTCCAAGCGGCTTATCCTCTTCGATGGGTCTCAGGAGCCTTACGTTACCTAGGGGTGCACCTGACCGTGGAGCGGGCGGACCTTTTTAAAGCCAACTACGATCCCCTGCTTCGTCAGGTTCGGCGGGACTTAGAGATTTGGAATGGCCTGCTCCTTTCCTGGTTCGGGCGTATAGCCGTAGTCAAGATGGTGGTTGTTCCCCGCTTTCTTTATTTTTTTCAGGTTCTACTGATTCCCATTGCGCGGGCCACTTTGGCGACCTGGCAGCGGCTGCTTATGAAGTTCATATGGCATTATCGTCGTCCGCGCTTGGCGCGACATGTTCTCTATGCCCGTACGCGTATTGGAGGTATGGGCATGCCCAATTTGCACTGGTACTATGCGGCGGCCCAATGTCGGGCGGGGGTGGAGTGGATGATTGTGGATAGTACCAAGCGATGGGTGCAACTGGAAATGAGCTTGGCGGGGGGAGCGGGGTTGGGAGACTGGCTGTGGCTTGGCCCAAAACTCCGGTGTGGTAAATGCACCAGTAATCCCTATGTTCTTCATACCCTCCGTTGCTGGGACCAGCACTTTCGGTCTCGAGACACGGATTTAACTCCTTTGGCCCCTATAGTGGGTAACGCTTCTTTCCCACCGGGGCTAAGCGATACAGTCTTTCGGCAGTGGGGACATTTAGGCCTTAGCCGAGTCGGACACCTTTTGATGACGGTCGGTTACGGTCTTTTCGCGCGTTACAAGATGAATTTGACATTCCGGCTAGGCATCTCTATATCAATATATGCAAGTGACACATTGGGTTCGATCTAAGCCTGTTCGGCCCCAGGTTGCTCGGGACCTGACAGATCTGGAACGTTACTGTGAGGGGTGCACTACTACTAAGGGACTCATGGCCACCCTCTATGCCCATCTGCAGGGATCCCAATCGCGCTCTACAAGGCATAAGGAGCTTTGGAACTCTGATTTGAATCTTTCCTATACCGAGCAACAGTGGGAGAGGGCGGAAACGCACTTGTGGAAGAGCTCGGTAGCGATTAATGCCCGTGAAACTAATTATAAAATACTGTACCGTTGGTACATGACCCCGGCACGGATCGCACGTATATATCCTGGGGCTGTGGACCTTTGTTGGCGTAACTGTGGGCAACAGGGTACCCTGGGGCACATTTGGTGGACTTGCCCCTGCATTCGCGCCTTTTGGAGGGGGGTACAATTCCGGCTGCAGCTGCTTCTGGGAGTGAGCATCCCTTGGGATCCGGGGATTTTCCTTTTTGGGGCCTCGGTGCCGGGTGCACGGGCTCTGCAACTCGCTCTACTCCGTCATGGCCTGAATGCGGCCCGATTATCCCTTGTGGCGGCCTGGAAGCGTGCTTTGGCCCCCTCCTTTCCGGCTTGGTTGGAACGGATGTGGGATATGTATACCATGGAGCGGGGGGTAGCTGTCAGTAGGATGCGCTTGGCGCGCTTTGAGTTGGTGTGGGCACCTTTTGTCTCTCGTTATGGTGCGTGACTGCTCTGGACAGGAAGGGGGGAATACGCATACTTTAAAGGGAGCCTGCCCCTTGTGTGTGTTTTTTTTTGCTCACCATCTTTCCGTGCTTAACGACTGCCCAGCCATAGTTGGGGGGACTGGGAGGTTGGGGGGGGGGGGGGGGTCTTGGGCTAGGGACGTTCTGGGGGGGGGGGGAAAGGGAGGTTGGGGGGGTTGTCGCTCCCCGATTCCTTATCCTAAAACTGCAAAAATGAAGGCATATTGTAGAATACTATTGTGATCTGACGTTATGCTGTTACTGTTGCATTCTCTTTGAAGATCTTTGTGGTTCTTGTTTATATGTATTTTTTGGAAGTCTTTCAATTAAAAAAAATAAATAAAAAAAGGTGGAGTCTTGGAGTAGCAGAAGCAAAGTCTTAGCTTCTGTATGCATTTTATTATCTGCTGAGCTGATGGTAGGGCTCATGTACAGTTCTGTGATCAGGCTGGCTAAGCAAATTAGGGGGCAGCTATCACAAGGTAGTCACATGGTAGGTTCCACGATGAGAGAGAGAGTGCAGCTGAGTCCAAGTTAGGTCCCAATACTGGTTTAGGCTGATTTCATACAGGCTGAAGGTATGTGTTTACGATAAATGTTGCATCTTCGAAGGTCTTCAAGTAGTTCTCAGGCAGAGAAAGGCCAAGAAGACTGGTTCTTTGGTTTCTGGACTGACCAGAGGTCTTCAGCATCCACACACAGACACTTGGCAGCAATGACTTCTGTGACATCAGCAGGTGAGAGGCCTACGCAACAATAAGCCAGATAACTTTGGTTCAGGAGGCCAGAGACAGGCTAGACAATGGCCCTATAGGGTAAACAGCATGGAAACTCTCGGTCCTCGAGCATCACAACCAAGTTGCGTTTTTAGGATTTCCACCAAGACCACGCATGAAAGCAGTGCATGCAAATACATTTCATGCATAATCATTGTAGAAATCCTGAAAATCGGACTCGAAAGTGGCTCTTGAGGGTTTAGTTTTCTCACTCCTGCTCTAGAATACTAGGTGATCTATTTATGTCCTCACAGGCATGTTCCACTATGATACACAACAAGCAGCGCTCTTACAGATGGAACACACTATTACTCCTCACTTCAAACAACACATCTTTGTAAGTGAGACACATTTTGATGGGGAATCTAAGGGATCCAAGCCTACAGTATATAAACTCAACCAATGCAAACTGTGTTTTGACAGCTATTGAGGGCTAAATTAGGGGGAACTTGTAATTTAAAGGAATCAGTACTTTGCTGCATGCATCTTGTAATGTTTAGCAAAAGTAAAAGAAGCAAGAAATCTGTTCTGTCATGCTTATAGGGAACTGGCACAGGCCTCACATCTATGAAAGATACAGTTCTTTTACCATCATAAGATATGCCAAATGTTGATTGGATAACGGCACTAATTTATTAGATTCCTAAATTAGGTTTATTACATGCCCAGCCATTGCCAGTCCCACAGCCCAGATCCAGGCTTCATTGGTAGTCATATGCTTGTCCATAGTGCCATTCTGAGTTTTTATTTGTTAATATTCTGTGTGCCCAGAGCATCACATTATAGGTCTAGGGTTTTCTCCTTTGACAAATAAGGATAATTTTAAGGACACCAAACCTCGCCTACAAAACATGCCACCCCTCCTGGCCCCAATTTACCTCCTAACACCCCTCCTGACCCTATACCCCTCCCCCACAAACACACTCACCAACCAGCCCAGACCAAGTGTCACAGCCACCCAAACCACAAACATCTACAACCCCACATTCACGCAAGACAACACCCAGACACACCACACACCAACCTACATCTCCAACCCCCCGAACAGCACCCCCCTCTCCATTTCACTAATAAATGCCCGATCAGTCAGAAACAAGTACCACATGCTACAAGACTTGATCAAAACACAAAAGATCGACATCCTATGCATAACAGAAACTTGGCTGACAGACATGGACACGGTGCTCATGAACCAACTAACACCGAAAGGTTACAGCCTTCAACACTGCTCCCGAACACACACCAGAGGAGGCATAGCCATCATAGCAAAAACCAACCTTCACCTCAGGAACCAAGCATCACAAACAACCAAAGAAGCAGATATACTCACCCTCACCAATAAGCACCTCTCACTCTGCCTAATCTACCCCAAAACACCAACCTAACAAAGATACTACAACACATATCTGAAAGCACCATCTCCACGAAAGAACAAATAATTCTAGGAGACTTTAACCTTCCATCACTCCAAGACAAACAAGCAGAAACCTTCCTCAACGCTATGGAAGCAATGAACCTAACACAGATCATACATGAGCCAACACACGAAAAAGGAAGTACATTGGACCTCATATTCCTGAATACGCAAACCACCACCTCAAGCAAGAATCCAAAAATCACACATGTACCCTGGTCCGATCACTACCTCATCAGCATATCCCACAACTACCAGCACATGTACAACAAGGAAAACGAACAACACACAAGAAGATTTAAAACATTCAACAAAGAAGACTTCCTAGCTCAAACCCTACCAAAACTCCAAACAAGATCCAACAATATCGATGACCTCATCAACAACTGAAACACCACAATCTCCTCAGCAGCCAGCGCAACAACGAACAACAACAGGACCAGACACACCTCCACAAAAACCCGATGGTACACCCCCAACCTCCGGAAGCTAAAGACCAAACTCAGAAGAGCAGAAAGAAAATGGAGAAAAACCAAAAAAGAGGACGACAAAACGAACTACATGCATGAGCTAAGCATATACCACACAGAAACAGACAAAGCAAAAAAAGCCTTCCATTCAAAGATCATAAACACATCCATAAACAGACCACGAGAACTCTTCAATATCATCAAAAAACTAACAAAAGCACCAAACCACTCCGACCAACTACCAAACATCCCACCTGAACTACTTGCAAGACAATACAAGCAGCTTCAACAACCACAAAATCCACAACTAGACACAGAGACAACAACAACAAACCACCCCACCACTGTAGACAGAGACTGGAATGCATTCGAAGCAACCACTGAAGAGGAAATAGCATCAACCATCTGCCTGAATACCACCACCTCTCCTCTAGACCCCTGCCCTACAGAATGGATAAAGAAAACCAAAGACGACCTGAACACACCATTAACCCACATTGTCAATGAATCCCTCAGCCAAGGACATATGCCAGATCTCCTCAAAACCTCAATCATTCGACCAACACTAAAGAAACACAACCTGGATCCCCTCGACCCCGCCTCCTGCAGACCTATCGCAAGCCTTCCGTTCACCACCAAACTCATTGAAAAAGTAGTTCAGGGACAGCTCCAAGAACACCTGGACACCAACATACTGGACCCACAACAGCATGGCTTCTGCCCACTCCACGGAGTTGAGACCCTCATGGCGTCACTAATGAACACCCTCATCATAGGAACCCAAGCCAAACACTCTGGATATGCCATGATCTTTCTAGACATATCAGCAGCCTTCGACACCATCTCCCACAACATCCTCATACACAGACTACAAGCAATCGGCTT
Source organism: Ichthyophis bannanicus (assembly GCA_033557465.1). NCBI lineage: Eukaryota > Metazoa > Chordata > Amphibia > Gymnophiona > Ichthyophiidae > Ichthyophis > Ichthyophis bannanicus. The sequence goes on along the minus strand of CM066039.1, from coordinate 220,521,215 downwards.
CAAAGATACCGTACTCCAATGGTTCTATTCATACCTAACTAATAGACATCAACTGATCCGCACAAATACATCAACCTCCCCCCCCTTCCAGCAACACCAAGGAGTACCCCAAGGATCCACACTATCAGCAATGCTCTTCAACATCTATCTGCAACCACTCTGCTCAATCATACGCACACACAACATTCACTTCCACATCTATGCAGACGACATAATGCTCTATGCCCCAATTCCAACCTCCAACCCATCAAACAAACACTTATCAGAATGCTTCACAGCAGTATCCAGCTGGCTACAAAACAACAACTTATCCATCAACATAAAGAAAACAGAAGCCCTCATAGTAACAAAGGACCCGGACTTCACACCACCATTACACCTCAACATTGGGACCACACAAATACAGATACATCCGCAGATAAGATACTTAGGTATCATCATAGACCAAGCACTCACACTGGAACAGCAAATCAAAAAAACTGTCGCAACAATATTCCACAAGGCTAAAACAGTGCAGCGCCTCAAACCTCTCCTCGAACCACAAGACTTCAGAACAGTGATGCAAACCATGACACTCCCCCACCTGGACTACTGCAATATAATCTACCATAGACTCCCGGCTTCCCATACAAACCCACTCCGGACTGCCTTAAACACCACAGCAAGAATTATCCAGACCGCAAAAAGACACGACAACATCACTCCAATACTGAGAGAGCTACACATACTCCCTCTAGAAGCACGAGTCAAGTACAAATCCGCCCTACTCACTCACAAAGCTCTCTACCAAACTCAAACATCCCAGATCCGCACACTACTAGCCCGACCAACCCACAACAAAAAAAACAGACAAACCACCAACAACCCCTTCACCATCTCCCATAAGAGGATGAAATGCAACCAACGAACCTGCAACAGAGCCTTTGAACTATATGCACCATCCATCTGGAACTCTCTACCGAATCACATCAGAAACAACAAAGACCCCCTATCCTTCAGGAAACAACTAAAAACCACACTATTCCAGGAATTCCTCAGACCTGAAACAAACCACCACAAATGAGACTGTAGCTCAAATGTCTATGTCTACGTCTATGTCCCAAACACTTGCTAAAATCATTAATGTTGGCCGCCTGGTGGCAGCACAGACCCTTACAATTGATTATTGTCCCCCCCCCCCTCGTTCAATGTTCCACCGCTTTGACCCGGTGAAAAGCGGGATATAAATGCAGCTAAATAAATAAATAAAATGATACAGACACATTTGATGGTGATACCCCCAGATGGAGCCTGGTGTGCAGTGCTCTCCTCTAGCTTAGGGAATCTTTTGAGTCCCTGAGTGGCATGGGTGATCCTATGCTTACTGATGCTCCTTCCCTTTCTCTTCAGTCTGTTTCTCTACTGAAGACTCAAGTTATGGTCAGCTTTCCTGTACTCCACTGACGGAGGTGGGTGCGAAGGAGGGTTGATGGGGAAGGAGGAGTGGAAAGAAAGCTAGAGATAAAAGAAATTTGTGACCAAAAGGAAATTCCTCCATGGCTACATCCAGCTCCCCAGGAGTCCCTAGTTTCTCCATCATGCCAGCGGGGCAAGACCGTGCTCATTTTCTCCCTGCTTCGAGTTGTGGCAATGACCTCAGTGAAAGTAAAAAACCTGCCCATCCAGCTCTCCATACTGGGGGTAGTGGGAAGCAAAGGAGCATGCAGCCATAATAACCGTGACAGTGTCTCCATTCTGACTCCCCTCTGCTCATCTGGGCCCATATCTGAAGCAGCGGTATCCATGAAAAGTGTGTGCCAAAACAAAGCACACCACCAATGGCCTGCAAAGCACCACAGAACTGATGTTTTCTCATAAATATAAGCCCACTGGGGTTGCACAAAAAGAGAAAGTTGTTTCACCAATGGGTAAGGCAATGTCTTCACCCATCAGGGAAGCCCTGCCTCCCAAGCAGCCTGAGGTAGGAAAGCTCTCAGACTCAGATAAAGTCATGCTAGCTCTTCTCCCAGAGCTCAGTCCAGTTCTTACAGCTTGTCCAGGGGTGCAGTAACAAATTTCCCTACTATAACAGCTGCAATGGTTCCTGACAGAAAGCATGGTTCTGCTGCAGAATGAAAAGGATGCAACTACTACTATACCTGTTGTGGCAGACCCTCCTATTGTACCATGGCAATGTGGGGACCCATGCAGCAGAGCACCTACCCAGACACTTGCCTCATTATGGTCCCAGCCCTCCTGCTTACTCATTAGTCAGCTTGGTCATCCCTGGCTACCCTCCCACTTCTGGATGAGACCAGTTTAGTTCTGTCTTTCCTTATGGCTCAGATGATGAGCCTATGGAATAGGAACCTGCCTCTTCTTGAGTCCATGAGCAGAAAAAGGCCCAGAGCAAGAACAGCTGGAGGACAACTCTTATCCTAAGTTTCTGTTGAAGCTTACACAATCCCTAGCATTAGGTGCTACAGAGACTGCAGCTTCAAGGAAGGATTTTCAGTCTATTTTAAAATCTGTGAGTGCTCCCGAAAGATATTTGGCTTTTCCTCTGTACAATGTACTGCAAATCCTACAGCTTATTGCTTGGAGAATGCCCCTCTCAGTGAAAGCTACTTTCAGATGTCTGGAGGCAAAGTATAAACTAACTAATGGGCCAGGATATGACCAACTACAACTTCCATACTAGTCTGTAGTTTCCAAGACAGCCCTCAAATGCTCCAAGATGACGAAGCCAACTAGCTATACCACTCCAGGAATGGACCAGAAGATATTAGACATGATGAGGAGAAAGGTTTATCAAAGCACAGTGTTCATGCTAAAAGTCTTGGCTTACCAGTTACAGTTGCTTTGTAGTCACCATTTGCACATGTGGCAGGCCACAGAGTTGTGCATCCTAGCTCTTGAATCTTGTCCAGAGCAACTTGACCAAATCCATCACACCATCGAAGAGTGTGCTTATCTGTTAAAAGCCAGTTATGACGCCTATGATACCACGTCTCAAACGGCATGATGGACTGAATGACAAAGATGTTATCAACCCTATGCCAGATTGGCCAGGCATGCCTTCAGCACCAACATCCATGGAAGAGGAGGCAACAGCCAGCACCTATAGTGCCAGCTTTCAACCCCAAGCAGGCTTTTTTGAGTACCTGTAGGCTGGAGGAAGACTCCTCTTCTTCAGGGAGGGCTGACAGTCCATCACCATTGACTGCTGAATCCTCAGGATTGTATGTCAGGGCTCCAGGCTGGAATTTTCCAGCTGCCCACTACCCATGGGTCTGGGGCACAAACATAAATTACCTAATCAGCATATTCAGCTTCTGCAGGAAGAGTGCAAGCTCTTCTGGATTCTCGTGCTGTGGAACAGGCTCCTGCCCACCCAATGGGGGAAAGGGTTCTATTCAAATTTATTTCTCATCCCAAAGAAAAAGGGAGGAATGCCTCCTATTCTGGATCTCAGGGACCTCAAGCTGAACATCAAGAGAAAAAAGTTCAAAATGAACTCTGCAGCTACAATCTTGCATCACATAAGTCAGAGTGACTGGTTGGCCTCCCTGGATCTCAGATGCATATACTGATATCTCCATCCATTCTCGCCACTGGCAATACCTGCACTTCACCTTTCAGGGCCACCCTTTGGTCTGTCTTCAGCACCCAGTGTATTTGCCAAATGCCCAACAGTAATAGTGGCCCATCCTTGAAATGATGGTCACTTTGTCTATCCCTATCTTGACAAGTCACAGGTAACATGCCAGAAACTATCCTCAACACACTGAATGAAACTATCAGCCTCCTCAGAGCTCTAGAATTTCTAATTAATACTTCCAAATACAACCTCACAGCAGCGACTGGCTCCATTGGAGCAGATATAGCTACATCTATTGCAAAAGTGTTTCTCTCGATGGAAGGATGCAAACTATCATTGTTCTCATGCAATGGATACACAGAGTGCAGAGGGTCTCAGTGCAAACTGTTTTCCGACTCCTGGGCCACATGCAGCCATCCATGTAGTATTCTTCACAAGGTTGTGCATGAGGATACTTCAGTGGCACTTCAAAGTGCAATGGAACCAACCTCTTCGCTCCCTCTTCAGAAGAATTCTAACTATGAAATCAAGTTTGTGGAGGGAGCATGAGGGGAATCTCTCTGTTGGATGTCCCTTTTGTCTGTTACACCCAAAACTTGTCCTCACCACAGATGTCTGCTCTGGACTTGGTGGTTTCATTTGCACTAGCTCTAAAAACAGGGGAAGTGGCCCAGTCAAAAGTCTTTTCTTCACTACTATTTTTCATTTGTATAGTGCTACAAGGTATATGTAGCACTGTACATAGCGATGTAAGAGATAATATAGTCCCTACTCAGAGCTTACAATCTATTCTATAGCTATCTGCTTTATCAGCACTAGCGCTGCTAGGCATATACAAATGCTGTATACATACACATAAGAGACAGTCCCTGCTCCACGGAGTTTACAGTCGATTCCAGACAGATAAACAGAACAAACAGGGGACTAGGGTAATTCATGAATGTTAAGCAGGAGAATAAGAGAGTCAGGATCAAAAAGCAGCCTCGAAGAGGTGGATTTTTATCCTGGATTTGAATAGGACCAGAGATAGAACCTGACAAACTGAATCAAATAGTCTATTTTAGGCAAACAGTGCAGCAAGGTGGAACAAATAGAGTTTGAAGTTGGCAGTAGAAGAGAAGGGCACAGATAAAAGCAATTTCCATATCATCCTGCTAGACCAGTCCAGATAAGTGGGTTGTGTTCCCCTACCAGTAGATTGATAGAGACAAAGAACCAATGAAAAGCCCAGGTTTCAATAACATCACTCCCACACCTTTATACGCCTCAGCCAACAGAGGTCTCTTCAGTGTCTCTTTTTCTCCAGCAGATGATGGATGGATTTTCTCCTCTCTGAAGAAAATTCTGAAGATTTGAGAGGAAAAGAATGATTAAACACTTGTGAACGACCACCTTGAAGGTGACTCTCTCACTTAAGCATGATATGGGAGGCTTCACTAGACTGTGTTTTTTTTGGTAGCCATAGGAAGAGGGAAAATTGGTTCAGCTCCATGCCCTTAACATGATAATAACCTGTTGAGTAGCCAGTAATGGGAAGGATTTGGAAGGATCTGGAAGAGTGCAGCAGTCTCACCCAACCTCAATGCCCCCTCCCTCTTCCTCTGTTCCCCCCTGCTCTCTCCTGACCAGGGCCGGATTTACCTTGAGTGAGGCCCTACGCCAACAAAAATTGTGGGCCCCCAGCAGGGGCGGCCCAAGGGGGGTGCGGGGCCTCATTTGCATAAGGGGCCTCATTTGCATAAATATTTGCATAATGTTACCATATACTAACTTTTAGTAAACGTGCCTCTTAATGAGTGTATGGATAAAGAAAGACTAAAAGATTTCTACATTACTATAATCCAGTGCCAACTGCCAGACACATTAGGAACTACTACAAACACTGCCCATTTAGAACCCATAGTAAACCCGCCGTATCCTAACAGCACTACCAGGACTCACAAAGCACCATACTCTACCAATCAAAAGGCAACACTGCAAATATTAAACCAGTACATTTCAGAGAACAACAATACATGACCTACTGGGGAAAGAGAACAAGTGGCAATGTCAAATAGGAATTATATAAACAGAACACCTCAGCTCAGTTACACATGCAGAACATAGACCATCACCAAACAAGTAATCACAATTTAGAAACAGGAAGACAATAATTAAACTGGGAATCCCAAAAGCCAAACTTGGAATGTACAACACTGTAGAAATAAAACTATACATTAATTTGCTCTTGTACTAAACAAAGCGCAGACGTTAATGATGCACATTTACCAGAGCTGACATATTCCAATTAATAAATTCAAAATAAAGAGATATTTTTCTACCTTTTGTGCATTTTTTTCAGCTGCAATTGCTCCAGCCACTTTCTTCTGGTTTCTTCGTGTCTTCTGCTAACTCTCCATCGTCTGCTGTCCATTTGTCCTTTCTTCTCTCTTCTAGATTTTTTTCCATTCTCTCTCTACATCTGCTTTAACATACTAATCTTTCTCCTTTTGCTCTTTCCTCATTCCTATTTCATCCACTCAAATTTTACCCCTCCATCCTCAATCCCCACTTACTCTCCCAATACCCGGCCAATTGTAGATTTTTTATCCCTCCCACACAAAATATTTTTCCCTTCTCCATTTTACTCTTCCAGCCCCATCCCATTCTAATCCTCCCCCAACATCAGCTCCCTTCTAGTTCCAGCCTCACCCAGCATCCATTCCCTTCTAGTCCCTGCATCAGCCCATTTCCAGTCCTAGCCATCCATCAGCCCATTTCCAGTCCTAGCAACCCCCAACCCAATACCAGTCCTAGCCCCCCATCAACCCACTTACAGTCTTTAACCCATCACCCCATTTTCAGTTTAAGCCCCCCCTATAACCCATTACCAGTCCTAACCCCCCATCAGCCCACTTCCAGTCCTAACCCCATCAACCCATTTCCAGTCAGCCCCCCATAGCCCATTGCCAGTCCTACCCCCCATCAGCCCACAGCCCATTACCAGTCCTAACCCCATCATCCCACCTCCAGTTTTAACCCCCCAGCCCATTTCCAGTCCTAGCCCCCCATAGCCCATTACCAGACAGCCCCCATCAGCCCACAGCCCATTACCAGTCTTAACCCCCCCCAAAGCCCATTACCAGTTCTAAACCCCCCCCAACAGCCCATTACCAGTCCTAACCCCATCAGGCCACCTCCAGTCTTAACCCCATCAGCCCATTTCCAGTCCTAGCCCCCCCATAGCCCATTACCAGACAGCCCCATCAGCCCACAGCCCATTACCAGTCTTAACCCCCCCCAAAGCCCATTGCCAGTTCTAAGCCCCCCCAACAGCCCACAGTCCATTACCAGTCCTAACCCCATCAGCCCACCTCTAGCCTTAACCCCCCCCAGCCCATTTCCAGCCCCAGCCCCCCCAATAGCCCATTACCAGTCCTACCCCCCCATAGCCCATTACCAGCCCTACCCCCCCAGCCCATTTCCATCCCCAGCCCCCCCCATATCCCATGACCATTCCTACCCCCCCCCCATAGCCCATTACCAGCCCTACCCCCCCAGCCCATTTCCAGCCCCAGCCCCCCCCAATAGCCCATTACCAGTCCTACCCCCCCCCATAGCCCATTACCAGTCCTACCCCCCCCATCGGCCTAAAGTAAAATTTAATTTTAAAAAAAACCTGGTGGCTGCCGCCGCGGGGCCCCCTCTGCTGCCGCGGCAGCACCGATTGACCCGCGGGGGCCCCGTCTACAAGCTGAAGCCGTCGGGTCGGGTCGGGTCGTTCCTCCCTCCGTCCGTCCGTGCAGGCTGCAAGCTGTGAGAGACGCGAAAGGAGAGTGTCTCCTCGCGTCTCTGTTAAGCCCGCAGGGGCTGATGGGAAATTTCCCATCAGCCCCTGCGGGCTTTACAGAGACGCGAGGAGACGCTCTCTCTTCGCGTCTCTCACAGCCTGCAGCCTGCACGGAGGGAGGGAGGGAGGAACGACCCGACCCGACCCGACCCGACGGCTTCAGCTTGTAGACGGGGCCCCCGCGGGTCAATCGGTGCTGCCGCGGCAGCAGAGGGGGCCCCGCGGCGGCAGCCACCAGGGTTTTTTTTAAAATTGTATTTAAAAAAAATTTACTTCTTCTTTTTTTGTGGGCCCCTGCCGGCTGTGGGCCCTACGCCATGGCGTACATGGCGTATAGGTAAATCCGGCCCTGCTCCTGACGATTGCAGAAGGTTCTCAGAGAGATATGCCTGCTAGCCACCTTAAATGACCGCCAAGCGCACAATAGGAGAAAACACTACTAATGCGTGCAGAAATGACAAGAAACGCCCACACCGCGCCAATGGTCATCAGCGGTCTACCCTGAATTGCGTCTCACACAGAGGGAATCAGGAGCCTCCAACATGGTCAAGCCTTGATACTCACCCCCTGAGAGCCCCAGGCAGAGGATCCATGCCAGGCTCAGCTCTACTCCCCTGATACTGTTTCACTGGCTTTTGCAGCACTGCATTTAAGGTGGCTAGCAGGCATATCTCTCTGAGAACCTTCTGCAATCATCGGGAGAGAGCAGGGGGGAACAGAGGAAGAGGGAGGGGGCATTGAGGTTGGGTGAGACTGCTGCACTCTTCCATATCCTTCCCATTACTGGCTACTCAACAGGTTATTATCATTAGTTTAATAACAGACCCCTTATGGATCCAAAAAACAGAGATTACAGCACTGTTTAGCTGTCATATCCATTAGAATTCATTGATTGGATTACCTCAACCAACAAAGTCTCGTTCTTCTCAGAGGAATCAAACCAGCCATTTCAAATGCCTTTGAAAATGTGAACAGCTGACGGTACATCGGAGTTTGGATTGGCAGCATCCATTTGAATGGCTGGTTTGATTCCTCTGGATCCATAAGGGGTCTGTTATTAAACTAATTTAAAAAGAGGGCTCACTTCAAGAGCAGGAATGTTCCTTCTCATGGTGAGTGATATGACAAAAAATGAATATACAATTTAGAGTAATTGATAATATTTTCTGGTTCCTGAATAGAGAATGAGTTCAGTGAAATCAAGTAATAATAGGATTTATTGGGGTTGATTTCTGTGGGTGTATTTATATAATAACTGTAGAGTTTAGGGACCCTAAGATGTGTGAAACGGCAGAGGAATTGGACATTCCTTCAAATACTGCCACATACGTTTTTTCGGAAGCGGTGATATCTAAATTATTGAAACATCCGTCTTTATTGGGTGATGCGGGGATGGCTACTATATAATCAACGACGACCACGTCATGGTCTGATTTTAAGAATCTACATAAGAAAGCAATTAGAGTTCAGCTCCATGCTGTCACGATGACACAATATCTAAAACAACAAATGATCCCGCGAGGGTTGAGAGTGCTGAAACCTCCTCATATGTTTACTGATGATGTTATTTTTGGCTATCTGGAATAGTATATTAAATAAGTGCGGGTTAGACCTGATTGCTTTATTAATCAAGCGTTTATCTAAGGAAGAAAGTTTAATACATGATCAATTGCAACTCTTGGAACAAAAACTAAAGGAGGAAATGGTGGAAAAAAATATTTAAAAATAATAAAAAGGAACTCTTGGACTATAATCAGCGTTTCCGAGAAGACCTTAGGGCTTTAAAAATACATAAGTTTTCCCGGGACACGGAAGATTATGCCAAAGATCAGGTGTATACTTGGAGGAAGCATAAACAGGGTTCTGAGAGCGAACAAAAGAGAGTGACTTTTGAGGATTCCTCGGAAGATCACAATTCAGACTCTTCAGAGGGGGCTTCAGGCCCTGCTAAAAGTGGGGAAGGTTATAAGCAACAGCGGGGTTTTTACAGGGGCCGCCCTCAATATCGACGGCCCACCCGACATTACCAACAGGAGGGTTGGAGGGGCCCATCCACACGATCGCAGACACGTCAACAATCATCAATTTGTCAGGACGACCATTAACATCGGAACAGCAGGGCATTTTGGAATATGGACTGGGGTTTGTCCCTGCTCCGCATTATGATCCTTTTAAAATGCGGATAGCCCTTCATCAGTTCTTTAGAAAACTACATATCATGTTATATTTTACAATGATAGAAATGCCCTCAGTTGGGGATGATTCAATATGTAAGAATCCTTCAAATTGGAGACCCCCAATCAGTACTGATGCAGCTTTGATTACCTTTCAGAATTTAGTTTTGCGGGACTTGCAATTGTTAGAGTTTTTGAGGATTACACAATGTTCCAATGTATCCCAACGGCAATTTCAAGCCCTTAAGTCTTTGCGAGAGGATACTGATTTGATTATTCGGAGAGCGGACAAAGGGGGTGCTACTGTAATTTTAAAGGCGGAGGATTACCGTCGCAAGATGATGGATCATCTTTCAGACGCAAAATACTATCATGCACTGCCAGAGGATCCCACTCCGAAATTGCAACAACATATTAAACAGATAACTCCAGAAGCTTTAGATCGCAGGTGGATAACTAAGAAGGAATATGAATTTTTGAATCCGGGTTCCCCGGTTGTCCCGGTGATGTATATGGTGCCGAAAGTGTATAAGTCACTATTGGATCCTCCTGGGCGGCCGATAGTGTCTTGCAGACACTCGGTACTGGAACCCTTATCACAATTTTGTGATCGTTTTTTCCAACCATTGACAGTTTCAATTAAATCTTTTATTAAGGATTCTTTTCATTTGCTGTCCTTGATGTCCAAGTTGAAGATTCCAAAAGGTTCTTATTTGGTAACGTTAGATGTAATTTCGTTGCATACAAATATCCCTCGGGTAGAAGCTTATAATATCTTAGCAGGATTGGAGATAAATCAGCCTGAGCGTTTACCTAAGGAATTTGTATTGAGTCTATTAAAATTGGTCTTAGATCAAAATTATTTTATGTACGGGTCCCAGTTTTATCATCAGAGGTTTGGGGTGGCGATGGGTGCTACTATAGCACCTTCGGTAGCGACATTGTATATGGCACATTTCGAGGAACAACATATTTATGGTTCAATGGGTTTTCAACATATATTATTGTGGAAGAGATTTTTGGACGATATATTTTTCATTTGGACAGGCTTAGAACTCTCTTTGAAGCAATTTTTTCTGTGGATAAATTCCCTTAATAATAATTTACAATTTACCTCTAAATATCATGGGTGGGAGATTGAATTTTTAGATCTTCTTTTATTTATTCAGGATTCGTCACTACAAAGTACTTTATATAGAAAACCGGTACAAAAGAATGTATTTTTACGTTACTCTAGTTATCATTCCCCAGCCTTAAGAAGGGGTTTACTGTTCGGGCAGTTTCTCCGTATTAGGAGATTGTGCTCATCAGTCGGTGAATATCGCAGATATGCAAGGGAGTTATGTCATCGACTTCGGGAAAGGGGTTATCCAGATTCAGTGATTTTCAGAGCTTTTAAGAGAGCATTGTATGACCACCCTGGTTGGTGGTCAGAACACCCCTCGCATCCTCATGAGGTAGCAGATAAAATAATAGGGGTGATCCCGTTTTTGCCAAATGCTTCAAAGGTGGTAACCATCTTGAAACATCATTGGTCAATGTTGGCCTTACATCAATGTTTCCAGAAACCATTGATGGTGGCTTACCGCAGGTCTCAAACTATAGGTGATTTGGTGATACACACTAGGGAGTATGAAGAAGGAGGTGGATCCCAGTGTCAGCGGAAAGGTCACTTTGTGTGTGGCCACTGCGATTTTTGTGCTACTGTACTACAAGGGGAAAAGTGGGAGGACCTGAGTACAGGCTTATGGTATTCATCATTGCATTCACCTAATTGCCATATGGCCTTTGTAGTATATTTACTGATATGCCTGTGTAATCTAAAGTATGTGGGCAGGACTATTCGCCCGATTAAGAAATGCTTGCTAGAACATCGATCATGGATAAATTCCAGACAGACCGCGGCACCTATGGTCCCTCATTGCCAGCAATTTGGTCATCAGTTTGGCGATCTAAAGTGGAGGATCTTGGATGTAGTTCCCTTTTCTTATAGGGGTGGGGATCATAAGGCAAAACTTCATTATAAAGAACAACAGTGGATCTTCCGTTTGCGATCACTGACCCCGGAGGGTATGAATATGGAGATAGATTGGTGGGGTCTGAGACCGTGAACTATTAGCGTTAAACAGGTGCATTTTGCAAATGAGGTTTTCTCTGACGTCACGCTCACATGTGATTTAACTGGAACCGGTATGCACTATGGTTCATTCGCCTGAGGAAGAGCCATTGAGCTGAGCGGCTTGAAACACTAATTGGTGTAGCGTGAACCTTATGTTCTCAACCGATTCGGTTCCTGAGTGGATTTCCCTTTTATATGGATGGACAAATGCCTTTGAAATGCCTTTGAAAAGGTGAACAGCTGACTGTATGTCGGAGTTTGGATTGGCGGCATCCATTTGAATGGCTGGTTTGATTCCTCTGAGAAGAATGAGACTTTGTTGGTTGAGGTAATCCAGTCAATGAATTCTAACGGATATGACAGCTAAACAGTGCTGTAATCTCTGTTTTTTGGATCCATAAGGGGTCTGTTATTAAACTAATTAAAAAGGAGGGCTCACTTCAAGAGCAGGAATGTTCCTTCTCAAGGTGAGTGATCCGACAAAAAATTAATATACAATTTAGAGTAATTGATAATATTTTCTGGTTCCTGAATGGAGAATGAGTTCAGTGAAATCAAATAATAGTAGGATTTATTGGGGTTGATTTCTGTGGGTGTATTTATATAATCAGAGTGGAGGAGTAGCCTAGTGGTTAGAACACTGGCTTGGTAACCAAGCAACCAGGGTTCAATTCCCACTAGCACTTCTTGTGGCCTTGGGCAAGTCACTTAACCCTCCACTGCCTCAGAAGAAAGGCCTGGCAATCTACTTCTGGCAACACTGCCAAGAAAACCCAGGAGCTTCTGGGTCGCCAGGAGTCAGGACTGACTCAAAGGCACACATTGCATTTTGCATTTATATAATCATTGTGTATATCAATAGCATTGATTATATTGTTTTTCTTTCCTCTCCCTTTAGTTCACAAGACAACAGAAGGGGTCATAGTCAGAAAGAAGTTTTTCCCTTACATTGATAATGACGTTCTTGATTAGTTATATGTCACATCCCTTCCCTTTTTATTCTTATTCTTTTTATGATTGTCATGGTTTTTATTCTCTTAGCTTAGTCTTTTTTATGATGGTGGTTCACACGGGTCTTTTATAAGGTTTGAGATGGAATTTATTTATTTCTGTTTTTTAGCTGTAAATATCATGTTCTGTGACATTTGTTCAGATTTTTGGTTATTAATGATGAGATTTTATGTGATTGTGTTTTTATGATTTTATTCATTTATGTGTTATGTATTTTTATTTGTTTATTCTTTGTTTATGATTTTAGTATGCCAAGAGAACCCCTGAAGAAGGCATAACGGAAACATGGCCTGTGTCGGATCGACTTGGCTGTTAATCCCTTGGGGCATTTTATATTGTACCCCTGTTCAAAAACTTCAATAAAGTGTTTTCCTTACTTTGTTTCCTCCCTTTCTTTCTACCATATCTGGACTGGGTCTTTATTAATTTGCGTGGTATCATGCTTTTCTGTTGGATCGTTGGAAATTTGCATCTGTCCATACATTCACATTTCACTACTGTTTGGAGAAGAACTCCCGATGCAACAGCAGATTCAGTCAATCAATCCTTTGGAACCTCTTTGACAGTTAGAATCCAACTCCACAATGGAGGGCAGAGTGGAGCCCGAGGAAGATGGGCACCTGATTCTTTAGCTCCACTCCAGGCCCCACTCTCAGCACCTGCCTTCCACCCCTGCTTGTTGCCCCCACCATAAAAATCGCATGGTGCAGAGGCAATCTCAGTCTGTGTAAGATGGCAGTCCATGTTGAGGTGATTGAAGCAGCTGCAGCGATGGTGCAGCACACTGAATTAGTGCAGTGTTATTCTACTCGGGCTGAACTGGAGTGGAGTGTGAGATAGGAGAACAGCTGAGGCTAGTTTGGTGCTTCTAGGCCATGTTGTGTCATATGGGAGAAGTGGAAGCTGGAAGTTCCGACATACTAAATGACTGCACTGGTGGTAATGTAGAAGGAGATCTGGAGGCATCCTGGACAGATCGTTGTTTATTTTTAGAGGATTATGAGTCTTCTGTGGGCACCCCTGAAATGTATCTGATTTGAGTATGCGTGGAGAGGAGCCAGGAGGGAAGGCTCTGAAGGCTTATGGTGCTGGTGTAATCCTCCTGGTCCCCATCAAGAGATAAGGCAATTTTTGCTGTAGATTCTGCAAGACTTGCAATTCTGGATATGGCAGAAACTAAGGAGGACATTGTGATTTGCATCAAGCAGGTTTAGCAGCATTTAGGAAGCCAGGGTACCACCGCTGACAATTTGCTATGAGGCTACAATTTTTTCCCCCTTTCGCAGCTCATGGACAACTGAATCTGGAGCTTTTTGGACTGTACGCAAGGTGTAAGGTGGTTTCCGGCTCCTGTGTGTGTTAACGGCTGGAAGTGTTTTAATGTTGATAGAGGGTAGGTGCCTGTAGGGCCATACTCCATAAACAGAAGAGCTGAGTACCATTGCTGGTCAGTTTTGCTCTCTATGAGCTGTGTGGTCTCAGACCCTGCTTTGTGTTCTACTTTATGGCCCTGCAATGGAATCTAAGGCAAGCTATGCCAAAGCGCTGGTGAAATTTAGTCGTACTTTCCAGGAGGGGGCTAATGTGCTGACGGTCTCGGCAGAGATTGTGACTTCAAGGTTGTTGTAAGATGGAAGCAAGGTCTTGGAGGCCCCAGTGACCAAGGCTGATTTTGCAGTGATGCTACAGGAAATTGAAATTATTCCATAGTGATATGACCAAGGCAGTGGGAGAAGTGAAACAGGAGCTTAAAGCAATGGATTAGATGATTGCATAGAATGAAATTCACATACGTGAACAGATCGATACTACAGCCATTTTCCAGACAAAATTAAACAAGTTGGAGAGGCTTACAAATGAGACGCAGGGACATCTGGATGACCTTGAGAACTACCAGCAGAGATGTAACATACATATTTTTGGCTGGCTGGAGCCAAAAGAAGGCAAGGAGGATGTCATGTGATTATACAGGATGTCTTTGCCCTTTGTATCCTGAATGGGAAAGCCCAGATGAGAATTAATACAGTCCATAGAAACAGGGGCTCTGCTCAAGCCAGCCTGATTCTCCTAGACTAATTGTGGCTTGTTTTTACTACTTTAAGGATAAACAGGCTCTCATCCAGGCGGTTAGTGGGAAGCATTCTATTGAGTTTCAGAATCAGTCCATTCAGATATATCCAGATCTGTCCCCCTACATGCTGGAAAAATGGCGAAGCTTCCGTCCTCTCACAAAGATACTACAGAAGAAAAGGATTAAATATTGATGTGGTTTTCCATTCACTATCATTTTTGAGTTGGATAAAAAGTTGTTATGGATTTTAGAGTTGGACTGTTGAGAGCTGGTGGATGGGGGGGGGGGGGGGGGATGCAAGACCTTGGTCAGGTTGAAGTCAAAAGGGTTGGAGTTGGAATGGAAGGAATCAACACCAAAGTGGTGGTAAACCACAGGATCCAGCCAACAATTGTGGAGTATAACTGAGTTGGCAGAGGACAAGGAGATGGACATGACTTGACCACTTTGACACTGTCATCCATAGTGCTGTAGTCTACAGACCTCCGACTCAAATTGAAGAGATAGATAACAAATTGATTATAGATATTACCAAGATAGCCACAAAGGGGGAAGCAATCATTTTGGGTGACTTTAATCTACCTGATGTGGATTGGATTACTCCTTCTGCACATCAGGAAAGAAGCAAAAAAATTGTTGATGCTCTCCAAGATGCATTACTTAGACAAATGGTCATGGAACCAACCAGGGAAAGCTCAACGATGGATTTAGTGCTCACCAACGGTGATAGCGTGTCAAATGTCTGCGTGAGTGCCCCTGTGAGCAACAGCGATCATCACACGGTGTGGTTTGAGATAAAAGCCAAGGTACAGGCCAAATATAGCAAGCTCAAAGTCCTAAACTTCAAAAACACTGACTTCAATAAAATGGTCGAGTACCTAAAGGAAGAGATGACGGGGTGGAAGGAGATAAGGGAACTGGAACTGCAATGGGCTAAACTAAAGGTGGCAATAAAAGGGGCAACAGATAAATATGTAAGAAAAGTAAATAAAAACAAGAGAAGGAAACCTATTTGGTTTTCCAAAGAAGTGGCTGCTCAAATAAAGGCAAAAAAACACAGCTTTTGCAAAATTCAAAAGCTTGCAAACAGAAGAACACAGAAATGAATACAGGATCAAACTCAAAGAGTCAAAAAGAGAAATAAGGATAGCAAAATCAAAGGCAGAGGAAAAGATGCAAAGATGTTAAGGGTGGCGACAAAACTTTCTTCAGGTATATTCGGGAAAGGAAGAAGATCAGAGTTGGACTTGCAGGACGCAGAAGTGCTGGGAAAGGACTCGTGGATAGTGACATTGAAAAAGCGAAATTGATAAACAAATATTTCTGCTCTGTTTTTACGAAAGAAAATCATGGAGATGGACCAGCTGTGACTCCCAAATATAAAAATAGGAATGAAGTAGATACCACACCATTCACAGAAGATGAGGTGTTAGAACAACTTGCTAAACTGAAAGTGTACAAAGCCATGGGACCGGATGGGATACATCCCAGGATACTGAAAGAGCTCAGAGAGGTTCTTGCAAGGCCGTTAAAGGATGTATTCAACAGATCCTTGAAACAGGAGAGGTTCCTCAGGACTGGAGAATGGCTGATGTTGTACCTCTACACAAAAGTGGTGACAGGGAAGAAGTGTCAAACTACAGACCCGTGAGCCGTACCTCGGTGGCAGGAAAAGTAATGGAGGTGCTCCTGAAAGAGCGAATAGTGAACTTTCTCAAAACCAACAGGTTGCAAGATCCGAGGCAACATGGTTTTACTGAAGGATGGTCTTGCCAAACAAATTTGATTGAGTTCTTTGACTGGGTGACCAAGGAACTAGATCAGGGGTATGCAATGGATGTCATCTACCTGGATTTCAGCAAAGCTTTTGATACTGTTCCTCATAGGAAGCTTGTCAATAAACTCAGTAGCTTGGGGATGGGTCTCAAGATGGTAAACTGAATTAGAAATCGGTTGACTGACAGACGCCAGAAGGTGATGGTACATGGAGCTCACTCGGATGAAAGGAAGGTGATTAGCGTGGTGCCCCAGGGTTTGGTCATGGGCCCGGCACTGTTCAATGCATTTGTGAGTGATATTGCTGAAGGACTGAATGGAGAAGTCTGTCTTTTTGCAGAAGGCACAAAAATTTGCACAGAGTGGACTCCCCCGAGGGAGTGGATAACATGAGGAAAGATCTACAAAAGCTGGAAGAATGGTCTAATGCTTGTCAATTACGAGTTAATGTGAAAAAGTGCAATGTCATGCACTTAGGTAGCAGAAATCCAAGGGAAATGTACGCGATAGGGGGCGAGAGGTTGGTGTGCATGGTTCAGGAGAAAGACCTTGGTGTGATTATCTCTGATGATCTCAAGGTGGCAAAACAGTGCGACAAGGCGGTGGCAAAAGCCAGGAGAATGTTGGGCTGCATACAAAGAGAGATTACCAACAGAAAGGAAGAGGTACTTATGCCACCGTACAGGTCGCTGGTGAGGCCTCACTTGGAATACTGTGTTCAGTTTTGGAGACCATATCTTGCAAAAGATGTAAAAAGACTGGAAACTGTTCAGAGGAAGGTGACCAAAATCCTGTGTAAGAAACCTTATGAGAAGAGACTTGAAGACCTAAATATGTACACTTTGGAGGAGAGGAGGGATAGGGCAGATATGATTCAGACCTTTAAATACTTAAAGAGAAACGATGAACAAACAAACCTCTTCCAAAGACGGGGAAGCTGTAAAACTAGAGGGCATAACATGAAGCTGCAAGGTGGAAAATTGAAAGGCAATGTCAGGAAATATTTTTTCACTAAGGGTGGTGGATGCTTGGAATGCTCTCCCGATGGAAGTGGTGGGGGCAAACATGGTGACGGAATTCAGAACGGCATGGGACAAGCACAGCGGATCCCTTTGCAGCAACAGGATAAAAACAATATAAACAGAACCATCTAACTTCTCAACAAATAGGGGTGTCCTACTTGGAGTGGTGGGTTCATCCCTAAACAAAGACATGGGGAGGGGTGGCCTGCACAGAGCGACAGGTGCACCTACTCTTACCATATTGCTGGGCAGACTGGATGGACCATGCTGGTCTTTATATGCCGTCATTTACTATGTTACTATGTTACTATGGTCATGTACTTTAGAGCCTGTAGTTTATTTATTTACTTGCTCAGGGGCTGCAGAATGCCTTTTTGAATGTGGGGGGCCAAGCTCTGCCTTGACTCTGCCCCAAGTTCCATCCTAGCTCTGCCCCTAGCCCCTCGCTGCCTTCCCCTCCTGTTCTGCCTGCAGGGATCACATCTCCCATGGGCAGAAAAGAAGAGAATGGCTGCAATCGCGGCAGACCTCTGTCTGCCCACAGGCGATCAGAACCCCGAAGGTGTAACGTTGCAGTGCAGGTT
This sequence comes from Ichthyophis bannanicus, assembly GCA_033557465.1. Taxonomy (NCBI): domain Eukaryota; kingdom Metazoa; phylum Chordata; class Amphibia; order Gymnophiona; family Ichthyophiidae; genus Ichthyophis; species Ichthyophis bannanicus. Next base: position 220,503,049 of record CM066039.1, on the reverse strand, counting down.
CCAAGGCATCTGGTCGAAGCACTGTCCTGGGTCCTGCAGCCTCAATTCCAGGTTGGGCTTTCCAGACAAACACTCACAGGCATTCTTCTCAGGGCCATAGGAAAGTCCAGAAAACTGTTCTGACATGCCAGCCACAACACCCTGGGCTTCCCTCAGCTCCAGGGCTGGGAGTGGCCTCTCCTTCTCAAAGTAAAATAGTTCAGAACAGAAATGCACACAAAGTCACAAGTAGCAGAATCAAATCATCCAGGTTCAAACCTAGAGTCTTTCTCAGAACAAGTAAGGATACTTACTGTAATGGGGGTTCACCGTGGACAGCAGGATGAGACAGCCACGCCTAGGTGTGCCATCCCCAGTGACCGGATTAACTCTCCCATAACTCAGAGTAATCCTGGGTTGTTGTTTTTTGGATAGCCTGTTCTTTCCTGTTCCTGTCCCTGCCCTTACTTCCTCAGTGTTTCCCTAGCCTGGAGGCTCATCGGAAATTCTTCTGAAGGGGAAGGTGGGCGGGATGGCATGGCTGACTCATTCTGCTGTTGACGGAGAACTCCCATTACAGTAAGTAACCTTACTTTCTCCATGGACAAGCAATCTGAGTCAGCCAGGCCTAGGTGACTCCCAAGCTGTCCCAGGATGCTGTGGTAGGATGATGCTGGAGATATACAGATTTTACATAAAAAAGGAGACCCCAGGGATCATGAGGTATGCAACAAGAATGCCAGTTTAATGCAATAGCACAGGAATAGCGTAGTGTAACATTCAATGGCAAACAATTTGTGCAACGCATAGTCTAACATTGAAAAATTGCAACGCATAATGCAACATTCAACTGGGCAATCATGAGCTCTAACACTTAGTCTTAGGTTCTACTGTTAACACAGTCTTAGAGCTCATGTGGTCAGTCACAGCCACATGTATTGGTGGCCACTTGCAGGACTACCTTGCCGAAGCAGGCATTGTCCATGGGGTGGTTGAGGCAGTAATGCTTCATGAAGGTATGAATTGAAGCCCACATGGCCGCACTGCAGATGTCTGTGGGTGTTGCCGTGTGTACGTGGGCCTGCGTGGCTGCTATTGCCTGTAATTGGTGACTGTGTGCCCTGCCTTCTGGGCATAGATTGGCACGTATGTAGCAAAAGGCGATGCGGTCTGCCAACCATTTGGACATGGTTTGTTTGATGACTGGGTGGCATAATCTGTTCGGGTTAAAAAGTTGTGAGGCCTTTCTGGTTGGTCCGATCCTGTTGATGTAGGCCCGGATGGCGATGGATGCAGTCCAGGGTATGTAGTCGGCACTCGTCCTGTGATGCATGTGGCTCAGGGTAGAAACATGGTAGGACTATTACCTGGTTGATGTGGAAGGATTATTTATTTATTTATTTATTTATTTTGTAGGTTTTCTATACCGCTTTCTCTTAAAATCAAAGCGGTTTACAGTATAACATGCAGTTTTTACATTAAACAATGGGAGAGGGGGCATGCATGAGCTTGGTTCAACTATTTACAGAATGAGCTATTTACATTGTATTACAAACAGATTAATTAGTTGGATTGGGCAAAAGGGTAGGGATGGGGTAAGCGATGGGTTAGAAGGGGTAGGAGGAAAGCACTATCTGGGGTAAGGGCTTGTGTTCATTCTGTCATGTAATGTCTCCAAAATGTTCCCCATAGAGAGTTGTTTTCAACTTCTTCCGGAAGTCCTTGGAGTCCGAGGTGGCTCTAAGAGAGTCTGGGAGTGCATTCCATAGCGCAGGGGCAGCCAGGGAGAGAGCTCTTCTGGATGTGGATTGTTTGGATTTGGCGTATACGCTGGGGGTGATGATGGTGTCAGTGGTGGTGCACCTTCTGGGTCTCGAGCAGTTGTTTATATTAATGAGGTTGTTCAGTACGTCTGCCGAGAGGGATTGCTTGATTTTGAAAATGTTTAGAGCAGATTTATATTTGATACGGGAGGTGATGGGGAGCCAATGAAGGTGGTTCAAGAGGGGGGTGATTTCATATTTAGATGAGCCAGTTATAATACGGGCAGCAGTATTCTGTACCATCTGTAGGGGGCAGAGAGCGAGTTTGGGTAGGCATAGGTATATGGGGTTGCAGTAGACCAAGATGGGCGTGATTATAGCCTGGAGCATGGTGCGGAAGTATTCTAAGCTGAGTAGTGGTTTGAGTCTTCTGATGATACTCAATTTGTAGTAAGCGCTCTTAGTTGTCTTGTTTATATGGGATTTTAGGTTTAATTCGCGGTCCAGGGTGACTCCGAGATACTTCACGTCTTTTTTGTGGATATGGTGTGGTTTTTGAGTTGGATTGAGTTTGGTGGAGTGAATCCTATGTTTCGTGTGTTTTGCGTGATTTGCGCTGTTAGTAGTTTTTGTACCATTGGGGATTCTGATAGCCCGTGTGGCTGCAGCTGGAGGAGTTTTTAGACTTGTGTTGGTGAGTGGTTTTCTGGTTGCCATATGGCTTCGCAGGCCTCTGGCGGTTCATTCCGTTATTGGAATGGTTGTGCAATCATCCTTGATGCCATCCACTGTTTCTTTTACTTTACTGCCGAAAAGATTGTCCCCCTAGGCAAGGTGCATTGGCCATCCATTCGTGATGTTGTCCCTTAGTCCTGAAACATTGAGCCATGCCATATGACGGGCAGTGATGGCCATACTCACCGTGCGAGAGGCGGTCTCGAAGGCGTCAAAGGCTGCTCTGATCAGGTGTTTGCTGCAGTACACCATGTCATGAAACATGGGTATCAGAAGTTCCTTGGTTTCATGGAGCAGAGAAGCCACCGTGTCCTTCGTCTTTTCCAGCAGGTGGTCAAGATAGGCGATGATTTGGAATTGGTATGAGGCAATTCGTGCATTCAGCATGATGCCTGAGAACACCTTTTTTCCAACTCTGTCGAGGTTTGTGATCTCTTCCTGGCAGTTTGTTCAAGTTTTGCCGGGAGGTTTTAGATCTCTTCAGAGCAGATTCCACCACAATGGACTGGTGTGGTAGCTGTACCGCCTCAAAACCTAGTGCAGAGTGTATGTGGGACTTGAGTTCCAATCTCTTGGTGATGGTGGGTGTCATCGCCGGTGCCTGCCACACTTTATCCCTACAGTCCAGAAGCACTTGATAGATTGGCAGGGCCACGAGTGTTTTGGAGGAATCGAGGCATTTTAGTATCTTCAGGACTTCATTTTGTGGGTCTGGGGTGCCTAATCTGAGGTTTGTGGAGAGCTTCTGCAAAAACTTAGTATATGTGAGGTCCTCCAGAGGGGAGGCAGGCATCGGTGGTGATAGTGGTGGTGATGGCGAGTTGTCGGAGGGGATGCCGGGGGTGTGCCGTGGGGACTGGGCACTGAAGTCATCCCCTGAACTCCAGAGTCCTCAGAGTCCTGTATTTCACCCTCCTCATCCGTCAACAAGGATTCTGGCCAGGACAGTTAGTTGCATGTCGGTGTGAGATTGTCTGCTGCAGCTGAAGTTTGGTGTTTTGCCGGAGTCTGGTGGTGCGCCTGCGGAGGCATTGCCAGGGGTAGAGGCATTGTAAAGACTTGCAACGATGTTGTTAGGAGTTGCTGGGCTATGAACTTGCCCCAGAGCTCCAGTAAGGTCCCCTGTTATGCAGCTAGAGGTGGTGCAGGGGAAACCTCCGGAATGCCTGCTGGTCCTGCCTCCCAAAAGAAGCCCAATGTCCTGTGGCTGTAAACTGCTCCCCTTTAGGTGGGTGGAGGATGTTCTCTGTGCCTCCATTCCTCCCAGTGCATCCGTTTCCTGTGCTTGCAGTGATTGTCCCGGAAGGGGAGAGGGGGAGAAGCTTCAGCCCGTTCTCCTGCTTGCATGCTGGCCCCAGGAGTTGGAGTCATGTCAACGACATCAGGGGGAGCAGCTGTGATGCCAGCACCTGTGGGAATCATGGTGCTGGTGTTCAGGGTCCTGCGGGGTATGGCGGCAGTGAGGAGAAGGACTGCACCAAGCTTTGGAAGCGGGCTCCTGCTCTTTTTCTGCCCTCGTTTCTCTCAAAGTTGCCTGTTGAATGAATTCTGCCGATTTGGGAGTGTGAAGGGGACAGTGCGCTGTTGGAGGGAGGCAGGCCACCCTAACGGGATCTCCGGGGAGGGCAGGGAGAGAAGGTCCACCGGCGCAGGAACTGCAGAGGCTGACTCGGGGAGAGAAAGCTCTGGTCTCGGGAGCGTGGTGTACAGGCTTACCTGCCCTGAAACAGTCTTGTAGCTGGCTGGGATAGCTGGGGGCTTTGCCTGTCCCCCATTTGTGCGATTGACATGCTCAGTGCATTTGTACTTTGCCTGAGCAGTCTTGGCCTGTTTTTCTTTTCGCCCCCATTTGTGCTCTTTTCTGATGGTACAAGCCTGCACGTGGTGGTCCAGTTGCAGGCATGGCTGGCAGCAATCTGGTTCGAAGTGGTGAGTCTGCTGTTGCAGCAGAGGCATTTTCTTCCTTGCTCCATCTGGTAAGTTATGAGTCTGTTTTATTTAGGGTTCGGTTTTTTTTGGTTAAAGTTGTAGAAAATTGAGGAGAGCTGAAAATCCGTCCATCCTGGAAGGCGGATGGAAAAAACTGAGGAAGTAAGGATAGGGACAGGAACAGGAGGAGGAAGAAGGAACAGGCTCAGAGGAATAAAAAAATCCCAAAAACAGGATTCCTCTGAGCTAAGGAAGAGCTAATCTGGTCACTGTACTTGGCACACCCTAGGCATGACTGACTCAAACTGCTTGTCTATGGAGAAAAACAATGTTGCTCAGCTGCACAGTAAATAGCGGTGTAGCTGCCCCTCCCTTCCATCCTTCATGTTCACTGTAAACTGGCTGAACCTGTCCCAGGGCTAGAGCTTTCACTTTCTCATCCACAGTATCTCTATGGGTTCCTGGTCCTTATTGTCCTCACATGCTTGAGTTTCCATAGCTTCTTTTATCTGCCTCCCCTTTCCCTAAAACACAGGGACCTTTCCAGAAGCAGAGACAGGCTCCTGAAGGCTGCGCTTCCTTCCTTCCCAGGCTTCCCCTGCACTGCTTTTCAAACCATATACATCAGCCACAACCTAAGGCCTTCCTTGGTTGCTTATTACTGGCTCCCTTTGCCACCTGTGTATTTCTTAATTGGATCAACTGATCCTTTCTGTGGTGGGCTCTCTCATCCTAAGTTTGACTGACCCTGCCACGTACCCTAAGGGATTCTGGGACTTGTGTGACTGATCCTGTCACATACCCTACCCTTAAGTTTCTATCAGCCTTATCACTGGCTGATAGAACTCGCATTCTGGATTAGTGGCATAACCTGAACATAGCTTAATTCCTCAATAAATCATCCCTCCCTCAGATGCATACTTAATCCTGCCACACTCAAGGCCAAAGACACCATCTTGTAACATGTCCCTAAGCCCCATAATATCCACAGACTACGTCGCACAGTTTTTTCTCACCTTCGTTTCTGGTTTTTTTTTTCTTTCTCTCCCCTCTTAGGAAAGGGCTTTGCTGGGGGACGGACTACTCTTCCCACCCCATAATCCTCCCACCTTACCTCTTCATGAGATAAAGTTCTGTACTGGGGCAATAATCCTATTGAGTGTGGAGGATCTGCCTCTCTCTCTCTTGGACTCCCATATCCCTGGGCCAACTGGACATCCCTCCTTTCCTGAGGTTATGCCTTCCCCAGGATTGGCCTAATCAACTGTGGCCTGCCGGTCCTTCTCCTTGGACTGCTGAGCAGACGCCATTGGGGTCTGCTCCGACTGCACAGGGTCCTTAACAGTTTCTTGCACTGAAGGACCTTCCTGTACTATAACCTCTTTAGCTGGGAGGATTTCCAGCCTTCCTTCAGGCTGTCCCTTAGCTTGTGAGTCCTGTGTGCTCAGGACATGGTCAATGTCTTTACACTTGTCAGAGCTATGAGTTTGGTCTTGTACTGTGGGACTGCGAGCATTCCTAAGACTTTCACTTTCAGCTCTTTGGTTAAGAACATAAGAACATAATATATACCATACTGGGTCAGACCAAGGTCCATCAAGCCCAGTATCCTGTTTCCAACAGTGGCCAATCTAGGTCATAAGTTCCTAGCAATTTCCCCAAAAGACACAGGCTCCTCAATGCTTGTAGTGGGTCAAGTAGTGATATCCTGGGTCCCTTTTAATAATGGTTTATGGACCATTCCTCCAGGAACTTATCCAAACCTTTTTTAAACCCAGTTACACTAACAACTTTTACTACATCCTCTGGTAACAAATTCCAGAGTTTGATTACACGTTGAATGAAAAAATATTTTCTCTTATTAGTCTTAAATAGGTAACCCTGTAGCTTCATATGTAGCTTAAATAGGTTATCCCCCCCAGAGCCTGCTACTCCCTCCTGCTTTTTAGGGTTCAACGGGGACTCTTCCCCCTCTATACTCAGGGGCTCTTGTGTCTCATCTGTGGCTTCCTCCTGACTGGGTTCTTAGGTACCAGGGGTTTCCTTATCCCTGCCTCCTGGCATGGTGTTTTCTTCTGGACTCCCTCCAGACTCTACAATGTTAGTCTCCTCTCTTCCAGTGACTTAGGAACTTTCTCTCCAGGGATTCCTGCTGTATCCCCTTCCTTCTCCCTCCAATCCGCCGTCTGGGTGGATTGCTCTATTGTACCACTCTCGAGGGCCTCTATTCTATATGTCCACTCTATGGCAGGACCCATCACATTCCACTGCTAATTTTATGGGGAGCTTTCCCTTTTACCTCTAGGTCAGGACTTTGGGAGACTTGGACTTTTTCTGTTCTGCTCTCAGTCCACAATTTCCTGATGTGTCTCAGTCGGAGACTTATCTCCCCCTCATCATATGGGAATAGTCCAACCTGAGTCTCCATCCTGGCTTCCTCCCCACCCCTAGATTCCTGCTATGTCAGGGCAGTGACCCCGCTCGAAGACTTAACCAACCCTCCCTTGAGACCTTTCCAGTCTTTACCTAGAATAACTGGATATAGCATTTGGGTCACTATCACCATATTAAGGCGTTGTGACAGTCCTTGCCATTCCACAGCATCTTCTGTACTAAATGGGGTGTAACAGCCCCATGGATACAACAGATCTGCACAAGACCCTTCTGGTGACATGCAGAGCGAATATTCCACCACACACTAGCTGCTATTAAAGATTGTGTAGCTCCCATGTCCAATAAGGCCAGACAGGGGATCTCCTCTATTCTAACCTCCTGAGTTCACTGATCTCTCATGGGAGTGACCATGTCTACCCTTGTGGAAGAGGCACATGTCTACCAACAATGCCTTTTCCTGTGCCTGCGCTTCCCACATCCATGACAGTGTAGCTCCCTCACCTTGGACCCTTTCTCGCCATGGCCAACTGTGCCTCGCCTAGCCCCTGACCTGGGGTATGTTGCTTCCCTGCCCAATTGACACGCAGAGACCCTGAAAACATCCCTCTGTAGCTCATTCCTCTTAACCCTTGCCGTTAATAATACTTCTTTCAAAAATAAAGTGAGACCCTATCTAAAATCCTTGTTTACTCTGACCTACTTTCATCAATATATATATTTTTGTTGGATTGCTAGCCTTGAAAGGAAACCCTTTCTCGTGGCTAGCCTTCCTTTTTTCTCTTATAATAAGGCCTCCCAGCCTAAATAAAAGTAATCGGAGGAATATCGCAACAAAGCGGACCCCCTGATATACTTAGCTTTGTGGTGTTCTGCTGCACTATAGCAGGTCACTGAACTTCAGGCACTATTCCAATTTCAGTGCTTCTGTAAACTGTGCTATATGGCTGTCTTCTACTCCATAAAACCGATACAGGGCGCTGAACCTCCAATACTTCCTCTAGGGATCGCGCCTCTGCACATTAAGTAGAATGCCGGACTCTTCAGGAACTTCAGATTTGTTTGTGCCTCTATGTGCCCTGCACACTGCAAACTTTAGGCAAAGGTTTTTGGAATGTCTCAGACCTCTAGATCCTTCTTAAGAAACATGCTGACCTTAATACATTTCCTCAGAGATATTTGCCCATGCGCTCCTGACAGGCTGGTAGACTTCAGGCAGTATTTATTTAAAAAGTCCTGACAGTCTTTTTGGGGATAGTTAATACTTCTTTGGCAACACATTCCCTTCTGGAATGCCCTGGATTCCCGCAATGAAAGCATCTCATTTCTGGCGGATTGTGTCTTGCTTGGGGTCCATCCCTCCCATTATTTCTCAGTATTCCTCTGTAGCATCTCCTGCCTCCCTGTGGGAACTTCGGGACCAAACTCCCTTCCTCCATGGATCTTCTTTCCACAGAACCTCTGCCCACTAAAGCTTGTAAATAATAATCTGCTGTCTGAATGGCAGCTCTCACAGAATTCACCAACCATTCCCTCAAATCGGAGGGTCAAAGCCTGCAAAAATTGTTCCAGTACTAGATCCTCCATTAATTGGGCGGTGGTCCTACCTTCAGGGTCTAGTCATTTGTTGGCCAGGTCTCTTAACCTCTGAACGAGGGCCCTGGGTCTCTCATCTTTGGCTAGCAGGGTTTCCTGGAAGGCTCTTCTATAGGAGTCCTTGGTTAAGCCATGCCTGTCTTTGATAGCCACTTTAATGGCTGCGTAGTCCATTGCATGCATAGGAGGTAAAGTTCTGTACGTGGCCAAGGCTTTGCCAGTTAAAGAGACAGCCAGTCTGATGGTCAATTGTTCCGGTGGCCAACCCACGGCAGTGGCCACCTTTTCAAAAGTCCCCAAAAAGTCATCTATATTGGTCAGTTTTCCTAAAGAAAAGGGTCCATATGGTTGTAGTCCTACTGGGTTAGCAAGGGCACTGGCAGAGTCCTGTACCATGGACGATCCACTTTCCTTCCCTCCGGTTGCAGCCTTGAGGTAACCCTGCAGCAGGTCCAGAAGGGGATGTTGTTGTTCCTGCATGGCCACCAGGGCGATTTGCTGGGCCCTGAGGGATTCCTCTTGCTGCTTCTGAAATTGCACGGCCATCCATTGAAAAACTTCTTTAGAATAGATTGAGAGGTGTCCTGCAACAAAACACAAACTGAGTGCAGTCCCCTAGGCATGCACCAAAGTGCTCGCCCCACGGGGCCCTTTTGCCTCTATTCTGGCAGTTTCACCTCCTCTGCCCATCCTGGCTAACAGCAAAGTCCACCCCGGGTACCCTTACCGGGCATGGCTGCTGGAAATCGCATGGGCTGAGGAGTTGGAGTCCGGGTTCCAAGCGTCGTGACTCTTTTGCTGGATCCCTGGCCAATGCACCACTGTGGTACCATAGAGCGGGTTCCAAGGCAACTGGAGCAGTCAAAACGCTGTCCTGGGTCCTGCAGTCTCAATTTCATGTTGGGCTTTCCAGACAAACACCTACAAGCGTTCCTCTCAGGTCCATAGCAAAGTCCAGCAAACAGTTCTGTTATGTCAGGTCCAACACCCTGGGCTTCCCTAAGCCCCAGGGCTGAGCATGGCCTCTCCTTCTCAAAGTAAAATAGTTCAGAACAGAAATGTACATAAATTCACAAGTAGCCGAATCAAATCATCCAGGTTCAAACCCAGAGTCTTTCTCATAACAAAACAATGTTGCTCAGCTGCACAGTAAATAGCTGTGTAGCTACCCCTCCCTTCCACCCTTCAAGTTCACTATAAACTGGCTGAACCTGCCCTATCCACAGTACCTCTATGGGTTCCTGATCCTTATCGTCCTCATACGCTTGAGTTTCCATAGCTTCTTCCACCTTGGGGTATCTACCTCCCTTTTCCCTGAAGCACAGGGACCTTTCCAGAAGCAGGGACAGGCTCCTGAAGGCTGCGCTTCCTTCAGGGGCCTCCCTTGCACTGCTTTTCAAACCTAAGGTCTTGATTGCTTATTACTGGCTCCCTTTGCCGCCTGTGTGTTCTCTTAATTGTATTTATTTATTTATTTATTTAACAGGTAGAAAAGGCGACGGCAAAAGCTAGAAGGTTGCTTGGGTGCATACGGAGAGGAATGGCTAGCAGAAAAAAGGAGGTGATAATGCTTCTGTATAAGTCTTTGGTGCGACCTCATTTGGAGTATAGTGTGCAATTCTGGAGACCGCCCCTTCAAAAGGATGTGAACAGGATGGAGTCGGTGCAGAGGGTGGCTACTAAAATGATTAGTGGGCTTCATTATAAAGCATATGAGGACAGACTTAAGGATCTTAATATGTACACCTTAGAGGAAAGGCGGGATAGAGGTGATATGATTGAAAGCAAGTTCTGCTACGAGGGGACATGGGATGAGGGTGAAGGGAGATAGATTCAGGAGTGATATGCGGAAATATTTCTTTATGGAAAGAGTAGTGGATCCATGGAATAGTCTCTCAGTGGAGGTGGTAGAGATGAGGACAGTAACTGAATTTAAAAAAGCATGGGACCAACACAGAGGATCTCTAAAGGTAAAAAGTGGACTGTTGTAGTTGTTGATATGGAAGGACAAACTAGATAGGCCATGTGGTCTTTTTCTGTCATCATGTTTCTATGTTTCTATGTTTCTTCTATACTCAGGGGCGGCCCAAGGGGGGTGCGGGGCCATGTGCGGAGACTCGGTGCGGGGCCTCATTTGCATAAGTGGCCTTATTTGCATAAATATTTGCATAATGTTACCATACACTAACTTTTAGTAAACATGTCTCTTAATGAGTGTATGGATAAAGAAAGACTAAAAGATTTCTACATTACTATAATCCAGTGCCAACCGCCAGGCACATTAGGAACTACAACAAACGCTGCCCATTTAGAACCCATAGCAAACCTGCCGTACCCTGACAGCATTACCAGGACTCACAAAGCACCATACCCTACCTATCAAAAGGCAACACTGCAAATATTAAACCAATACATTTCAGAGAATACTGGGGAAAGAGAACAAGTGGCAATGTCAAATAGGAATTACATAAATAGAATACCTCAGCTCAGTTACACATGCAGAACATAGACCATCACCAAACAAGGAATCACAATTTAGAAACAGGAAGGCAATAATTAAACTGGGAACCCCAAAAGCCAAACTTGGAATGTACAACACCACTGTAGAAATAAAACTATAAATTAATTTCCTCTTGTACCAAACAAAGCGCAGACGTTAATGATGCACATTTCCCAGAGCTTTCATATTCCAGTTAGTAAATTCAAAATAAAGAGATATCTTTCTACCTTTTGTGCATTTTTTTCAGTTGCAATTGCTCCAGCCACTTTCTTCTGGTTTCTTCATGTTTTCTGCTAACTGTCCATCGTCTGCTGTCCATTTGTTCTTTCTTCTCACTTCTAGTTTTTTTTTCCATTCTCTCTCTCTCTACATCTGCTTTAACATACTAATCTTTCTCCTTTTGCTCTTTCCTCATTCCTATTTCATCAACACAAATTTTACCCCTCCATCCTCAATCCCCACTTACTCTCCCAATATCCGGCCAATTGTAGATTTTTCATCCCTCCCACACAAAATATATTTTTCCCCTCTCCATTTTACTCTCCCAGCCCCATCCCATTCTAATCCTCCCCCAACATCAGCTCCCTTCTAGTTCCAGTCTCACCCAGCATCCATTCCCTTCTAGTCCCTGCATCAGCCCATTTCCAGTCCTAGCCCCCCATCAACCCATTTCCAGTCCTAGCTCCCCCATCCATTTTCAGTCTGAGTCCCTCCATCAGCTCATTTCCAATCCTAGCCCCCATCAGCCCATTTCTAGTCATTTCCTAGCCCCACCATCAGCCCATGTCAAATCCTAGCTCCCCTCCACTCAGCCCAATTCCAGTCCAAGCCCCCATGAGCCTACTTCCAGTTCTAGCCCCTCCATGAGTCCATTTCAATTCAAACCCCCACCACAGCCCATTTCCAATCTTAGCTCCCCCCAACAGCCCATTTCCAGTCCTATCCTAGCTGCTCCATCAGCCCATTTTCAGTCCTAGCTCCCTTCCCTCACAGCCCATTTCCATTCCAAGCTCCCTCCCCATCAGCTATTTGCAATTCAAGCCTCCCCTTCCACTCAGCCCATTTCCAGTCATAGCAACCCCCAACCCATTACCAGTCCTAGCCCCCCATCAACCCACTTCCAGTCCTAACCCCCATCACCCCATTTTCAGTTTAAGCCCCCCTATAACCCATTACCAGTCCTAACCCCCCATCAGCCCACTTCCAGTCATAACCCCATCAGCCCATTTCCAGTCAGCCCCCCATAGCTCATTGCCAGTCCTAACCCCCCCCCCATCAGCCCACAGCCCATTACCAGTCCTAACCACATCAGCCCACCTCAAGTCCTAACCCCTCCCCATCAGCCCATTTCCTGTCCTAGCCCCCCATAGCCCATTATCAGTCCTAACCCCCCCATCGCCCCATTTCCAGACAGCCCCCCCTTGCCAGTCTTAACCCCCCCCTTGCCAGTCTTAACACCCCCCCTTGCCAGTATTAACACCCCCCCCTTGCCAGTCTTAACCCCCCCCCCTTGCCAGTCTTAACACACCCCCTTATTGCAAAATTAAAAAAACAAACAAACTGTCTCTGGCTGCTGCCGCTGCCGCTACCACCGCGGCAGCGGCAGAATGGAGTGTCCCGCGGGGCCTCCTCTTCGCGTTGAGCCCCTCTGCAAAGGCTTTCAGATTCGCGAAGGGAGAGCGTCTCCCTCGCGTCTCTGTTAAGCCCGCAGGGGCTAATGGGAAATTTCCCATCAGCCCCTCGCGTCTAAAGGGGCAGATGGGAAATTTCCCATTAGCCCCTGCGGGCTTAACAGAGACGCGAGGGAGACGCTCTCCCTTCGCGAATCTGAAAGCCTTTGCAGAGGGGCTCAACGCGAAGAGGAGGCCCCGCGGGACACTCCATTCTGCCGCTGCCGCGGTGGTAGCGGCAGCGTCAGCAGCCAGAGAGACAGGTTTTTTTTTTTAAGTCATTTAAAAAAAAAGCAGAATGTTCTTTGCGCGGGGCCCCCTGAAACGCGGGGCCCTGTGCAAAAAACATTCTTGCTCAATGGACGGGCCGGCCCTGTCTATACTGCGCTCTTTCTTATCAGTGCGGTTCACAATTAACAATATGACTCACGGACAGTAGAGATCTGACCTGAGTTTACATATAACAAGGAAATTAACATGGACTTAAACCGGGGGAAATTATGTACATTGAAGCAGAGATAGATGAAGGATGGTTTTCTTTTTAAAAGTTGGTATTTTATTACAATAGGGTACATCTGGAGTCGGTACAATTGATTACAAGTTCAATCTGGTCTGTATTACATGTTCTGTAAGTTACATATTTTGTAAATCATATTAAGGGATTGGTTGTGAGGGGGGGAGGGGAGGCGTTGTTGGGTTGTGAGAAGTACTTAAGGAACAGATGGTGCTTGAGGGCTTTTCTGAATTGCATGAGGTCACTGATCGATCTGATGCTGGGAGGGAGGTTGTTCCAGTATCTGGGGGCATAGGCCGCGAATGCTCTATTAGTTGATTGTGCACATTTTGTGGTTTCTCTCGGGATAATTAGCGTATTGGCTGCTAATGGTCTCCTAGATCTATTGTTGGGGGTGTAGGTGAGAAGTGCTGAGATTGAGTAGGGCGTTATTTTATTAATGGCCTTGAAATTAATGAGGAGGGCTTTATATGAGATCCTGCAACTTATTGGAAGTCAGTGTAGGTCCCTTAGGATGGGGTTATGTGGTCTCTCCTTGATGCTCCACACAGGACACGGGCAGCGGCATTCATAGCTAATTGTAGTGGGTTTAGGGTATTCTTGGGGAGGCCATGGAGAATAATGTTTGCATAGTCAAAATGGGGTGTGACTAGCGCTTGGAATATTGTACGAAAATTCTCTGGATCCAGCATGGGTCTCAGGTGTCACAGGGTCTTTATCTTGTAGTAGATGGTTTTCACAGTGCTGCTTATGTGCGTTTTGAAGTCTAGCTGTTGCTCCAATGTCACACCCAGGTAGCGTATGGTGGGCTTGATTGGAAGTTCGGCGTCTCTTACTTTTAGGGTCGCATGGGGTGAAAAGCCTTTGTTTTTTGTGACGATTAGGACCTCGGTTGTTTTGAAATTTATTTGTAGATTCTGGTTGAGGAGCCAGTCTGTTATTGCGTTGAAGCAATCAACTAAGGCTGTATAATCAGGACGCGTGCATCACCTGATCCTTTCTATGGTGGGCCTCTGGGACTTGTAGTTTGACTGACCCTGCCACATACCCTAAGGGATTCTGGGACTTGTGTGACTAACCCTCTCACAGAAGGGAAGGCCACCGCGATCATGGCAAAGATTTCTGTCTTCCCACGGGGATCAGATTTCCTGCAGACAAACAGGAAGAGTCTTTGCCACAATCGTAGCTGCCTTCCACTTCTGCCTACGGGAATCCGATCTCCCACAGGCAGACAGATTGAGTACTCTCTTCTCTTTGCTGTCAGCAAAATTTTGGTGTGGGCAGGGCCTGTGTGGCCGACCCCGTTCCGATGCCTTTGTACTAGCCTGCTCTATGAGGGACTTTTTCTGTATTTGTATTTCTGCCTTATCGTCCTCCTCCTTCCTTTGCTTGGTATGCATCCTTGCCTTGGGTGGTGCAGCGGGCTGTGTACGGTCTTCTTCCCCACCTAGGGGTTTGGTGTGGAGACTGATTGGGGGTGGAGGAGTTATTGGGTGATAGGTTTAATTTTTGATAGTCCTATCTGTCTCAGATGTCTCTAGCCTTCAGGCTAGAGGTACATATGGTGATAGTTCTGTTGGTTATGATTGTTAAGGTGGTTGGTACTGGGTTGCAGGGGGGTGGGGGGGAGGTTAAGGGGTAGTATATGTGGTTTTTCAAGGATAGAGTGATTTGGATCACCTTTGGGAGAGGTTAGGAAGAGGGGGGTGGTTTGTGGAAGGGGTGTTATGGGTGGTTGTCTTTTGTTGCTCTTATTTCTTATGGCTGGCAGATCAAGGGGGCATGGTCGGTGTCTTTCCCCCGAAAAGTGGGAATCATATTTGGGATTATGGCTAAACTGGTGTCTTGGAATGTCCAAGATCTTTCCTCCCCCATCAAGAGAAAAGGGGAGGAAATAATTGCGAAAACCGAGGGTGGAGATAACATTTCTGCAAGAGACTCACCTGTCTGCAGAAGAGCACTTGAAGTTGAGAGGGAAGGGTAGAGAGCAAATCTACTATGCTCTCTTTAAGACCCGTAAGAGGGGGATGGCCATCCTCATTGCAGACAGTTGCCATTTTACACTTGAATCTCAATATGCAGATAGACAGGGGAGATATCTGATGCTAAAGGTAGTGTCCACTAAAGTCACCCTTGCCAACGTATATGCCCCTGATGTACAGGTGAGTACCTTTTTCCATTGCTTCTTTGACTATTTAAAAAGCCTTATGGAGGGAGCAGTATACCTAGGAGGGGATTTTAATTGTACCCTGCTGCCTGTGGACAGATCTCAAAACAGGCTATCCAATTCATTTGGTACATGGATATTGCAATCCTAATTAAACCAGTTGGGCCTAGTTGATATTTGGCACTGGCTTCTCTTAGAGAAGTGAAACTATACCTGTTTTTCAGGGGTGCATCACACCTACTCTCAGATAGATTTTTGGTTTGTTTCCCATTCACTTAAAGGGGAATGCAAAATTGTACTACTTCATTCTATCAGATTGTGCCTTGGTTTTGTTAGCCGATGGTTGATGGTCTTTAAATAGGTTGTTGCTAAAAGATCCTGTATTTGTAGAACAAATTGTCAAGAGCTGGGAAGAATTTTTGGTATTTAATCACTCCCCGAGATTGCCCCTGGGTTGCTATGGGATACAGCCAAAATGGTTCTTCGAGGACATATTACGGCCACTACTGTGGCCCTGCGGAGACAAACGTCGGTACAATATGAGACGCTTTATAAGGAACTGGACTGGTTGGAGAGTGCACATAAGGACAGGGGAGTTGAGGTGGTGTTGCATAGACTCCTACAGGTGTGCAGGGATCTAAATGCATTGGAGATAGAAGACAGTGAAGGTATTGCAGTTGACCAAACAACACTTTTATGAGCACTCCAGCAAAGCAAATAAGTTGCTATATATTATGGCAGCTGAAGAAAATTAAGAGCACACAGAGTAGCTAACCCACTATCAAGGAAAATAGCTGAATACTTTGCAAACTTCTATAGGCAGCTATACACCTCACAACTCTCCCTCCCAGTCTCGCAGATTGGAGATTGCTTCAGCTGACAATCTTTGGTACAGCTGCTTGATAGACCTTTTGGTGAGGCAGAGATAGTTAGGGCTATCAGTACTTTGAAAAATAATAAAGTTGCTGGACCTGATCACTTACCGGTAGAGTTATATAAACACCTGCGGGACTGGTTCATGCCAGTTCTGGTACAGATGTTTAATGGAATTCTGTGCTCCTTTTACGAAGCTACGATTATTGTTATACCAATGGATGGAAAAGACGCTGAATTTTGTTGTAGCAACAGACCTATTGAACACACAGAGTACACATTACTGACAAAGATTTTAAGCTTTAGAGTTATCCATCAGTTGGTTCACTCTGACCAAATGGGGTTTTTAAAAAGCACGTATGGAGTGGATATTCTCCAGGTGGTAGAGCAGCAGGAAGCTGAATGTGCAATTTTATCATTAGATGCTGAAAAAGCATTTGACAAAATTGAATGGTAGTACCTTCTTACTGTCCTAAAGGGTTCTGGGTTTGGGCCTGTTTTCTGCAGCTGGATACAGAGTATTTATAGTGCTCCCATGCCTGCTGTACTGGTTAATGGCCACTTGTTGCCCCCTTTTTCCATAGGGAGAGGGATGAGGCAGAGGTGCCCTATGTCACCATTGTTATTTACTCTTGCAATCAAATCCTTTGCATGCCTGTTTCGGAAAAAAGCGCAGGACTGGGGTATTTCTATTGGGGACCATTACCATATTATTTCATTATATGCAGATAATCTACAGTATGTGAAGGATCCAGTCTTGTTTCTCCCTCTCCTTCTGAAAGAGATCCATATTTTTAGATTAATGTCTAGTTATATGGTCAACTTCCAAAGGTCCGCATTGATGTGTTGTGGTTCGCCTCAGACTGTGGGAAGGGAATGGGGAATCTATTGATTTTCAGGTCATTCAACAGTTTAGATACCTTGGGATAGTGATTTCCATTGATCTATTGAAATTACATCAACTGAATAATGCGTTGCTCTAAGCATCCATTTGTACAGAGTTAAAACAATGGCAGGATCATGCTGTGTTCTGGTTAAAGCGGATCAATGTGATTAAGATGCTGGTGCTGCCAAGACTCACTTTCTTATTTACGCAACTTCCTATCTCGGTGTCTCTCATTAGGAAAATGCAGCAATTCTTCTCTAAATATATCAGGCAAGGGAAACTGCCCCAATTGGCACTAGATAAACTTGTCTTCCCAGGGTGGGTCTGCCCAATATTCAAATGTACTATTGGAGTGCCTGTCTGAAGGTGATCCAGTGTTGGACATCTATGGGAGAACATCCTGCAGGGGTTCATTTGGAGGCACATTGTGTGCAGCCTGTTCCATTGATGGCCTATATATTTCTCTTATCTGCTGATCTGTCACCCTCAGGAATCTCCCACCTATTTTTGAGGCCATGCGATCTTGTTGGAATACCTCATTTAAGGTTGCTGGGCTTTTTCCGTATCATACTCCTTTTATGCTGCTGATATTTCAGAACTTTATCAGGGATATGTGGAAAAGAATATGGGGGAAAGAATCTGACACAGGGTTGTTGTTTTTTCAGGATGTTTGGGGAGAAGGTGTTCATGTCCAAGGACCACCTAGAGGAGTCTCTAGGTTGAAAACTGCCAAATTTTCAGTACTTTCAGTTGTGGCTATTTTGTTCGGGGGCTAGAGACCAGGGAATCCTTCACAAGGCACCCTTTATGGGTGGAGAAGGTACTTTAAGAGGAGCATGAGAGACATCTTATTTCAAGATGCTACAGGGCTCTATGGGAGCTTAAATATAACTCTGGCCCACACTATAGGAGGGTTTGGGAGGGAATCTTGGGGCCAAGGGAAGACGTTTTCTGGACACATATTTATGAATACACACAAACTGTTGATTTCTCTGAATCTGGTGAATGTCCAGCTAAAATGTTTGATGGAATTATATCTCCAGCAAGAATCTATAGATGGGATGCTAAAGTCTCCCTCTTATGTTGGCATGGGTGTGGACAGTATGGAGATTTTGACCATATGTGGTGGAGGTGTAGTAAGATACAGACCTTTTGGACAGGAGTGCAAGGGACAGTTAAACTAATTAAGTGGCTTCTAATCCCTCACTTGGTTTGCAGCTTGTCGTGCTGTGAGGGCTTGTGTGCATCAGTGATGCTGAGGGCTAAGTTATCAGTAGTTTAACTACTGGCAAGGTCTCCCAAGATGGACAGGTCTCAGCTGAGGTGCCAGACCAAGACAAACTACCCATCTGGACAGCAGAAGAATGGGACAGTGTTGGCGGCGGAGGATCACATTTCTGTGACAATGGCAACAACACTAAACTTAAACTGCGTGGAGGAAAGGCCTGGCAATCTACTTCTTTATCTTGCCACGAAAACCCAATAGATAGTCACAGCAAAACAAATTGCACTATAGCGGTGGAAGATGAGACCCCCAGGTTGGAAGGCACTCAACTGGCTACTGGGGAGGAGATGAAGACTTTTCAGAGTAAAGCCAGCATTTATGATGTGGTTGGATCAAGGGACGTCTCACTGCTGATGTAGCTGTGCATGAAATGAGAGTTAGAAGCTGCAAAGATGTTTTACATATTGGGACATAGAACGTATGAAGCATGAACCAAGGGAAGTTGGTGGTGATCAAGAATGAAATGGAATGTGTACAACTCAATCTGTTGGGTGTCAGCGAACTGAAATGGACTGGCATCGGGTACTTTGCATCTGATGATCACATGGTCTACTATGCTGGAAATGAAGAAAAAGGAGAAATGGTATTGCATTTATAATTAATACAATGCAGTCAGTGAACGCTTAATTTCTATTTGTCTACGAGGAATGCCTATCTACACAAGTATAATTCAAGTATATTCCCAACAACAGCTGCAGAAGAGGATGAAATTGATGAGTTCTATGAACAAGTACAAGCTGAAACTGACAGAACATGCATACAGGATATCCTGATAGTTATGGGTGACTGGAATGCAAAAGCTGGCAACAAAGAGGAAGGTAGAGTGGTTGGAAAATATGGACTTGACAACAGAAATGAAGCTGGAGAAAGACTGATAGAATTCTGCTAGACCAACAATCTATTAATTTCAAACACCTTCTTCCAGCAGCACAAGCGGTGACTGTACACATGGACTTCACCCAATCGATTGTATAAAAATCAAATTGACTACCTCTGTGGAAGTCAACGATGGAAAAGCTCTATAACATCAACAAAGACAAAGCCTTGAGCTGACTATGGTACAGATCACCAACTACTAGTATGCAAACTCAAGCTAAAGTTGAAAAAGAGCAAGCCACTCATGAATGTAGCAAAATTGGAATTTAAAGACTGCCTGCAAAATTGATTTGCTGCTTTAGATACAAATGACAGAGCTCCAGAAGAGTTATGGGATGACATCAATACGGTTGTGTTGGAAGAAAGTAAGAAATCTCTGCAAAAGGTGAAAAAGCAAAAACAGCCAAAATGGATGACCAAAGAAACTGAAAATTTCCCAGAAATGCAGAGAAGCTAAAGCTAGAATAGAAAGAGGGGCAATCACAGAACTCAGAGATTTCCAACGTGCAGCAAGACAAGACAAGGAGAAGTGCTACAATGACACATGCAAGAAATAGAAGCAGAAACTGTTAGAGGACGAGCAAGATCGGCTTTACTAAAGTTGTGAGAGTTAAAGAAAAAATTCTAGCCTCAAATTGGAATGTTACAAGATGCTCAAGGATCCATGTTGAATGATGCTGAGAAGATCAATAAAAGGTGGAAAGAATATACAGAGTTTTTATTTGATAAAGATCAAGTGGACCAACAACAGTTTCAACCTACATACATCTTATGATCCAGAGCCATTGGTGACGAAGGAAGAAGCTGAAGCAGCATTGAAAGCCTTATCAAAGAACAAGAGCATTAGAACATTTTTGTTGGAACACACACCAGGAAGGAAGGAAGGAAAAGTCCCCTTCTTGCAGTGTGATGTTCCGTTTTTATCTTTTTATAAAATTTTAGGGACGCAACCCTAACAAAGGATCGAGGGACCCATAACCCTCAATACCAACTGAAAAGGAGTAGAATGAGACTCAGTACTTATCTATAATTGTCCCAGCTTCCTTGTACTTCATCGGCCCAGTAAAACAAAGGCCAGCAATCAGTATATTCTACACTGTATCAAAGTTCTCCGAACTGGATATATGTGCTTTCTCTATAATCGAAGCAAGAGATGTGAAGATATAGCCGTTTATAGTTGTCCCATCACCATAACAAACTTCCCGTGTTTCCTCAAAATATTGTCTCGAAGACAAGTTCGAAAATTTCATCCGCAAGCAAATCTAATCGTGTATCATGTAACCCAATGTTGTAAGGTTTCGAGCCACCAGCATTCATGGCTCTTCCTCAAAACAAATTGCGTTATGTTGTCCTCCCACTAAACGGAGCTTAAAAACCCCGGGAAAAATCACATGATCAGTCGATATCCAATAGGCAAGAGGCATCTGAGCAATCTAAATTAATGTCCACCATTCAACAGTTTGATTCAAACCAAAGGGTTCCACAGAATTCAAAGAGTGGATCCAAAATTGTTCTCGGAGGGTCAACCGAGCATATCTATCTCCCCCCCTAAAAAAAGTTGGGATATAATCAATTATCCGCCATTGAAAATCCTGAAAGGTATGGTTATGTTCCTGACAATGGGAAACCAGAGGTGCTGTTAGGACCCCTCGATTAAGACGGGATCTATGTTCCTGAAGTCGCTTTTTCATATTCCTAGATGTTTTCCCAACATAGCATAGATTACATGGTCAGATTAAAATATATATAACAAAAGATGTTAAACATGTCATAGCGTATTTGATGTTGAATTGTCGATGAGTTACTGGATGTTCCCAAACCGCTCCTTCAATCGTCAAGGCACAAAAGTCACACGTCATGCATTTAAAATGCCCCATTCGATTTTCATCCGTTAGTGTAGACTGTCGATAGTTATGGTGCACTACCCAGTCGGCAATATTTCTACCCCTCTGAAGCCCAAACATCAATGGTTTGGCAAAGGTAGAATGAATAGATAATATAGACCAACGGGCTTTCACAAGTTTAATTATCTCCGAAGTGCCCGGCATGTAAGGTAACACGCCTACAAAAGGTGGAGAAGGAGTTTGCACTGGGGTAGTTTTAGGGAAATCCCACCATTCATCATGATTAAAACGAGCTCGTTTGTAGGCTCGATCAATCAGAATTTGAGGATCTCCTTATTCCAATAATCGGGTCTTCAGATGTGCTGCTTGGAATTTAAAGTCATCTACTGTAGAACAAATGGGGGTGTTTTTAGGGGGGGAGATAGATATGCTCAGTTGACCCTCCGAGAACAATTTTGGATCCACTCTTTGAATTCTGTGGAACCCTTTGGTTTGAATCAAACTGTTGAATGGTGGACATTAATTTAGATTGCTCAGATGCCTCTTGCCTATTGGATATCGACCGATCATGTGATTTTTCCCGGGGTTTTTAAGCTCCGTTTAGTGGGAGGACAACATAACGCAATTTGTTTTGAGGAAGAGCCGTGAATGCCGGTGGCTCGAAACCTTACAACGTTGGGTTACATGATACACGATTAGATTTGCTTGCGGATGAAATTTTCGAACTTGTCTTCGAGACATTTTGAGGAAACACGGGAAGTTTGTTATGGTGATGGGACAACTATAAACGGCTATATCTTCACATCTCTTGCTTCGATTATAGAGAAAGCACATATATTGTGATCTACCCACACCCTAATGGCCACCCTAGGCGGTCGCCTAATATAGGGCGCGTCACCTCTTTATTTTGTAGTTGTGGGTTCTCATGTAAAATGAAAGTCCGAGAGGCTTTAAGGCTAACACAGGAAATTTATTGATTTTCACTGCTTCTCCAAAATAGAGCTTGTGTAAAGCTCAACGCAAAACAAGAAAGTAAAAAGGATTTTCTTCTCCTGATACAATTAACTTCAGTTACTTCCAGACTTCATGAACAAAGGCTTCATTACTTCTCCTAGCCTCTTTAACACAAGTGCTAGTTTGCCTTGCTAAAACTTCCTCACATACAAGCATTTTCTGGCTTTATTCCAGGAACATTTCTAAAAGGAAACAAGGCTTTTAAAACACAGTCCAGCCTGTTTACACCTTTTAACTAGCAAAGGCAGCTGTTTGAGCCTTCCCCTTTCCAGGGCTCAAACGCTTGTCTTATAACATAGAGCACATTCCATTGGGCATTCACATTCGCTGTCAGAAGGATAACTTCCTATTTCCATATCTTCAGTGTCTGGCTCTTGTACATCAAGATTAAAACTCCTCCTGGCTCTGCACTTTCTAAAAGTTTAAGAATTTCCTTCCAACCAGAGGTTTTCCTGTCTCTAGGCTGCTTAGCACATACTGGCAATTCTTTCTCTCTCCATGAATGGCTTAATGCTTTCAGCTGGTTTAACTTTCTGTTAGACAGAGGGTTACTCACGGTTCTCCTGTTATCAGATGGGTTTTTACCAAGCCTTTGGCTTGTAGTAAAACTGTCCTCATTCAAAGGTCCCTCCAAAGGAAATCTCCTGCCTCCAGGTTCCAAAGCAAACCTCCCTGCTTTGTGGCTTGTTCCTTTGAATATTCTAGCAGTTTCCTCTAAGGCTGGGCTGTCCTGGGAAATACCTCTCACTTCAGATACCCGAGAGCTTTTTCCTCCCTCCAGCACGTTAGGATTCTTGCTCCGTTCTGAGTCTCCAGTAGCTCCTCCCCTGGGAACTCCCTTCTTCCTGTAATGCTGCTTCTCAACCTCAGCATTAGCATAGGCATCAGAATATGCCTCAGGAAGCAAGCTGAGCTTCAGACTTTCCTCAACACTGTCTGAACTCTCTGACTCAGCTCTCTCCTCTCTGTGTCTGTGTTCCATGTGCTGCATCTGCTCCGTCTGCTCTCTGTTACTGCTCCTTTCCTTTTGTAATCCCCTGGGAACTCCCTTTGCACGTGTCTGAGCAGTGATCACGTGCTGCTTCCCCAGCTGGTCTTCATTAACCCTACAGCTTGTTCCTAAGCTGGGGCGTGGCCTGCAGCTATTCACTAGGTGAGTTTTTTCCTGTTCCAAAACATTTTGTGTTTCACATCCCCGCCTGCTGCTTCTCTCCCTTAAGGTAAAAGTGTGCTCTTTTCCCTTTCCTAAGGGCTTGAGGACATTTTGGCCATCACAATATCCAGTTCGGAGAACTTTGATACAGTGCAGAATATACTGATTGCTGGCCTTTGTTTTACTGGGCCGATGAAGTACAAGGAAGCTGGGACAATTATAGATAAGTACTGAGTCTCATTCTACTCCTTTTCGGTTGGTATTGAGGGTTATGGGTCCCTCAATCCTTTGTTAGGGTTGCGTCCCTAAAATTTTATAAAAAGATAAAAACGGAACATCGCACTGCAAGAAGGGGACTTTTCCTTCCTTCCTTCCTGGTGTGCGTTCCAACAAAAATGTTCTAATGCTCTTTTTCTCTGCTTTATAAATTGATTAATTTGTGGGAAATTGGTAGGTTTTATGATTTGGTTATCAAAGAACAAAGCACCAGGCATTGATGACATTCCCATTGAAGTATTACAGCAATCTGATGCAGTTCTTACCATACTTACAAGACTCTGCCAGGAAATTTGGAAGACGACTTCATGGCCAACTGACTGGAAAAGATCTGTGTTTATACCAATACTAAAGAAAGGTGCTCCAACTGACTGGAAATTATCACACAATAGCTCTAATTCCACTTGCCAGCAAGATTCTACTCAAGATTATTCAGCAGAGACTACAACCATTCCTGGAACAAGAACTACCTGAAGTACAAGCAGCGTTCAGGAAAGAGCGAGGAACGAGAGACATCATTGCAGATGTGAGATGGATCCTTGAAAAGTCTAAAATATACCAAAAGAATATCTATAAGTGTTTTATTGACTACAGCAAGGCTATCGACTGTGTAAACCATGAGAAACTTTGGGCCACATTAAGAAGCATGGGTATACCAGAACACCTGATCGTTCTCTTGCACAACCTTTACATTGATCAAGAAGCAACAGTTTGAATGGAACAAGGAGAAACAGAATGGTTTAAAATCAGCAAAAGTGTACCACAAGGCTGCATACTTTCCCCCTACCTTTTTAATTTATATGCAGAACAAATCATCAGAGAAGCAAGATTGTATGAAGACAACAGAGGTGTGAAGATTGATGGAAGACTCATCAACAACCTTCACTATACTGATGATACCACATTACTGGCTGAAAGTTAAGACGATCTGAAACATTTGCTTCTCATGTTCAAGGAACATAGTCTTAAAATGGGCCTGCACCTTAATGTAAAGAAGACAAAGATCCTGACAACTGGCAAAAATCAATAATTTCATCGTTGATGAAGAAGAAATTGAAATAGTGGACAACTTTAACCTACTTGAATCAACTTTCAATAAAGAAACAATAAGCAGTCAAGAAATCCAATGATGCATTGCTCTTGGCAGAATGGCTACGAAGGACCTAGACAAGATTCTCAAGAGCAGATATGTCTCTCTCCATATAAAGATTCAACTTGTTCAAGTCATAGCATTTTCAATAACGTCATATGGATGCGAAAGTTGGACAGTGAAAGAGATAGATAGGAAGAAAATTGATGCATTTGAATTATGTTGCTGGCGGCGAATACTGTGTATACCATGGACTGCCCGAAGAACAAACCAGTCGGTACTAGAGGAGATCAAACCTAAACTTTCTTTAGAAACTCAGATGACGAGACTTCGACTTTCATACTTTTGACACATCATGCGAAGAGAGATCATTAGAGAAAGACATCATGCTTGGAAGGTAGAAGTCAATGCAAAAGAGGAAGCCTAGCAATGAGATGGATCGATACAATAACAGCAGCTACGGGTACCAGTCTGTCAACAATGAGCCTCCTGACTGAAGACCAAATACAATTTAGGACAACTATCCAGAGAGTTGCCATGACTCGACGGCAGTTAACAACAACAACAACAACAACAATCCCATTTACATAAGAGGGTGCTAGTCCTTGAGGTGGAGTCATTCAAGCGGGCTCTGGGAGTGGCTGAGGAAAATCTCAGTCATTTATATTATGGAAAGGTTCACTTTCTTATTGAGAGACAGGACTCTTAATTTTCAAGGGGTTTTGGAGCCTTATACTACATTTATGAACAAATAGACGGCCTGGTGGAGGGTAGTGGGATAATGATATAAATACTTTTTGGTTTGGTTTTGATTTGCCCATTGAGTGTTTGGGGGACGTGCTCTGTGCCCTGTTTCATATTTGCGTAGGTAAAGCCTTTCTTTTCTGTTTTTATCTGAGAGAAGTTACTTTTAGATATGGCGATTGGGATAGAGAGGGGAGGGGCAACTGACTGGGGTGTAAGAGGGGGGAGTTTGGCTGGGAAAGTATTTTTTTTGATGTATTGTTCTTTTTGCTTCTCTTGTGTGAGACTATACCCTCCTTAGGCGCCCGCCTAGATATGGGGTATAGCTCTGTTTGTTAAAGGAATACTCTGTAGTCGTGTCCAAGTATAATTAAAGCTGGGCTTTATTCCCCTTCCCTGGAGGATTGCCTTCTGGATACATCAAATAATGGTAACACAAATAAACTGTTGCTTCACAGATAAATAAAAGCTTTCCAAATGATGATAATGCTTCTTCTTGCTTAACAAAGAGATTCTATCTCGTCAGAAATACATAGAGCACATTCCATGGGTTCTGGAATGATCTCTGGGTTTGAACTTTCCCACTGCATCACATCAGGACCTGGTCCTGTAAACGGGCACCAGTTTTCTGTATTACTGGTTTCAGACCCTTGCACTGGGGAGACCTCAGTTTCTATGAGAGGAGACTGTTCTGTGCAGCCAGGGACATAAGGAGCTGTGCTTGGGGTTTCTTTCCAACACCCATTCCAATAAGGGTTTTCTAACACTCTGTAAGCTTGGCTTTTTACAAAAGGACCCACTTCTTTCCCTCTGTAGAAAACAGGGTACTTAACTTTCTCTCTGGTAAAGATAGTTTCCAGCCCTTCCTCCGTTAGCCAAGGCTTCCTCTCTGGGGTGTAAACTGCCTTTCTCCGGGAGTTCCAAGCACAAGGCTTAGCTGAGCTGTAATCACTTCCTGGCTTCAGTGAGCTTTCCTGGGTGTGATGTTTGCTCTCTGCCTGCTTGGTTGCCTTCCCTGGCACGAGGACCCCTCTGGCTTGGAAGTCTCTTGCACTGCTTCTCACAGCACTCTCTGGTTCAACCGCCTGCTTCCACTCAGCCCTCTTTCTCCAAGACAGCGTGTCTCTCCTCCCCCTGATCTCCCTCTGTGGAATTTCCCACCTGGTTTTAACTCCCTGCTTGTTATACGTAGTACGTGATTCTTTCCTCAGGTGAGCCTGATTAGGACTCTGAATTTCTACTGCGTCACTAATGCTCTGAGGAAAGTTTGTTTCTCCATGCCTTGCTTCCCTGCAATCTGAATGTCTCAACTGCACATGTGGCTATGAGGTAAGCTCTTCTTTTTCATTTCCCTTTATTATCCCAGGCTCAGTGCTGTCTACCTCATGACATATCCCCCCCCCTTAAGCTATTTCGGGCTGAGGGACACATGTCCTTACAGCACGGAATACGTGATAATGCGTCTGCATTGAGGTGGAGCTTGTCTGCCCTGTGTTTTACAGTAAAATTGAACGCCTGCAAAGCTAAGTGCCAGCGGGTGAGCCGCGGATTATGATTCTGCATGGTACCAAGCCACTTCAGAGGGGCATGATCAGTTACCAGTATAAAGTGGCGACCCGTGAGATAAAACCTAAGGGCTTCTACCGCCCACTTAATCGCCAGGCATTCCTTTTCCATGGTTGAATAATTAGTTTCTGCCCCTGACAGTTTTCTGCTCAAATACAGGATGGGGTGTTCTGCTCCCTCAAACTCTTGCGATAGGACTGCCCCTAGACCAGATTCCGAGGCATCCGTTTGGAGGATAAAAGGCCTTTGGAAGTCTACCCCACACAGAACCGGGGCTTGACATAACTTCCCTTTTAATGGGAGGAATGCTCTCTCCACCTCAGGTGTCCAGACTAGGTTATTTGGGGCGTTTTTTCTCAACATATTAGTTAAGACTGCACTTTCGTCCGCAAATCGAGGTATGAACCTACGGTAATAACCAATTAGACCGAGGAAACTCCGAAGGTGCTTCTTAGTTATTGTCTGTGGGAACTTTTGCACACTCTCCACCTTGCTGATTAATGGTCGAACCATACCTTTCCCGACCATGTGCCCTAAATATTTTACCTCTGCCCCAGCGAATAAACACTTCGCCGGATTTAGGGTTAGACCGGCCTGCCGTAGGGCTTTCAATACGGCCTCTACCCTAGGCAAATGCTGTGCCCAATTTTCACTGTGTATAACGATGTCGTCCATATACGCCACTGCATGGGGACGTAAAACTTGGTCAACTAAGCGTTGACATGTCGCCGCTGCCCCATGTAAACCGAACGGCATTTGCCAGAATTGGAATAGACCGAGAGGAGTACTGAAGGCTGTTTTTGGTCTAGAAGTGGAATCTGCCAATATCCTTTTGTAAGGTCAAGAGTGGTCAGATACCGTGCCTGCCCTAGCCGGTCCAGCAACTCCTCAATCCTCGGCATGGGGTATGAGTCAAAAAGGGAGATGGCGTTAACCCGTCGAAAATCAATACAGAAGCGTAGGCTTCCATCCGGTTTTGGTACCAAAACCACCGGGCTGCACCACCGACTTTTAGATTCCTCAATGACTCCCATTTTTAGCATATCCCGTACTTGCTCTATTACCTCCCTCTTACGGGCCTCCGGCAGGCGATAAGGCCTTTGCCGCACTATTTCCCCGGGAGGGGTATGAATCTCATGGGCCACCAACCCTGTTTCTCCCGGCAATGGAGTGAGGACGTCTCTAAAACCCGCTAGCAATTGTGCTAACTGGTTTCGCTGCTGTTGTGATAATTCCTCTCCCATTTTTGGAGCTGGGTTTTCCTTACAATCCCTGACCTGGGGTCCTAAATCCTCCTCTACCTTCTCTTCCGCTAGGGCGGTCATGCCTTTAACCTATTTTTGCCCCGTGGAACCAAAACCGCCCCCTCCGCGGTTGGTGGTAGTCAAGAATGGTATCTCCTTTAACTCGGGGAACCCAACCCGCTCACATATGAGTTGGGCCACTCTGTCACCTATCTTAACTCTAAAATCTTGCTCGCCAAAATTAAAGAGTAAAATTTGAACGACCCCCCTGTAATCGGGGTCAATAACCCCCGCCCCAACATCAATAAAATGTTTGGCCGCGAGCCCTGACCGGGGTGCTATTCGACCATAGCAGCCTGCTGGCAACTGGATCTGTAACCCTGTGCTTACTAAGGCTTTCCCCTTTTTGGGTACTACCTCCTCTACGGCACTGAAAAGGTCGTATCCCGCAGCAGTGGCACTGGCTCTTTGTGGGCTCTGGGCGTTTGGGACAGCTTTACAGTATTTTAAAACAAAACCCTCTTTTTTGGCTACTCCAATGTTCTCTGGGACTTCCTTACCAGACTCCTTCCTTTTGGGTTTAGCAAATAACGGTTCAGGAATTAAGGTCACCAAGGCTTCCCCGTCCCCCTTGTCCTTCGGTTGCTTTTGGGGATCCCACCCGGTCCGTTTATTTTCCTCAGGGGGTTCGACCTGGCCACTCACCTGTTGGTCGTAGGGCTCGCTAGGTATCCTCTCTTCCTCACCGTGTAGGCCTTCGCCTAGCCCTTCATCAAATAGTGGCCAATCTCTGCCTAACACTATGTCAAAGGGAAGACGTGGAACTAAGGCGACTAGAACCTTTTCCCGGGTTCCCAACCCTTTTATTGTTAAACTGTAAAGAGGGTAAGTGGTAGCCGCTCCATGTATACATTTTATTTTGGCCATGCCTTCCGGTTGATTCGGGGTGGATTGATTGCTGGCCTGTAAGCGACGCCAGAACTTTTCCGACACCATAGTCTGGTCCGCCCCTGAATCAAGTAGGGCATTGGCCAGCACGCCCTGTACCTCTACATCAAGGCGAAAACCTTCTTGCCTATATTTCTCCTTTTCACTCATCAGTGCTGTGCGTGATATGCAATCATCCCTCTTGTGACCCGTCCTCCCACATTTAAAACATTTCATGCGAGAGTCATTCCCCATTCCTTTATCCATACATTTCTTTGTATCTGGTATACATGACATAGGGTCTTTCATTACTCCGC
The DNA here is from genome assembly GCA_033557465.1 of Ichthyophis bannanicus. Lineage (NCBI taxonomy): Eukaryota > Metazoa > Chordata > Amphibia > Gymnophiona > Ichthyophiidae > Ichthyophis > Ichthyophis bannanicus. The sequence continues at coordinate 220,473,710 of CM066039.1, read as the reverse complement.
TAAAGTTTGCTACCCCATACGAGTCGCTAGCTCCTCCGTGCGGTTTATGGGCTATCTGAGCCTCCATGAACCTTTCGGTTAAGTGAGCAGCCTCATCTGAAGTCTGGCAATTTTGGAGAGTAAGGAATGCTCTTACTTCACCTGGCACAGCCTCAGAAAATTGCTCCAACACGAGCATATCAAGAATACTCTCGACTGTTCTCCCTTCTGACGTAAGCCACTTCCACACCAGGCTACGTATCCGTTGGCCTAGTGCCTTAGGAGTTTCACCCGGCTGGATTTTTGTTGTCCTTAACATCCGGCGATACACCATAGGCGACAGGCCTAGCCTGTCTCGTATGGCTACTTTTACCTCTTTGTACTCAGTTGCTTGGGCGGCGGGCATAGCTTTATAAGCTGCCAAGGCTTCTCCCGTCAGGGAGGTGGCTAACCGAACCGCCCACTGCTTCTCAGGCCAACCTGCACCTCGAGCTACCCGCTCAAAGGCCTCGAGAAAGTCATCAATATTGCCATTGCCTGACCATTGTCCAAAAGATAAGACCCCACAAGTTTGTGGGCCTACCCCACAGTAGTGTCCTTCAGGCATCTTGTCTGTCAGCCGCTTCTTCAGCAAAGCCTGCACCAAGTCTGTTAGCGGCTTCTGCTGCGCTTGCATGGCTGCTAAAGCTTGCTCCTGACACTGCTGGGCCAGCTCTCTCTGTTTCTCAAATTGGAGCCCAATCCAATGCAGCGTGTCTTGTGGAGTCTCCATATTGGCAGCCTGCAACAAACCAAGAAAAAAAAAACACACCAAGTGCGGCACCTTTTTTTTTTTCTAAATGCAGTTAAGCTGGGGTTTTTCAGTCCCCCTTATTTCTCCTTACAGAATCCCACCCTGGCTGTACCCAGATACCTTTACCTGAGTCAGGTGGTGATTCTGGCTTTGAGAAAGTTCTTTTGCTTTCCAGATCCTGGAGACTTCTGGGCGTGGTCCACCGCAGTCCTGGTCCTGTTCTCCGGCGCTGGTGACTCCACTGTGCTCCCACGGTATCCTTCCTTTCAGGAATCCTGCCAACTACGCCTTTTGTGAGACTATACCCTCCTTAGGCGCCCGCCTAGATATGGGGTATAGCTCTGTTTGTTAAAGGAATACTCTGTAGTCGTGTCCAAGTATAATTAAAGCTGGGCTTTATTCCCCTTCCCTGGAGGATTGCCTTCTGGATACATCAAATAATGGTAACACAAATAAACTGTTGCTTCACAGATAAATAAAAGCTTTCCAAATGATAATAATGCTTCTTCTTGCTTCTTAACAAAGAGATTCTATCTCGTCAGAAATACATAGAGCACAATCCATGGGTTCTGGAATGACCTCTGGGTTTGAACTTTCCCACTGCATCACATCAGGACCTGGTCCTGTAAACGGGCACCAGTTTTCTGTATTACTGGTTTCAGACCCTTGCACTGGGGAGACCTCAGTTTCTATGAGAGGAGACTGTTCTGTGCAGCCAGGGACATAAGGAGCTGTGCTTGGGGTTTCTTTCCAATACCCATTCCAATAAGGGTTTTCTAACACTCTGTAAGCTTGGCTTTTTACAAAAGGACCCACTTCTTTCCCTCTGTAGAAAACAGGGTACTTAACTTTCTCTCTGGTAAAGATAGTTTCCAGCCCTTCCTCCGTTAGCCAAGGCTTCCTCTCTGGGGTGTAAACTGCCTTTCTCCGGGAGTTCCAAGTACAAGGCTTAGCTGAGCTGTAATCACTTCCTGGCTTCAGTGAGCTTTCCTGGGTGTGATGTTTGCTCTCTGCCTGCTTGGTTGCCTTCCCTGGCACGAGGACCCCTCTGGCTTGGAAGTCTCTTGCACTGCTTCTCCCAGCACTCTCTGGTTCAACTGCCTGCTTCCACTCAGCCCTCTTTCTCCAAGACAGCGTGTCTCTCCTCCCTCCTCCCTCTGTGGAATTTCCCACCTGGTTTTAACTCCCTGCTTGTTGTACATAGTACGTGGTTCTTTCCTCAGGTGAGCCTGATTAGGACTCTGAATTTCTACTGCGTCACTAATGCTCTGAGGAAAGATTGTTTCTCCATTCCTTGCTTCCCTGCAATCTGAATGTCTCAACTGCACATGTGGCTGTGAGGTAAGCTCTTCTTTTTCATTTCCCTTTATTATCCCAGGCTCAGTGCTGTCTACCTCATGACACTTGTTGTTAAGTGCCGTCGAGTCAGTGTCAACTCATAGTGACCCTCTGGATAGTTGTCCTAAACTGTGTTCGATCTTCAGATAGGCAGCTCATTGTTGACAGAGTGGCACCCATAGCTGCTGTTATTGTATCAATCCATCTCATTGCTGGCCTTCCTTTTTTGCATTGACCTTCTACCTTGCCATGCATGATGTCTTTTTCTAATGATCTCTCTCTTTGTATGATGTGTCTAAAGTATGAAAGTCGAAGCCTTGTCATCTGAGCTTCTAAAGAAACCTTAAGTTTGATCTCCTCTAGTACTGACTGGTTTGTTCTTCGGGCAGTCCATGGTAGCATCATAATTCAAAGGCATCAATTTTCTTCCTATCTATCTTTTTCACTGTCCATCTTGCACACCATATGACGTTATTGAAAATACCATGGCTTGAATGAGTCAAATCTTTGTATGGAGAGAGACAACTGAGAATCTTGTCTAGGTCCTTCATAGCCATTCTGCCAAGAGCAATGCATCATTGGATTTCTTGACTGCTTGTTGTTTTTTTTATTGATAGTTGATCCAAGTAGGTTAAAGTTGTCCATTTTTTCAATGTCTTCTCCATCAACAATGAACCTATGGATTCTGACAGTTGTCAGGATCTTTGTTTTCTTTACATTAAGGTGCAGTCCATTTTAAGACTATGTTCCTTGATCTAGAGAAGCAAATGTTTCAGATTGTCTTATCGTTCAGCCAGCAAAGTGGTATCATCAACATAGGAAAGGTGTTGATGAGTCTTCCACCAATCTTCACACACCCATTGAATTCATACAGTCCTGCTTCTCTGATGATTTGTTCTGCATATGAATTAAAAAGGTAGGGGGAAGGTATTCAGCCTTGTTGTACACCTTTGCTTATTTTAAACCATTCTGTTTCTCTTTGTTCCGTTAGAACTGTTGATTCTTGATCAATGTAAAGGTTGTGCAAGAGAACTATCAGGAGTTCTGGTATACCCATGCTTCTTAATGTGACCCAGAGTTTACACAGTCAAAAGCCTTGCTGTAGTCAATAAAACACATATAGATATCTTTTTGGTATTCTTTAGTCTTTTCAAGGATCCATCTCACATTATTTTTATTTTATTATTATTTATTAGAGTCTCTTTTATACCGCGCTATTCAGCATCAGTGCGGTTTACAATGAACAATAAAATACACATTTCCGATGGTACTTTGTGTTTACAGTTGAACAGGTAATGCAACTTGGATAACAGGGTAACTATTTACAATTTAAGACATAATGAACCCTGCTTGCACTTCAGGCAGTTCTCATTCCAGTTATTGTTGTAGTCTCTTCTGAATAATCTTGAATAGAATTTTGCTGGCATGTGGGATCAGAGCGATTGTGTGATAATTTCCACAATCAGTTTGATCACCTTTCTTTATTATTGGTATAAACACAGATCTTTTCCAGTCAGTTGGCCATGATGTTGTCTTCCAAATTTCCTAGCAGAGCCTTGTAAGTATGGTAACAGCCGCATCTGATTGCTGTAATACTTCAATGGGAATGCTATCAATGCCTGGTGCTTTGTTCTTTAATTAGGCTTTCAATGCTGCTTCAACTTCTTCTTTCATCACCAATGGTTCCTGATCATAAGGTACAGGTTGAAACGGCTGTTGGTCCACTTGATCTTTATCATATAATGACTCTGTGGATTCTTTACACCTTTTCTTGATCTCCTCAGCATCATTCAACATGGATCCTTGAGTATCTTGTAACATTCCAATTTGAGGCTAGAATTTTTTCTTCACTCTCGTAGCTTTAGGAAAGCTGATCTTGTTCTTCCTCTAATAATTTCTGCTTCTATTTCCTTGCATGTGTCATTGTAGTACTTCTCCTTGTTTTGCCTTGCTGCATGTTGGAAATCTCTGTTGAGTTCTGCGAGTGCCTCCCTTTCTCCTCTGGCTTTAGCTTCTCTGTGTTTCTGGGCAATTTTCAGAGTTTCTTTGGTCATCCATTTTGGCCATTTTTGCTTTTTTACCGTTTGTAGAGACTTCTCATTTTCTTCCAAAACAACCTTCTTGATGTCATCCCGTAACTCTTCTGGAGCTCCTTCATTTGTATCTAAAGCAGCAAATCAATTTTGCAGGCAGTCTTTAAATTCTATATTCTCAAAGTCATATTTTGCTACATTCATGAGTGGCTTGCTCTTTTTTAACTTTAGCTTGAGTTTGCATACTAGTAGTTGGTGATCTCTACCACAGTCAGCTCCAGATTTTGTCTTTGTTGATGTTATAGAGCTTTTCCATCATTGACGTCCACAGATGTAATCAATTTGATTTTGTACACTCCATTGGGTGAAATCCATGTGTACAGTCTACTACTACTACTACTCAGAATTTGTATAGCGCTACTAGTCGTACGCAGCGCTGCACAGACATGGAAGAGACAATCCCTGCTCATTAAATTTTATCTGGCTCTGGAGTGAAATGAATTGGTTGGGTAGGAAGAATTCTGTTTTAGTTTGTAAAAGGAGGTTTCTCTTGACAATGTAGTATCTTGGTTAAGCAATGATTGTATGGTTATTTATTTTATAGTTATATTCTCTTGAAGCAGCTGAGGCGAAATGCTGAAGGGACGTTCCGAGTGGGCGTCGGGGATTGATTTGTCGGGACATCATGTGCCATATACTTTTGATGGTTAACAATGGAACATGCTGTTATGCAATTTGTTTAAAGTATATATATAAGAAATTGATATTATGTTATTATGGCATGGTTCTAAGATTTTTCTTGTGGCTATTGACATTCTGTTTAGATACAGCGGAAAAAAGTTGGTGAACCGTTGATGTATGAAACTCATTGAACTACCTGGATTCTCTGAAAGATGGAATATGGGTAGTGGTTGAGTGATCTGAGGTTTGCTCCTTTTCCCTGTGATATTGCTGAGTAACTGATACTATGGTGAAGTTAGTAAGTGGAGCTTATTTGTCAAAATAATATGAAGTATCATAATTAGGCTCTTTTAAATTACCTTGGTATTTATTGTACAATCTAGTCAAGACAAAACACAGAAGGTGTAGGCAGGGGTAAAACAAGGGAGAGAAAAAGGAGATCAGCTGAGTCAAGATCCAAAAGCAGCAGCGAAGAGGTGAGCTTTCAGCCTTGAAGAGGGTTAGAGAAAGTGCATAGCGTACAGACATAGGTAGTTTGTTCCAGGCATAAGGTGCAGCAAGGTGAAAGGAGTGAAGTCTGGAGTTAGCAGTAGAAGAGAAGGGCATAGATAGAAGCAGTTTGCTAGAAGAGCGGTGTTCCCAAGGGTGGTTATAAGGAGAGATAAGAGATGAAAAGTACTGAGGAGCCGCAGAGTGAATGCATTTATAGGTCAGCTGGAGAAGTTTGAACTGGATGCAGAAACGGATAGGGAGCCAATGAAGTGACTTGAGAAGAGGAGTAATATGGGCATGATGAGGCTGGCGGAAGATTAGCTGTGCAGCAGAGTGTTGAACAGATTGAAGGGGAGAGAGATGATTCAAAGGGAGACCAGCAAGGAGTAGGTTACAGTAGTCGAGATGGGAGGTGATTAAGGAGTGGATAAGCGTTTTAGTAGTGTGTTCAGAAAGGAAGGGGTGGATTTTGCTAATGAGAAAGAAACGGCAGATCTTAGCTACGAAATGGATGTGTGTGGAGAAAGAGAGATTGCTGGAAGAAGGTGTTTGAAATTAATAGATTGTTGGTCTTGCAGAATTCTATCAGTCTTTCTCCATCTTCATTTCTGTTGCCAAGTCCATATTTTCCAACCACTTTGCCTTCTTCTTTGTTGCCAACATTTGTGTTCCAGTCACCCATGACTATCAGGATATCCTCTTTGCATGTTCTGTCAATTTCAGCTTGTACTTGTTTGTAGAATCATCAACTTCATCCTCTTTTGCAGCTGTTGTTGGGGCATATACTTGAATTATAGTTGTGTTGATGGGCATTCCTCATGGACGAATAAAAATTAAGTGTTCACTGATTGCATTGTATTTCATTATAGTTCTTGCAGATTTCTTCTTAATTATAAACACAATACCATATCTTCTTTGTCTTTCATTTCCAGCATAGTAAACCATGTGATCATCAGATGCAAACTACCTAATGCCAGTCCATTTAAGTTCGCTAACACCCAACAGATCGAGTTGTACACATTCCATTTCATTCTTGACCACCTCCAACTTCCCTTGGTTCATGTTTCATATGTTCCATGTCCCACTATGTATCTTTATCTTTATTCGGCTTTTAATATACCGCCCACATGTGAGTATCAGAGCGGCTTACAATATAAGGCTGCTAGGAAAAGAATTAGAATGGCAATGGTCAGACAGGAAAGAGACAGAACAAAGATAAAGAGGTGGTAAGGAAGGGGCCTGAGGCTAAAGAGGGGCAAGATATCCTTGTGGAAGGGAGGCGGGAGGGGAGGGTGGAGGGGTGAGATCAAAGGCAGTGTAAAAGAGATGAGTCTTTAATCTGGCTTTAAAACTGGTAAAAGAGGGTTCCATGTGGAGGGACAGCAGGAGTGAATTCCAGATTTTGGGGCCAAGAAAGAAGAAAGCAGGGGAACGGGTGGATTCCAGATGGGCCTGGGAGGGAAAAGGGAGGGACATGTGGTTGGAGTGAATGGATCTGAGTGAACGCTGGGGGATATGGAGGTGGACCAGGTTAGATAGGTATTGTGGAACCCCAGTATGAATTACTTTTTGAAAGAAGGTAAGGATTTTGTATTGGATTCTGGAAGCCACGGGGAGCCAGTGAAGACAGATAAGGAGGGGGATGACATGGTCCAAAAGGGAGGCATGTGTAAAAATGCGGGCTGCCGTGTTCTGTACAAGTTGGAGTCTGTGTAGTTGGTACTGAGAGAGGCCAGCTAGAGAGGCATTACAGTAATCTAAGTGAGACACAATGAGAGAGAGAAGCAGAGTAGTCAAAGAAGAAGTAGGGAGAAAGGAACGAACGGCACGAAGTTGCTTCAGTGAATAGAGGGAGCGCTGGACTATGGATGAGATGTGATCTTGAAATTACAAGGTGGAATCAAGGGTGACACTGAGGTAACTTTGGGTAGAGACAATAGGGATGAGGGAAGAGGAGAATAAGGGGCTATAGAGGGTGCGGGACCACAGAAGATGAACCAAATGGCCATGGTTTTAGAAAGGTTAACATGAAGGAAGTTGGAAGACATCCATGAATCAGTACAGGAGAGACAGGCATTGAGAGGGGTGATATCTGGGGAGGAGGAGTCAGTTTGGTGGAGAAGGATGATATCATCCTCATAGTAATACGCGGAGAAACCAAACTGCTGAACCAGAAGGATTAGGGAGGCCAGGAAAATGTTGAACAAAAGAGGGGCTATACGGATCCTTGAGGGACACCACAGGAGAGTGGGGTTACGGGTGTAAAGGTGGACCCAGAAAAAAACGAAAAGGATCTATTGGTAAAGAAGGAACTGAACCAGAGGAGGACAGTACTAGAAATCCTGACATCATGGAGGCGAATGAGGAGGGTATGGTGATCAGCTTGGTCAAAGACAGCAGACAGATCTAGGGAAATTGCCAAAGAAATAGAGCCGTGGTTGTGCATGGTGTGTAGTTTGTTCAGGGAGGAAAGAAGGATGGACTCTGTGCTGTGGCCAGGGCGGAAACCAGACTGGTGAGGATGAAGTACTAGAGTGGCATCAAGATGAGAGGAGAGCTGGGTGAAGACCAGTTTTTTTAGAAGTTTAGAGAGGAAAGGAAGATTGGAGATGGGACTCCAATTGGCAGGTTGGCAGGGAAAAAGGGGTCGAGAGAAGCTTTTTTGAGGATGGGTCGGATCAGAGCGTGTTTCCATAGGGATGGGAAGGATCCTGAGAGAAGGCTGGAATTGAAAATGAACAGAATAAGCAGAACAAGTGCCAAAAAGGGTTCGGCCAGCCAGGGTGAAGGGATGGGGTCAGATTGACAGGTCATTTTACGGGTGGTGGCAAGGGTCTTGGACAGTTCAGGAAGGGTTATGGGCCGAAAAGAGGACCAAAGATGAGAAAAGGATGGACCTTTAATGCTGGATGGAGGGATGGGGGAAAGAGATTCGGAGGAAGCGAGAGAAAGAGGGGGAGGGCAGGCAGGAAACAATAGGTTCAAAGCTTGCACCTTATCGTTGAAATGTGTGGCCAATAAAGCAGGGTTGGGCATGGGAGGAGGAGGGGCAGGGAAGCCAAAAAGTGTGTAGTGGAGAGTGAACGGAGAATAGAGTAGAGTTGATGGGAGGAGTTGGAGGAAGAGGAGATTAGGTTGGAGAAATAGGCTTGTTTCGCAGAGTGTAGGAGAAGATGGTAGTGATGGCGACAATAATGGTAATGAGCCAGGGAATCGGGGGAGGGGTGCGGCTTTGCAGCTTCTGACTCTCATTTCATGTGCAGCTACATCAGCAGTCAGATGTCCTGAGGGCTTTGATCCAACCACATCATAAATGCTAATTTTACTCTGAAAAGTCTTCAGCTCCTCCCCAGTAGCCAGTTGAGTGCCTTCCAACCTGGGGGTCTCATCTTCCACCACTATAGTGCAATTTGTTTTGTTGTGACTATCCATTGGATTTTTGTGGCAAGATATGGAAATAGATTGCCAGGCCTTTCTTCCGCGCAGTTTAATTTTAGTGTTGTTGCCGTTTTGTCACAGAAATGTGAACCTCCACCGCCAACACCGTCCCATTCTGCTGCTGCCCAAATGGGTGGTTTGTCTTTGTCTGGCACCTCAGCTGAGACCCGTCCATCTTGGGAGACCCTGCCAGTAGATAAGCTACCGATAGCTTAGCCCTCAGCATCAGTGATGCACACAAGCCTCACTGCATGTCAAGCTGCAAACCAAGTGAGGGTTGCTTCTATTAGTTTGCCTTATATTACTATTCGTTTCACTGCTAGGAGGGTGTGTTCTGTTTTTCCAGGGAAGGTCTTTCCCAAATGCTTGGCAATAGTCCAGTTTTTGTTTGTTCTTGATGATGTATTTATTCTGTTTTTGTGGAAATGGATGGCAAAAATTCTTTTGTTTGGGTTTTTCTATACCTCCTTGTTTTGCTGGAATTGCATCTCTCTTTCTGTATGTTCCGTTAATGATCAATAAAATGTTTTGAACAAGAATGCAACTCCACTCTTTCCTAGGCCCTTTTCTTTCTGTTTCAGGTTGCCTCAAAAAAAAAAAAGAAAAGTTTCAAAAGCCCTGTTGGCAATAAAAACATTTCTTGTTCATGTCTGCTTGTTTCAGTACAATATTTATTGATATTAGAGACAATCTGTAGCTGGGGATTACCCTAAGTCAGAATAGAAAATGTTCATTGTTTTCAGTTATTCTTTAAATAATTTTCATGTTAATTGCAAATGGCTTTTGATGTTCCTTGTAACTCATTCTCTGTATCAACCCAGTTCTGGTTAAAAGATAGAAAGCAGAGGGTAGGGCTAAATGGCCAATTTTCCCAATGGAGAAAGGTGAATAGTGGTGTACCCCAGGGATCTGTGCATGGTCCGCTGCTTTTTGACATATTTATAAACGACCTGGAAAGTGGAATAACGATTGAGGTTATCAAATTTGCAGATGACACAAAACTATTTCAAGTTGTTAAAACCCAAGAGGATTGTGGAAAATTGCAAGAGGATCTTGATAAATTGTAAGACTGGGCATCAAAATGGCAGATGAAATTTAATGTGGACAAGTGCAAAGTTATGCACCTAGGGAAGAACAAACCAAACTATGGTTACACGATGCAAGGTTCCACATTAGGAACCACCACCCAGGAAAAAGATTTAGGCGTCATTGTGGATACCATGTTAAAACCCTCGGCCCAGTGTGCAGCGGCAGCCAAGAGAGCAAATAGAATGCTAGGTATCATAAGGAAAGGAATGGAAAATAAAACAAAAGATATTATAATGCCTCTATCTCGTTCCATGGTGAGACCGCACCTTGAATATTGTGTGCAATTCTGGTCGCCGTATCTTAAAAAGGATATACCACCTTGATTATTAAGATAAGGCGGTTTAGAAATACTGTTAAATAAATAAAATAAATAAAATAAATATAGCGTTATTAGAAAAGGTTCAGAGAAGAGCCACCAAAATGGTAAAGGGGATGGAAGGATACTCCTATGAAGAAAGGCTAAAAAGGTTAGGGCTCTTTAACCTGGAAAAGAGACAGCTGAGGGGAGATATGATAGAAGTCTATAAATTAATGAACAGAGTGGAACGCGTAAACCTAGATCGATTGTTTACCTTATCAGAATATAGAAAGACTAGGAGACATGCAATGAAGCTACAGGGTAAACTATTTAAGACTAATAAAAGAAAATATTTTTTCACTCAACGTGTAATCAAACTCTGGAATTTGTTACCGGAGGATGTAGTAAAGGCTGTTAGTGTAGCTGGGTTTAAAAAAGGTTTGGACAAGTTCCTGGAAGAAAGGTCCATAAACCATCATTAAGAAGGGACCCAGGATATCAATGCTTGACCCAGTACAAGCATTGTGGAACCTGTGTCTTTTGGGGAAACTGCTAGGTACGTATGACCTAGATTGGCCACTGTTGGAAACAGGATACTGGGCTTGATGGACCTTGGTCTGACCCAGTATGGCATATCTTATGTTCTTATGTTCTATGTTAACCATTTTTACTTGTAGAAAAATGGTATACAAAATTTGTTAAATAAATAAATAAACTTTTTCTGCTTGTTCACAGAGAAAATTAAGTTACTCACCTGTAACAGATGTTCTCTGTGGACTGCAGGATAAGTCCTCAGTACCCATCTACCTCCCCTTGGAGTTGGCTTTTCAACTCTGTAATTGGATTGAGTGCCTCAGATGTGGCAACAGAAGATAGGAACAGGCACTTTCAAAAAGCTTCCAGAAAGGGAGCTGAGAGAATTCCCCATGGGCTTCGTTGGATGATTGCACCCATAAGTGAGGACTTATCCTGCTCTCCACAGAGAACACCTGCTACAGGTGAGAAATTTCATTTTACTGGAAAAAACCTCTGGCTCAGGGAGCCTTACACATGTAGTACTTTGAGGCTGATGTAATAAGCTGTGGATTAGACATTTGCACTGAAGCTCGGTGCTCAATTCCTAACGCATACATTCAGAGGCGTAGCGTGGGGGGTGCAGGGGGGGCCGGCCGCACTGGGCGCAACATGGGGGGGGGGGGTGCTCGCACTCGCAGCTCTCTGTTGCCGATGAGGGGGAAAGGCAGGTCCCTATGATACATGTTGGCGCATACGCCATCTGGTGGTGGCACTGCAAAGAGGTTTGCGCTATAGCCCTCAAGCCCGCAGTCCTGGGAGTCGCATTGTTCTTGGCAAACCCTCGGCAACAAAGCGCAGGCGATGCGATTGACCCCCTCTAGGTAGCTATTTCACACAAGCTGCCGGGGCGGGGTGGGAGGGGGACTGTTTATCGCGTCGTCGCCCCTCGATCTCAATGTAAAGCTGGGGTTGGGGTCGGATCGCCCTGTGCGCTCGAGAAGGCGGAGCTGCAGGGCGGCATCGCAAGTTTCTGGTTCCGGATCTCCTCCTCTTCCCTGCTGTTGGGCGTTTAACCATGCTTGTCGGGCTCTTGCTGCTGTGCTGTTCATTTCCCTGGACTCCGGCTCAGCGAGGTCAGTGCTGACGATCGCTCCCTCCCGGAGTAGGATCACGGTCGGCTCCCCCGCGCAAAGAAGCTCCCCGGCGGCTAAAATCCACGGGTTAGGGGGCGCAAATTACTTGCCTTGCCCCGGGTGCTGACAACTCACGCTACGCCACTGCATACATTAAAAGAAATGTTTATGCCCGTTATAATAAGAGCATATCACTCACCATGGGAACATGCATACATTCATTGGGCATGCATTAGAAACAGATGGATGTTTTGCACACAGAATTGTACTGGGATCCGGAGGAGCTTGTACATTACCTATGTGTATCTGGAATGCATCTTCTGTGCATTAAAGTATGTAAATTCTTCAGATGAGTTCATTGCCCGTCATTTCACAGTTGCAGCAGCTCTTCCTTAACCCTGCATTCAGTGACATGATCATGTCAGCTTCTCATCCTCCTGCTGTTTTTTTTTCCATTGACTCATTCCCTTCAATAAAATAAGAAAAAATCTGAGTACATGCTCACACAAAAGAGACAAAACAACCAGGAAATGCTCAGTAATGCTAGCTGCAGAAGAACAAGCTAATTTTTTACTCCTCCTCAGAGCCCATATGCAGCCACAGCATTAACAAACCATGTGCTTTGCCTTACGGCCATGCACACTTCTTTGCATCCAGGTTTAAAACGAATATCTTTATTGCCACTGGATTTAAATAAGCAGACCACTGATGTCTTTAGGCACAGTATTTTGTGTGCTAACTCCTTTCTGCATAGAATGTTATAATAGCACAGAAATATGTGCCTAATCCATGCTGTGCTCTGCTCTAAGCCTTTTGCACTTTATGTATCTGTGTCACTCCTGTGATATCTCATGATATGCAGAGAATCTTATCTAGGAATATTTCTAACTGAAAGAAACCGTTAGTCATCAAGTTTTCACAGAGGCATTTTTCACTTCACTCACCCCCTCCTCATATACCCGCTGTCCTTCCTAGATACTTCTATCCCCCTCCCCATAGACTGCTTGCAGCAATCAAACCCTGTTCTTAGTAAGGTGGTGTATCATCATACCACTGCTGCTGTTTTGGGGAGGGGTCCAGGAGAGGAGCATAGAGCATTTCAGAAGAAACAAATCCATGGTAGAATGTAACTGCCCCTATTTCACACCATATATGGGAATACCCACCTTGGCATACAAAGGATGTCATGACACTTTACTTCTTATAACTTTTGATCCTGATGTTATGTAAATGTAACCAGCAATGTATTTTTACTATTAGTATTATATAATGGCTTGTATTTACATGTTCTGATGTTTTATGCACTGCTTTGGTCCTCTTCTGGATAGCTGGTAAAAAATATGAAAAATATAACATTTCATCAGGGATCTGATTCTGGTTACTTCTCTGAGTACTTCTATATTTAGTGGCATGTTCATCTAAAGTACAGTTGGCCACACAGCTAATCTCAAGTCAGTACCACCCTTGCACTCGCACTACCAGCCCTTCCTCCTCTCCCTGGGAATCCACTATCATTTCCACTAGTACAATTACAGTTGGTCACAATAGTACCCACATTGCTAGCCCACGTAATAGCTTATCAGATCATTTGAAATAACACACCTTACCTAATAAGAGGTACAGATACCTCAATCAAGGAGACACAATGCCTTCATTTTTGAGGCAGATGTTTCCCTAGATATTGTTTTAAGTGAAACTATTAAACATCTTTATAAAACATTGGTTTTGATATAAGACTTATTCAGGATTTACAGGGGTTTTATTCACCAAGATGTTTTCTCCTGCTCCTTATTTAATTGAGTCTTCCACTTCAATTAGAGCTGGTCTCTGATGAGCTTTGGTGCCACCAGCCCTCATTCGTAACTATGAGGTGATTCTTTTTCCCTAGTTTTATATATTTTGTCCAACACTGTTGTGATGTTTCTTGGCTGGGTGCACTAAAGCTGAGCTGCCTTCAGGAACTAAAGGGAGCGGAGTCATGGCCTGGTAACTGAACCAAGGTCATCAGCATGGCAGTGTGCTGCACGTGCCACTGATCCACCAGGCTGGCCCTGGAGATAGAGTAAACATCAGCATGCTTCTCTGCCTCTCCAAGCCTTTTTTACCTCAATTTTAGCTAGCCATAACTCTCAATGTTCTTTCATCACTGACATTTATGGGAAACGCCTAAATGTTTGAGAACAAAATCTCCACCCAAAATAGTCTCCCAAAGCAATAGCCATCTGTCTTTTACAGATTAAGCAGTGCAGTCACCGTGTAAGTCTGCCTGGATACCTAAAAATACATGTTACAAATAAGTTGTAATTAGGAACTTTTTATTGACTTAGTAACATTTTGTCATTAGTTTTCCAGAGTTAAACTCCCCTCACCGGTCATTGCTAATATAGAAGCAGAAAACATGAGGGCAGATAAAGATTATAAGGCCCATATGGTCTACCCAGTTTATTTTCTGGTGCAGCGCTGTAGACCCCATTTAATCCCTGGTTTCCCTTTCATTTTCTCACAATGAGGGATCCTCCATGTTTATCCCACCTTCCAAGGCTGATACCCCAGCCCTCTCCACTGCAATCAAAGGTGAGAAGAAGAAGAAGAACATCCCACAGAGATTGAGGCAAGCGACCACATGGCTCCCTCCAAAATGTCCGCTGCCTTCCAGGGCTTCCTGCTTTCAGCCGCCACCCGCGATGTGTCTCCAGAGACTTCCATCCTCGGTGCGGCCTCAACACTGCTTCCTCCTGTGCCTGCTGCCTCTCCATCAAAATCCAGCGCCGTCGCAGCATCAGGAAGGCATGAAGATAAACAGGGTCTCTCCCATCCTGAAGCTGAAACCAGCGCCACGGGAAGGCTCCACCCAACGACCTCACCATTGGCTGACATCACAACAACATCAGCAGTGATGTCGACCGTAACTGCGCCAGCCTGGAGATTGACCAGCTCAGCACTCAGCGTGACGTGCACTCTCCGCTCTCCCAACACCGACGTCAGCACCACTCACAGAGCCACCGGCACAGATCACACAGCTGCACTGGCAGGAGATCCCTCAGCAAAAGCAGCAGCAGCAGCAGCTGGGACACCAGTAAGAGGCACAAATATTGCAGACAAAGATCCCACAGCAGTTCTCTCTCTCCTGCTTCATACTCGACCCCCCCCCCCCAGAAGAGTCAGCGAGGGGGCACAGTGGGCAGACACCTCAAAAATCCCCAGCTCCAACTCCATTTGACCAGAGTGTCCTCCCATGGCCCTCATGGAACTGTGGAAAAATGTTTTATAACCGAACTACCCCTCGCAACAACTGCACCCAGAATCAACTCCTTGGACACCACAGAGATCTCAGACACCACTACCTCAAAGATCACCATCACCAGCTGGGTTCTCCCTGGAATCCTTCTCCTCTGAGAGAGGGGCAGAGGAAGCAGCCAAACGGATATATTCTTGCAGCTCCTCCCCTCCAAGCCGCGAGAGCCAGGCACCCGCAGAGCCATCCCCAATACCGCCTCTGCCACCGTCATCACCAGAGGACCTCACGTACCCAAAATTTCTGCAGAAGCTGTCCTCTCGCCTGACTCTAAACCCCGTGGATACACTGGATCCTAGAAGTGAGGTCCTGGGGCTCCTGAAGTACCTCGATGCACCCAGATCGGTGGTCTCCATTCCGATCCACTGCCTCCTGCTGGATACTCTCAATCGTAACTGGCAGATGCCCGCATCTATCCCAGCCACATCTCGCAGATTGGAGGCCAAACACCAGGTCCAACCAATGCCGGGATTCGACAAGTCCCAACTGCCTCATCAGTCTTCTGTGGTGGAGTCTGCCCTGAAGCAGGCAAAGAGCTCCCGCACGCATACCAACGCGCCACCAGGAAAAGAACACAAAATCCTAGACGACCACGGGAGAAAGGTATACTAAGCGACCATGCTGAGCACAAAAATTGTGGCACACCGGTTTCAGCAGTTCCTGTACCTCGACACCATCCTGTACAGTCTCAAGAAGGCCGCGGGCGAACTAACCCTGTAACCCAAAGCTACCTTCTTGTCCCTCCTTGGGGACCTGAGTGAGTGCGGCAAGCACCTCATACTCTCCACCTTCGATGCCACCTCAAGAGCTGCTACTGCCATTGCATCAAGATGCACGGCATGGGTCTGGGCTCTGTTGTGTGAGGACACGCATGAGCGCCTGGTGGATGCACCCTACACAGGTGACAACCTTTTTGGAGCAAAAGTCAAAGAGACAGTGAATGACATGAAGAAGCACTTCAACACACTTCAGACCCTAGCCTCCGTGGTCGCAGGGGTCCTACTACCGTAAGCCCCAACCGTAAGCCCCAACCATCCAGGAGGTATCAGTCTCACCAAAAATGGCAGGTGAAGCACTCCAATTACCACCCATATCAACTGGCGTATCAGCCCTACCACCAGAGGCCTCACACAAAGAGTGCAGACAGCAGAAACAAGCTGCTTCATCCTTGGGGAAGTGCACCCCAAACTTTTGACGGTACCACTTCTTCATGCCTGCCAGTAGGAGGACATGTGAATTTCTTCAAGGAAGCATGGGGAAACATCACCACAGACAAGTGGGTACTACAGATTGTCGACCAAAGCTACTGAATTCGCTGCTTGGCAACCCCACAGCAGAGTCCAACCCCCACAACCACATGCCAGTCCATCTCTACAATACAGTGTCTCAGGAAATCACAGCCCCAGAATGAGACAGGCCAAGGATTTTACTCCAGATACTTCTTGATCCCCAAGAAATCAAGTGGAGTGCACCCGATACTTGATCTTCACCGCTTCAGCAAGTTTGTCCGCAAAGAGCGTTTCAGGATGTACTCCCTCAGGTCCATTCTGCCCCTCATACAACAGAACAACTGGCTAGCCTTGCTGGACATGCAGGATGCCTACTCCCACAATCCCATCCACCCTGCACAAAGGAAGTTCCTGCATTTTCACATATCGAATAACCACTACCAATACAAGGTGTCTTCCCCTACTTGGATGACTGGCTGATCTCAGCCCCTTCCCAGCTGGCACTGGAGAAGACTGTATGCAAAACCACTGTGCTTCTATCTACCCTTGGCTTCCTGGTCAATTTCAAGAAGTCGCATCTACGACCAACACAGACCCTGGACTTCATTGGTGCAATGATATGCACCCGCCAAGCAAAAGCCTTCTTTCCGGCAGCCTGCGTGGACACCATCACAGCCCTAGCACAAGATGTTGCATTGGTCAGAGACGTGACTGCCAGGGTACTCCTGCATCTCCTGGGACACATGGCAGTGACCACACATGTCATTCAGCTCACCAGGCACCACATGAGAGGGCTACAGTAGCACCTCTGCTGCCGCTGTAACATGTCACAACGGATAGACATAGACCAAGAGATTCAGATTTCGCTCACCTGGTGTATACGCAAATTACATCTCACACTCGGCAGACCCTTCACAGATCTCCTGCCTGACCTCATCCTTACCACAGATGCTTCCAAGCTGGGGTGGAGAGTCCACCTCCGGCACCTATGCACCCAAGGTATGTGGACAGGACAAGAGAGCAGACTTCACATTAATCTGCTGGAACTAAGGGCCATTAAATATGCCCTCCATGCATTCTAGCGGTGGCTACAAAACAAAGTAGCATTGATCCAACAACAGACAACCAAGTTGCCATGTTCTACATCAATAAACAGGGCGGCATGGAATTCTTATCCCTTTGCAGAGAAGTGCACACCATCTGTAACCTTGCACAGTCCAAGAATTGCCACCTCCTGGCTACCTACCTACCCGGTGAACACAGCCACCTGATGGACAAGCTCAGCTACCAGTTGCAGCCTCACAAATGGTCCCTTCACCCGGAGATTGCAGATTCCATGATCCAGAGATGGGGCCATCCTCAGATGGACCTCTTTGCACACCCGAACAATGCAAAATGCTCAGCGTTCTGCTCCAGGCACTCAGCAGAGCAGAGGGTGGCAGGGGATGCATTCCATGTGCACTGGGGGTACTGTGAGCTGCTGTATGCCTTCCTTCAGATGCCTGTTATCTCCAAAGCTCTGCATAAAATCATGGCTGACAGCGCCACAGTGACCCTCATTGCACCGTACTGGCTGAGACAGATGTGGTTCCCCTACCTCCAATTTTCAGGCAGTCAGTGCAAGCGAGGTGAGATTCAGGTGCATGGTTCTTACCTCATCCTGGGAGATGAGGTCCGGGCGCAAAGGGAGGCACACTGGAGGGACCTTGCATCTGGACCTCATCTCCCAGGATGAGGTAAGAACCATGCACCTGAATCTCACCTCGCTTGCACTGACTTCCTGAAAATTGAGAGTTCACGTCTTTACAACATGAACCTCACAGGCGAGGTCAAACAAATCATTCTAGCCACACAGAGGCCATCAACTCGACGCTCGTACATACTGAAGTGGAACACATTTGACGCATGATGCAGGGAGGCCGGGGTCAGTCCCCTCTCCTGTTCTTCACTGCCTATCATCCCTCATGCAAGCAGGCCTTCAGATGTCATCCATCAAGGTCCACCTTGCTGCCATCGCAGCCTTCCATGACCACCTGGATGGCCAACCCATCTTTACACACCACTTGGTCTCATGCTTCATGAAGGACCTTGCCAACCTGCGGCCCCCAGTGAGGAGACCGGTGCCCACTTGGGACCTCAATGTTGTGCTGGAACAGCTCAGAGGGGATCCCTTTGAGCCGCTAGAAAAGGCCTCGCACAAGTTTTTCACATGGAAAATACTGTTCCTTGTTGCCATCACATCCGCAAGGAGGGTGAGCAAGCTCCAGGCCCTTGTCGCACACCCCCCTCTACATCATCCTCTACCCACGCATCACTTCGGACCCATTCGAAGTTCCTGTCAAGGCGGTCTCACCATTCCATATCAATCAAGCCATCGAGCTCCCCTCCTTTTATCTGGAGCTACACGACAGTCCAGAGGAACGTTGCCTCCACACACTGGACTGTGTGTGTGCGCTGCGCACCTACCTAGCGTGAACACCAGTGGATCGACAGGAAAGCCAACTCTTTGTGGCCTTCAACCCCAACAGAACCGGACAACCAGTCACCAAGCGGACTCTGTTTCAACACATCCGGCTACACCAACTGCGGGCCATAGTGGCTATGC
Organism: Ichthyophis bannanicus; assembly: GCA_033557465.1. Lineage (NCBI taxonomy): Eukaryota > Metazoa > Chordata > Amphibia > Gymnophiona > Ichthyophiidae > Ichthyophis > Ichthyophis bannanicus. The sequence continues at coordinate 220,454,791 of CM066039.1, read as the reverse complement.
TGGTGAACCTCAGCGCAGTCCTGTTAAACCACATATGCAAGGCAGCGACATGGGCTTCACCCCACACCTTCCACAGACACTACTGCCTGGAACAATTGACACTAACTGACAGCTTGATCGGCTGCTACGTGCTAGAGTCCAGGACTCGGCCGAGAGACGGCCTGGTTGGTTGACTGTCATGACTCTACAGTAATTGTCATATATGCCCTGTTTGATTGCTGTGATTGCTGTGGGCTTGAATTATTGCTGTGACCGTTTTGCTTGTTGACAGTGCTATGGTCCCTACTGCTCATTGCTCCCTGCCTGTTGCAATGAGCCTCCACTAACCCCAATAAACACTTATTGGAGCCAGATGTGTTGTGTTTGGGGAAAGGGTTCTTGACTGGATAGGGGCCTTTCTTCTACCACAGCTGAGATGGCAAGGCCACGCTGGTGAGTCACCAGGTGTGGCTGACTCATCCTGCTTGTCCTAGGAGAAAATGGGGTTACTTACCTGAATGGGAGTTCTCCATGGACAGCAGGATTAGTCATCCACATATTCCTTCCCACCTCCCTAAGGATGAAGGCACCCTTGCTGCCAAAACGGCCACGTCCCTACCTGGACAGTGATACGGACGAAAGCTTGGCACAAACTGAACCAGGTAGGAGTGAGCCCAGAGGTGGGAGCATCCATCATATGCTCAGAAAGGCTCACCTTTCTGAGCTCTAAGAAGAGCACTTTCGTATCCATGGCACCGTCAGATGACATCACCAGGTATGGCTGACTAATCCTGCTGTCCATGGAGAACTCTCGTTACAGGTAAGTAAGCCCATTTTTCACTCCTGAATCTTCCCTCTGCGAGTCTTTTATCAAGACCTCTTGTCCTAGAATTCCCTTTGGATTAAAACGTTTGCCTCGTATGCATCATTATCTATATCTTTGACGTATTTAAATTGATATTATCATATCTCCCTTGTCTCTTCTCTCCTTTCAGGTCTACAAATTTAGGTCCCTAAGTATCAAGCCACAATGATTTTGGTATGGATCCTGCGCCAGTTTGGTAGCCTTTCTGTGGACTCCCACTACTCTTCTTTTCTGAAGTATGGCCTCTATAACTGGACAAATTATAAAGACAAATTATATATAATTTCATTCTTTTCTGCACTCTTTGATGGAAATTAGAAGTGCAGGATGGTCTGAAGATTTACATGGCCCCTTTAGCCTGGGTTAAGAAATGCAACTATTTATTTATTTATAAGCATTTTATATGCCACTTATCCTTAGTCCTAAGTGGCTCGCAGCTGAACATTCATAATATCATATTAAATACTAAAAACAATATAAAACAATAAAATGGAATACATAGATACAGTCATAAGAACATAACATAAGAACATAAGATATGCCATACTGGGTCAGACCAAGGTCCATCAAGCCCAGCATTCTGTCTCCAACAGTGGCCAATCAAGGTCATACGCACCTAGCAGTTTCCCCAAGAGACACAATCTCCACAATGCTTGTACTGGGTCAAGCATTGATATCTTCGGTCACTTCTTAATAATGGTTTATGGACCTTTCCTCCAGGAACTTGTCCAAACCTTTTTTAAACCCAGCTACACTAACAGCCTTTACTACATCCTCCGGTAACAAATTCCAGAGTTTGATTACACGTTGAGTGAAAAAATATTTTCTTTTATTAATCTTAAATAGTTTACCCTGTAGCTTCATTGCATGTCCCCTAGTCTTTCTATATTCTGATAACGTAAACAATCGATCTACGTTTACCTGTTCCACTCCGTTCATTAATTTATAGACTTCTATCATATCTCCCCTCAGCCGTCTCTTTTCCAGGTTAAAGAGCCCTAACCTTTTTAGCCTTTCCTCATAGGAGTATCCTTCCATCCCCTTTACCATTTTGGTGGCTCTTCTCTGAACCTTTTCTAAAATCGCTATATCCTTTTTAAGATACGGCGACCAGAATTGCACACAATATTCAAGGTGCGGTCTCACCATGGAACGATATAGAGGCATTATAATATCTTTTGTTTTATTTTCCATTCCTTTCCTTATCATACCTAGCATTCTATTTGCTCTCTTGGCCGCCGCTGCACACTGGGCCGAGGGTTTTAACATGGTATCCACAATGATGCCTAAATCTTTTTCCTGGGTGGTGGTTCCTAATGTGGAACCTTGCATCGTGTAACCATAGTTTGGGTTGTTCTTCCCTAGGTGCATAACCTTGCACTTGTCCACATTAAATTTCATCTGCCATTTTGATGCCCAGTCTTCCAATTTATCCAGATCCTCTTGCAATTTTTCACAATCCTCTTGGGTTTTAACAACTTTAAATAGTTTTGTGTCATCTGCAAATTTGATAACCTCACTCGTTATTCCACTTTCCAGGTCATTTATGAATATGTCAAAAAGCAGCGGACCCAGCACAGATCCCTGGGGTACACCACTATTTACCTTTCTCCATTGGGAAAATTGGCCATTTAGCCCTACCCTCTGCTTTCTATCTTTTAACCAGTTCCTGATCCACAATAGTACACTGCCTCCTATCCCATGACTCTTTAGTTTTGCCAAAAGTCTCTGATGAGGGACCTTGTCAAAGGCTTTCTGAAAGTCCAGATACACAATATCAACCGACTCACCTTTGTCCACCTGTTTATTCACTCCTTCAAAAAAACATAACAGATTAGTAAGACAAGATCTTCCTTGTCTAAAGCCATGTTGGCTGTCTCCCATTAGGTCGTGACTATCTACATGCTGAGTAATTTTATTCTTTATGATGGTTTCTACCAGTTTTCCCGGTACTGACGTCAGGCTCACCGGTCTGTAGTTTCCTGGATCACCCCTGGAACCCTTTTTAAAAATTGGTGTTACATTGGCGATCCTCCAATCTTCAGGTATTAGAGATGATTTTAATGATAGTTCACAGATTACTAATAGCAGGTCTGCAATCTCATATTTCAGTTCTTTCAACACCCTTGGATGTATGCCATCCGGCCCAGGTGATTTGCTACTCTTCAGTTTATCTAATAGTTGTAAGACATCTTCCCGATGTATCGATATTTCCTTCAATTCTTCTGCACCTTTAAATACCACTTCAGTCATGGGTAACATCCCTACATCTTCCTCAGTAAAGACCGAAGCAAAGAATTCATTCAGTCTCTCCGCTATCGCCTTGTCGCCTCTTAGTGCTCCTTTAACCCCTTTATCATCTAATGGACCAACTGACTCTCTCACAGGTTTTTTGCTACGAATGTACTTGAAAAGGTCTTTATTTCGTGTTTTTGCTTCCGCAGCAAGCTTCTTCTCAAATTCTCTCTTTGCCTACCTTATCAATGCCTTGCATTTGACTTGCCAGTGCTTGTGCTGTTTCCAGGTTTCGTCATTTGGCTCTTTTTTCCATTTCCTGAAAGATGCTTTTTTGGCAACAACATCCTCTCTGACCTCACCTTTAAACCATGCTGGCAGTTTTTTGGACTTCCTTCCACTTTTCTTAAAGCGTGGAATACAGCTGGTCTGGGCTTCCAAGATAGTATTTTTCAACAACATCCAAGCTTGATGTACGTCTTTAACCTTTGCAACTGCTCCTTTTAGTTTTTTCTTAACTGTTTTCCTCATTTTATCATAGTCTCCTTTCGAAAGTTAAAGGGTAGTACTGTGGATTTCCTTACTATCCCTCCTCCACTAATTAAATCAAAGGCGATCATGCTATGATCACTATTGCCAAGTGGCCCCAACACCCTTATCTCTTGCACTAGATCTGGTGTTCCACTAAGGACTAGGTCTAATAGCCACTGCCCTTGCATTTGGGCTGACAGTCTACTGCTGCTCCTTGTTGGGTCCTCCCCTTCCGGTCCCGCGGCCGCGTCCAATAGGTATCCTGCCTTGCACAAATAAATTGGCGACGCCTGCGGCGCAGGCTCTAGTTTAGTTTGTTTGCTGTTCCCCTGCTGTCTCCCTGCTGCTGCCTGTTTATTTGTGTTATTTTTGTTTTCTAGCCACTGCCCTTGCATTTGGGCTGACAGTCTACTGCTGCTCCTTGTTGGGTCCTCCCCTTCCGGTCCCGCGGCCGCGTCCAATAGGTATCCTGCCTTGCACAAATAAATTGGCAACGCCTGCGGCGCTCGTCGCCACGGCGCGCGACAGGGGCGCGCACCGAAGGAGCGCACCTAAGGAGCACGACGTGCTCCTTAGGTGCGCTCCTTGGGGTCGCTCCATGGTTTGGAGTCCTTTATATTTTCCAAGCTGGTTGGGATTGATACTTGCCTATCTCTTCATTGCTCTCTGCGGTAAGTCCAGCTCTCTACTTCCTCAGCCGGTCCCCTTGATTGGGTCCCCACATTTCTCAACGGTCCCACTATATATCTCTCATTTTCTTCACTTTTCTCCTTCTTTATCTCATTCCTCCATGGCTGCCATACCTGTTTTCTGGGGTAGGCGCCCTGATAAACCTGCTTCTCTGCGTTTCCGTTCCGCTGCTAATCTCTGCCCCTGCCCTCTTTCTTTATCTTTTCCCCTCGCTTCTCCTGCCTTGCCACACCTGGCACGGGTCCCTTCCACCTTATCCTCCGCCTTTTCTTCTTCCTCCCCTTGTTTTTCTATTGGTCTTCTCAATTGTCGATCCCTTCGCAACAAAACCCTGCTGGTCCAGGATTTGGTGCTGCAGTCCCCCCCAGGGCTCACTCTCCTCACGGAGACCTGGCTCCGTGAGGGTGAGGATGCGCTTCTTGCACGTTGTCTCCCCCCTGACTTTTCAGCAGCCTTCGTCCCCCGCCGTGGCCGGTCTGGTGGTGGCGTAGCTGCTGTGTTTCACCCTTCTTTTCCCTATACTCGGATCTCTTCCTCTCATTTGCACTATCCTGAGGCTCTCCTACTTCACCTCCACACCTCCCCTTCTATTTACATTCTTCTGGTTTACTCCCCCCCAGCTCTTCGTTCCCATCTCTGGGATGCCCTTCTACTAACCATTACCGAGGTCTCCCTGGCATTTCCTTGTCTTATTATTGCTGGTGACTTCAACCTACGCCTAGATGCTCCTTCTTCATCACGGGAGCATTCCTTTCTTTCTTTTCTTCAAGATCTCTCTCTCTTTCAACATGTTACTCTTCCAACTCATCAGGCCGGTCACACCCTGGATCTTCTTCTGACTCCCACATCCTCTCCTCTTACTCTATCAGGTGTAGCTGCTACGCCCCTTCCTTGGACGGACCACTTCCACCTTACTTTCTCATGTTCTCTCCCCAGATGCACGTCTTCCGTTTCCTCTGCATCACTTTCCCTCCCATCCTCAAGGCATCTTTCCCGTGCCCTCACTCCACTCACTCTCCAACAATTTCCCCCAGTTTCTGAACTTCTCCCTCCCGATTTTTCACTGTTGTCCCCTGACTCTCAAGCGTCTACCTGGTTTTCTTCTCTTTCCAATGCCCTCGACCGCTCCGCTCCTCTGCGTTCCCGGTCACCTCGTCACCGCCCCTCTCATCCCTGGTACCATCATGGCTTACGGCTACTCCGGACGCATCTCCGGAGAGCCGAACGCCTGTGGCGCAGGGACCCTTCTCCGGTTAACTTATCCATCTTTAAATCTCACCACTCCTATTACCGTTCCCAGCTTCATTCTGCAAAACGTGATTACTTTTCCACCGCTATATCTCTTGCTCCTAATCAGACCCGCCACTTATATTCCACCTTTCAGTCTCTTCTTTCGCTACACACCCCATCTTCAGCCCCCGCAGTTCAACCCTGCCCTTCCCCCTCCCGTCTGGCTTCCTTTTTCATCTCTAAAGTTGATCTCTTGCGGGACTCCCTTCCTTCCTGTCCTGCCCCTATCACCTCTCCTCCCTCCCTTCCCTCTCCTCCACCAGTTTCTCACCTTTCTCACTTCTGGGCTACCTTCTCCCCCATCACAGCGCCCGAACTCCATCATCTCATTTCCTCCTCCAAGAAGACCTTCTGTTCGCTTGATCCTATCCCCTCATCTTGGCTCCTCACTCCTTCTCTTGGCTGTTTTCCACACATTCTTACTATGTTCAACTCTAGCCTTTCTACAGGAATTTTCCCTAAACCATGGAAGCACGCATTGGTTCGCCCTATCTTAAAGAATCCCTCCTCCGATCCTTCACTTCCTTCTAACTATCGGCCAGTGTCTAATCTTCCTTTCCTCTCTAAATGTCTTGAAAAATTTGTTTTCGCTCAGCTCTCTCACCACCTTGATTCCACTAACTACCTTCATCCACGTCAGTCTGGCTTTCGTCCTGGGCACAGCGTTGACACGGTTCTTTTAGCTTTCACTAATGCACTTCATGTGGCACATGATCGTGGTGAGGTTTCGGTGGCGGTTGCTCTGGATCTTTCGGCTGCGTTCGATCTTGTCGACCACTCTCTCCTTCTTCACCGTCTTCGGGAAGCTGGTCTTTGTGGCACTGTTCATCACTGGTTTCACTCCTTCCTTTATTCCCGCTCATGTGCAGTTCTCTCCTCTTCATCTGTAATTCCCCCGTCTGATTCACAATGTCTTTCCTGTGGGGTCCCTCAGGGTTCTGTTCTTGCTCCCCTTCTTTTCAACCTCTTTCTGGCACCTCTTGCTCTTCTAATCCAGCAGTCCGGCATATCAGCTTTCTTCTATGCCGATGATATTCTTTTGCTTCACCATACCTCCTCGTCCAGTCCTGATCTGACTCCTCTGAACTCCTGTCTTTCTTCTGTTGCTCACTGGCTTACTCTTAACTGTCTCCATCTGAATCTGACTAAGACTCTTGCTATCTGGTTTTCTGGTGTGGGTCCCTCTCCTTCACTCGCTCCTTCTTTCTCTGGCACTCCGGTTCCTCTAGTTTCCACGTTTCGTTATCTTGGTGTTCATTTTGATTCTGACCTATCTTTTCGCACCCATATCTCGCACATCGCCAAGACCTCCTATTTTTTTCTTCGCCAGATCCGCTCTGTACGCCCCTTTCTTTCTTCTTCAGCCTTAACTACTCTGGTTCTATCTCTAGTAATGTCTCGGGTCGATTTCTCTAATTCTTTATTTCTCGGTCTCCCTAAAAATCAGTTAGCCAGACTCCAAAGGATCCAAAACACTGCTGCTCGTCTCATCACCTCTTCCACAATTCGCGATCACGTCACCCCTTTGCTTTTTCATCTTCACTGGTTGCCTGTTTCCTTTCGTCCTCAATATAAAATGCTGATTCTGCTACACAAGGTCTTTCATACTAGCATTCCCTCATATCTGGCTGACCTGCTTTCTTCTCACACTCCTAGGTACACCCCACGCTCCTTTCATCTTAATCGTCTATCTCTTCCCCCTCCCTCCCGTGCACACTTACAGTTCACCCGTCTCTCTGCCTTTTATTTTGCTGGTCCCGCTCTCTGGAATTCCCTTCCTTCCTCCCTCCGTCTCGAACCTCTTCACACTACTTTCAAGCACAACCTCAAAACCCACCTATTCTCTCTAGCGTTTGATGTTCCATCTCCCTTTGTTTGATGTCCTCCCCTGTCTGTATTTGCTCCCCTTCTTTTGTTCTGTCAAATCTGTCGTCTTCTCTTTCTTTCTCCCTGTCCTTTATAATTTTATAGCCTATACTTGACGTTTCAGTATAATTTTTATTTACTTTTTGGTTGTAAATTTTATATTTATTATTATTGTATATTTTCTTTTTATCCTCCAGCTTTGTCTGGATTTTATGTGATTTACTTTTATTGTACACCGCCTTGATTATACTTGAAAGGCGGTTTTTTATCAAGCTTAATAAACATAAACATAAACATAATATGGCTTCCCCTCTGGTCGGTTCATGAACCATCTGCTCCAATAACCAGTCATTTATTTCATCTAGGAACTTTATCTCCCTAGCATGTCCTGCTGTGACACTGACCCAGTCGATGCCGGGGTAATTGAAATCACCCATTATTATTACTGCACTGTAACGTTTGCTAGCTTCCTTGATTTTTTTTAGCATTTCATCATCCATTTGTTCATTCTGGCCAGGCGGACGATAGTACACCCCCACTGCCATCGCCTTCCCCTTTGTACATGGAATTTCAATCCATAGAGATTCTACAGCAAATTTTGTTTCTTGCAAAACTTTAATCCTTTCTGACTCAATGCCCTCTCTAACATAGAGCGCAACCCCTCCACCAATTTGATCAGCTCTATCATTACGATATAGTTTGTACCCAGGTATCACAGTGTCCCACTGGTTGTCCTCCTTCCACCATGTCTCTGATATTCCAATCATATCTAACCTCTCGTTTAGTGCTATATATTCTAACTCTCCCATCTTGTTTTTTAGACTTCTAGCATTTGCATACAAGCATTTTAGAGACTGTATTTTATTCATATTAATTTGGCTATTGGTAGACATGGGTAATTTGGGATCTTTAAGCTCTGTCTGCTCCATACTCGAGGGCATTTGGGCTACTTTACTCTTTTTTGGAACCTCTCTGCTTTTTGTAGTATCCTTCAAGGATACATTCTTCCGAACCATGCGCTCTTGGGCGACTGTCAGCTTACCCCTATTATCTAGTTTAAAAGCTGCTCTATCTCCTTTTTAAAGGTTAATGCCAGCAGCCTGGTTCCATCCCTGGTTCCATCCAGTCTAAACAGCTCCTCTCCTTATGTTAAATTTGCCACAGGACCGTTGAGTCCAACATCTTCCTAATTGTCTGACAGCTCTTTTTATAAGGTAATCAGGGGATGAGAATGGAAAAAAATGGAAATCATACCTGCCCATCTTGCTTTCCTTGAAAATGTAAGATTTTGTTTATTTTGCGTGATGATATGCTTCAGAATTCATCGTGTGGTCTCTCTCATGCACATGGCAACGGAATATGAGCATAAGTACATAATAGAAGCCATTCTGAGTCAGACCAAGGTCCATCAAGCCCAGCATCCTGTTTCAAATAGTGATCAGTTTGTCTTGCAAGAATATGGTAGATGACAAATAGTAGATTTATTTCCTATAGTTTATTTCCAGGGATGAGTAGTGGCCCTCCCAAGTCAACCTGGATAATAATTATTTTTATCATCTTTTCCTCCAGGGGCTTGCTCAAACCTCTTTTGAAACTCACTATATTGGTTGCCTTGACCACATCCTCTAGCAACAGATTCCTCTGCTTAATTATGTGCTGCATGAGAGAGCTCTCTATGATTTGTTTTCAGTCTGCTACTCATTAGTTTCATAGAGTATCTTCTGGCAGCAGATTCCTTAACTTAATTATGTGCTGCATGAAAAGGCTGTCTACTATTTGTTCTCAGTCTGCTACTCATTAGTTTCATGAAGTATCCTCTTGTTTTTGATAGACAGATCCCACCTCACTCATGATTTTATAAACTTCTGACATATCCCCTTTGTTGTCTTTTCTTGAAGCTGAAAAGCCCTAAGCTCTTTAGATTTTCTTCATTAGTGAGGTGTTCTAACCCCTTTATCATTCTTGTTGCCCTTCTCTGAACCTTTTCTAGTTTATCGAACTTGATATGCCACTTTTCTGAAACATTCAAAGCAGTTTACAATCAGATTTAAAATTCAGGCATTAAGAAAGGAATGCCACATAATGATAGGAAAGGAAAATGGAGCATATTCATATAGATGGTACAGCTTAGTCATTCTCAGGGAGATTCAGGAGACTGACCCCAAAGACTTTCTCAAAAAGAAAAGGATTTGTGAACCAAGGTAAGAATGTGATGTACCAAAAAAGAACCAGGAACCAATGATGCTGAATCATCAAAGACATGATGTGATTGAATTTCTTTGCATGGGATGGTATATGTAAAGCCGAATGCTATCCCTCGCAGTCTTTTTAATTCATAAGCAGGGATACCAGCATATACCATGTTGCAGTAGTCAAGATGAGCTACCACAGTACTAAGAATAACTGATGTTTGTGCTGTGGGGTCCAAAAAAAGGGATAAATGGCACAGAATCACCAAAGTGCACTAAAAGAGGATTTAACATGACCGATCTGAGGGGAAAAGGAGAGTTCTGAATCTATAAGAATACTTAAGTATTTGATTGAAGAGCATAATTTATAGGGAAATTATTCATGAGAAAGATGATAGTAGGGTTGACTGTACTACCTGTAATCCAAGTTGTGGTAGTCTTCTTGGGCTTTAACTGAAGGGCACTGGAGTGTAGCAAAGCTGAGACTTTGTTAAGACAAGAGTTTACCTGTGTTATATCAGGGTGGTGGAAACTGGTGTATTTGATGAGGAGTATCATCAGCATATATGTAGAAAGATATCCCAGGGACTGGATAAGGGATGCTATAGAACTAGGATATACATAAGAACATAAAAATGCTATACTGGGTCAGACCAAGGTCCATCAAGCTCAGTATCCTGTTTCCAACAGTGGCCAATCCAGGCCACAAGTACCTAACAGGTCCCAAAAAGGCACACAGGTTCCACAATGCTAGTCCTGGGGTACATAGTGGATTTCCTGGGTCCTCTTTAATAATGGTTTATGGAGCTTTCCTCCAGGAACTTGTCCAAACCTTTTTTAAACTAGCTACACTAACAGCTTTTACTACATCCTCCGGTAATGAATTCCAGAGTTTGATTACGCGTTGTTTGGATTTTTTCCATGTTCTTTTAGCTGCTCATAATTGACGTTTCCGTAGGCAAGACTTTCCATGGTGGGGATGACAAGATTTTTTTAGGGGCTAAGTTCTCTAAGGCTTGAGAAAGTTTGTCAAACCTCTCTACATTAAAAAATAAAGGAGAGAGAACCAAGCTGAGCTTTGGAATTGGTATTCCTGGAAGAAATCTGGAAGGTGCAGCCAAAGAGGAAAGAGGTGAACCAAGATAGCACTTTATCCTGAACACCAATCCTATGGAGACAAAAAAGGAGAATGTTTGGATCAACTAGATTGAATGCTGCGGTGAGATCTAATGCTTGATTTAATGCACTATGAACTTTGTTCAGAATGGAGGTAATAATAGTCTCAGTGCTGTGATATGTCCAGAATCCAGATTGCCAAGAATGTAGGGTGATAGTGTGTTCTCTAAGCTGTGAGAAGATTATGGACCTGATATTCAGTGGGTAGCCGCTGGCACTAAATATTAAATGCGGATATTCAATGTCGGGGTCTGTGATGCAGCAGACCAGCAGGGTAGAAAAAGAAATGTTTTAAAGGTAGAAAAAAAGGCGCACAAACTGCAATATTCACAGGAGCCTGGTAGGGGGAGCAGGAGAGAGCTCTGGAGGACTAAGGAGCTGCACCCTAGAGGGTGTAACCTGGAACCAGCCAGCCTCCAATCAAGAAGAACAGGAACTCCTCTTAAAGGAAGTCAGGAGGACAGAGAGAGGAGGGAGTATGGGAGAAGCAGCTGGGGCAGCCAGAATCCAAGGTGCCAAAAGAACCAAGAAGGCAGAGAATACAGGAGGAGCAGTTGGAGTGGTGAGAGCTTTGAAGGACCTGACTGGAAGGGCAGCAGAAAACTGCTTACGCTTCCAGAAGCTGCACAGACTGGAGAATCTACAGGTGCTACAAACATTGCTCAATTCAACAAAAGAGGTACAGAGAAATTACATTGTGATTGCTGTGGGCATAACCCAGATCATAGGGTGAATACAAGGCAGAATCTACATAGCAGTAGGCCTCAAACCTCAGCTCCATGGAATAGGCCGGAGTTACAAAGTAACAGACAGCCCACAGTAGACAGCCTTTGGATAAAGCAAGAGTCAGAAGCTCCTGGTAAAAGCTCCTCTGTTCAGAAAAGAAGGTTTGGAAAGTTTTTAGAGAATGGGAAACTTTTAAATAAGCCTACTTATCAAGAGGTATGTGAAAACTCCCAGAGAAGAGAGAGTCAGTCACACTATATGCATGCTCCTGGCCGACGGCCCCTGCTAGACTCCCAGCATTGGAAACTCATTCAGCAGTTGACTGAGAAACCTAGCTGTACCTCACCGATATCTGTTAACCCTAACACAGACAGTTCAGCTGAGGAAGCAATGCAAGTGGAAGAAGGAGAAGTCTTCCCCATTGAAGAAATGGATTGTAGCTTTTGCACCAGAGGCAGCTTAGAATGCTTGAGTGACCAGTAAGCATTGAAAGCCGGGGCAAATTTGAATACTTATTTTTGTTATAACTTTGCTGTGAAATGAACAGTTTTTCTGTTGAACCCGAATAGAGTTTCTAACCTGAAGTAAAGGACATTTCTGTTTATGTTTGAACCTGATCCGTTGGAACCTTTTGTGCATATCAGGGAAATAAAGCCTTTAAATTCCCTCCACTCGTTGACCTATTTGTTCTTGGGGTACCTTTGGTATTGTAAGGACGCTACCGGGGCTCGCCAACCTCGGGCCCTAATAAGAAAGACTTACAAAGCCCCACCTTTATTGTATTCATGCCCAACCTGCCCTACCTACAGGTCATATCCAGCCGACATTGAATATCGGAGGTCACTGCAGACCCTGATTGCTAACCAGGTAGTAGCGATATTGAGCTGCGGTCTTTCTAGGGATATGTGGTGAAAGTTAGGCCAGGGTTTCCTGTGCCTGGCTTTCACCGCAGATTGCAAACTGGACAGCAGCTCAGTTTCTCTACTGATTGGTTTGCTATCAGCTCCGATTCTCCTCTGGAATGCCCCCAACACGCCCGTTGCTAAGCGGTTAGCATCAGAGTGTATAGGCATTACTTGGAGATATTGAGGGGGCACTAATTGTGTTAAGGGCATTTACACAGTTTACATGTTTGTAAACCATATAAATGTCTTGGAATATTGGGCCCCACATGTTCTGTGAGTTTAGACAGGAATGGCAAGTTGGATATGGGAAGATAGTTAAGAAAGGATGTCAAAACAGAGATTTGCTTGATTATTAAGTGATAACGAAGCAAGGTTTGTAGGGAATCGTGTATTTGCCATTGGGAATTGAGAAAGAGCAAAAGATGTAATTCATTGGTGGTATGTGATCTGGTTGTTGCCAGGATTGGGTGATGATGAAATGAGTATTGGAGCAGGAAGATGAAAATATATCAGAAGGTGACTGACCAGGGCAGAGAACTGGTAGTTAGGGTAGTGGATGTAATGTGGAATCTTGCTGTGTAAGGACAAGATTTGGGATATGACCCACAGAATGGGTTGGGCTTAGATAGTGCTGGGGAGGAGTCTGCTGTCTTGGTACATGTCGGTACCAATGACATAGGAAAATGTGGTAGGGAGGTTCTGGAGGCTAAATTTAGGCTTTTAGGTAGGAAGTTGAAATCCAGAACTTCCAGGGTAGCGTTCTCCGAAATGCCTCCTGTTACACGCGCAGGACCCAAAAGGCAGCCAGAGCTCCGGAGTCTCAATGCGTGGATGAGACGATGGTGCAAGGATGAGGGTTTTGGATTTGTTAGGAACTGGGTAACATTCTGGTGAAAGGAGGGGCTCTTCCGAAGGGATGGGCTTCACCTTAACAGGGATGGAACCAGGCTGCTGGCATTAACCTTTAAAAAGGAGATAGAGCAGCTTTAAACTAGATAATAGGGGAAAGCCAACAGTCACTCAAGAGCACATGGTTCGGAAGAAACTATCCTTGAAGGATACTACCAAAAGCAGAGAGGTTCCAAAAAAGAGTAAAGTAGCCCAAATGCCCTTGAGTATGGTGCAGACAGAGCTTAAAGGTTCCAAATTACCCATGCCTACCAATAGCCAGATTAATATTAATAAATTACAGTCTCTAAAATGCTTGTATGCAAATGCTAGAAGTCTAAAAAATAAGATTGGAGAGTTAGAATATATAGCACTAAATGAGAGGTTAGATATGATTGGAATCTCAGAGACATGGTAGAAGGAGGACAACCATTGGGACTCTGTGATACCTGGGTACAAACTATATTGTAATGATAGAGCTGATCAAATTGGTGGAGGGGTTGCGCTCTATGTTAGAGAGGGCATTGAGTCAGAAAGGATTAAAGTTTTGCAAGAAACAAAATTTGCTGTAGAATCTCTATGGATTGAAATTCCATGTAAGAAGGGGAAGGTGATGGTAGTGGGGGTGTACTATCGACCACCTAGCCAGAATGAACAAATGGATGATGAAATGCTCAATGAAATCAAGGAAGCTAACAAAAGTTACAACACAGTAATAATAATGGGTGATTTCAATTACCCCGGTATTGACTGGGTCAGTGTCACAGCAGGACATGCTAGGGAGATAAAGTTCCTAGATGAAATAAATGACTGCTTCTTGGAGCAGCTGGTTCATGAACGGACCAGAGGGGAAGCCATATTGGACCTAGTCCTTAGTGGAACACCAGATCTGGTGCAAGAGATAAAGGTGCTGGGGCCACTTGGCAATAGTGATCATAGCATGATCACGTTTGATTTAATTAGTGGAGGAGGGATAGTAAGGAAATCCACAGTACTACCTTTTAACTTTCGAAAGGGAGACTATGATAAAATGAGGAAATTAGGTAAGAAAAAACTAAAAGGAGCAGTTGCAAAGGTTAAAGACTTACATCAAGCATGGGTGTTGTTTATAAATACTATCTTGGAAGCCCAGACCAGCTGTATTCCACACATTATGAAAAGTGGAAGGAAGTCCAAAAAACTGCCAACATGTTTTAAAAGTGAGGTCAGAGAGGCTGTTGATGCCAAAAAAAGCATCTTTCAGGAAATGGAAAAAAAGAGCCAAATGATGAAAACTGGAAACAGTACAAGCACTGGCAAGTTAAATGCAAAGCACTGATAAGGCAGGCAAAGCGAGAATTTGAGAAGAAACTTGCTACGGAAGCAAAAATGTGTAATAAAGACTTTTTCAAGTACATTCGTAGCAAAAAACCTGTGAGAGAGTCAATTGGACAGTTAGATGATACAGGGGTAAAAGGGGCAGTAAGAGGGGACAAGGCTATAGCGGAGAGACTGAATGAATTCTTTGCTTCGGTCTTTACTGAGGAAGATGTAGGGATGTTACCCATGACTGAAGTGGTATTTAAAGGTGATACTGCAGAGGAATTGAAAGAAATATCGCTACACCGGGAAGATGTATTACAACTATTTGATAAACTGAAGAGTAGCAAATCACCTGGACCAGATGGTATTCATCCAAGGGTGTTGAAAGAACTGAAATATGAGATTGCAGACCTGCTATTAGTAATCTGTGAACTTTCATTAAAATCATCTGTAATACCTGAAGATTGGAAGATCGCCACTGTAACGCCGATTTTTAAAAAGGGTTCCAGGGGCGATCCGGAAAACTACAGACCAGTGAGCCTGACATCAGTACCGGGGAAAATAGTATAAACCATCATAAAAAACAAAATTACTTAGCATGTAAATAGTCATGGCCTAATGGGAGGTAGCCAACATGGCTTTAGACAAGGAAGATCTTGTCTTACTAATCTGTTATGTTTTTTTTTAAGGTGTGAATAAACAGGTGTACATAGGTGAGTCAGTTGATATAGTGTATCTGGACTTTCAGAAAGACTTTGACAAGGTCCCTCATCAGAGACTTTTGGAAAAACTAAAAAGTCATGGGATAGGAGGCAGTATACTATTGTGAATCAGGAACTGGTTAAAAGATAGAAAGCAGAGGGTAGGGCTAAATGGCCAATTTTCCCAATGGAAAAAGGTGAATAGTGGAGTAACCCAGGGATCTGTACTGGGTCCGCTGCTTTTTGACATATTCATAAATGACCTGGAAAAGGGAATAACGAGTGAGGTTATGAAATTTGCAGATGACACAAAACTATTTAAAGTTGTTAAAACCCAAGAGGATTGTGGAAAATTGCAAGAGGATCTTGATAAATTGGAAGACTGGGCATCCAAATGGCAGATGAAACTTAATGTGGACAAGTGCAAAGTTATGCACCTAGGCAAGAACAACTCAAAGTATGGTTACACGATGCAAGGTTCCACATTGGGATCCACCACCCAGGAAAAAGATTTAGGCGTCATCGTTGATAGCATGTTAAAACCCTCCGCCCAGTGTGCAGCGGCAGCCAAGAGAGCAAATAGAATGCTAGGTATCATAAGGAAAGGAATGGAAAATAAAACATAGGATATTATAATGCCTCTTTATTGTTCCATGGTGCGACTGCACCTTGAATTTTGTGTGCAATTCTTGTCGTCGTATCATAAAAAGGATATAGCGCTATTAGAAAAGGTACAGAGAAGAGCCACCAAAATGTTAAAGGGGATGAAAGGCTACTCCTATGAGGAGAGGTTGCAAAGGTTAGGGCTCTTCAACCTGGAAAAGAGACGACTGTGGGAAGATATGATAGAGGTCTATAAATTAATGAATGGAGTGGAATGGGTAAACGTAGATCGATTGTTTACGTTATCAGAATATAGAAAGACTAGGGGACATACAATGAAGCTACAGGGTAAACTATTTAAGACAAATAAGAGAAAATATTTTTTCACTCAATGTGTAATCAAACTCTGGAATTTGTTACCGGAGGATGTAGTAAAAGCTGTTAGTGTAGCTGGGTTTAAAAAAGGTTTGGACAAGTTCCTGGAGGAAAGGTCCATAAACCATTATTAAGAAGGGACCCAGGACATCAATGCTTGACCCAGTACAAGCATTGTGGAACCTGTGTCTTTTGGGGAAACTGCTAGGTACGTATGACCTAGATTTGCCACTGTTGGAAACAGGATACTGGGCTTGATGGACCTTGTTCTGACCCAGTATGGCATATCTTATGTTCTTATGGGCTAGTAAAGTGTTGGATGAATCACAGTCAGCAAGGAATTGACTAAAAGATTTATCACGTGGTCTGGCTGAGTTATCATAGTGAGTGTTAAAATCTCCAAAATTAGGAGTTGTGGGGTGATGGGCGGCTCTATGATGAGGCAGAGTGAGGTGGTGGCCTCAGACGGAGAACTTTTGGGGTCGACAAATAATGCCCCAAAAACAGCCGCTTCATTCCGCCTTCAGATTTAAAAAAAAAAGGTTCACAAGCTGCTGCCACTGCTCTAGCGGTGGCTCCTGTGTCCTACAGAACCATGGCTGCAATAGTGGTAATTATTTAAAATTAAAACAAAACCGGTGTGGGCCTTCCAGCCCTATGGAACCCCTGCTGCTGTGTCCTGCTCTAGCGTCACTTCCTTTTGGGGGTGGGACGCAGCAGCAGGGGTTCCATAGGGCTGGAAGGCCCGCACCAGTTTTGTTTTAATTTTAAATTATTACCACTATCACAGCCACTGAGGGATGCAGGAGCCATGTCTGCCAGGAGAAGGAGGGGTGCAGGAACGGAGCTGAAACAAGGAGAAGGAGATGGCTAGAAGGGAACTGACAGAGGGGGAAAGAGGGTGCTGGAAGGGAGCTGACACAGGGGAAGGACATGGCTGGAAGGGAAGTGACAGAGTGAGTAAACAGGGGGCTGGAAAGGAGCTGACACAGGGGAAAGAGATGGCTGGAAGGGAAGTAACAGAGGGAGGAAAGAGGGGGCTGGAAGAGAGCTGACACATGGGAAGGAGATGGCTGGATGTGAACTGACAGAGGAGGGAAAGAGGGGGTTGGAATGGAGCTGACACGGGAAGGAAATGTCTGGAAGGGAACTGAAAGAGGGGGCTGGAAAGGAGTTGACACAGGGGAAAGAGATGGCTGGAAGGGAACTGACAGAGAGGGAAAGAGGGGGGCTTGAAGGGAGCTGACACAGGGGAAGGAGATGGCTGGAAGGGAGCTGACATGGGGGGAAGGTGGGAGCTAGAAGGGAGCTGACATGGGAGAAAGGTGGGAGCTAGAAGGGAGCTGACACAGGGAAAGGAGATTGCTGGAAGGGAACTGACATGGGGGGAAGGTGGGGGCTGGAAGGGAGTTGACCCCTGGGAATGGTACTGGAGGGGGACTGGAAGAAAGATGACACTAGAGAAGAGAGGAGGGTGATGGAAGGGAGGTGACACCTGGTCATGATAATGGAGGGTGATAATGGAAGGGTGATAACACTAGGGAAGGGAGGAGGGGGATGGAAGGGAGATGATACCTGAGAATGGTACTGGAGGGGGACTGGAAGGGAGCTGACACCTGGGGGGTGGGACTGGAGGGAGCTGACACTTGGGGGCGGGACTGATAGGTAATGGGGAAGAGGCTGGATGGGAGGGAGCACTGGGACTGGAAGGCAATTGACACGTGGGGATGGCACTGGAAGGGGGATGGACAGAGGGCAGGGTGACTGTAAAGGTGCTGACACGGGGGAGGGGGATCGTGGCACTGGGAGTGGAAGTGAGCTGATACCTGGAGTGGTATTTGGACTAGAAAGGGCAGGACAGTGGGAAAGGAGGGGGACTGGGAGGGAATGGACACCAGTAGCGGTTCTGGGAATGCAAGGGGGTTGACATTGGAAGGTTCTGGGAGGGGAGGACTGGAAAGGGAACTGACACTGGGAAGGGTTACTGGGACTGGAAATAGGCTGATGGATGGAAGTGAAAAAAACAATAGAAGAGACAAGAAATGGCAGATAGAGTGCTAAGAGAAGACAGGAAAGCAGAAGCCTCGGATCGGGACCAGCATGATCAGAAAATAAAATGGTCAGACAACAAAGGTAGAAAAAATAATTTTATTTTCAATTTAGTGATTGGACTGCGCTATCTTTATATTTTAGACAGTATGGGAAACTACATCTCTTATTTATCTAGTGTTGCACTGGATGTGGCTTCTTGGGGTTTCAGTTTAATTTTACTTTAGGTTGTGATCACTTATTCTGTACTTGGGGAGAATCTGTGTTCTAGTGTGTGACTGAGGCCTTGTGTTCTGTTGACATGGTGTTTGTATGCAGGGATCTGTTCTGTAGTAATTTGCTTTGTTCAGCTTTTCAAATAGGTGTTAGATGTTTTAGGGCTCGCTGCAGTATTTATAGTGCTGTTTTTTTCTGGGTAGATACCTTGTATGAGTTTTGGAAGTTTATGCTGGTATGTATGGTATGGTAGATTCGGCCTTGTAGATCTTCGGTGACTTTTCTAGGGTTTTATATTAGTTCCCAATATGCCTGGTACCAGAGAATGTTTGTTGTTAGTGAGATGACCAGAATCAGATATATATTTTTTTAATATATTGAGTTCTGTGGGTGAATGTCCTACTTCTGCTCTGCACCCATTGTCGAGGGAGAGGTTTCTGTGGATGCAAAATATATATTCAAAAAGAAAAAGTGAGAACCATAATGCAGTTTATAACAATAAAATGAGTTATAATTTGGTCTTATAAACTGTGCTGTAGTTCTCACTTTTTCTTTCAGTTCCTTGGTGTGCGAGCATCTTGCATTTGCATTTATTTCATTAGTTTTTTATGGAATATATATTTATGTTAATACCATGCTGGCCCAGTGCACAGTTTCAGGAGTTATTTGGGGTTACCAAGCCCTTCTTGGTGTTTATGTTGGAGTGGGAGGTGTTGTGTTGGGGTCATAAAGTCCCTCTTGTTTTTGAGAGGGTGGGAAGTGCTGTGTTGGTGCACCAAGTGGCTCTTGCTTTTGTGGAAGTGGGAGATGCTGCATGGGTGCTGTGGAGCCCATCTTGTTTGGCATATTTAGCAGCATGTTTTGTAGGCTCTGCCCTGGTAACATATGAACATAAAAACAAAAGAAATTTCATACTGGGTCAGACTAACATCCATCAAGCTCAGCATCCTGTTTCCAACAGTGGCCAATTCAGGTCACAAGTACCTGGCAGGTTCCCAAAAAGGCACACAGATTCCACAGTGCTCGTCCCGGGGTAAGCAGTGGAATTTCTGGGTCCTGTTTAATAATAGTTTATTATTAAACTTGTCCATACCTTTTTTAGAACCAGCTACACTAACAGCTTTTATTACATCCTCTGTTAACTAATTCCAGGCTTTGATTATGCAGGGTCATAGTCTAATTGCAGGGAGGCAGTTATACCCCTCTGTAGTTACCACCTTTCAGCATGGCAAAACAGCTGCCGGTGCAACTAAGGCCACCCACTGAGGTAGCATTAGTTACACTCACGCTGCTTGCGCTGAGCCATTATATTAGTTTCTGCTGACAATGCAGATACCTGTGTATGAGAAATTTTTCTCTTGCCTCACTCTGCAGTAAAGTTTAATTTTGTGAAAGAAATCCTGTAAACTAATAGTAATGGGTAAAAACATTTTTTTACTATGGAAGTTTGGAAGTTGGACACAAATAAGGGTGTCCTACATGGAGTGGTGGGTTCACCCCTAAACAGAAACAAAAACATGGGGAGGGGTGGCCTGCACAGAGCGACAGGTGCACCTACTCTTGCCATCTTGCTGGGCAGACTAGATGGACCATGCTGGTCTTTATCTGCCGTCACTTACTATGTTACTATGTTACTATGTTACTACATATGTCTGTTTTTAGTTTGTACTGATATATTCCCTACTTGGTGAAGCTCTATCTCTGTTATGAACATAATAACATAAGATATGCCATACTGGGTCAGACCAAGGTCCATCAAGCCCAGTATCCTGTTTCCAACAGTGGCCATATGTGTGACTGAGGCTACATGTTCTGATAGTATGGAGTTTCTTTGTAGGGAGCTGTAGTAATTCAGCTTGTTCAGTTTTCTGAATAGGAATATGGATGTTCTACGGCCCACTGCAATATTTATGGTGCTGCCCTTTTTTGGGTATGCTCCATGTTGTGTGAGTTTTGGAAGTTAGTGCTGTTATGGATAGTAGATTTGCTCTATGGGTCCTCTGGGTTCTTGGTGAGGTCAACTGTAGGGTGTTGGTTGGGGTGGGGGGGGGGGGTACTGGAATATGTATTGTTTTTGAGATTTGAAGTTTTGCATTCTTTATGCTGCAAGACTGAAATTTAAAATATTTTGTCAATTCAGATTCTAGGAAATTTCAAATTTTAAGGGAATTTCTCACTTTAATTTTGGTTGGTAGCTTGATAGCTTCACCGCTGCTGAGTTCCGGACTTTTCTAGATATAGTACAATCCAATCCAGCATTTGAATTCATGGCTACCAGGATTAGTTAATCTCATTTTATATCTTCCCTCCTCATCAATAATCTGGTCATAGCAAAATAAATCTGATGTGCAGATACTTATAACGATATGATTGGGATGGAGTGGTTGTGTAAGGGGCTTTTTGTTAATCAAATGTAATGTTTTATTATGTTTATTTTGTTGTAACATCTGCTTTACTAAATTTCATGTATATGTTTGGAAGCCACCTAGGATTTTAAATTGGTGGCATATACATTTTAAACAAAGTATACTAAATTTATGCAAATAGTGCTGCAATGAATCTCTGCACATGGCCCTGCATCATCCTCATGCTGCCCCTGGAGGGAAGTAGATCTGGTGAGGGGTACTGGGATGTGGAGAAAAGCAGAAACCTCAGATTGGGACCAGCATGATCAGAGATTAAAATGGTCAGACAACAAAGGTAGAAGAGAATTTTATTTTCAATTTAATGATCACACTTGGTGCTATCTTTATATTTTATACAGTACATGGAAATGCATCTCTTTCTATTTCTCTGGTATTGTATGTAGAATCTGGCTTTTTGGTGTTGCAGTTTAATTGTTATTTACATATGTTTATTTTTAGGTTATGGTCACTTATTCTGTACTTGGTGAGGGTCTGTGTTCTGAGTGTGTGGCCAAGACTAGGAGTTCTGTTAACTTGGAGTTTGTATGTAGGAATCTGTACTGTAGTAGTCTGATTGTTCAGCTTTTCAAATATTTGCTGGATGTTCCAGGGCCCACTGCAGTATTTACACTGGTTTCTTTTTTTGGATGGGCTCGTTATGTGAGTTTTGGAAGTTTTGGAAGTTGGTGCTGGTATGGTAGATTTGCCCTATGGATCCTCAGTGACTTTGCTGTAGGGTTTTGTATTAGTTCACAATATACCTGGCACTGGAGAATGTTTGTTGGTGAGATGATCAGAATCAGATTTTTTTAAGATATTGAGTTCTGTGGGTGAATGTCCTAGTTCTGCTCTGCACCCTCTGTTGAGGGAAGGGGTTCTGTGGATGCAAAATATATGTTCAAAAAGAAAAGCAAGAACCATAACGCAGTTTATAGCAACAAAATAAAAATGAGTTATAATTTAGTTTTATAAACTGTGCTGAGGTTCTCACTCATTCTTTTTTTTTTTTTTTAATTTAACATTTTTTATTGTCACACATCAAAATAGACAGCGCACTGCATTACATATACAACCATACATAAGGAAACAATCTTCCACCACCCCTCGCCCAGCTACAATTCTGTGGTGTCTTAGGGATATATCCTCTCACAATGTATATCATAATTAAACTATTAAACTAAACAGATATTGAACCTTTTACCAAATAGTTCCCCCCATATACACATGTACCACATCTATTATAGCGCAATCGCCAAATTCTCTCTTGATATATATGCGATGATTGGATACCTTAGCATAACAATAACAAAATTAAACTACTCTTCAAACCATTAGATAATGTTAGCTATCTCGTTCGTTTCCCCCCAAATAGCTTTTTAGTAAGAACACAATCTAATACATTTCCCTCACTGCCTGCCTAGAATACAACATTTTTATCCCGTTTCCCCCCCCACCCCGCCCTATTCCCCCCACCCCCTCCCCTGACCTCTTACCACAGACCTTTACAATACGGAGAGCTCCTCCCACTGTATATACTTCCTCCAAGTATTAAAGAAACTCTGTGGTCTCTTATTTTTTAGTGCCGTGAGCTTACTCATCAAGAAAATATTACCCACTATGGCCCAATATTCCCCCAGCTCCGGTATATTACTCTGTTTCCACCTCCGGGCAATCAAGATTCTTAGTGCTACACAGCATAAATTCAAAAAAACACTCTCAACCTTAGTTTAGCCCTCAGGTTTCAGCCCCAACAAGGCCACTGCCGGTTGAGGTGTAATCACCTTCCCCAGAACTTCGCCCGCCCAACCAAACACTACTCCCCACAGTTCAAATAACTCTTTGCACTGCCACCAAATAGGAAGGTAAGTACCATACTCTCCACATTGTCTCCAATATTTCCCATCACTTTGATTATACATGGACTGTACCCTCTCCGGCGTCAAATACCATCTATACAAGAGTTTATAATTGTTCTCCAACAGGTAAGAGGCCATCAGACTATACCTATTCTTAAATATTCGCTCCCACTGTACCTCCTCCCAGCATTCTCCTAAATCTTTCTCCCATTGTTTCTGAAAACTCTCCTTCCCCAGATTTTTTGCCATTAGGTCATATAACTTCATTACCACCCTCTTGGTCTGACCCATTAAGCACATCACCTCAATACCAGTGGGGTCCCTAGCAAGCTCAGGTAAGATTTTATGCCGGACATAATGACAAATTTGATTGTACTTATACTCGTCTGTTCCCTCTAAGTGGAATTGATCCGCCAAAGATTTAAAATCTATTATTCTTTTACCTTCTAGCAGCTGTCCCACCCTTATTAAACCTTTCTCCTCCCATTTGCCAAACCCCAAACTCCCCATTCCCAGGGGAAACTCAGGGTTCCCCCTTATTGGCACCATTCTCGATTTTCCCGCCTTCCCCAACCAGGATTGCTGCCACTTATTCCATAGTTCCACTGTCCGTCTAGTATAGAGGTTCCGAACTGGGCACCCTCTTCTTTGTTCCCTCGGGAGCCACATCCACTCCCCCACCTTCCTCACCCCCAACTCATCCTCCTCCATTTGAACCCACTCTTTCACCTCCTCTCTCCACCACTCTACTATGGCCCCCAGTTGCGATGCTTCAAGGTAGCGCTCGAGGTCTGGAACGGCCATCCCCCCTTCTCTTTTCTATTTGTCAGGATCCTCCACGCAACTCGTCTATTTCCCCCCCCCCCCCCTCCTATAAACTTCATGATGGTTCCCTGCCATCTCACCACAGATTTCTTCCCTATCCAGATAGGCAAAGATCTGAATAAGTACACCCACTGCGGTAACACCACCATTTTTACAGCCGCAATCCTCCCCAACCACGATAACCCCCTACTCTGCCATTCTTCCAATTCCCTTCTTATCTTTTTTTCCAGTCTACCGAAGTTCGCCCCAAATAAATCCGCTTCTTTCGAGGTTAAATATATTCCCAAATACTTAATGCCGTTTCTTGCCCACTTAAAAGGGAAATGCTCTTGAATCAACTCCTGGGTCCCCCGGTCCACAGAAATATTAAGAATTTCCGACTTGGTGGCATTAACTTTAAATCCTGAACACTCCCCAAAGTCTCGCAAAATTTTATCTACCGCACCCAGGGAATCAATTGGTTTTGTCAGCATAAAAAGAAGATCATCAGCAAAAAGTGAGATTTTACTCTACTCTCCCCCCTTTAACCCCATAAACCTCCTTGCTCTCACGTATATGCTGGGCCAGGGGTTCCATGGACAGGACAAACAAAATTGGGGACAGAGGGCACCCCTGCCTAGTTCCTCTAAATAACTCAAAGGCTGATGTATATTCCCCATTAATGCGGATTTTAGCCATTGGGTGTTCGTAAATAGATTTCACCCACTCCAAATAAGCACCCCCTATTCCCATCCTTTCCAAAAACTTAAACAAGTATGGCCAATGCACTCTATCAAATGCTTTTTCCGCATCGATGGCTAACAAAACCAATTGTTCATCCTTCCTTTTCCCCTGCCACACCGCATTCAAAACTCTTCTAAAATTATCACCTGCTTGGCGCCCAGGAACAAACCCTGCCTGGTTTTCATGGACTAACCTGGGTAGAAATGCCAGGATTCTGTTAGCCAGAATTTTAGTGAAAATCTTAAAATCAGCCCCCAGGAGAGATATAGGCCGATATGAGCCACATAAATTGGGATCTTTACCTTCCTTCGGCAGAATAGTTATTTCCACCGTACGCATAGTTTCAGGAATCTTCCCCCCTTCTGCAAATGAGTTATACAACCGCGATAGCGGCTCACACAATACATCTACAAACGTTTTATAGAACTTATTGGAGAAGCCATCTAGACCCGGGGCCTTCGATGCCAGCAGACCCAGCGGGACGAAATCCAACACTCGCCAGCGCATCGAGGCAAATGTATGACCCATCATCTGACTTAACACACATGTGCCTCGGATCCAGTTCACCGCACAGATTGCTTCCAGGACCTTGCAATTTTTAGATGTTCAGGTTTCTTTAACTTCTACTGGATTTATGACAACATTGTATCGCAAGGCGGTACAACGTAATACGTTATTGCGTTACAATAGTTTCCATCCATGAGCTTTAAAACAAGGTCTACCTTTTGGGCAGTTTCTACGTTTACAACGTAATTGTTCCACCTTACAAGACTTTAAATTGCATGCTGGAGAACTTCAACAACGTTTGCTCCAACGGGGGTACCCTCCAGTGGTGGTTTCTAATGCATATAAGAGAGCGCGGTATGTACATCGTGAGTGGCTTTCTGCTCCACCAGCATCGAGATCCACGGACTCTGTAATTACTTGTGTTCTACCATATACCCGGCATATTACTCAAGTCATGAGTTTGTTACATCGTTTCTGGCCAATCCTTGGGATACATGCTTTGCGGATTGCATATTCACGCACTGCTAATTTGCGGGATATATTGATGTCAACTACTTCGCCAGAAGATCGGCCTCTTCGTTTTCATATTGACATTGGCCACTATACCTGTGGAAATCGTGCTTACTGTTCTTTGGCCCTTGTGGGCCCTGATTGGGTGGATGGCCATACCTCCCGCAAATTTATGACCAGATGGCACACTGACTGCTCTACGGAATATGTAGTATACTTGATCATATGTCCATGTTCCCTTTACTACATTGGTCGTACTAAACGGGCTATAAAAACTCGTCTTGCAGAACACGTTTCCCGCTTGAGAATAAAATCTCTCTCGACCCCTATGGTAGAACACAGTCTGATGATGGGTCATACATTTGCCTCGATGCGCTGGCGAGTGTTGGATTTCGTCCCGCCGGATCCCCGAGGGGGTGATCGGGAGCAAAAACTCCAATGGCGTGAACAGCGCTGGATCTATCTTTTAAATTCGGTGACCCCGAATGGTCTCAATCTTCAAATTGACTGGCACACTATCATTTAAGCTGTATCCTCATTTCTACTTTGGGCTTCCATTTGGGGATTCCCTGTGCAGTGGGCATCTCCTATGGTTCCACTGTGGTTTGTATGTGATTGGCTTACATGCTCTTCATGTCATTCTGACGTCAGACGCTGTCGACTATATAGTATGTTACACTCCCTGTGGCGTGTAAGCTGAAGTTTTGTCAACTGCTGATTTCCTGGACCTGAAGCAGGGTTTCTTACTAAATTGGATGAAAACCCGAAACGTGAGCCACGTCGTCACTCAGTTTTTTCAGCGGCTGGGCAATGCTTTGGCAACAGCTAAGTTATGCTTTTCACTTCTAAATTAATTTAATAAAAGGAGTAGTCACGGTGGTGGTTTGGAAAACTTTCCTGGCACTGGGCTGACAAGCTCCGACAAAAATATTGTTTGCGATTTCAGGGGAGTCTTTTAGAAATTCGGATTAATTACTATTTTGATGCTTCTTGATAATTTCCGATTAGGTCCTATTTTTTATCACATTGGGTCCTATGGATTGACACTTTGTTGTAATTTCCTCTACACCTGTGCTGAGCTCTTCCACGTCACTGATTCCTCTCTGCTTGGGGATGTTCCTACCTCATACTGACATTCTAGCGGTGAAGAATCAAAGATCTTACAGGCTTCTTCGGAGACTGTTTCCCCAGTAGCTAAGGTCCCTAACTCGTCTTGTGCTGAGCAGCAGTTGGTGTCTATGGAAGGTGGGGGTGGTACGGAAGTTCCTTTTCCAAAAGAGAGATGTTTTTTTTCTTCTATGGATCCAGTTACTACCCCTTCTGGAGAGGTCTCCTTGAGAGATATTTTGATGGCCATTAATTGCCTGGAGATGTCCTTTGGATATTCCCTTAAGGAGCTGTCAGATTTTACAGTGGACACTGTAGCTAAATTAATTGATTAGGACAGGCGTATCTCTTCTTTAAATAATCATATTGTTAAAATGAGTGCCTCTTACTCTGCGATACAAAATGTTTATACCTCTTTTGTTAGGGATAGTCTGGTCATTCATCAGCGTTTAGAAGAGCCTAAGAATGCCCAGTGTTCTTACAACTTACGGTTCCTGAACTTCCCCTGTATCTGTTATCTTTTCCTGACAATTCTTATACGCAAATACTATAAAGAGGTTTTGGGATTGCCTATGGCAGAAGAATTAGGAATTATGAATATATTTTATATTCCTAGTGGAAAAGTAAGTCCTAATAGTACGCCTGATGTTCCAGATCTTGATCAGTTATCCTTGACAGAACCAG
Organism: Ichthyophis bannanicus; assembly: GCA_033557465.1. Classification (NCBI taxonomy): domain Eukaryota; kingdom Metazoa; phylum Chordata; class Amphibia; order Gymnophiona; family Ichthyophiidae; genus Ichthyophis; species Ichthyophis bannanicus. The sequence goes on along the minus strand of CM066039.1, from coordinate 220,427,588 downwards.
ATATTTCTGAATTCTTGGAGGACTCTTCTGATAATATTCTGACTAGGCCCACTTTAAGTGTTATTTTTGGATCATTAGTGGATCGTAACTTAACTTTGAGAATGTTATTTCAGCAGAAGAATCTACTATTTTGTGGTCAGAAAATTAATGTGTTTCCCGATGTCTCCAGAGTTACTCAATTGAGAAGAAGATCATTCCTGATGCTGAAACCTTCTGTTTTGGCATTAGGGGAGATCTTCCTTCTCAAATTTCCTTGCAAATGTTTAATATCTTATCAGGATATACAATATGTCTTTCTGGAGGCTTCCCAATTAGAAATTTTCTTGAAGGATAAACCACTGAATTCAACATAGGGTAGGTTTGTCTCTTTTTCCTTTTTACAGTGTGTTTTTGTTATTTGTTTATATTCTCTGTAATGGCTAGTTAAGGTATATTGTTGTTGTTGTTTTTTTTTTGGGGGGGGGGGGGTACTGGCTCCCTAGATGTGGGCTTGAAATTTAGTCTTGGTTTTGTGTTATTAATGGGTTGTTGTTACCTTAATTTGGGTCGGCTGTATGATATTTTGTTTTCTTCTAAAAATGAGCATTGTAAAATGTTACTATAAATTCTTAATTTAAAAAAGAAAATAATCTTGATATACTGCTCGTCAACTGCATCAGAAAGGTTTACAAAATAAACCTTCGGGCCCTCCAATTAGCTACTGGGGCACACCCAAGACGTCTCATTCAGGCTAATGACTTAATTCATCCCAACCTCAAGAGGCTTTCTCTGACAGCATGGAGACCGAGAAGCAAATAATTGACTGTCTTCCTTTATCTGACGGAATCAAGACTGTTTTTACTTGCTACCAGACATCCCTCCACAAGAAAATCCTATCAACTTAAGTAGATAAAATTTACTGACTGGGCCAAGGCATATGACCAGAATGCCTTCATTTGTCCAGTTCTGTAAGTACTTTCCTATGATCTTCATATTTCAGAATCAGATCTGAATATCTCCTTAGTTAAGTTTCACTTATCAACCATAACTGCATATCATGATTGTATCGAAGAAAGGTCAATCTCCATGGATCTCTTAATCTTGAATTTCATGAAAGGTCTCATGGACACCAAACCACCTCTGAAGCAGTGGTGGGATTCAGTTGGTTCGTGCAAACTCGTTCCTAGTGTTTCCCGCATTTTCTGAATTGGTTCCTGCAGGCTGTTTCACAGCCATATCGGCACTGGAAGCTTTCAAAAAACCCAACATAATTTGGATGGCATCAGAGGGGATTGCGGCATCGGGAGAAGCCTCCGATGCTATCCAAATAATGTCAGGTGTTTTGAAAGCTGCCAGTGTAGATCTGGCGGTCAAACAGCCTGTAGGGACCAGTTCGGCGAATGCGGGAAATGCTAGGAACAGGTTTGCGTGAACCGGTGCGACCCGGCTGCTTCCTACCATGGACCGAACTGATTCCTATTAGGATTTGAATCCCACCACTGCTCTGAAGCCATCTGCTTCTGGCTGTGACCTTATTATTGTCCTAACCCAACTCATGCTACTGCTTTTCGAGCTGCTAGGACCCATGTCCCTCAAGCATGTCACCTGAAAAATGTTGTTTCTAGTGGCCATAACCTCAGCAAGAAGAGTCAGCGAACTACCAAGCATTGGTGCAGTTCTACCTCAGCCATCTCCAAATGTATCCCAAATTCCTTCATAATACTATCTCAGAATTCCCCATTAACTAGTCATTCATATTACCATCTTTCTTTCCTGGCACACATATAGACAATGCACTAGCTAGACTGTAAACATGCACTTCTCTATTACCTCCAAGCCACGAAGAACACTGGACGAACTTCGCAATTGTTTATCACTTACAGTTCAAATGACCCAGGCAAACCAGTCTTGAAATAAACCCGTTCTTCCTGGGTATTAGACTGAATCACTATCTGTTACATTCAGGCAGATATGCATCCCCCAGGTCATGTTGGAGTGTATCAGCTTAGAGCAGAAATGATCTTCGTTGTTGGGTTTGGATCAGCCGCAATACTTGACATCTCCAAAGCAGCCACATGGTCTTCTATATGTACTTTGCAAAACATCACTACTTCAATCAGTCTGCAGCTCAGGATACTGCACCTGGGCAACCTCTTTGCACAGAGACTAATTAATGACTGAAGGAGAATTATATGTACATTTGAATAAATTATCTGCAGCTGGTCACAGAGGGTATGTGGCAAGCTAGTCCTGATGTGGTACAAGTGACTGGCTAGAGGCTTGTTTTATGAGTGCAAGAAAAAGCAATTTCACAAGCCCAGTAACTTTCTGGACCAAGACCCACTTTACAGAAACCCTATTCTACTGGTTGCAAAGTTAGCTGTCCATGGTGGACTCTGAAGAATAGAGAATAACACCGTGCTTCAGCCTCTGCCAGTAGCCATCAAACCTGCCACACTACTAAGCCAGCAGTTCATTCTTTAAAAGTTAATTGTCATTGACAGAGCAATTAAAATGCTGCAGTCATTAAAGTCCGTTTTACATCATTTGGAATAGCCCTAGGTATGCTAGTGAGGTCCTTTATTTCTTCTTTCTTTGGCTAGGAAACAGACAGAAGAATTGATGATCTTAGTAAGTGGAAATGTACACCGTCCTCTGGTTCTGAGGATGAATGCAGAGAAGCATGCCATAGGAGATTATCCAAGCTAGCTAGCACTGTATTTTATAATCTCTCGATGTCAGCACTACAGAATGTACGCTGAGCTCATTGTTGGATTTATTTCTTTTTACTGGGGCATTTTTTTTTCTTTTCTTGCTTAAAATGTTCTCAGACATTGATGATACAAAGGAAAGATTGATGATACTGGGGAATTAATAACCTTGTTCACTTTCCTGTTACCAGGAAAAGATTTGACAGAGGGTATCTGGCTGAGTGCCATGGCTCTCTTGGGATAAACTGCTTTGTACTGGGTTAAGAGTCTGTATCCTGAGCAAGGGATATTATGATAATGCAACCCCAGGGGATCTGGTGGTAGCACTATTTGGTGAACTTCAACCTTCCACATCTCCAGGCTTATAGAGTAGCAGTAAGAAGGAAGATAGATTCAGATAATAATTAATATGACTAAGTTGCTGCGGAGCTGATCATCAGAAGAGCCTCGTGCAGTTGACACACTGAAGCAAGTAAAACATGACTAAAAGATGTTTACTCACTTTAAATGATATACTTTGGTTCTATGTAAAAATCGCATGTAAATTGTGACTTGTTAAATGTAAACCACTTTGACTCCTAGAAAAAGCAGTATAGAAAAATGGATAAATACCTTAAACAAAATAAATAAATGACTAGGAAGGGAAGTTTTAAAAATGAGGTGTGGCCATATAGGTGCGTTCCTTTTTATTGCAAAACAGATGGGGAAAGCATGCAAGCATGGCTTATAGAGTTCTTTCAGACTTCTTTATGTGTGTGTATGTGTATCTTTGTTGCTTGTGTGTGTCGCTGCCTGACAGAGAAAGGGGAAGGGATGGTTTGTATGGAACTGTACCAAAATATTCTGTTGGTTTGGAAAGAAGAAGAAAATGAAACCAAGTGTTACGACGATATCATGTAATTGTCAATAGATTTCAAAGGATGGATTTTAGGATTTAACTCTAAGGTGCCACAATCCCACAGCAACAGGTTTTAGTTAGCAGTACACATAGCAATTATGGGGTACGTCTGAGAGTACTGAAGGAATTTGAGGAAGTTCTGGCAGCTCCACTGTTTGACCTTTTAGTTGGGAGTGGTCCCAAAGGACAGGAAAAGAGCACATGTGGTCCCTCTACACAAAAATGGAAGTAAGGACAAGTTTGTGAACTACAGGCTGGTTAGTCTGATCTCTGTGGTGAGTAAATGAATGGTAGTGCTGCTAAAAACAGAAGATAGTGAGGTTTCTGGAATCCAGTGGATTGCAGGATCCAAGGCAGATCTTATTAGACAAATCTGGTTAATTTCTTTGACTGGGTGACCAGAGAGTTGGACTGATGGAGAATGATAAATGTGATTTACTTAGATTTCAGTATGCTTTTGACAGTGTTCCACACAGGAGACTTATAAATAAATTGGGCATCCTAGAGATAGACCGCGGAGATCTGATCTCTAGTGACCAACTGGGTTAGAAACTGGTTGAGTGGGAGATGACAAAGGGTACAGGTAAATGGAGTTCACTCCCACTCCTCTTCTCTCTATATACCCATTCCTTGCTGCTCTCATCTCCTCCCATGGTTTTCAGTACTCTCAGATCTATCTCTCTATACCCGATATCTCTCCAGCATTCCAGGCCTGAATCTCTGCCAGCCTATCTGACATGGCCAAAACTGAGCTGCTTATCTTTCTCCCTAAACCAACCTCCCCCTTCCTTCTTTCCCTATCTTTGTGGATAAAACCTGTCGATAGCTAAAACCTGTCGTTTCTTTCTCTAGAATATATGCAAAATTTGCCCCTTCCTTTCTGAACACACTACTAAGACACTTGTTGTTGTTTGTTGTTAAGTGCCATTGAGTCGAGTTGGTGTCTGGATAGATGTCCTAAATTGTGTTCGGTCTTCAGTCAGGCGGCTCATTGTTGACAGACTGGCACCTGTAACTGTTGTTTTTGTATCAATCCATCTCATTGCTGGCCTTCCTCTTTTGCATTGACCTTCTACCTTGCCAAGCATGATGTCTTTCTCTAATGATCTCTCTCTGCATGATGTGTCCAAAGTATGAAAGTTGAAGTCTTGTCATCTGAGCTTCTAAAGAAAGCTTAGGTTTGATCTCCTCTAATACTGACTGGTTTGTTCTTTGGGCAGTCAATGGTATATGCAGTATTCGCTGCCAGCACCATAATTCAAAGGCATCAATTTTCTTCCTGCCTATCATTTTCACTGTCCAACTTTCTCAATCATATGATGTTATTGAAAATACCATGGTTGGAACGAGTCAAATCTTTGTATGGAAAGCGATATCTCTGTTCTTGAGAATCTTGTCTAGGTCCTTCATAGCCATTCTGCCAAGAGCAATGCGTCATTGGATTTCTAAGACACTTGGGGGGGGGGGGGGTTGGGTGACATATTTGCATGTTTATTACATATTTGTACATCATTTGCATATTCATTATGTTATCTTTAGAAAAATACTAGATGGATAGGAAGTCAGAAAATCGAACAGGCAAGAGATGAGCTGGCGCCAAGATACTCAAAGAGGGAGCAGAGGTTTTCATTCAGTGGCTTTGCCAAAAAAAGGAAAGGAACATATTTCCAGGCTGTATAATTAAAATGCAGCAAAAACTGTAGCTGTTTAATTATTTATCCTGGCACTCTGAGATTAAAAAAATACTGACACCTGTAATTATATGCACCTTTTGGCAATGTCTTCCCCTTTTCCTCCCTTACCAACCCCTCTCCTGTTGGTTCCTGTCCTGTTACCCTTCAGATTCTCCCCCCTTCATTAACCATACTAGCGCTCCCATTCCCACCCTAAAATCCCCTCCCCAACCTCTTTTTCTAAATAGGCTACTGCCCTTTAAATTGTCCCTGCCTTTACCTTACTTCCTTCCCTCTTCAAACACCTTTTTTGCTACAGGCTGCGATGATGACCTCCCTCGTCTCATTTGCCCGCCGGGAACTGATCTCCTGCGGGCAGATAGAAAAGGGTCTTTCTTCTCTTCTGCCTGTAGGGGATTGGATCACTGCAGGCAGACACCTTTCCTCTAGATCACAATCGCGGCCTCCCACTTCTCTTCTGTCCGCGGAGATCTGATCTCCCGCAGACAAATATAGAGGTTTTTTTGCCACAATTGCAGCCATCCCCTTCTCTTCTGCCTGCAGGGAATGGGATCCAGGCGGGCAAAAGGAAAAGGGGAGGCAGTGATTGTGGCCCAGAGGCAATTTGCCAGCCAGCAGGGATCCCATCCCCCGCTGGCATAAGAGAAGAGAGCCCCTTCTCTTCTGCCCATGGGAGATTGGATTCCCATGGACAGAAAAAGGGTCACGGCCATTGGGGCAACTCATTTGGGGGGGGGCAGTGGCCCCCTGACTCCCCAAACTACACCCATGCTTGTCTTGACTGACCAGTAGACATGGCATATGGTCAGCAAAAAAATTAGCATGATCTTGAAAGGTTGTACCCCTTGGGTACTGTTCGATGTTTTTTTTAAAGTGATGCAGCTATAGCAAGTAGTATATCTAAACTTATCCTGCATAAGTCTAGTATGCTTTATGTCAATATTTAAAAAAAATATTAAAATAGCTTTTCAGCAAAATACCCCTGCTTTTGAGAGCAGCCATGGTGAAACTAAAATCTCCAATTAAATAGTATCCAGATTCTGCTTTCTGATAGGATTTTGCTGGCGGTGATGCCCATCATGGGATACACGTCACATGCACTAATTGGATACCTGCATGTTATAAGAATTGTGAATTTCTCTAAAACTGTGTTTAAGAGATGAGATGGCAGCTGCTGCCACACATGCCTTTTGTAATATTTGACGTGATGCTGCTTTGGTGCAGATGTTGCATTGTGGTACCTCTGCATTTTGCTTTTTTTTTTCTCCACAGCTGGGAACACCAGATGACAGAAAGTGAGGAGAGCTATGATGCATCACAGATGGACAAGAAGGTGGCTTTAGAAGTTTAACCTTATGAGCAACAAAACTTTGAAGAGATACAGCTGCATAGCCATATTAAACCTCAAAATCTCAAGGTAATCATGATGGTTGCTTAGTGTTAGTGTAGCATAAGATAGAAGATCAGAAGTTAGTTTAGTCCGTCCTTCTTCTGATTGTATCCACATGGTATAGGAGAAGACAAAAATTTTAATGATTTATGGATGGGTTACTAATAAGGGAGAATTTGGTGACCTTTTTTTTTTATAAAAACAAATAGAGAGCAGAGAAGGACCACATCCGTAAAACAAAAATGTCCTCAAAGATGATTTTATTGGAGGGCTCCGACTTGGCCGAGTTTTGGCAAAGATGCCTGCATCAGGGGTCTTCAAAGGGCAACTCAAAACCAGTAAGTAGAAGTGCTGTGACTTGAAAAAAGCTCACAATAAATCGGTGAAACTGAGAATACTGTAGTATCGTAGCCATTTCAGTAACGCTCCTTGGCTAGGAGCCTTGCTCCAGGATGCTTTCTGAAAATCAGCATTCATGCATCCCAAATTAGGCTAATAGTTGTCACCTCTGAGTAACAGCTGGGAGCCCTTTTCTCACCCCAAGGGCCATGAGTGCTATACCTGGCTAGCCCAGGAAACAGTCTGATACTCCAAATGCTAGCACCAAGTACTACTGCTCAGTCACTAGTCTGTCCCTGTAGAAATGCTTGTAAGTAACAGGCTTATATTAAGTGTCAGGGTCACTTCCTAGTGCTTATGTTCTAAGACTTAGAGTAATTTACTCAATAACATGTACTGCATCGGGGCATGTCGTGAGCGTACCGGGGCAGCAACAGTCGTTAACCAGGTAGCAGCAAAATTACACCAGCAAAAACTGGCCTATCTTTTACCCGTAGGAGGTAACTGAGCAGCAGCTCAATATCGCCACTGCCTGGTTAGCCTGGATATTTAATGCCGGGGCCGTATATGTCCCTGGCATTGAATATACGGGATTAAAGTTTGACAGTGACAGCTATATGCTGTAGTAGCTCCTAGCCATCCCAGAAGAATATTGGGCCCGTAGGGTCTAGTGAGGACTTTTTGACCAGAGCATGTTTGAAGACCACAAGAACAGTTTCTCTGTCTTTTCCCTCTCCATGGTGCTCAACGTCCCTCTTTTTCTTTTCCTTCCTTTCCAATAGTGCTAGTCTTCTCTACTTTGCCCCTCATACAGCAGCCTAATCCTCAGGTTTTACTTGTTTTGATTGACCAAGCCAGAAAAAAAAATCTCCATAGTCCCTCTTCTATGTCTTATGGCCCTCTTTTTCTCTTGTGCTCCAAGTTCAGCAGTGGCAGCAACAAGTTCAGGATGAGGCTAGGAGATTAGTAGTAGTGGAGGCTCCCAGAAACTAAATAGGATGTAGGTGTTCATGAAACAGCTCCATCCAACACCCTCACATCCTGGAGCGCTATGTCTTCATTCTACACTTGCCTGCTCTGCCACCTGATCACTGCTTCCTAGTGTGGCATGCAATGTAGGCCACAGCAAAATGAAAATACACTGTCCAGTAACAGAAAAAATAATGTAATACATGGGCCCGATAATCAAAGTGATGAACGTGGTTAGCAGAGCTGCTAACTGCATTAATTGCAGTGAACAGGATATTCAGCGACATTAACACAGTTAGCGCCGCTGAACATCCACAGCTGCTGGCTCTGCGCATCCCAATGCTAACTGTGTTGGTGGTGTTCTGGGGCAGAGCAGAGGCGGAGCTGATTGGCAACCGGTCATTGATGATTTTGAGCCGCTGCCCAGTTAGCGGTATGTGATGAAAGCCAGGTGCAGGTAACCCTGGCCTATCTTCTGCTGTATATTGCTAACTGAGCAGCGGCTCAATATCACTGCTGCCCAGTTACTGATCGGTAAGAGAGGCCGGATATGACCCCAGCATTGACTATCCAGGTTTAGTAGTGCTAGCTGCCAGCGCTGAATATCAGGCCCTACATGTATGAGTTAAGGCCCAAAAAAGGTAATCGAAGTGAATGCGTGCCACTAGTTCTGCTCTGCCCTGCCCAAACTGTGCCAGCACTATGAGCATCTTCAAGACATGCAGGCGGCACTTCCTGCTGCTTATCTTTATTTCTTAACCACTCGGGTCTTTAATTTCAGGCTGAAGTCCCGCCACATGCAGGTAACTGCTTGCAGAGTAATGTTTGTAAAATATTTTCCCTTTCCCAAATCCTTGGGCGTAAGATATGCCTTTTCAAGTTTGTGCAGGGATGGAGGGTGCCAGCTCTGTCTATGCTGTGCCTCTTCAGAGAAGACCTAAAGGTTTTTATTTTCTCTAGTGTTTGCAGACTGTGTTTTAGATGAGCCATGAAATTCTCTGGCAGAGAAGAAGCAAGCAGGAGATCTTTGGTTGTGATAGACTATTCTGTACAGTTTGAAGAGAGAGTTTTAAGATGAGTTACAGGTACATAGATACAGTTGCTCACTTGCTCTCACTTAGATGTTAAATTGTTAATTGCTGAGTTACTGACACAGCTAGAGGCAGTTTCCAAGAAATCTGATTTTCATTACCTTCATCCAAAGTAATTACAGAGAGCACCATTATTGAACTTTTGGCTCCGAATAAAGCTCAGACAGGTGTAAATCTTCACTAATTCAAATCCTTCTGCCCCTAACTCCCTTAATCTGAGGCATTCATTTTCTTAAAACATTTCAAAAAAAGAGCACAGAAGTGGAACCACGTCTTGCAGCCTAGATAAAGGAGGGCTGGGCTGAGTGAGTGTGAAATCCTCTCTCTCTAAAATAGGAGGTCCATCTCTGCTGTAGATTTTTTGAGAGCTTCACAAAGCTATTCTAACGATCCCCACACCCAGTTGGGTTTTCAGGTTATGTACAATGAATATGTATAAACAAAAATTTGAATATGCTGGGTCTTTAGTGCATGCAAATATATCTAAGGCATATTCATTGTGGATATTGTGTTCTGTTATTTACACTTGTATCCTGTCTTTTTGAATCTCTAAGGACTACTCAAAGCAGCTTTTTTCTTTTTTTAAGTGCTATCAAGTCAGCAGCCCCTGGGTTTTCTTGGCAAGATATGACTGGAAGTAGATTGCCAGGCCTTTTCTTCCAAGGCAATGGATGGTAAAGTGACTTGCTTAAGGTCACAAGGAGTACCAGTGGGAATCAAACCCATATCTCCTGAGTGCTAGACTGTTGCTCTAACCACTAAGCTACTCTTCCACCAAAGCTACTTGGAGCATATGAAAAATAATACATGGAGGCATGGAAGAGTAGCCTAACGGTTAGAGTACTGGCTTGGGAGCCAAGAGACCAGGACTTGATTCCTATTAGCAAGTCACTTAACCCTCCTTTGCCTCAGAAAAATCCAAGTTATTAATGTCCCTGTTTATTTATTTATTTATTTATTTATTTATTTAACTGCATTTATATACCGCTTTTCACCGGGTCAAAGCGGTGTAACATATAACATGGGGGGGATAGTATTTTATAGGGTGGGGCCATCACCAGGGACAACAATTAGTGATTTTGGGTGGACATAGACATGTACACTTCTGCTGGGTCTAGGTATTAGATCGTGTGGGTAGGGTGGAAGTTCTGATCAAAGGTGCTCACGGAATAGGATTGTTTTCAGTTTAATATACATTACCCAGTTTAAGTTACAATGTAAACCGCTTTGACTGAAATGATAAAGTGGTATAAGAAGCCTGTTAAATAAATAATTATGATAGAGGACATTAAAATGCAATTCCCTTACCTGGACTGTAAACCACCATGATGCATGTGCACCAACAGTGGTATAAAAGTTGCCGCAAATAAATAAGTACATTTATATAATAGCAGAATTAAACAACAAAGGCTTGCACCCTACTCTCATTATGGAGAATCTCAGCTGAATTAGATTCTCACATATTACAACAAATAAAATCTAAACATAGTTAAAATAATAAGTACCACCAACAGAACTCCCAAGATCTACATGATCTGTCCAGCTTATAATGCTTTCTCCATTCATACCAATATAAGCAACCCAGTCATCCTTTTAATTGCTCCCTAACCTCTCTTTTGGGATGCTCCTTCAGAGATGTTTCACATGGACATGTCCCATCTCGCTGAAACTTGACTTTTTCAGATTGGTCCATAGTGGCCTCATTGGAAGGGGAGTAGGCCAAGATGTCTCTTGTCAGGCCAGGTAGGGATAGCGAACAGAAGGCATCTAGAAATTATCCTTCTGCTCCTCTCCTGCTAGACTCTGGCAGATGGTCTGACTATCTTCTTCCTCTGACAGTAGGAAAGCCTTGTTTATGACAACCTCTGTGGACTTTACCAAGTTCAATAGTAAAGAATGAAATTCAACCCTAGGAAATTTCATCGCTGAGGGATGACCAGCTAGCGGTTAAATATTACCACTAGCCAGTTATCCCTGGGTGCTGCCTCCAGTCTGCCCCTAGAACACCCCAACACTAGATAGCCAGCATCGGGGCATTTGCTGGCAGAACTAGGAGATATTCAGGGTTATTAACTACATTAGTGCGGCTGAATATCCCGGTCGCTGCAATTAACACAGTTAACAAGTCTGTTAACCATGTTAATCACTTTGAAAATGCCCCTTGCATTATTTACAATCATTAAGGGCTTCTGCATTACAGCTTAGTGTGCTAAATGCTTGGTTAAAGAAGCAGATCTTAAGCTTCTTTCTGAAAGCAGTGGTGCAAGTCTGTTCTTAACTCTTTGGAAGATTGAATTCTAGGGTATAGGAACCACAACTGAAAAGATTCAAGCACCAGTCTTGGCTAGACGTAGTAGTCACACAGAAGGAACATCCAACAGGTTTCATTCCTTGATTGGATGATCAGAGAATTGAATGGGGGGAGCGATTTAGATGTGGTGTATTTGGATTTCAGCAAGGCATATGACAGCATTCTGATTGCCAACTTATACATAAAGTGAACACCCTTGGGATAGGCCCTAAAGTGACTGATTGGATTAGAAACTGGTTGAGAGGGAGGTAACAGAGAGTAGTAGCAAATGGAGTTTATCTTCAGAATAGGTGTGCTACCAGTGATGTAATGCAGGGATCGATCCTTGGTCCCATTCTTTTTAATAATTTTGTAAGCAATATTGTGGAAGGTTGGTCAGCAAAGGTTTGCCTGCTTGCAAATGATACCAAAGTCTGCAACAGAGTACACATTCTGGGAAGCTGTGAATGGCACAGAGGGATCTAGTAAAACTTGAAAAATGTCATCATGGATAACATGTTAAAACCCTCCGCCCAGTGTGCAGTGGTGGCCATGAGAGCAAATAGAATGCTAGGTATCATAAGGAAAGGAATGGAAAATAAAACAAAGGATATTATAATGCCTCTCTATCATTCCATGGTGCGACTGCACCTTAAGTATTGTGTGCAATTCTGGTCACCGTATCTTAAAAAGGATATAGCGTTATTAGAAAAGGTACAGAGAAGAGCCACCAAAATGGTAAAGGGGATAAGGATACCCCTATGAAGAGAGGCTAAAAAGGTTAGGGCTCTTCAACCTGGAAAAGAGACGGCTGAGGGGAGATATGATAGAGGTCTATAAATTAATGAATGGAATGGAATGGGTAAACGTAGATCGATTGTTTACGTTATCAGAATATAGAAAGACTAGGGGACATGCAATGAAGCTACAAGGTAAACTATTTAAGACAAATAAGAGAAAATATTTTTTCACTCAACATGTAATCAAACTCTGGAATTTGTTACTGGAGGATGTAGTAAGAGCTGTTAGTGTAGCTGGGTTTAAAAAAGGTTTGAACAAGTTCCTGGAGGAAAGGTCCATAAACCGTTATTAAAAGGGACCCAGAATATCATTGCTTGACCCAATACAAGTATTGTAGAACCTGTGTCTTTTGGGAAAACTGCTAGGTACTTATGACCTAGATTGGCCACTGTTGGAAACAGGATACTGGGCTTGATGGACCTTGATGTTCTTATGTTCTTAATTTGGCAGCTAAGATTTAATGCTAAAAAAAAAAAAATCATGGTTATGCATTTGAGTTGCAGATACCCAAGGGAGTGAGGTGAAGTACTTAATGCATGAAAGAAGAGCAGGACTTGTGGATGATTGTATCTGATGATCTTAAGGTGGCCAAACAGGTAGAAAAGGAGCCATTAATAACTGCTAAAAATGTCTACAGACAATGCTGATTTTTTATGTATTTTGTCTGTAGACATTTGTGTGTGTGTGGTCCATGGTCAGTTTCCACTCTTCTTGGTGACTACTCACACAATTTTATATACAGGGTGGCCCAAAAAAAGTGAGAACCTCTCGTAGCATATAAGTTATTTAAAAATTCAAAAAGACAGATGTAAACGATTGACAAATTAAAAAAAAAAAAAGATGGCGGCCGAAAATTGTTGAAATAAAGACGTTATATAGCTAAAAAAGGTAAATACATATGTGTAAAAATGTATATATGTAAATAACCTCCTCCCATCTCATGGAAGAAGGATCAAGTTACCCAACTACTGTGTGTCGTGCTTATCCTGTAAATCACTTTGTATATATTCAAATTGTTTTGTCCTGATCTGACAGCTTCCGTCATGTAATCAAATCCGCTCCTGATCACTGGAAGTAGCGGTATACAAATTTATGCTAAATAAATAAATAAAATAAATAAATAAGTAAACTATTTAAGTTTTTAATTTACGAGATGTTCTCACTTTTTTGGGCCACCCTGTATATTGGCAAGTTTGGTATTGCAGGCTTCACCAAGCATTTTGATTTCTGGCTTGCTAACATTAAGGAATATGTTTACTAAAATGTTTTAGCTGATATCACTAATGCAATAAAATCACCAAATGAGACTACCACAGGCAGTGTTTTGCAATAGCTGCATGCCACGTGTTAGTAGCAAGAGTGGGCAGGGTGTGGGCATGTATGTACCATGCAGGTACCACAGGCATTGACAGTGTACAGTGGCTGCACATTTTGCAGACATCGTGGATACAGCTAACTCCATCTCTACGGATGGCGTTAGCTGCATCAGCGATGCAGCCATGTTGTTATTTCCTCATTTTCACTATGTTATCTGCTGCGGAAATGCTGCGATGCTGCAGGTCGAGTGGTTACTTCCCAGGGGAGAAGAGGGGTGGCAACTGGGTGAAGTACAACATGTAACCTCTCTGGACGATCTGCAGGACCCAAGCATCTGAAGTGACAAGAGGCCACCTGTGGGCAAAGTGGACGAGCCGCCCCCCCATGTGAGGGAGTACCCCTTCAGGCACTGGCTGATTGGCTATGCTCCTGAGGAACCAGTCAAAAACCCGCCCCCGGCTAAGGGGGCCTTCTGAGCTTCTCCTGTTGCTGCTGGCGAAGGGCCGGTGCCTTTGGCTGAGCACTCTGAGGGCTTTGGTAGTACCAGCGCTTGTCCTGGTAGGATTTCTTGCCCTTGTACTCTATGCATGATGGATCAGCAGTTTTTCTCGAGAGCCTGGAGAGGGTCATGTGCTCCTTCTCGATTTCACTCGTTCTTTCCTCTACCAGCTTCCCGAAGACGTTTTCCCCTGGCAAGGCACGTCCGCTAGCTTTTCCTAGATCCATTGTTCTAGGTCAGAGGACTAGAGCCAAGCGAGATGGCATGTGCCTATGCCTATAGCCTGCCTGCCACCCACCCACTCCCTGGACCTTGAGGGTTTCAGGAGGGGCTGGCCTTGGTTGCCCTTGAGGGTTAAGGTTGTAGTTGTGTAGGTGCTCAAGTAGTAAGGCAAGGCAAAGAAAATTTCTTTTGTGAGGTTTATTTCTCCCGCTCCGGAGTTCAAATGCAGCAGACGTAAATGAAATAATGTAGCACAAAACAAGGCTGAGAAACTTAACTAAACAAGGCTTCTTACTGCTAGGCTAAATGTCCATTCTGGATCACATTCATTTGTCATGTGACCTCCTTTCAGTAACGTAACAGAAACTCTGGTAACAGCAATGCTCCTGAATTGCACACAATATGCTTTCACTTATTCTCTTCACATAAGCTTCTTTAGCATGGCAATCAGTGAGGTAACTTTGTTATATTGCTTCATAAAACATTGGCAAGCATATCACTTAAATGTCCTTCTGAATGATACAAGTAGAGCAGTCCATCGGGACTTCCTGCTCTGTAGATGGCAGAGAAATTAAAGGCATTTCTTCCTCACAGATGCTTATAGGCTTTGTTACTTATGAGGAGAAACTGCTCTGCTCTTAAGGAACTCCCTGAATTCAGTGAGAAGTAATTCAGCCTGTGTATTTTCTGAGCTAGGCTGAGAATATTCTCCTTCAGGTAAATGCTTGTTTACAGTTCTTATCTCTTGGCAATTATCAGTGCTTTTACTTGGACAACAGTTCAGCGTGTAAGCATTTCCCTTCCCCCACCTATCTCCAAATGAAAGTGCAGGGTAAAACGCTTCAGCTGTGCTTGGAGAGTCTCTCAGAGTGTTAAAAGGAAAACAGTCAGGCTTCTCTTGGCTTAACCAATTCCTATCAAACTTTCTGCCTTTATGCTGTCTTTCACAATTAGAGTTCACTCTTTCTGGCTTCCCACTGTTAAGCTTGCTAGCCGTTCTAAACCCACCAGATACCTTGTGCTGGGGCTTCTTCCAGGGTAATTCTTTATCCTTCTGCCTCCTGTTCCAAGGTTCTGCTTGGTCCTTTAAATTCCTGAGCTGTAGCCTTGGGTCTCTCAGTGCCTTTGAATTCTTCTGCTTACAGAAGTCTTTCTCTGCCCCTGAGTCTCCCAGGTCCTGTCTGCTCCTTCGTGGATCACAGCTGCTCAGTGGTTCTCTCTCCAACGGTTCCTGGTCATCTGACCTGTCCTCATCCAGGTGCTTGTGTCCTGACTCCTCCTCTTCGCCTTCCTCTTGCTGATCTGTTTCTGTTTCTGGGTTCTTAACAAGCTGCCTGAGTACTGCACTGCCCGCCTCCTGCTTGGGCGTGCCCAATCAGGGACTTGGCTTCTCTCCTGCCTTGAGGTGAGGTGTGGTTCCTGATTAGCTCTGTGTTTTTTTCTCTCAGAAGAGAAAATCCTGCATTCCCTTGCAGTACCGGTTCTCTCCACCGGATCACTATCAGTTTCCATTGCTTCATAAGAGGCTCCTATGTCACAAGCCGCAACCCTGCTGGCTGACCCAAAGGCATCGTAGGTGGCTCAGACCATGTATTTAGAACAGCCCTAGAACCACATGGCCTCAATCAAGAAGTAGATCTTACAGTTTTTTTGTAGTTAGGCTGTTCATATTCCTTTTTATATTTATTTTACATATTTTTAATAATTTATTTATTTTTATTTATTTTTTAATATATATATTATTTATTATTATTATTATATCATTATTATTTTAACTTTTATTATTATCATTATTATTATTTTTACACAATCTCGGAGGCAACCTGTAATTTCTATTGAGTATCTCACAGCACAGATTTTATTTATTTATTAATGTCGTGTGTTTTCCCTCTTAAAAATAAAAATAAGAGTTACACTGAGAGACACACACATATATTGCCTTCACAAGTTGTTTTCTACATTTTTTAAAAAATATGATATACCCAGTCATTACAGCCTTTTAATCTTAAGCTCCTCCCACAGTATTGAGTCATTATCCCTTGGCGGGAAAATCGGCGTTTTTAAAAGAACCGGTCTAGACTCATCCCCTCTCTCAGTTACATGCAGCATATGCTGTTCACTAGTCCTACTGATGGAACTTCTCTCTCAGGTTTGTCTTTTCTTCAATACACTTATATTTTTTACCCCTGTCTTTTAAGGCAAGCTGTAATCTATATTAAGTGTTCCACAGCACAAATTTTATTAAATTAAATTTCATTTAATATGTCATGATTTTTTCAATTTGTTCCTCTTAAAAATAAGAGTGATTTTGAAAAGTATATCCATATATTGCCTTCACAAGTTGTTCTCTATAATTCTCTAAGTCACGGTAAACCATTTCATCATAGCCTTTTAATCTGAAGCTCCTCCCACAGTATCGAGTCACCGTTCCCTGGCGGGAAAATCGGCGTTTTTTTAAAAGAATCTGTCCAGATTTTTCATCCCCTCTTACAGTTGCACGCAGTACATACTGTGCATTAGTCCCATTCATGTAACCTCTCTCTCAGGTTTGTTTTTTCTACAGTATATTTACAGTTTGGTTTTTCTCCAAAATACCTACAGTTTAATGCATAATCTTTTACCCTCGTTTTTTAAGATGAGTGTTAAGGTTTTCTTTTCGTTGCAGTGCTATTAAACATTCACCGGTTTAGCATCGTTACTGTGTTGCACGTGTAGAATTGAAATAATCACTTGGGTAAGTGTACCATTCTTTACGCGCACTTGATGTGTATTTCTAAGCACACTCACATTCCCGCTCTGGTTCACTACTGCCCACATTGTGAGTATTCAATCCATACCATTAGGTTGCTGTTTATGTCATGAACAGTACTTGTTCATATTTCCCGATATAGCCCGCAGATATATGTGGTCGGGTTAGAACGTTTCTTCATGTCCTCTGGAGTTGGCTTAGAAAAATTCCTATGTTAGAACTACGTAATCCCCACTGTGATCCTGTTTAATGAGTTTTTTATTCACTTTGCCAATAGTTTCTTCATGGCACAATTATTTAATGCTCTGATATGGTATCAACACATTATTCATACTCGATAAGTTTATTATAACCCATATTGAGAAGATTTAACACCCATCATTAGATTGTTCTCATTACAACATACAGTACTTGCTCTCATCTATCGATATAGCCCGCACACTACACAGTATGGTTAAAATCCTTTTTATGACCTCTGCTGTTTGTTTTGTAATACCCCTATGTTACAATAGTATAACTTCCCGTGGTCCTTTTAATTAGTTTTTCACTTTTTTACTTTTTTATTTATATTGTTATTAGATCCTTAACAATTTCTTAAGGCATAACTTCTCACTGTTTTTGGCAAGGCACAATGCATCATTTATACCCGATGAGTTCATTATTCATTTCGGATACTCTCCGGTGTCATTTTGGTCGCTTACAACATATCACCCTCTTTTCTTAGATAACTAAGACTCTAATCAAAATTCTTTCAACAACATTATTATTTTTTCATAGCACATGGGATTTAACCTTAGGAGAGGCCATCTTTGATTCATTCTAGAACACATAATATACAATGTTTCTCTGCTGATAAAAAAGCTTTTTTGCTATCACTACAACTATGTAATCATTCCCATCATTCATTGGTCAAGTATTTATTGCTAGTTTTCTAATTATGCCTTTTATCTATTTACTTATTTAATCATTTTTTAATTATTTATTCATTACTATTATTATTTTTTTAATGTTGTTGTTTATATTTATTTTTATCATTATTATTGTTAATGATGATTGTGTATTGTACATGTCCTTTAATGTTTTTACTTATATTTATATTTTCACACAGTTATATTTTTATTAATTTTATGACTATTATCTTATATAATTATTAGACATCATGTTTATAGATGTTTATTACAATGATCTATGTTTTTTTAATATTTCCATTTGGACCAAGTATTCACAGCCCCCTTTTTCTCCACCTAGTCTATTCAATACTTTCTGTAAGGCCTCATCTGGAGGTTCCTCAGCCCTGCGTTTGTTTGGTTTGTTCTGTTGCGTTTTAATTATTTTTATGCAATTATTTATACATATATTTTGCTATTCAGTATATAGTATATATATGTCTTAATGATACCTTTTTAATTTTTTATGTTATATGTTTTTGTAATACACTACATGCCAGGTGTGATATTTTATATTTTATTTTATTTTATTACTGTTTCTATTATTCTAATTTTATATTTATCTTATTTTGTTTATTGTTTAAGATATAATTGTAGCCTTTCCCCCTGAAGAAGGCGTTGCCGAAACGCGTTGGGGTTTCCTTACAATAAAGAAGATTATTTTCATCCGACGTCTCCTGCCCTCTGTGCTTCCTGGATCTTCTTCAGGAGCTCCTGCTCCTTTTTGTGTGCCCAGGAGAGGATCCTGGCCACCAGCATGGAGCCCTGGAAGCTGCTCCTACCAAAGGAGCCAAGGGTCCTGGTCTCCCTGACTGGGAGCACCGAGGAATGTGTCTTAGGGCACTTAATCCGCTTCATGACCGATTCCACGACTAAGGAGTTGTGGGGGGCTTGGGGCTTCTCGAAGCCTGGTGCCTTCTGGACGTGATACATGGAGTCCAGCCACCAGCTGATTGCTGGCATCGTAAGGGGGCTTTCCCACATCCTCAACAGCAAACACTGCAGGATTCGGTGCATAGGCGCCGTAACCGCTTTCTTGGGAGCTGAGGGGTACTGGAGGATCTCCAACTCCTCCACCCTGGGCTCATTCTCGACTTCAAAAGGGAAGGATATGACCACGGCATGTCCCCGACAAA
The DNA here is from genome assembly GCA_033557465.1 of Ichthyophis bannanicus. NCBI lineage: Eukaryota > Metazoa > Chordata > Amphibia > Gymnophiona > Ichthyophiidae > Ichthyophis > Ichthyophis bannanicus. The sequence goes on along the minus strand of CM066039.1, from coordinate 220,408,556 downwards.
GTCCTGGAAGGACATGCTCTCTGGTGGCGACTTCCGATGCTTGTACATTGAGAAGGGATCTGAGAGCAGGTCCAGAGACCCCCGATTGGACACCACTGACTCCTCCTCTGTTTCCCATCTGTTGGAGTTGGACTCTGATAGAAAATCAAAGTGATGCCGGCTCTGGTTGGATGGAGACGCCGGGCACCGGTGGAATCGATGGTGCACCAAGCGGGAGTGTTGGGGCACCGGGGAATCGGACCCAGAGACGTTGGAGAGGGACATGGCGGTGGGAACCGACATTGACTCCAACTGTCAGCCCGATGCGCCTGCATCAGTGGGCAGTGAATGTGGTGGATGGAGTGTGGTGATCATACCTTTGGCATTGGGGGGCCAGATTACTGCGCGGGCAGCACCACCACCATGTGGGCCTCAAACACGAAGGCATTCCTCCAGCAGCACCAACTCCGAAGGTATTGGGCCAGGATGACAACTTTGGCCATCAATTCTGCCACCCTCGACCAGGATGCCACCATGGTAAGCTCATTGGGAGACAGTTGGTGGTCCTCTGGGGCCCTGGGCATCAATTCTTCCCGCCAGGGTAGCTTAGCGGGCTGCTCCTGGCCATTGCCCTCGACGTCACGTTGGGAAGGGCTCCGATGCCAATGCACATGGCCTTTGGTCCGGTGCTCGGACACCACCTTCAGTGCCGACGGAGTCGATGACTGGTCCTTCCTCAGTTCTGACTGGAGGTTGATGGAGAGTCTCTGTTCTGTGGCACCACAGCCCCTCGGCTTGGATTGGGCCTGGGCACCTCTTGATGATGACACCGTGGTGGGGTCTCATGAGGCCATTGATGCCGATGTTGATGCCAGGGCTGAGGATGCTGAATCAGATGACCCGAAGAGGGACTCCCTCTGTTTCTCCCAGCCTTTCAGACCCTTCCTCATCATCTGCAGGCACATATTGCATGAGGCGGGCTGATGGTCAGGCCCAAGGCACTGAAGGCATCAGATGTGCATGTCGGTGACTGAAATGGTGCGTGCACACAGTGCACTTTTTAAAGCCGCTGGCTGGCTTGGACATGTCTGGAAAGATGGCCGTGGCAAAGTCAAACAACACAATGTCGCTAGCTACAAAAGAACATTAGAGAGAGAAAATAAGATAAAAAGAACGAGTCTCCCTCTAAGCCTCGACTAGCTTTCCTGATCCAGGGGCAGCTCTTCTCTCCTGGGGAGATAGACCCAGGTCGGTTCCAATGGATACGAGCCAGTAATATGGAAAAGGTGGTGGATTTTGTAGTTCAGGATCATTTCCTGACCAGGGATGAGATCCTGCTTCAGTGTATGACTCTTCCCCCCTAACGTTTTTCACTATATCAGGTGGAGCACTTTCTACAATCCATTAGGGCTACAGTACATACTTAACACCAGTGCTTCCGACTGAACTTTTTTTTTCAGAACCCCTGCAAAGATGCAGGCTTTTTGACCCAAGTTTATCAGATAATAACTGAATCCTGCCGGGGCCCTGGGCGAGGGACCTGGAGAGACTCTAGTCGGGGAACCACTGGGCAGGGATTTGGGAGAGCACTTTTAGGATGTCAATATGTCAGTTCCACCTTGATTCCCAGTATAAACTCTTACTTAAGATGTACCTTACCCCTACTAAGCTACCCGGATTGCTGGAGGGACTGTGGGAGGCGGGCTATCCTTTTGTATGTAATGTGGAAGTGCAGCCACTTTGGAAGCAAGTTGCTCAGATCTGCCTTTGGCTCATAGGGAGAGATTATTCTAAGGATACTGTTTTGTTTTTATTGGGATTTACCGAGGGCCCACAAAACTGGGGTGATCTTTCTAACTTTTTATTTCTAGCAGTGCAGGCTTGCATGGCCGCGCAATGGAAGAGGCCGACTATACTGACTCTGGTGGACTGGTTGAAAAATACTTGCAGTCATCATGGAACTTGAGCTGGGGATGTCTTGCATGAGTGGATAGATTTGAGATTTGGACTCCTATTGTGCAGTTCTTTGACTCTAGTTGAGATCGGGAGTGCATGGAGTGACTTTGCTGGTTGGGTTGTTGATGTTATATTGGTCAGAGTGTGTGAGTGTAGCATTGAGAGGGTGGAGTTGACCCGCAAGCCTTTGATAGTCTTTGGTAGGAGGAGGGTGTAACCCTCTTCTTCTCTTTGGGGAGGGGTCTCCTCCCTGCATGGGGCCGAGCCCTGAGTACCTCCTGCCTCATATCTCCTTGGCCTCCTTCCCTTTGACTTGCTGTTCCCTCTAGCCTGTTTCACCCCCCTCTCCTTCTCCTCTCCCCCTCCTTCCCCCCACCCCCCTGCTGAAAGATTTGTCTTATTTTGCTTGGGCTTACATGTGTTTTTCTTTTATGGAACCTGTGGAGGTGCATGAACAGGGTTTGATGGGCTTATTTAATTTCCTTGTTTTGCTGGATTGCACAGTTTTGTATCCATATTTTTTCTGTTACAAATAGGAAAAAAAAGACCCCCCCCCCCCCCCCCGAGAAACATGAATAAACAGATGTCAGTCCTGGAGCTGACACAACTGATGGCAGGTGATGAGAAAGAAAAACAACTCACAAGTGGTCAAAGAAATCAGCTTTTTCTACCAATGGCAGGAATACGCCCTAGGGGCTCCTGGAAAAAGAAGACTGGGGATAAGATGGCACCGTGGCAGGCAGGAAGGCAGGTGCGCATGCGTGGTGGAGCCTCCCAAAAGCTTCCAATGGAAGCTGGGGAGCATTCCTATGCAGGGCTCCGTCGGGGATGTCACCCATACGTAAGGATTGACTTCCTGTTTGTCCATGGAGAATGTTCTAAATATTAATAGTTGTCAGCCTGGTTCTTGGATTCTTTGTGGTCAGTCTGATTTTCAGAGTATCCCTAGTGAATATGCATTGAAAGCAAATTTGTCTTAATGCATATTCATTTTCAAAATCCTGAAAACAAGAGGGGCTCAGGAGTAGTCTGAGGAAGAAGGGGAAGAGAGAATAGAACGTGAGGATTTGGGATGAAAAGGTATGGATTTAAAGGAAAGGAAATGAGAGTTAAAGAAATCCAAGAGCAGGGGGAGATGAAGGGGAAGCAGGGGGTAGGAGAGAGATGGAACTGAACTTAAGGGAAGCGTTGAAGATGAACCTAAGGGGGCTAGGATATGGAGAGGTCCCTAAAGGAGAGCAAGAGGGAGTTTGTTGTAAATAAACACAATTAGAATGAAAAGAGAGTGATGGAAAGAATGGGGGAGAGGTAATGCAGTATACTATTTGTGCGTGCATGCACACACACATGCACATGCACGCACACGCACGCACACCTTATTTTAAAAAATCCTAAATCTGTCCGTGTGTCTCATATGAAGTTCAGTCAAATTTCTTTTTCTGCATATGGCCGGATTGAAAAACAGGACAATCCTCTATAATGCAGACAGCTCCTGAGGACTGGGTTGTGAACCATTCATACAAGTGACATTATCAGATGGAAGCATTGATTTATGAAGAGCTGACCTGCTCTTAAATGTCAGTAGCTGAAACTCCTGAGCACTGGATCTTTTTGCATTGATTAAGCCTGAGCTATTTTTAGCTCCTGTCCAGTGAATACTGACCATATGCTGAAGCATTAGCCTTTCTAGACAAAGAGGAGAGGAGATGGGAAAGCTCTGAATTGGTATGCTAAGGACAGATTAGATGAGGCTGTAGAGAGAATTCCCTGTGGGACTCATGAACAGAAGGGAACCTTGGGCTCAGCTATGCTGGAGTTCTGAGTTTCACTTGAGTTTCAATTGTATTCCTCAGATTAAATGGTGTATTTTCATCTCTGTGGACTATAGTGCACATAGTGAAAGTGGAGACACTTTTCCCTTCATATAGGCTTTCTGCTGTTTTAAATATGTGGGGCTTAACATTTCTAGTGATCTTAGCTAATCACTTAAAACGAACTATCTAGAGACTGTGATATAGAGAAGGGATCCACATATAAGTATTTTCTGAAAGGGAGCTCTCCAGGAACAAGCAAGTAATCAGTCCTCACATATAGGTGAAGTTGGCGCCGATGGAGCCCGTGTGGAAGCATCTCACCAGCTTTCAAAGAAAGCCTTTGGGAGATGCACTACGCATCCGTGGTCCCCTTCCTGCCCAAGGGTGCCATCTTGCCTCAGTCTACTTTTTTCCATGGAGCCTTCGGACGTTGTCCAGTTTCCCCCAGAAAAAGCATGATTTTTGTTAAATTTTGTCTGGTTTGCGTATCGGTTCCTTCCTGCCCCCAAGCCAGCTCACCTCGGTGTTGCTCCTCGGGTTCATTCATTTTCCCATTTTTCATCGAGGTGTACCTCGAACTGGCGTTTGCGCCTTTTTTTTTTAACCAAAAGTCTCGGACCCTTGCCGGGTGGCGGGGTCCCCCTTTTTCTGATGGCCTCCAGTGGCTTCAAGAAGTGTGACCGGTGTGGCAAAATGATGTCTCTCACCGATCCGCTCGACTGCTGCCTCCGGTGCCTCAGCCCGGAGCATAATGACTCTGACTATGAACTCTGCAGAACCATGACCTCAAAGGCCCTAAAGAGCTGTCATCAGCAGCAGGAGAAATTTTTCCATAAGTCTGACTCCGCGCTAGAGTCTCTGGCAACACCATGCTCCAGGGCCCCCTCTGATACCTCGGTGCCCCATGAAGCTTGAGCCTCTTTGGAGTCCCACAACCGTGGTTCATCTGAGTGGAAATCCCTGGAGGTGGAGCACAAGAAGAAGAAACCCTCAAAGACTGCCTTGGAGGATGGGTCCAGGAGAAGGGGAAATCCCACCCCAGGTCCCATAGTCCCAGATGTGAGTCCGAGGAGTTGGAGTGGAAGCAGCCTTCCAAGATGCCCCACAAGGAGTCATCAGCACCTGCTGACCGACCTTTGGCCTCCAAGGCCATCCTCATCTAGGACTTTCCCTCAACAGTACTGATGTCGGGCCCAAAACTCTTGGTGCTCGTGTCAAAGGCTGCGGAGCCAACTGGTATGGAGACCAGGATGGCGGCCTTAGAAAGCAGTATATCTGCCCTCGTGGCCATGCAACAGGTGTTTATGTCTGGCTTGTCTGATTCATCCACCCTAACAACGGGATCCTCGACATTGAAGGCTTCCCCAGATGTTGAGCCACCAGCCTCGAGAGAGCCCTCAGCACTGGACGAGGTCCCTGTCCCATTCCTCGGGACACCGGTTCTCCCTGGCGAGTGCCTGCGGCTCGGATCACAGATCTTCTGGAGGTTGCGGACCTCCTGAAATGTACCTTGTCCGAGGTGATCACGCATCATCGGACTCATACTCAGACTTCGAGTCCAAATGGGAGACAGAGGACGAAGACTCCCTGGACACGAGGCGTGCCCTCAAATCTGTCTCCCTGATACCCTGATGCCTTTCCCCGCCAGAGGACATCGCCTTCCTTGATTTTGAGTGAGACATGGCCAAGGCTCTCACTATCGAGACCGAGGCCGAGGAGGACCTGCGCACCGAGGAATTGGAGATACTCCAATATGAGACACCCCCTAAGGAGACTCTTATGGTACTGGTGCCCTGATCCTCGACCGCCTACTCCTCGGGATGTGGGAAACATTGGCATCAGTACCAATTGTCAGTAGGCACCTCAACGCCATGTACCGGGTATGGTCATGGTCGGCCATGCGCCGGCTCAAAAGTCAAAAAACTCATTCATTGGTGCCACTTGGCAGGGAGGCCTGAACCTTTGATGCCGTCAGCCGGAAGGCTTTCAGGGCTCGATGCTAACTTGCCAGATCCAGTCCTACCAGTTCTATATCGGCATGTACCTGAAAGAACTGTTGAAGGAGCTCGGGGGATTTTCGGCAGGCCTCGATGGGGAACCTCTACAGAGGTTAAAGACCCTGACCTATCACATCCCCGTAACTCATCCAGTACTGTCTACCACTCACAAAACTACTTGCCCTCTGGACCCCATTCCCTCTTTGTGGTTTTCAGAGCCTCCTGTTGCGCTACTTCAACCTCTCTTGACCATCATTAACTCCAGTCTGTCATGTGGTACCTTTCCTCACCCTTGGAAACACGCCCTAGTCCGCCCCCTTCTAAAACATCCCTCACTTGACCCTTCCGTACCCGCAAATTATCGTCCGGTGTCCAATCTCCCTTTGACTTCCAAACTTTTGGAGAAGGTAGTTTTTTCACAACTTTCTCACCATCTGGACTCAATGCACTTTCTGCACCCCCGGCAATCCGGATTTCGTCCCGGTTACAGTGTTGAGATTACTATCACGGCGGTCATGAACGAAATCCATACCTCCCACGACCAAGGTAACATCACGGTGGCGGTGTCTCTTGATCTTTCAGCCGCCTTCGACCTAGTGGACCACTCTCTTCTTCTTTCTCATTTGCGGGATGCAGGTATTCGTGGTGCTGTTTATCACTGGTTTCACTCCTTCTTATTTTCCCGGTCATTTGCAGTCACCTCCGCTTGTTCTGCTACAGACCCTCTTCCTCTCATTTGCGGTGTCCCGCAAGGCTCAGTACTGGCCCCCTTACTGTTTTAATGTTTTTTTGGCTCCCTTGGCTGTACTCATCCAACAACTAGGGATTTCAGGCTACTACTACGCCGACGATATCTTTCTTTTGTATCACACTTCATCGTCCCACCCTGATATAACCCCACTAGAAACCTGTCTATCTTCAGTTTCCTCATGGCTCGCCTCCAACTGTCTAGTGCTCAATATTGCTAAGACCGCTGCAATCTGGTTCCCCCACAGCTCCCCTACTCCATCACTTACTCCCTCTTTTTCGGGCACCCGTATCTCTCTAGTCTCTAAACTCCGCTATCTTGGTGTCATCCTTGACAGCAACCTTACCTTCCATGATCACATTTCCCATATCTCTCGGCGCTCTTTCTTCTGTCTCCGACAAATCCGGGCCATTCGACCATTCTTATCCTCTCAAGCCCTCTCAAGCCCTCACTACCCTTCTCCTCTCCTTGGTCATCACCAGATAGGATTTTTGTAACACCTTCTATGCTGGTATCCCTCAATATCAACGGCATCGACTACAGCTAATACAGAATACAGCCGCTCGGATGATATTACACGCCTCCCCACGCGATCATATTACCCCACTGTTGCAACATCTCCACTGGTTACCACTGGAATTCCGGATTTCCTTCAAGACCCTTACTATAGTACATCGAGCCATCTATCTCTTCCAACCCCAGTACCTCTCCGATTTATTAACCTTCCATACTCCCACTCGCAGCCTTCGATCCGTCCATGTCAACCGTCTTCACCTCCCAGCTCCTTCCAAAGCTCACTTACAATCTACCCGGAAATCAGCCTTCTTCTATTTGGGCCCCTCCCTCTGGAACTCACTTCCCACTTCCCTCCGCTTAGAAGAATCCTACCCCAAATTTCGTTCTCTTCTTAAAACCCATCTTTTCTCCTTAGCTTTTAATGTCTCTCTATGAATTTCCTCTGACCTCCCTCTTCTTTCTCGATTGCTGTCCTTACCTCTTGGCTCCTGTACCTCTCAGATTATTGTAATTTCTTTTTTCTTTTCTGTTTCAAAATTATTTTTGTATTGTAAACCGCCCCGATGTAATGGGGGGCGGTATATCAAATGTAAATAAACAATAAACAAACCTCGGCAGTAAAAGAGTGCTCAAAGTTTTTGTCTAGAGCAGCCTATGATGGCTTCGAGTCTTCGGCCAGGATGGCCACCGCAGGCATTGGGGCATGACACCAAGCATAACCGCAGTCATCTGACTTAGAGCAATGGGTGCAGGACAAACTGATTGATGTCCCCTACATAGGTGAGAACCTATTCAGGAAACCCATGGTAGACAAGGCTGCAGAGATAGAAACCGAGTTCCTGACGAGAACCAGGCTCTCGAAGAAAACCTTGGTGCAACTCTGGAAGAAAGCCCAGGAAAGAAACGCTTCTTCCAAAGGAAGAAGGGGAGCTTTGGTGGTATCCCACATTTCCAGGCCTTCTCAGCCCTTCAACAGGGCCAGCAGTAAAAAGGCCAGGGACATGGTCCCTGAAAGCAAAAGGCCCCGAAGTCCCAGATGCCATCCCCAGCTCAGCCTGGGAGGAGCTTTTGACTGCCTGGGTGTGACCTCTCCCCCACAGGGGGTCCTCTGCAGCCCACAGGGGGGGCACCTAGCCCTGTTTGCCCACAGGTGGATAACCATCACTACCGATACCTAGGTGCTACAAATGGTCAGGGAGAGCTACCTCCTCCACCTACAGTGGGCACCACCCTCATACTTCCCAGGAGAGCCCACCAGACCACCAGACCTTGCTCCTCACCGAGCTAACAGGCCTAATCCAGGACAAGGCAGTGAAGTCAGTGCCAAAACATCTCTGGGGCACAGGCTTCTACTCCAGGTATTTCCTCATCCCCAAGAGGACAGGGGGCCTCGAGCCTATCCTAGACCTGTGAGAGCTCAACAGGTTTCTGGTCAGGGAGAAGTTTAAGATGCTGTCCCTTGGGACACTGCTGCCATTCTTCCAGCAGGGAAATTGGCTGTGCTCCTTAGACTTAAAGGATACCTACACGCAGATCCTAATTCATCCCAGCCACAGAAATTGCCTCCGGTTTCTGTTGGGGGAACAGCAGAACCAATACAGGGTGCTGCTCTTTGGTCTGGCCTCGTCACCAAGGGTCTTCACAAAGTGCCTCGCGGTGGTCGCAGCCTACCTCTGGCTTCAAAAGGCCTTCTCTTATCTGGACGACTGGCTCATAAAGGGGGACACAGCTACAGAGGCACAATGCACCACTGGGCGCACCATAAATGTCCTGCAGCACCTGGGGTTCAACATAAACTCCCCAAGTCCTACCTCACTCCAGCCCAGCACCTAGAGTTCATAGGGGTGCAACTAGATACCCTCCAGATGGAAGCCTTCCTCCCTCAGGAAAGGTCAGAATGCCTCAGGGAGTTAGCTGCAGAGGTGCACTGACACTGGACGCTACCTGCCTGGCTTCTACACCTGTTGGGACATGTGACCTCCATGGTTCACGTGACCCCCATATGTCTGCCTGCACATGAGGGCAGCCCATTTTGCCTCCACTCTCAGTAAACACAAGCCACAAGCAGGCTCAGGGACAGAATGAAAGTGACCCATCAGCTGGCAGACTCCCTCAGACAGTGGCAAAGTCCACGTCAACTTCAGGGCGGGATGCCCTTCCAGGTACCCACCCCCCAGATGGTCCTCACCCCTGATGCCTCCCTACTGGGCTGGGGAGCGCATTGTGAGGGCCTCTAGATGCAAGGCTGCTGGTCCCAGGAGAAATCCCAGCTTCAAATCAACCTGCTAAAACTCCAGGCAATATTCCTGGCTCTTTGAGCTTTCCACCATCAACTGCTGCACCACCCAGTGCTGATCCAGACCAACAATCAGGTCACAATGTTCTACGTAAACAAACAAGAGGGCACAGGGTTGTACCCCCTCTGCCAGGAGGCAGTAGCCCTCTGCGCCTATGTGGCACGCAGCGGGGTACTCCCGAGGGCGGTTTACCTCCTGGGCCAGGACAATACCCTGGCGAACAAACTGAGCAGAGTCCTCCAGTTGTACGAGTGGCACCTGGATCCAGTAGGAGCCTCCCGGCTGTTTCGTCTCTGGGGCGTCCCTTCAATGGACCTGTTTGCCAGTCCGGACAACACGCAGTTGCCCCGATTCTACTCTCTCCAGCCACACCCATCCCGGATGGCAGTAGATGCGTTGTTCATCCCATGGACGGAAGGCCTCCTGTATGCCTTCCCACTGACACTCCTGGTCACGAAGACCCTATTCAAGGTCCAGCGTGTCAGAGCATCACTAATGCTGATAGCTCCTCGATGGCCCAGGCAGTCCTGGTTCCCACTGCCCCTCTCCCTATTGCAGCGTCACCAATACCCCTGGGCCGAGCCCCAGGCCTACTTTCACAGGAGCAAGGCTCTCTCCTACACCGCAACCTGGGGTCCCTGTCACTCACAGCTTGGCTGCTGAAAGGGTAGCATAAGCTCCCTTCAACTTCCTATTGGACATGGAAGAGGTTCTTCTGGCCTCTCGTAAGGCCTCCAGAAGAAGGATCCCTTTATAACAACATGATAAAATCAAAATAAACATAACTATCTCTTATATCTCAACAAATAGGGGTGAGCTACACGGAGCGGTGGGTACACACCTAAACAAAGGCATGGGGAGGGGCAACCTGCACGGAGTGGCAGATGCTCCTACTCTTGCTGCCTCGCTGGGCAGACTAGATGGACCATGCTGGTATTTATCTGCTGTCATATACTATGTTACTATGTAATAAACCGGCCCAAGTCTCATCTCACTCCTTAGCAAAGCTTGGAGTTCATAGGGGCTCAGTTGGATACCCACCAGGTCAAGGCCTTCCTCCCCCTAGACAGGGCGAGTCACCTCGAGGCTCTGGCTGCAGAGGTTCAGCACTGACGTTTTGTGCTGGCTCGCTCCATGCTCCACTTGCTCGGCCACAGGGCATCCACAGTGCATATTACATCCAAATGAGGGTGACCCACTGGTGCCTCCAATTCCAGTGGATGCAGGCCACCAACAGCCTCAGGGACAGAGTGCACATGACCCTCCCACTGGCAGAGTCGCTCAACTGGTGGTAAGTGACACAGCATCTACGGCAGGCATGCCTTTCCAGACCCCCATTCCCCAACGGGTCCTCACCATGGAGGAGGGCTCTGCACGCAGAGCACCTGGTCCAAGGCGGAAAGCCAGCAACAGATCAACCTCCTGGAGTTCAGGGCCATATTTCTGGCCCTCCAAGCTCTCCGCCATTGCCTATGGCACCAACTGGTACTGATCCAGATGGACAACCAGGTTGCCATGTTCTACCTGAACAAGCAGGGGAGTACAGGGTCATACATCCTCTGCCAGGAGGCAGTAGCCCTTTGCTCATATGCCTTCAGCCAAGGATTGCTCCTGAGAGCAGTTTACCTGCCTGGTCAGGACAATACCCTCACAGACAGGCTGAGCAGGGTCCTCCAGCCGCACAATTGGCAGCTAGACCCCAGAGTAGCCCAACGGCTGTTTTGCCTCTGGGGAATCCCTCAGATGGACCTCTTTGCCAGTCGGGCCAATGCACAATTGACATGATTCTGTCCTGCCATCCTCACCCTTCCTGGGAGGCAGCGGATGCCTTCCTCATCCCGTGCTCGGAGGGCCTATTATATGACTTCCTGCCCATGCCATCGGTCACCAAACCCTTTTCAAGGTTGCCCGAGACAATGAGTTGCTAATTATAGTGGCCCCCTGGTAGCTCAGGTAGCCCAGGTAGCCATAGTTCCCGCTGCTGCTCCGCTTAGCGATGGAACCCCCAGTTCCTCTGGGGAACTCTCTGGGGCTACTGACTCAGGAGGACGACTCTCTCCTCCACCCCAATCTGGTGTCTCTGGAGCTAACAGCTTGGCTGCTGAACATGTAGCCTTGGCCCCCTTAAGCCTTTTGGGGGAAGTGGAGGAGGTTCTCCTGGCCTCCCATAAGGCCTCCATGAGACACGCCTATGCCTTCAAGTGGTGCAGATTCTCCATGTGATGCTGAGCGAGACGGGCCAACCTGTTCTGCACGGTGCAGACGGTGCTGCAGTACCTGCTTCACCTTTCACAGGCTGGACTCAAGTCCAACTCCATCTGGATGCACCTGAGTGCTCTCTCAGTGCACCACCACCATCTCGAGAGCAAGCCTCTGTCGGCACAGCGCTTCATCACCCGCTTCCTACGGGGCCTGCTACTCTACAAGCCCCCAAGCTGCCCATCTCTGGAGGAGTGGGATCTCAATGTGGTGCTAGCGCAACTCACTCAGCCGCCATTTGAGCCCCTGGTGACATGATTTTTGCGATACCTTTCCTGGAAGGTTGCCTTCCTGGTGGTGCTCACTTCTGCCCGCAGAGTCAGTGAGCTTCAGGCCCTGGTGGCAGAACCGCCCTATATCAGATTCTACAAGAACAAGGTCGTACTACGCATGCACCCCAAATTCCCTCTGAAGGTGATGTCATCATTTCATCTCAATCAGAAGGTGGTACCCCCCTCCTTCTTTCCACCGCCTCACGCCAACAGGGCGGAGACCATCCTGCATACTCTAGACCAGGGATGGGCAAACTACGGCCCGCGGGCCGTATATGGCCCGGCAAACCTTTTAATCCGGCCCCCTCTGCCCGGCTGAACTCTCCCGGCGCGGCTGAAGCCCTCTGCTCCGGCTTGCAGATGCGCGAAGGGGAGAGTGTCTCCCTCGCGTCTCTGTTAAGCCCGCAGGGGCAGATGGGAAATTTCCCATCAGCCCCTGCTTCCCATCAGCCCCTGCGGGCTTAACAGAGACGCGAGGGAGACACTCTCCCTTCGTGTATCTGCAAGCTGGAGCAGAGGGCTTCAGCCGCGCCGGGAGAGTTCAGCCGGGCAGAGGGGGCCCCACGGGACACTCCATGCTGCCGCGGCAGCAGCGGCCAGCTTTTTTTTAAATTTTAATTTCCATGAGCCGATGGGGGGGGGGGGTTAGGACTGGCAGTGGGCTGTGAGCCGATGGGGGGGGGGGTTAGGACTGGCAATGGGCTGTGGGCTGATGGGGGGGGGTTAGGACTGGTAATGGGCTATGGGGGGGGTTAAGACTGGCAATGGGCTGTGGGCTGATGGGGGCTGTCTGGAAATGGGGTGATGGGGGTTAGGACTGGTAATGGGCTATGGGGGGGGGTTAAGACTGGCAATGGGCTGTGGGCTGATGGGGGCTGTCTGGAAATGGGGTGATGGGGGTTAGGACTGGTAATGGGCTATGGGGGGGGTTAAGACTGGCAATGGGCTGTGGGCTGATGGGGGCTGTCTGGAAATGGGGTGATGGGGGGTTAGGACTGGTAATGGGCTATGGGGGGTTAGGACTGATAATGGGCTATGGGGGGGCTAGGACAGGAAATGGGCTGGTCACTTGGGAGGATCTGGATATCCCACTTCCTGACGCTTCGGCACGCAATAACTGCAGATTCATGTGAGGTGATTCAGAATCTTAAATCTCGCTCATATCTTGCCCACCCCATCTTTTCGGATGAAGCGGGTGGGACAGCCCCCACTTTGGCTACCACGCTTCAGAAACCAAAAGACCCACCCACAGAAGGAAGTAGGGAGGTATGGTCTAGTGCAGGGATGGGCAAACTACGGCCACTAAAATTGAAGGTACTATTTTATGAAAGAAATACATTGCATAAAAGTTTTGTAAAATAACTCTTTTTATGCTTTTCTACCTTAAATTAATCTAAACATTTAATGTTACAAATTTAAATTTAATTTATATTAATTCACACATACACACCGTCCATCTACTCTTGGTCTGGCCCCCGGGTCCAATATATGAACCCATTGCGGCCCTCGAGTCAAAAGGTTTGCCCACCCCTGCTCTAGACTGTAAGAGGGCCTTGTCCTTTTACCTACAGCGTACCTAGGGCCACCGCAAAGCCTCCCAGCTTTTCGGCGCCTATTACGCCTGTCAGCTGACAGAGGCAGTGAACAAGCGGACCTTATCTACCTGGGTGGCAGACTGCATCACCCTCACTTATGAGCAGGCCAGGCTCCAGCTGGGCCACTGTGTCACGGTGCATGATGTCTGGACCATGGCGACCTTAGTGGCAAATTTGTGCGCTGTCTCGATGGCAGACATCTGCTGGCAGGGGCGGCCCAAGGGGGGTGCGGGGCCATGTGCAGAGTCTCGGTGTGGGGCCTCATTTGCATAAGGGGCCTCATTTGCATAAATATTTGCATAATGTTACCATACACTAACTTTTAGTAAACATGCCTCTTCATGGATAAAGAAAGACAAAGATTTCTACATTACTATAATCCAGTGCCAACCGCCAGGCACATTAGGAACTACTACAAGCACTGCCCATTTAGAACCCATAGCAAACCCACCGTATCCTAACAGCACTACCAGGACTCATAAAGCACCATACCCTACCTATCAAAAGGCAACACTGCAAATATTAAACCAATACATTTCAGAGAATAACAATACATGACCTACTGGGGAAAGAGAACAAGTGACAATGTCAAATAGGAATTACATAAACAGAATACCTCAGCTCAGTTACACATGCAGAACATAGACCATCACCAAACAAGGAATCACAATTTAAAAACAGGAAGACAATAATTAAACTGGGAACCCTAAAAGCCAAACTTGGAATGTACAACAACAATGTAGAAATAAAACTATAAATTAATTTCCTCTTGTACTAAACAAAGCACAGACATTAATGATGCACATTTCCCAGAGCTGACATATTCCAGTTAATAAATTCAAAATAAAGAGATATCTTTGTACCTTTTGTGCATTTTTTTTCAGTTGCAATTGTTCCAGCCACTTTCTTCTGGTTTATTTGTGTCTTCTGCTATCTCTCCATCGTCTGCTGTCCATTTGTCCTTTCTTCTCTTCTAGTTTTTTTCCATTCTCTCTCTACATCTGCTTTAACATAATAATCTTTCTCCTTTTGCTCTTTCCTCATTCCTATTTCATCCACTCAAATTTTACCCCTCCATCCTCAATCCCCACTTAGTCTCCCAATACCCGGCCAATTGTACATTTTTCTTCCCTCCCACACAAAATATTTTTCCCCTCTCCATTTCACTCTCCCAGTCCCATCCCCTTCTAATCTCCCCCAACATCAGCTCCCTTTTAGTTCCAGCCCCACCCAGTATCCGCTCCCTTCTAGTCCCCACATCAGCCCATTTCCAGTCCTGGCCCCCCATCAGTCCATTTCCAGTCCTAGCTCCCCCATCCATTTCCAGTCCTATCCGAGTCCCTTCATCAGCTCATTTCCAATACCAGTCTCCCATCAGCCCATTTCTAGTCCTTTCCTAGCCCCACCATCAGCCCATGTTAAATCCTAGCTCCCCTCCACTCAGCCCATTTCTAATCCAAGCCCCCAATGAGCCTACTTCCAGTTCTAGCCCCTCCATGAGTCCATTTCAATCCAAGCCCCCACCACAGCCCATTTCCAATCTTAGCTCCCCCAACACCCAATTCCCAGTCCTATTCTAGCCCCTCCATCAGCCCATTTCCTGTCCTAGCTCCCTCCCCTAAGAGCCCACTCCAAGCCCCCCTTCCCATCAGCTATTTGCAGTTCAAGCCCCCTTCCACTCAGCCCATTTCCATTCCAAGTCCCCCTCCCCATCAGCTATTTGCAGTTCAAGCCCCCCACTTCCCCTCAGCCCATTTCCATTCCAAGCCCTGTCCCCATCAGCTATTTGCAGTTCAAGCCCCCCACTTCCCCTCAGCCCATTTCCATTCCAAGCCCCGTCCCCATCAGCTATTTGCAGTTCAAGCCCCCTTCCACTCAGCCCATTTCCAGTCCTAGCCACCCCCCCACCCCTGACCCGTCCTAGCCCCCCATAGCCCACTCCCATTCCTACTCCCACCAGCCCCTTGCCCGTCCTACTCCCCCATCACCCAATTTTCAGTTTAAGCCCCCCCATAGCCCATTACCAGTCCTAACCTCCCCATCAGCCCACTCCCAGTCCTAATCCCACCAGCCCATTTCCAGTCCTAATCCCCCATCACCCAATTTTTAGTTTAAGCCCCCCATAGCCCATTACCAGTCCTAACCTCCCCATCAGCCCACTCCCAGTCCTAATCCCACCAGCCCATTTCCAGTCCTAATCCCCCATCACCCAATTTTTAGTTTAAGCCCCCCATAGCCCATTACCAGTCCTAACCCCCCATCATCCCACTTCCAGTCCTAATCCCACCAGCCCATTTCCAGTCCTAATCCCCCATCACCCAATTTTTAGTTTAAGCCCCCCCATAGCAAACCAGTCCTAACCCCCCATCAACCCACTTCCAGTCCTAATCCCACCAGCCCATTTCCAGTCCTAATCCCCATCACCCAATTTTTAGTTTAAGCCCCCCCAGCACCCATCACCCATCACCACTCCTAACCCCCGCCCAGCCCACCCCAGTCCAGGGAAAATTTAAAATAAAAAAAGCCGTCTGCGGCCGCTGCCGGGGCCGCCGCGGCAGAATCGAGTGTGCCGCGGGGCCCCCCCTGTGCCCGGCAGAGCCTGCCCTCCCCTGTATCAGCTCTCTCTTTCCAGCGGCAGTCACATGCACCGGCTTTCAGAGCGCGAAGGGACTAGTTTCCCTTTCGCGGCTCTGTTAAGCCCGCGGGGGCTGATGGGAAGTTCCCATCAGCCCCCGCGGGCTTAACAGAGCAGCGAGGGAGAAACTCTCCCCTCGCACTCTGAAAGCCGGCGCGTGTGACTGCCGCTGGAAAGAGAGAGCTGATACAGGGGAGGGCAGGCTCTGCCGGGCACAGGGGGGGCCCCGCGGCACACTCGATTCTGCCGCGGCAGCCCCGGAAGCGGCAGCAGACAGCTTTTTTTTATTTTTTTAAAATTTTACTTTTGGATCAGAATGTTTTTTGCGCGGGGCCCCCTGAAACGCGGGGCCCTGTGCAAAAAACATTCTCGCTCAATGGACGGGCCGGCCCTGTCTGCTGGACCGCCATCTGGTTTTCAGTCCACACCTTTGCTGATCAATACTGCCTGGAGAGGGAGTTCTGATGGGACAGCGCCTTCGGCCAGGCCATACTCCATAATCTCTTCAGGATTTAGGCAACTCCTACCCTCTGCCCCTTCTGTGTTCAGGCTACCCGTGAGGGTTCTCCCTGGGCACTGGGGTCCTTCCAGAGTCTGTCCTTTGGACTCATTTGCTGCTTCTCATGGCTTGCTGTGTTTTTTCTACAGGTTCTCAGTAGCCTGCAGCTAGAGAGTCCCATATGTGAGGACTGACTTCCTGCTTGTTCCCAGAGAAAGCTTAGTTACTCACCTGTAACAGGTGTTCTCCGGGGACAGCAAGAATCAGTCCTCACAACCTTCCCTCTTCCCCATAGAGTTGCCTTAATTGTGCCATTTTTTGCTGTCTTAGCTATGTGATTGACTGAGCAAGATGGCACCCTTGGGCGGGAAGGGGACCACGCATGTGTGGTGCATCTCCTAAAGGCTTTCATTGAAAGCTGGGGAGATGCTTCTGTGCAGGGCTCTGTTGGCGCCGATGTCACCCATATGTGAGGACTGATTCCTGCTGTCCCCGGAGAATACCTGTTACAGGTGAGTAAGTACGCTTACTTGTAACTCGGCTTTCTGTGCAGTTCAGGCCATTGCAGTACTAGTCAATAAAAAATATCTCCTTCATTATATCCCTTGTTAGAATAGAATTATCACTTAATGTTGTATACTGTGTTTTAAGAGATATAATAGGTATGATCACAGAGCAGCTATGGGGTTTCATAGATTTCAGTGTTATGATGCAGTACAATCTGATTTTAGAACAGGTCTCTCAACTTTATTGTCTTTACCAAATGACTACTGCTATCAGCTGGATCATAGTGCTGTTATCCTCTTGAACCTGTTGAATCTGCTGGTGACTTTTGATACCATGGGTCATTATCATCTTGTCATTATTAGAAAAGCTAAGATTTGGGGACGGCCTGAATTAAGATAGTTACGATCCTGTCTTACTAGGAGGTCTCAGTAAGATGGGTCTGAAGAATTTAGTTCCTTCTCTTGACTTCTCAAATATGAGGTTCTTCGAGGTTCTTTTCTGTCGTCCCCATGTGTTTAATCTGTACTTGACTCCATTAGGTGAGGTGATTTGGAGTGCTGGACTTTTCATTTACTATTAGTTGATGACGTACAGCTTTATTCTCTACTCAAAACTAATACCGGTGAGGAGCTAATAAAGTTTAATAATTGGTTAAGGGGAGTAGCCACTTAGTTTACAATTAACAAATTGCAAAAAAATCTTAAGACAGAGATCCTCTGAATCAGCACGTTGGATATCCCAAGGTGGCCACCTCAGTCTAGCTATCATAGTAATATAATGAATGATGGCATATAAAGACAGAAGTCACCAATCCAGTCTGCCCAGTAAGATGGGTAGGGTTGTACTGTAATTGCCTCTCCTTTTTGGTTACCCCTTATGCCTTCCTCTCTCAGGTCCTCGGTGGTGCCCAAATCTCTTTGGTTCTTAAAATCTGTTTGTAACCTAAGCGCTAGATATGAAAAAAAAAAAAAAGAATTTTTTTTTTTTACTTGCAGGGAGTCAGCCGCGAGGATCAGGGTCTGGCGGGGTTTGGGACTGATTGGAGATGTTGTTGGTGGCCTGGTTAGGTGGTTTGGGGGCTTAAGAAATGTCTTTGGGGCACGCGTGTGTTTGCGTCTGGAGGCCTGAATGCAGCCAGGGTCTTGTAGTGATTTTCTGCCCGAATTTGGTTCCAACAAAATCACAGAATATTTGGCGAACGGTTAAAATTGGCACCTGCGCTGAAGTTGGTAACCGGTTTGAATTTTTGTTAATTATATTCGATAGTTTGGAGTTCTAAGTAAATATGAATATACTTGTTATGTAAATTGGACAAAGTTTTGGGTGATTTTATGAAGGAAAATGTACAATGCCTAGAAAAATGTATGAATTTAAATTTGGAAATAATAGAGTATTTAAGTTAGATAAGCTTAATAGGATTATAGATTTTGGACTATTTTGGAAAGTCTTTAATGTGCAAAACTTCCAAGCTAAGGTTTTGCCATTCACTTTAATGGGAAAATACAGTTAAAAAAACTGATTTTTGCAGAATTCAAAACATATTTTAATGCCTCATTTGCATATTCCTAAAGCATGCCTGTGATTGGTTAGCGGCTCTGGAATGCAAATAGGTGATGTAAGAAGAGTCATCGTAACCTTAACAACAGGCAAAAATATAGTTGTAGAAGAGCTTGGACAGTGAAAGAAAGCAGAAGTGTGTTGTGCTGTGTCTGGAAAGATGTACTATTTTTGCCAGTAAAAAGGTACCAATATGTGAGAAATTGTTTTTGAGAGTGGAATTGCTGTTAGGACTATATGAAAATTAGGCTAAGTAAATGATAACCCTGATTTTGTGTGGCACTGGACAGTACTGATTGAGAAGTATTGCCAGGTAGTGAAGCAAGTGATATTGGTTGAAGATTCCATGAGAGTTCTCTAAGAGAAAGAGACTAAGAGGAAGTGGACATGTTATTTGAGGAGTGCTTTGCTATTAAGTAGCCTATAGTATGTTGTGCCTGAAATCTTAAAGTGAAAGGCTACCTGCACAGTAAGTGACTGACGTCGTTGATGATGAGAAATATGCCTGAAACCATATAATTTATTTATTTATTTATATTTCTTATATACCGCGCTATTATAATCAGTGCGGTTTACATTTGAAACAGAACATACAAGAATGTAAGCAAGTTACATCAAGTTTTTTACATTGAACAGGGAATGTAAACATGGAGTAAAACGAGGGAGAAACTATGTACATATTATAAAATTATAATAATGAGATTGATGAATGAGTGCATTGTCTTGGGAAGTGAATTTTTAAATGAAGCTCTGTTAGTAGTTAGGGAAAACAGTAAAGAATAGGCTTCATTATTTAGGGACATTAATTATACTTTGTTTTATTTAGTCAGTTAGGGAATTTTAAATCTGTACTGAATAGTTTTACAGTGATTGTTTGCTGGTTTATAAGATAGATAGGGTTTTCTATTTTTGGTTTATTTAAAGCTTAGGTAGTAGGTGGGTGTTCGGGAACTACCGTCAGCTGAGCAACACCGGCGTTTACATCCACAAGAGCTCCCACAAAAGAAATACCAAAGTCATCAAATCTATCAAGAAAGTTCTACAGCTACAGATACCAACAACTACTGCAACTACGGAGAGTTAAGTGCTCATAGAGACTCTGTTTTGTGAGAAGAAGGAAAATAGATACATACCTGTGAATAGAAGTTGATAGAAGTTCTGTATGAAGTTTTTTGTAAAGATAAAAGTTATATAAACATTCAGGTTTTGAAAAAAAAGAAAAAGATTCTGAATGCAATGTAAATTAAATCTGTTATTAGGTATAACCATCTATAATAACAAATAAAATTATTATACTTATCACTTGGAACTTGAGCTCAAGAAATCCTTTTAGTTTATTTCCTTCAGTTTGCTCTGAGCAGTGAACGAGGTTAGTTTATTTGTGCCTTGTTGTCTGGGTTTGCGTCACTTCTTGGCCACGACTACCACCATCATATCTAGAGGTGAAGGTGAACTCAGACACAGCAAGGTTATATGTTTTTTAAGATTTATGTAGACTGCATCTTTTTTGTTCTCTCAAATAAATGTTTGTTTGCTAGGTTATTACTATGCTTTCCCTATGTCCCACCTAAACTACTGCAATTTGTTCTTGGTTGGTTTCCCTAAAAGGTTCATCAAACAGGAAAAAGAGGAAGTGACGTCAGAGAAACATAGAAACATGACGGCAGAAAAAGACCACATGGCCTATCTAGTCTGCCCTTCCATATTGACTACTACAATAGTCCCCTCTTTTCCTTTACAAATCCTCTGTGTTTGTCCCATGCTTTTTGAATTCAGATACTTTCCTCATCTCTACCACCTCTACTGGGAGACTATTCCACGCATTAACCACTCTTTCTGTAAAGAAATATTTCCGCATATTACTCCTGAGTCTATCCCCTTTCACCCTCATCCTATGTCCCCTCATAGCAGAGCTTACTTTCAATCAAAAGAGGCTCTCTTCCTGTGCATTTATGCCATGGAGATATTTAAACATCTCTATCATATCTCCTTTATCCCACCTTTCCTCTTAAGTATACATATTAAGATCATTAAGTCTGCCCTCATATGCTTTATAATGAAGACCATGAACCATTTTAGTAGCCATCCTCTGTACTGACTCCAACCTGTTAATATCCTTTTGAAGGTGTGGTCTCCAGAACTGCACAGAATACTCCAAATGAGGTCGCACCAAAGACCTATACAGAGGCACTATCACATCCTTTTTTCTGCTGGCCATTCCTCTCCTTGTGCACCCAAGCATCCTTCTAGCTTTTGCCGTTGCCTTTTCTACCAGTTTAGCTACTTTAAGATCATCAGGCACAATCATGCCAAGGTTCCGTTCTTCTTTTGTGGACAGAAGTACTTCCACCCCCTACACTGTACCTCTCCTTTGGATTTTTGCAGCACAAATGCATGACCCTGCATTTTTTAACATTAAATCTCAGCTGCCAAATTCTCAACCATTCTTCAAGCTTAGCTAGATCCCTCCTCATGTTATATACTCCTTTCTAGGTGTCTACTCTGTTGCAGATGTTGGTATCATCCACAAAGAGGCAAACCTTACCTGACAGCCCTTCCGCAATATCACTAACAAAGATGTTAAAAAGAATTGGACCAAGGATAGATTCTTGTGGCACACCACTGGTAACCTCACTATCCTCAGAATGAGCTCCATTTACCTGTACCCTTTGTCGTCTCCCCCTCAACCAATCTAACCCAATCTAAGTTTAGGGTCCATCCCTAGGGTGCTCAATTTGTTGATAAGTCACCTGTGCGGAATGGCGTCAAAGGCTTTACTGAAATCCAAGTACACCACATCTAGGGCTGTCCCTCTGTCTAACTCCCTGGTCACCCAGTCAGAAAAATCAATCAGATTTGTCTGACAAGACCTGCCTCTGGTGAATCCATGCTGCCTCCGATCCTGTAACCCATTGGATTCCAGGAACCTCACTATTTTCTCTTTGAGCAGCGTTTCCAATAATTTACTCACCACAGAGGTTAGACTAACCGGCCTGTAGTTTTCAACCACATCCTTACTTCCGCTTTTGTGCAAAGAGATCACATGAGCCTCTCTCCAGTCCTCTCTACTCCAGTGAGGCATTGAAAAGGTCAGTCAGGGGAGACTCTAGAACAGCGATGGCGAACCTATGGCACGCGTGCCAGCTGTGGCACGCGAAGGCCTTGCAGCTGGCACGCAGGAAGGTCCGCTAGGACAGGTGTCTGCCTCCCTTCGTCTGCAGCCGCGGCTCCCTGCCTGTTAGGGAACCGCGGCTGTGCTTGTAAAATCGTTGCGGAGCCCTTCCTGTCTTGACGGGCTCCGTGCAGCATTGTCCCGCCTCTAAAGGAAGTTGTAAGTACAACTTCCTTTAGAGGCGGGACAATGCTGCACGGAGCCCGTCAAGACAGGAAGGGCTCCGCAACGATTTTACAAGTACAGCCGCGGTTCCCTAACAGGCAGGGAGCCGCGGCTGCAGACGAAGGGAGGAAGACATGGGGAGAGGGGGGGGGGCTACCATCGACATGGGGAGAGGGGGGGCTACCATCGACATGGGGAGAGGGGGGGTCGACATGGGGAGAGGGGGGGGCTACCATCGACATGGGGAGAGGGGGGGTCTACCATCGACATGGGGAGAGGGGGGTCGACATGGGGAGAGGGGGGGCTACCATCGACATGGGGAGAGGGGGGGGCTACCATCGACATGGGGGGGAGGGGGGCTTACATGGAGGGAGGGAGCTGATATGGATGGATGGAAGGAGGGGGGCTTACATGGAGGGAGGGAGCTGATATGGATGGATGGAAGGAGGGGGGCTTACATGGAGGGAGGGGGGACTGACATGGAGGGAGGCTGACATGGACAGTGGGGCTGACAGGGAGGGAGGGAGGGAGGGAGCTGACATGGACAGATGGAAGGACGGGGGCTGACATGGAGGGAGGGGGGCTGGCATGCACAAAGGGGAGAGACAGGGACATACTGGACAGACGGGATAAATGCTGGAGAGAGGCGAGAGACATTGCGGCTTAGGATTATAATGGGCTGATGGGGGAGCTAGCACTGGTAATGGGCAGATGGGAGGGGACTAGGACTGGTAATGGGTTGAAGGCTAGGACTGGGAATGGACTGATCAAGGGGGGGGGTTGGGACTGGTAATGGGCTGATAGGGGGGGTATGACTGATAATGGACTGATGGGGGGCTAGCATTGGAAATGAGCTGATCGGTGAGGTTAGGACTGGAAATGGGCTGATGGGGGGATAGGACTGGTGATGGGGGGGGGTAGGACTGGTGGTATTGGGCTGATTAGGGGAGGCTAGCACTGGTAATGGGGTTGAGGGGGGATTAGCACTGGAAGTGAGCTGATGGGGGGGCTTTGACTGAGAATGGGCTGCTTGTGGGGAGGGGAGGATAGAGCTGCTGGCCCTGGAAGAAAACTGGGGGCTAAGGCTACAAATGGGCTGATGCGAGGGGATGGGAGAATGGAACTGGAAGGGAGTGGATCTGAGAGGGGCTGCCATGGTATTTGTACTAGAAGGGACTGGTCAGTGGGGAAGGAGGGGGACTGGAAGGGAATGGACACCAGTGGCAATCATGGGAATGCAAGTTGACATTGGAAGGTACTGGGAGTGAGGACTGGAAAGGGGCTGATACT
This sequence comes from Ichthyophis bannanicus, assembly GCA_033557465.1. Lineage (NCBI taxonomy): Eukaryota > Metazoa > Chordata > Amphibia > Gymnophiona > Ichthyophiidae > Ichthyophis > Ichthyophis bannanicus. The sequence goes on along the minus strand of CM066039.1, from coordinate 220,385,298 downwards.
GGGGAGGGTTACTGGGACTGGAAATAGGCTGATGGAAAGAAGTGAAGAAAACGAAAGAAGAGATAAGAAATGGCAGATGGACCATAGACCACAGAAACAGAGCTAAGAGAAGACAGGAAAGCAGAAGCCTCAGATCGGGACCAGCATGATCAGAGAATAAATTGGTCAGACAACAAAGGTAGAAAAAATAATTTTATTTCATATTAGTGATTTGACTACAAAATCATCATAATTTTGAAATCAAATATTGTTACTTGTTGTGATTAATTAACCGTATTTTCCGGCGTATTTTTTTGGTGTGCGCTGGAAGAGGGGTAGTCTTATACGGCGAGTATAGGCCAAACACCTATATTTTAACAGGAAAAGTAGGGGGTCGTCTTATACGCCCAGTCGTCTTATACGCCGGAAAATACGGTAAGTAAATTTAATGTTTTCTATGAAAAGTAGTTCTTGAGGGGGGTCAAAAAAATATTAAAAGAAAAGTGACAATAATATAATAATATATTTATAATGTGGATTACATTTGGGCCCTCATATTTACCTCAGGCTATGATTGTGATTGTGATTATGATGGTACACTGTAAGAAACAATATATGCAGTGTTAGATTTGTTTTAAATGTCGCAATGGTTTTGCGGCTCCCAGTTTTTTTTTTCTCTTCGGAAACGGGTCCAAGTGGCTCTTTATGTCTTAAAGGTTGCAGACCCCTGTGCTAGGAGAAAGGCCCCAGCCCGGCCCCGTGCTTCCCCTTCCGGTCGGAGCTTCTGCGCGCCTCTCGCCAAGAAGCTGCACGCTAGGGCTCGTGCGCCGTCCTCTCGCGAGATTATAGGACCCGCGCGGGAGCTGGGTTCCAAAGAAGAGCAAAACCTACCACTTTCATGATGAATGGGAAATGGACTACTTCTTCATCATGGTTAAAGACAAGTGTTGTGTAATTTGTAACGCCCCAGTATCCTTGCCCAAAATGGGTGATCTGGAACATCATTATAAGGCTCTAAAATATTGTTGTTAAGGTTTAATTGACGTGCTGGCACTTTGAGGAAATTCTTTGGTTTTGTGCGGCAGTTTGGGCACTCGGGCTCAAAAAGGTTAGCCATCACTGCTCTAGAATATCCCCAAGTTCCTTCTCAGATATATCTCATCTGGTCCTATTGCTTTGTCTACTTTTAATTTAGCTAGTTACTCCCAAACACAGTCTTCTGAAAATCGTTCGAGATCCCTGTCACTTCTGTTCCTATATATGGGTATTTTCTGAGGTTCTGCTCCAGGCCCTTCATCTGTGAACACAGAACAGAAATATTTGTTAAGCAATTCTGCTTTATCCTCATCAGTTTCTACATATTCCTCCCCTTTACCCTTGAGTCTGACAATACCAATTTTGCCCTTCCTCTTCTCACTAACATATCTGAAAAATGTCTTATACCTTCATTTTATTGCATTGGCCATTTCTTCTTCTTTTAGTATCTTTGCTTTCCTGACTACTTTGCTAGCTTCTCTAAGTTTTTTCAAATATAGATGCCTGTTTCCTCTCTGTGATCTCTTGTATTTCATGAAGGCGTCCCTCTTCTTCTTCACCTTTTCAGCAACTTCTTTTGAGAACCATAGCGGCCTCCTTTGCCTTTTATCTTTATTTACCTTTCTAATAAAAAGTTTGGTTGCCCTTAAAATATCCCCTTTGAGTTTTGCCCACTGTTTTTCTACATCCCCCAGCTGTTCCCATCCCACTAATGACTCCTTGAGGTTTTGGCCCATCTTGGCAAAGTTAGTTTTTCTAAAATTGCTTTTGAATGGCTTTTATCAGCCCTAATCCTAATACTGAAGCCACACCATTGGTTATCACTAGATGTGAGATGATCTCCCACTATAACTTCAGGAACACTTTCATCATTGGTAAGCACCAATTCCTGTGTGGCCCCTTCACATGTGGGTTCTGTTACCAGTTGCCTGAATAGTTCTTCTTGTAGAGAATCCAGGATCTCCTTACTTCTAGATGACACTGCAGCAGGAATGTACCAATCCACATCTGGCATATTGAAATCACATATCAATAGCACTTCACCTTTCCTAGCAATGCTGTGTATATCTTCTATTAAATCTCCGTCTACTTCTCCCTGTGATGGGGGTCTGTATATCACGTCAATGCAGATTGATTTCTCTTTCCCTTTTTCTAGTTTAACACACAGTGCCTCCTCTCTCCCTTTTAAGCCCTGTAATTCTATAGCTTTAATGTTATTTTTTACATATAGTGCCACTCCTCCTTCTCTTCTTCCTACCCTGTCCTTCCTGAATAAGGTATAGCCTGGTATAATTACATCCCAGTCATGGTTGTCCGTGAACCATGTCTCTATAACTGCCACTAAATCCAAGTCAGCCTGTTCCTTTAAAACCTCAACATCTGGGATTTTATTTCCCATGCTACAGGCATTTATACACACCGCTTTCCAGATGTTGCCCCTTTTACCCATTTCTATAGATATTTAATGTTTCACTTACTTGGGGGCTTTCTTCGCCACGTTGAATGATGGTTTTGGAGTAGCATTCCACTAGCCTGCCAAGCAATTTCAGCGAGTGGCTCTCTCACCGGCAGCGAACGGGTCCAAAGTGATAGAATTGGGGGCTAAAGCAGCAGTGCAGCAAATGGCAGGCAAAAATCAGCTCCCCGATCTACAGGAATTTGCTTTTGGGCATTCCTCTGTGGTGGTGAAGAAAGACACGGCAAAGATGTCAGCATAGGACATGGGGAAGTGACATGGACATGCGGCTGCGCAGGACATAGAGAGCAGCATGGATTCAGAGGATGAACAGCAGGTTAGCCCAGTAGAATTGCATGGCTTCTTCATAGAACTTAAGGAAGAGATGGCCTCGGTGAGGGGGGACATTGCCACACTGGCTACTGACCTGACAGCTTGACAGGGGAGCTTCATGATATGGTAGCACATGTGGAAAATGTGGATACGCAACTCAGAGCACAGGGCGATGCAGTCGGGGCCTTGGAGAAGTCAGTTCAAGCCCTGCAACAGGCAAATGCAGAGATGGCAAAAAAGTTGGAGGAAATGGAATACCACAGCAGGCAAAGCATTGTGCAGTTTCATGGGATCCCAGAGGAGGCACAGTACTAGCACAATAAGGTGGTGATTAAAAGAATTGTGGCCTCCTTAAGGGAAGGAGAGGAGGAGTGCCCCAAAATCCTGCTGGACTATGCACATTGAGCCCTGGACCCTGCTAGAGCTAATCTCCCTTGGGACATTGTGGTATGTTTTCACAACTATACTTTAAAGGAGCAGGTGAAACTGAAGGCAAGGTGCAAGGGACAGCTTTCATGGGACTCTCATAAAATTGAACTTTTTGTGGATTTGTCACATATTACTTTGAGGCATAGGCAGGAATTGCAGAATGTTACCAGAAAGCTACAAGGGCTGGGAATCCGCTACCACTGGTAATTGGAGTGGAGGAGTAGCCTAATGGTTAGAGCATTGGCTTGGGAACCAAGAGACCAGAGCTTGATTCCCACTAGCACTCCTTAAGTGACTTGCCCAAGGCCATGTCACTTAACCCTCCGTTGCCTTGGAAAAATCCAAGGGCCTGATTTTTGAAGGCAGTTACACGGATAACAGCCCATGTTACCCATGTAAATGCCTTAACCGGGATTTTCCAAAGGCACCTACATGGGTAGTGCCTTTGGAAGATCCCGGTTAAGTCCCTAACGTGCCCAGATGCTATCCGCTTAACAGTGGGGTGTGTTTGGGGCATTCCGGGATGGCGTGGAGGCGGAGAATGGCACTAAGCGGTAGCAGTGATTTTCGATGCTGCCCGCTTAGCACTCTGCTCCTTAAAAATAGGCAAGGAAAACCCTCACCTATCTTTAAGGCGCTGGGGCTAAATAGGCAGCATTGAAAATCACTGCTATCCGCTTAGCCTTGGTGGCTACCGGCCTGTGCAGCGTGACCCGGATTTTCATTTCCATCGATGCGGAAATGAAAATCTGGGTTAAGGGGATTGGCGGGCAGGCTATGTGCCGACGCAGCGCATAGCCTGCCTAAATGAAAATCGGGCCCCAAGTTATCAATGTCCCTGTTTAATGTACATTACCATGTTTAAACTTACAATGTAAACTACTTTGAATGAAATGATAAAGTGGTATAAAAAACCTGTTAAATAAATTACAAAAAAAAAAATTTACATTTGTATTGGTCATTACCAGGGAGACAGGTACTGTTAGAGCAAAGGCAAGGGTGGAGGCCTTGTCGTGCCCCAGGAGTTAGGGATTCTAGAGGCATCGGACCTGGATGGGTCTCCTTCTACACCTAAGCAGCAGAAGGCATGGTGAAAGTGGGTGGAGCAGAACCAGAGGCTGCGTCAACAGTATGAGGGGCAGCAGCACGGCAACAGCTTGGACTTTAATGACTGAAGAAGGACTTGATGTTAAGCTGCTTAAGAGTCTGTAGTGGGGAGGGGCAGAAGAGCGGGACTGGGGTGGGTGAAGGTTGGGGGCTTGTGAGGTGAAGGAATGTGAGGTGAGGGCAGGAGGGCAAAGGGAGGCGTGAGGATTGAGTGGGGAGTGGGAGGATGGAATGCATATGGAGGGGTAGTGCATGAGTAGGGGTGAGAGAGTCTGATGTTGAGGAGGAAGAAAGGGGTATGAGGAGGAGGGAGTCACGATATGAGAGTGTAGTCGGTGGTATCACTTATCTCTGCTGTTGGGCTGCCTAGTGGTTGGGGCAACATGATTGTAGGGGAGAGGGGAGGGATGGATGAAAGAAAGAAAGGGTGGGAGGAGGGGGGAACAGGGAGCGTGGATGAGAGAGACCTGGAACTATGATGGGAGCACTACGGATCACTACCATAAATGCCAAGGGGCTTAGCTTGCCTAGAAAGAGGCAATTACTGTTAAAGGAAACCATTTGACTATAGTGGAAATTCACCTTCGGGCAAGGGACCAGGATTTATTGCAATCTAGAAGCTATCAGTGGGGCTGGGAAGTATCAAAGGGGGGGGGGGGTAAATCAGGAGGGGCAGCTATTCTGCTGTGAAATTCTCTTTCTTTTGAGATAAAGGGAGAACTTCGAGATGTGGAGGGGGATTTGTGGCTCTGAAGGGGACTTTGCAGGGGTGGTTGATCACAATGGTAAATGTGTATGCTCCCATTCAGGACCAGGGGTCCTACTCTGATCACTTGGGAGTGGAGTTGTCGTGGTTTGTGGAGGATTCCATTGTAGTGGGAGGGGATTTTAATGTGGTTTTGTCCCTGCAGTTAGGGTTCACAGGTGGCGATTGAAATATTTGATGCAGATATGGCAGATAGAGGATGATTGGAAGGAGAGTAACCCCAGGGGGAGGGCTTATTCATTTTATTCCCCACCACATCACTAATCTTGATTGGACATGCTGCTTATTAGTCGAAACTTGCTGGCATCTCTAGGGAGAATGGAATATGAACCAATTAACGTGGTTGGATCATGGACCAGTCTGGATGGAGGCGGAAGGGGGGGGGGGTAGAAAGTGGGGCAAATGCTTCTGGAGGATGAATGACGGACTCTTACGTGATAAGGAGTTGGCGACTAGCATTGAGAAGGACATCACGGAGTATTTTGCTCTTAACAGATGCGGGGAGGTGGGATTAGCGATGGTGCAGGACGCCTTTAAGGTGTATCTTTGGGGACGTTTTATTATGTGAGGGGCTAGGCAGAAAAGGGTGTGACAGCAGGAGTTGGAACAAGAATATGCTGAGGTTCGCAAGTTAGAAAGAGAGCATGCTGAAAAGGGGGAGGACAGGGCACCTTGAGAGCGCTGGAGCAAGCACGCAGTAGAGTGCACTCCATGCAGGTTGAGGATTTAGCTTTCCAACTGCATTGCACGAGACAGCAGTTTTATGAGCACGGAGACAAACCGGAGAAATTGTTGGCCTGTGGCTTAAAGGCCCATCAGGCGATTGGGAAGTTGGTGCAGGTGGAAGGGGGGGGGCAGGGAGTGGTGGGGGATGAGGCAATCCAAGTGGAATTTCAGTCCTTTTAAAGTTCATTATACATGAGGGAACAGAGGAGAAGGTGGAGAGGTATTTGGGGATGGTGTTGCTGCCCTTACTGTTGGAAAATGACAGAGAGTGCTTGGATAGACCCATAGGTCTGGGGGAGGTGCAGGAGGTCATTAGGGGGTTGGCTAATTATAAGGCTCCAGGATTGGATGTATACCTTGACGTCAAGGGTATACAAAATGTTTTGTGACTAGCTGGGCCTGGTGCTAGTAGAGGTGCTTGATGGGAGGCCACTGCCCCCTTTGGTGGGGCAAGTGGGGATCAGTGTGCTCTTGAAACTTGGTGAGGATGGGAGGCTGCGTGGATGGTGTCATCAAGAGTGTTTTGGTTTCCTAGACCATGGGATGCTGTTCCAAGGGTTGCAGAGCAGAGATGGCATCCATCTGTCCAAGAAAGGTCAATGCATCTTTGGTAGTAGACTGGCTAATCTACTGAAGAGGGCTTTAAACTAGATTCGTTGGGGATGGGTGAAGAAAGCCTCCAGGTAGGTGAAAGCCCCCAGGTAGGTGATACATTAAATACCTTTATGGAAATGGGTAACATATGGAAAGCAGTGTGTATAAATGCCCATAGCATGGGAAATAAGATCCCTGATGTTGAAGCTTTGGTGGGAGTGGCTGACTTGGATTTAGTGGCAGTTACAGAAACACGGTTCACAGAAAACCATGATTGGGATGTAACTATACCTGGCTATGCTTTATTCAGAAAGGACAGGGTAGGAAGAAGGGGAGGAGGAGTGGCACTATATGTAAAAACTACTATTAAAGCTTTGGAATTACAGAACTTAAAAGGGAGAGAGGAGGCATTGTGGGTTAAACTAGAAAGAGGGAAAGAGAAATCTATTTGCATTGGTGTGATATACAGACCTCCCTCACAAGAGGAAGAGGTGGACAGAGTTAATTGAAGACATAAGCAGCATTGCTAGGAAAGGGGAAGTGCTACTGATAGGAGATTTCAATATGTCAGATATTGATTGGAATATTCCTGCTGCAGTATCATCTAGAAGTAAGGAGATCCTGGATTCTCTACAGGGAGAACTATTCAGGCAATTGGTAACAGACACCACACGTGAAGGTGCCATACTGGACTTGGTGCTTACCAATGGTGAAAGTGTTTCTGATGTTGTAGTGGGAGATCATTTTGCATCCAGTGATCACCAGATGGTGTGGTTCAGTATTAGGACTAGGCTGTTAGAATCCATTCAAAGGTGAGGATCTTATACTTTAGGAAGACTAAGGGGTATGTTTACTAAACCGTCCTAATGTTACTGGCGCTAGTTGCAGAGATAATGTAAAGAATGCCATATAAGGAGTGGGCGTTCTAGTCCTAAGGTAGCAAGAATATGTATCGCGCGATAGTGGGCGCTGTGGCACGTTAACCCTAAGTACATGCCAGCGCAGTGTTAGAAGCTGTAACGATGTAGCTCACTGTTTACTGCAATGATTGTGGAAGCAGAGGTCATGGGTTTGATCCTGTAGTGGTGTAATCTAAAAAGGCTGCCTGAGGCATTTTCTCTTAATTTAAATCAGTGCTGCCAGCAAAAACACCCTCATAGTGCCGTAACCTAAGGTTCCACATAAGGCGCCCTATAGGTCACATTATAAAGTGCCCTGTCTGCCAAGGCACCCTATAATGTGCCCTATAGGGTGCTGTATAGGGCGCCTATGAGGCACCTTAGGCAAGTTCTGCTATGAGGGGACATGGGATGAGGGTGAAGGGAGATAGATTCAGGAGTGATATGCGGAAATATTTCTTTACAGAAAGAGTAGTGAATCCGTGGAATAGTCTCCCAGTGGAGGTGGTAGAGATGAGAACAGTAACTGAATTAAAAAAAGCATGGGACAAACACAGAGGATCTCTAAAGGTAAAAAGGGGACTGTTGTAGTTGTTGATATGGAAGGACAGACTAGATTGGCCATGTGGTCTTTTTCTGTCATCATATTTCTGTTTCTATGACTCCTACTGGCCTACTTCTCTGTTAAAATTGGATGCAAAAATTCTAGCTAAGGTACTGGCCAATAGGCTGGGTGGTCTTATGCCTACCCTTATCAACACGGACCAAACGAGCTTTCCATCCCTCCGGCCCTCTTCAAGCATTCTCCTGAAGGGATCGAGCGGGCCGGAGGCAGCACACCAAGGACCTCCCCTCTGCTCCTGTGCCCAATCGGGGCAATTCTCGGCTGCTTTTTAAGCCGGCGCCGATTGGGCACGCGGCCTTTCCATCCCTCCGGCCCTCTTCAAGCGCTCTCCTGAAGGGATCGAGCGGGCCGGAGGCAGCGCACCAAGGACCTTCCCTCTGCTCCTGTGCCCAATCGGGGCAATTCTCAGCTGCTTTTTAAGCCGGCGCTGATCGGGCGCGCGGCCTTTCCATCCCTCCGGCCCTCTTCAAGCGCTCTCCTGAAGGGATCGAGTGGGCCAGAGGCAGCGCACCAAGGACCTCCCCTCTGCTCCTGTGCCCAATCGGCTTTTTAAGCCAGCGCCGATCGGGCGCGCCCGTGCCTGGCGGGCCCGCGCCTGAGGGCCTCGCCAGAGGGCCCTTTGGCGTGGACCGCCTATACCGGACTAAACTCTAACTAGCACACCAGATGATCAGCTCTACCACCAGATCACCCAGCAGAAACCAAATCTTGTAACTAAAAGCAACAAAGGACACTAGAGCAGAATAATATATCTGTAAGTTAACCTGCTAACATCTATTGTGTAACTAGAATTGCTATAAAGTATTCTCCTTGCAGACACCATATTGTAACTTCAATTATATTGCAAAGTATCTCGTAGCTAGGATTGCTGTGTAGAGGTTCATGTCTAACTACCTTATGTAACTTTGATTTCTCAAAAATACCTGTACTTCCTGCACTGCACTACTATTATTATACAAGTATTTACACTCTATCCACCATCTCAGGATTACATCATGGCCACCATTACTTTCTCCCTCCTGCTCCTTTCCATCCTCTCTAGCATATTGCACACTTCCTTTACCCTAACATCTGATGCCAACCCTATCCCTACGCACCAAACCAGGAATCGGAAACCCCACCAAAACCAACAACAATACCCACAAAGTACATACTACAATAGACACACCTACCTTCTTTATGTACCTCTTGAGGCAACAAACAACAAGAGATCTAATCTAAGAACTACTCCACAGAATCTCAAGTGCGCTCTTATTAACGCACGCTCAGCCCGCAACAAATGGCCTGCCATCATTGACTTTATATCAAACCTTACACTAGACATCCTTCTGGTCACAGAAAAATGGTTTTCTAATACTGATAACGTCCTAATGAACCAACTTAGCCCACCTAACTACTCCATCTACACCTGTAACAGAGAAAACAGAAAAGGAGGAGGAGTATGCATAATAGCAAGAACTGATCTGAAATACCACGTCATCTCTACAAATGCCACAAACCATACAAATACTCTATCCATCTCCAATAACACCAATAACCATAAACCTCATCTACAGAGCCCCAAATGCTCCAGCTGATGATCTCTCAACCATAATTGATCTTGCCATCAACCCGTTAGATATCAACAAACCCAACTGGATCCTCGGAGACTTTAACCTTGCTTCCACACTGCCTTCAGTATCCAACTCCTTCCTTGATGCCATGACCAACTTACTCTATGGTCAAATTGTAAAAATCCCCACCCATAAACGAGGAAATCTCCTTGATCTCATCTTTGCCCCATCATCCTTGAAACTGCTAAATCAATCTGAGCCCCTATCAACCCCCGTCCCCTGGTCTGATCATAACCTTATTACATTCATCGTACCATCTGTGGAATCTCCAAACAAACCACCAGATGTTTATCCACCATCAAAACCAGCACGATTCAAACCATTCAACATAGACACAATTACTTCCCAAACCATCCCGAAACTCTCTATAATACCAGACGACATCGATGAGATTATATCAAACTGGAACAGTGCCCTTGGACTATCAGCCCAGCCTACCATCACAGATGACAGAACCTCTACCAACTCTCCTATTCCCAAGAAAAAGAACGCACCATGGTTCTCCTCCGAGCTACGAACCTCCTTACAACAACTGAGGAGACTAGAGAAGAAATGGAGACACTCCCTAAATCCTTATGACCAATCCATTTACTTAGATTACTTGAAATCCCATCGGCAGCTAACCTGGGATAAGAGAAAAGAACACCATGCAAGGCTCCTTAGCCGTTCCCTTAATAAACCGAGAGATCTCTTCCAACTAGTAAAATCCCTAACCAATGAGCCTTCTTCACCACAACAGGAACATATACACCCACAATTATACGCTGACTACATCCAATCCAAGGCGATCAAGATCACAACATCAACCACAAGTGTAACCACACAACCTTCCAACGTCCAATTCATACTCAATAATTTCTCATCTCCAACTCCAAAGACAATCGAAGAAATTATAACATCCATCAACGCCACCACCGCCCCTAATGATCCATGTCCAGCCCACTGGATCAAATCACTGAGAACAGAACTCAGCCCATACATATCAGCCTTAGCTGACCAGTCTCTTAGCTCCGGGATATTTCCATCAGCTCGCAAGCAGACCTCCATCCGTCCCCTACTGAAAAACAATAAACTGGATCCAAAAAAGGAAGACTCCTACCGCCCAATTTCAAGCATTCCTTTATTAGCCAAGATCCTGGAAAAAGTTATATTGAGACAAATCCAACAACACATTGACTCCGAAGCCCCACTAGATCCAAACCAGCATGGTTTCAGGGAAGCCCACGGAGTTGAAACCCTCCTAACTTCCCTAATGAACACGCTCATTAATACAACAGACAACATCAGAAATGGAGTTGCAATGATTTTCCTAGACATAGCAGCAGCTTTTGACTCTGTTGACCATGACCAACTTCTTGCCCGTCTCCATGAAAAAGGGATTCAAGGAACGGCATGGAATTGGTGCAAATCTTACCTGGAAGACCGCTGGCAACAGGTACGGATTGGTAACACTACATCTCAGCCTTTCCATCAGAAGCAAGGAGTACCGCAGGGTTCCTCCCTCTCAGCTCTGCTATTTAACATCTATATGCAGCCCATCTGCAACATCTCCCGCTCATTCGGAATATCATGTCTCATCTACGCGGATGATGTGCTCTTATTCACTCCAATCAATGTGTTAAAACCTGACTACTCTACATTAATCACCTGCTTCAATTCAATCTCAGACTGGCTGCTCTCACAAAATCTCAGAATTAATTAAAAAAAAACTGAAGTCCTGATTGTCACAAGGAACAAAGACTTCTCTCCTCCACCAACTCTAAGAACAAGAGATGCCGATCTACCACTCAAACCTCAATACGTTACCTGGGTGTTATACTTGACCAGCGGCTTGAATTCAAAGAGCATATAAAAAATACTGTAAAAGCCATCTACTATAAGATCAGGACACTCCGACACCTCAGACCTATGCTTGAACCATGCGACTTCCGCACAACCTTCCAGGCATTAGTCACTCCTCACTTCGACTATGCAAATATCGTACTACACGGCCTACCCAAGAGCACGCTGAATCCCCTTCAATTGGCCATGAATGCAGCTGCCAGGGTTCTTCATGGAGCATCAAGGAGTCAACATATTACTCCCATCCTATTCGAACTTCACTGGCTCCCGATATCATGCAGGATTTTATACAAAGCCCTCATTTTGACCTTCAAAGCATTCCATCAAATCTCACCATCCTCGTTATCTGACCTCCTTCATCACACACAGAACACCAGATCTAGACGATCTGTAACAGAGAACATACTAACAGTCCCAAAAGACCTTACAAAACTCACTCAGACAACTACTACAAGAGCATTCTCCTCCTTTGCCCCCAGATGCTGGAATGCGCTACCACCACCCAGCATCAGATCACAACAAGACCTGTCCCAATTTAGAAAATCTCTAAAAACATACCTCTTCCTACAACACTTCTCACATTGCACTGTTTCCCTTCCCCCCCCTACACAAACCAACGACCATGGCTAGTCAAATAAGTTCCCGAAACTTCATTACCCGTTCTAGATCAAAACCTCATAGACCCCCATCTTAAGAGCTCATACATTTGAGAATCTATTGTAAATAGTTGTGAATATGTTATTTATTTAACCCCTGTTATCCATGTTCTCATTTCCTGTTACTTGTAAACTTGACATACGTTTTATGCTTAAGTACAAAGTTGTTAAAATGTAAACCGCGCTGATGATAAAAGTGCGGTATATAAAAGCTGTTAAATAAATAAATAAATATATGAGGGAGACAGGCTGCAGACAATGTGAAGCAGGTGGTAAATCTGATCTGGGAGGCCCAGAAGGAGAAAGTGGAAGTGATGGCCTTAGCCGTTGATGCTGAAAAGCCATTTTATAGAGTGGAGTGAGGGTAACTTTGGGTGGTTCTCCGGAAATGTGGGGTGGGGGGATCATTTTATTCAGTGGGTGCAGAACCTGTGCTCTAATCTGCAGGTGGTGGTGAAGGTAAATGATGGTTACTTGGGCTTCTTTAGGCCTGAGAGGGGTACGAGACAGCGGTGCCCCCTTTCCCTACTTCTGTTTGCACTTTTCATTGAACCCTTGGCCGAGAGGATCAGGGGTCAGCCGGAGATTGGTGGAGGAGGAGCAACATAAGATCTTGTTATGCAGGTTCCCAAAAAGGCACACATGTTCCATAATGCTTGTCCTGGGGTAAGCAGTGGATTTCCTGGGGTCCTCTTTAATAATGGTTTATGGACCTTTCCTCCAGGAACTTGTCCAAATGGGTTACATTGTAACTTCATTGCATGTCTTCTAGTCTTTCTGCTTTTTGATTGCGTAAACAACCGATCTACGCTAACCCGTTCCGCTCCAATCATTCATTTATAGACCTCTATCATATCTCCCCTCAGCCATCTCTTTTCCAAGTTGAAGAGCCCTAACCTTTTAAACCTTTCCTCATAGGGGTATCCTTCCATCCCCTTTACCATTTTGGTGGCTCTTCTCTGTACCTTTTCTAATTCTGCTATATCCTATTTAAGATACGGCGACCAGAATTGCACACAATATTCAAGGTGTGGTTGCACCATGGAACAATACAGAAGCATTTTAATATCCTTGGTTTTATTCTCCATTCCTTTCCTTATGATTCCTAGCATTCTATTTGCTTTCTTAGACACCACTGCACACTGGCCGAAAGGTTTCAACGTATTATCCAGGATGACGCCTAAATCTTTTTCCTGGGTGGTGGTTTCTAAGGTAGTACCTTGCATCATGTAACCAAAGTTTGGGTTGTTCTTTCCTAGGTGCATAACTTTATAGACATTCTCTACATGCCAAATTGCTATGAGCCCCTTACTCCTATTCTTGAAGATCCTACCCCATATGCAATCATCCAGTTCCCTCCCCAGTTCCATTTCCCTTTGTGTCTGAAACTTCATGATTCCCTCCCCAGGCTTGGCCAGCAATTTGTAAATTTTGGAGATGGCCCGTTTCCGGGCCACCGAAAACCAGCAGATACTCTGAAAGTCAGATAACCCCTGTGCGACTGTCGGGCCCCAATTTCTATGCCACAACCAGTGACGTAGTTGCAAATAACCATATAGGTCCCAAGGTCCCAAACCAAACCCCTCTCGCAACTCCTCAAAGGAATCAATTTCCCTGTCTGGGCACATTTAGATCAATGTAGTGAGACCCTTCCTCTCCCAGCACTGGAATAAGGGATCAACCAATCCCGGTGGAAAACAATGATCATATCTGATGTGGTGTAAAAGAGAAAACTTCCGTTTCAGCCACCTACAACAGGCGGAGCGTCTCCATAGCCTCTCCACCTGCCACACATGGGCTTAGCACCTCCGCTCCATGTCTCCTCCCCAAAAGAGATCCCTCAGAGGGACTCCTCTAGTGTAATGACCCTCTGTTTGCACCCACTTACATCCCCTTCCTTCTTGTCAACCCACTACATTAGCCAACTGGGATGCCAAGTAATACCAGTATAGATTGGGGACCGCAAGCCCCCATTTACATGAGAGTGGTATAAAACCACCTGGGCCACCCTCGGTGGCCTCCATTTCCAAATATATTGGAACAATTTGCATGGTAACGTCTCCAGAGCTTCTCTAGGTATGGACACAGGCAGCATCTGAAAGTAGTACAGCAACTTAGGAAGGATCATCATTTTTACACATGTCACTCATCCCAACCACAACAAGGGGAGGTGCATCCACCACTCCATGTCGCCTTGAACCATGCGCTACAAAGATGGATAATTCTGTCAATACAGCTGTGACAGATCTGCTCCAATTTTCACCCCCCAAGTAGTCCAGCGGCCCATTTGTCCACCAAAAAGGAAAAATACCCTGGAAATTACCATCTCCAGTAGTGATATATTTAAGGCCTCCATTTTATCGAGGTTGGCTTTAAACCCTGAAACCCATCCATAGTCATTCAATTCCTCCTGCAGAGCTCCTAAGGACTGTGCAGGGTCTTGGAGAATTAACAGCACATTGTCCACAGGTACTTGTGACCTGGATTGTCCACTGTTGAAAACAGGATACTCAGCTTGATGGACCTTGGTCTGACCCAGTATGGCTTCTTATGTTCTTAAGTCATGTACCGGTGGTATTTAACTCTGGTTCAGCTACACAAAATACTACCAGGATATCCAGACAGCTGTTAGACCTGCGGGGTTAAGGGCACATATAGGCACCTGTAGTGGGACTGCCCAGGTATGACATCCTTCTAGGCAGGGGAGAAGGGGGGAGGTGAGGGCATTGGTGGGGGTAGACGTGGAATGAGAGTTTGAGGGAATTATGCTAGGGCTGGGGGGCATGGAGTGGCAAGGGAACAAGGGGAAGCTGGTATGCGTATGTGTGTTGGCAGAGCACTGCGAGGTGGCCTTGCATTGGAAGGCAGTACAAGCTCCCAAAGTGGTGGTATGGCAAGCTCGATTGCACAATATTTGTATTATGGAACGATTGACTGTGATTCAGCTTCATAAGCTCCTGAGATTTGACAAGATATGGGAGCTATTTGTGGCAAATGTTTTAATTGATCCTGTTGGTTTTGCTGAGGGCCAAGGGGGGAAGGGAGGGAGATTGCAATTGGTACTGTATGTTTGTCACAGGATGTTTGTTGTGGGAGAAAAAATCTTTGTTCAATAAAAATAAGGTATAAAAAAGGTTCCTTAAACAGTTGCAATTAGTACTAAATGCAGCTGTCTATATACCGACAGCATAAAGTACTTTGACCAGTTTTTTTTTTTTTTAGTGCCATCAAGTCAGTGTTGACTCATAGCGACTTGCAGCAAATTTAAAATAATTTTGACGTCCACAGTTTTGAAAGGTTAGGACCAGCCTCCTATCTCTGCATGTATTCTCTCCTGAATGCTCAGCTCTGTTGGCGAAGCTTTTGTGACCTCTCCGCCTGTGGCAGAGATGAAAATAAAAAAGAGAATGGGTGGAAGGCATTGTTTGGAATCATGCCCAATTTAGGAATTGTTTACCATGAGAACTTCAGCTGTTGAATAACCTTCCCCCCCCCCCCCCATTTATATGTTAATGCTTGGTTGTTCGCCTAGGCTTTCTAAGTGGAATATAGAAGTCTCATTTTAAATTTCAGTCTATAAGGTCAGGATCAAATTTGTAATATAGGACTGATATATTTGCTTTTGTTCTCAGCTACACAAGTAGTTACTTTTTTTTGCTATTTTTTTTATCCTTACTTGATATGCTTTTATGTTTATTAGTATTTAAGGTTGGGTTCTGAATTTCTGTGTGTGTTCATTTTTCTTCCTGGGTGCTTTTTGGTATGTCTTATTTCTCCAGGACCAAGCAGGAAGTCAGTCCTCACTTATGGGTGACGTCGGCGCCGACGGAGCCCTCGCGGAGCAATTTTCCCCAGCTTTCAAAGAAAGCCTTTGGGAATTGCAGCGCGCATGCGCGGTCGTCTTCCCGCCCGAAGGTGCCATCTTAGCCAGTCTTCTTTTTTCCGCGGAGCCCTGCAGACGTCCCCGTCTTGTCCCCGCGAAAAAGTTGATTTTCCTCTTTATTTTATACTTTTTCTTTCGGTTCGACGCCGATCGTTTTCCCGCCCGGACTCGCGACGCCGGTCTCGAGTCCTCTAGCGTTTTTTCGGTTTTTTCTGACTTAGTCAGCTTTCATTTTCGTTTTCCCTGGCAGCCCGGTCCTTTGACCTCGCAGGGGCCCTTTTTCCCCCGATGGCTGCCAGTGGCTTTAAGCGGTGTGGTCGGTGTGACCGAAATATGTCACTAACCGACACACACGACTTTTGCCTCCGCTGCTTGGGCCCGGATCATGAGGAACTGATCTGTGGGCCCTGCAGCAAACTGTCCTCGAAGGCGTTGAGAAGTCGGCGGCATCAGCGCGAGAGAATCTTCGCTGACCCCAGCCGTACCCGGACCTCGTCGGAGGCCTCCGTGTCAAAGGGCTCCAGCTCGGACCGTCGCCGGAGCTCCTCCGACCGGGGTTCTCCCTCCGGGGACCATCGTCGGAAGGAAAAACCCGCGAGGGCGGCGTCGGTGGACGCTCCTGGCTCCGCGAGGGCCAGGTCGCATAGCCCCGACAGCCGCCCCGGGTCCTTGGAGAAGGAACATCTCCCGAAGCGACCTCGCCTGGAGTCGGAGATGCCTGCCCGGGTAAGTCCTGTAGTCCTTCTGGACTCGCCTCCGCGACAGCCGACGTCGGGCCCGACGCCGTCGGGGCCCGAGTCGGGGGCTGCTGGGTCACCTGAGCTCGGACTCAGGTTGACGGCCTTGGAGAGCAGACTGTCTGCCTTCATGGACCAGCAGCGGGCACTGCTCGCTGGCCTCGCTGGCGCCGCTGCCCCGACCGCCGGGACGTCGACGTCCAAGTCGACCCCGGAGACCGAGCCGATCCTCGAGTCAATGAGAACTCGAGTCGATCCTCGGTCGAGGTCACCCTCGGCCTCCCGTTCGGGACCGAGGTCGCCGACGCCGACTCCCTCGACGTCGGGGCGGCTGGCGCCGCATCCTGCCCGGGCCGACCCCACCGAGTCCTCGTCGGAGTCGGTCTGGGAGTCTGAGGAGGAAGAGTCACCTGATTCTTTCCGGACTCGGTGTGTCCCATCGGACTCACCGGGGTCCGAGCCTCGGAAGCAGTCCCCCCCGGAGGATGCCCGGTTCTCGGACTTCGTTAGGGATATGGCCAAGGCTTTGGCCTTCCCTGCGGATCCCGAGGAGGAGCCTCGAGCCGAAGAGCTCGACGCCCTCCAGTATGACTCTCCCGCGAGGGAGCACTTTACTGTGCCGGTTCCTCCTATGCTGGAACGACTACTCTTCCGCATGTGGGAGAGTCCGGCCTCCTCGCCGGTCCTGAGCAAGCGGGTCGATTCTATCTATCGGGTCCGCAAGAGCCCTGGCTTTCAGAAGGCACAGCTGCCACACCATTCCATGGTAGTGGAATCGGCCATGCATCGTCTTAAGAGCCAGAAGATGCACTCCTCGGTGCCTCCTGGACGGGAGGCCCGTAACCTGGATGGCCTTGGCAAGAAGTGCTTCCAGGGCTCTATGCTCGCATGTCGTGTCCAGACTTACCAGCTCTACATGGGCATGTATCTCCGGGATCTGGCTAAAGAGCTAGCCGGATTCTCCGCTGGTCTCTCCGAGGAGCCCTTGCGGAGGTTCCTAGCCTTGTCCACGGGCATTCGGGAATGCTCAAAGTTCATGTCCCGAGCAGCCTATGATGGCTTTGAGGCCTCGGCTAGAGTGGCCGCAGCCGGCATCGGTGCCCGCCGACAGGCTTGGCTTCAGTCGTCGGATCTTGAGCCCTGGGTACAGGACAAGTTGGTCGATGTCCCCTGCCGAGGCGAAAACCTCTTTGGCAAGCCCATGGCGGAAAAGGCTGCACAAATTGAGACTGAGACTCTCACCAGGACCAGGCTTTCTAGGAAGACCTCCGCCCCTTCCCAGAAAAAGAAGGGCTCGGGAAAAAAGTCCTTTTACCCGAGGAAGGCGGCTGCCTACAAACAGTACCCCCATTATCAGGCCCCTGCAGCTCCCCAACAGGGCCAGCAGGCCAAGGGACGGGGTAACGGGTCCCGTAGGCAGCAGCAAGCCCCCAAGCCTGCACCACCAGCCCCTGCTCAGCAGGGTGGGGGTTTTTGACTCGCTGAGCATAGCCTCTCCCCCCCCGCTGGTTCCTCCCAGCACCGGAGGCCGGCTGGTTCACTTCGGCCACAGGTGGTCCAGCATCACCGCAGATGCCTGGGTACTTCAGGTCGTGCGAGAAGGCTACCTTCTCCACTTCCATCAGGTCCCTCCCTCCTATTTTCCGGGAGAACCTTCGCGCCCCCCTCTGCACAGGGAGTTGCTCCTTCAGGAGTTAGCAGGTCTTCTGCAGGAACAGGCGGTGGAACCGGTGCCCCACCACCTGAGAGGTCACGGCTTTTACTCAAGGTATTTTCTGATACCAAAGAGAACAGGGGGCCTCAGACCCATCCTGGACTTGCGCAACCTCAACAAGTTCCTTGTGCGGGAGAAGTTCAAAATGCTTACCCTTGGAATCCTTCTGCCCTACCTCCAGCAGGGAGATTGGCTATGCTCCTTGGATCTAAAGGATGCCTACACGCACATCCTCATCCACCCAAGCCACCGCCAATACCTAAGGTTTGTGGTGGCAGGAAATCATTACCAGTACAGAGTACTGCCCTTTGGCCTATCCTCCGCACCGCGAGTCTTCACAAAATGTCTCGCGGTCGTGGCGTCCCATCTCCGGCTTCACGGCCTCTATGTCTTTCCGTACCTCGACGACTGGCTCATCAGAGCAGCGTCTGCTCAGGAGGTCACCAACGCCACGTGCCGCACGGTGACTCTACTGCAGCACTTGGGCTTTGTCATAAACTTCGCAAAGTCCACTTTGCTCCCCTCACAGGATCTCGAGTTCATCGGCGCAAGGCTGCACACTCCTCGGGCACGAGCGTACCTACCGCTCGACAGGGCTCAACGGCTCATGGACCTAGCCGACCGCTTTCGCAGCCAGCCCCTGGTCTCCGCCAGGCGCTTCCTGAGACTGCTCGGCCATATGGCTTCCACCGTCCATGTGACCCCCAATGCCCGCCTGAATATGCGGTCTGCTCAATGGTGTCTCCGCCAGCAGTGGCGACAAGCCACAGGCGGCCTGGCAGACCTAGTGCGCGTCTCCGAGCCGCTGCTCTCGTCTCTCCGGTGGTGGCTCCGACAGCCGAACCTGATATTCGGAATGCCTTTCCAGTCACCTCAGCCGACCCGGGTGCTGACCACCGATGCGTCCCTCCTGGGCTGGGGAGCACATTGCCAAGAGGCACGTACTCAGGGCCTCTGGACCACGTGGGAGTCTGCTCAGCAGATCAACTTCCTGGAGCTCAGGGCGATCCGCCTAGCTCTCAAGGCCTTCTCCCACCTGACTTCCCAACAGTCCGTCCTTGTCCAGACGGACAATCAAGTTGCCATGTTCTACGTGAACAAGCAGGGGGGCACGGGCTCCTTCCTCCTCTGCCGGGAGGCACAGAAGCTCTGCTCTTGGGCCGTCAGTCACGGCATTCTCCTCAAGGCAGTTTATCTCCCGGGCCAAGAAAATTGCCTTGCAGACAAACTCAGCAGGGTCCTCCAGCCGCACGAGTGGCGTCTGGATCCCTTGGTAGTTCAGAAGCTCTTCCTCAAGTGGGGTCTCCCCACGGTGGATCTCTTTGCCAGTCCTCACAACCGGCAGCTTCCTCGCTTCTGCTCTCGTCAGCCACACCCCCTTCGGGTGGCGGCGGACGCCTTTCTGATCTCGTGGTCGGGAGGCCTTCTGTACGCTTTCCCTCCCATCCCGCTGGTCTCTCGGACTCTTTTCAAGGTTCTCCGAGACAAAGCCTTCATGATCCTGGTGGCCCCTCGCTGGCCCAGGCAGCCGTGGTTTCCGCTCCTGCTGCAACTGGCGGTGGAGGATCCAATCCCTCTGGGGGTACAACCGGATCTCCTCACTCAGGATCAGGGGTCCCTTCTGCACCCCAACCTCAGGTCTCTCAACCTCATGGCCTGGCTGCTGAGAGGGTAGTCCTTGCTCCCCTTCTCCTGCCGGCGGAGGTGGAGGAGGTCGTCTTAGCTTCGCGACGGCCTTCTACCCGCAAATGCTACGCCCTTAAATGGCGTCGCTTTGCAGTCTGGTGTGCCCAACAGTCTCAGGATCCCTTCTCCTGCCCGGTGTCGGTGATCTTGCAGTACTTGCTGCACCTCTCTAATCTGGGACTTAAGTCCAACTCCGTCAAAGTTCACCTCAGTGCTCTTTCAGCACATCATGTGCCAGTGGACGGCAGACCTCTCTCCAATGACCCTCTCGTAGCGAGGTTTCTCCGAGGTCTCCTTCTACTTAAACCACCTCTGCGCCCGCCAGCGCCTGACTGGGACCTGAATGTGGTTTTGCAGCGGATCACCTGTCCGCCTTTTGAACCTATGGCTACCTGTTCTCTCCCTCTCCGTTTTCTGTCTTGGAAAACACTGTTCATGATAGCCCTCACTTCCGCTAGGCGCGTAAGTGAATTGCAGGCCCTCGTGTCTGATCCCCCTTACACTAGGTTCTACAAAATAGGGTAGTCCTACGGACTCACCCAAAATTTCTGCCTAAAGTGGTCTCCCCTTTTCACATCAATCAGGAGGTGGTACTTCCAACCTTCTTTCCCAGACCACACTCCAGCCGAGCTGAAACGGTCCTCCATACCCTGGACTGTAGAAGGGCATTGAACTTCTACCTTGACCGTACGCGGGAGCACCGTAAAGCTGCTCAGCTTTTTGTGTCTTTTGACCCCAATAAATTGGGGCTCCCGGTCTCCAAGCGTACTCTGTCCATCTGGGTTGCGGACTGTATCTCTTGGGCTTATGGGGCAGCCGGACTCTCCTTAGAAAGTCGAGTCACGGCTCATTGCGTTCGGGCAAAGGCCACGTCAGTGGCTTACCTCCGCTCTGTTCCGCTGGCAGACATCTGCCGGGCCGCTACTTGGTCTTCGAGCCAGACTTTTGCGGTCCATTACTGTCTCGAGAGGGAGTCCCGTAGGGACAGTGCTTTCGGACAGGCAGTCCTCCGTAATCTCTTTGAGGTCTGAGCAACTCCTACCCTCCATCCCGGATGTGGGCTACCGGTGGGTGATAATTCAGCGAAGATTCTATCCTTCTGTACTGCTGAGCTAGAGGGAGCTCATTTTTGTGCTTAGGGTCTCCGGTAGCCTTGAGCTTGGGAGTCCCATAAGTGAGGACTGACTTCCTGCTTGGTCCTGGAGAAAGCGTAGTTACTCACCTGTAACAGGTGTTCTCCAGGAGCAGCAGGAATCAGTCCTCACTACCCTCCCTCCTCCCCTTGGAGTTGCAATCGTCTGCTTATGTTCTTTTTTGCAAATTTTTATGCTGTCTCTTTTAGCTATGTCATCTGACTGGCTAAGATGGCACCTTCGGGCGGGAAGACGACCGCGCATGCGCGCTGCAATTCCCAAAGGCTTTCTTTGAAAGCTGGGGAAAATTGCTCCGCGAGGGCTCCGTCGGCGCCGACGTCACCCATAAGTGAGGACTGATTCCTGCTGCTCCTGGAGAACACCTGTTACAGGTGAGTAACTACGCTATTTTGTAATTTTTTTGTTTATACATTGCTTTGAACATAGGAATGATGGTATATTGATAAAAATGACATTGACATTTCCTTTACAGGAAACTGCCTGAGGAGGTGAATCCTTCATTAGCCTGATTTAAAGCCTTTTGAAGGACAGAGGGGGTCCTATGCTATGCAGACATGATGAATTCAGAATACAGCACAGATTATGACCTGCTGTTGTCCCCAACCCTGCTGGACCGTCCAGCAAACAGCATGGGGATGGACTCTGAGCAGAAGACCGTCTTTGCGATGGTGATATTCCTGCTGATATTCTTGGTGATACTGATGGTACGCTGTTTTCGTATACTCTTGGACCCATACAGTCGGATGCCAGCTTCCTCATGGACAGACCACAAGGAGGGACTGGAGAGAGGACAATTTGACTATGCCTTAGTATAAACTGGCAGCAAAGAGTCTAATGGAGGTGGAGAGACTGCAGCTGCCTTGTGACCCATCTGGCTGAAAGTGGGAGGAGGAGAAGTAGTCTAGGTCTGTTTGGTGTCATGAATGGTTTGAGAACATTCCAGGCCAACTTTCAGGAACTGTTTTGAAGAATACATATCAAGGGTTGTGTGAAACTAAAAGAACATCTCTTGAAGCCTGTTTACAGAGCTGACAAAGTAGTTCTTTTGCTTAAACACTGGAGCCTCTCCATTAAAGACAGGGACAGTAGGCCACTCTATATAAATTATTTTTTCTAGATTGGTTTATTTATGGTGAGGGGGTGGGGAGGGGGACAATAGGAGAGTTCTGTTTTTTTCCAGTCAGTCCTGGATTTCTTTTTCTCCTCCTCCTTTCAATGCTCTAAAATAGTGGGGGTGGGAAGGGGAAGTTGCCAACCAAAGTGTTACTTAGACGCCCCCTTAGTGTGAAGGAAAAAAGATATATGCTTGCTATTCCTGCCACTCTCCTTCACAATACCTACAGCTGCTTGTGGTCTCTTATTGGATCTCTCAGGTGTTTTGTGCTTCATGCTGTCTTTCTTAGCCTGGGGATACTGGTGGACTGCAGATCACCCAACACAGACTGAGTCAGTCCCAATTTTACCTCACTCCCCCATGCATTGAGTTATAGTTTCTGTTTTTCTTAGCTCTGATCTCCCTAACACTTCCAGTGCATGCAATGGGGCAAAACCAGAATTGGCTGAATCTGTGCTGGGTAACACATAGTCATATGGTAATTTACTGATTTGTGTGAGACTCCCATGAAGGGATGCCTGCCTTTTGTGTAACCATACAATGTATATTTTTTTCCTTAAGGTATCATTTTAAACAAATCTGTTTACAGAGTGTGATGTGAATGTTGCTGCAATCATGTCTACTTAGAAAAAGTTTTATATTTACTCAGTCCTTAAGTGCTTTAAGTAGGTAGTAGACAAGACATCAGAGGTAATTTCATAACAGGGCGCCTATGTGAAATGTCCAAAAGGCCCTGTTTGATAAAGGTAACATAAACGCCTATGTGCCTTTATAAAATAGGCTTGCACAATGACCCCTGGTAGCACACAAATTCACTTGCACAGCTTTACATCTGCTCTGAAGAGGGTGTTAATATGTGTGTGTATATGCTTATTTTATAAAACATATGCATACATTGCAACTCTGTCTCAGCTCTGCCCAAACTATGCCCCCAGGAATGCCTATATTCATACCATTTAAACATAATGTGCCTGTTCTCTATTGACAAGCAAGGTATATTGAGGCACACAAGTATGTGTGACTTTATATGGTGTTAGGACAGAACAGCTCTCCCAGATATCAGAACCGTATCAAGCCCCAAGCATGCATAGCCTTTTTGTACCAGCAATCTCCTTAGGCATGGTTTCCTTCTGCTGAATGGACACAAAAACAGAGCTTTATTGTATTTTGAAGAGTGTTTCTCTTCTGTAGTCTTTCAAAGTTGTTTTTCATCATTTTTAGTTAGTTTTCCTTTTGATTTTCAAAAATTAATTTTCTTAATTTTAGTTTATTTTAAGTAACACATGCCATGGACCAAGTTGGGTTTTCAGCCATATTCACAATTTGGTAGAAGAATCTAGAACATCAACAGCTATTCCAGATGTCTCATTTGTTTGGGCTTGGTATATAACAAGGTTGACTGATAGTATTACACAAGAACAACTCCGTGAATCCTAAAGGATTGCTTTAGTCATCTCCATAATCACTAGAAGGCAGAAAGGAGTCCTCTTTGTGCAGAAAAAGGAGCAAAGAACATCATCTGCACAAAGATCAGCTGACTGAAGTTCCGTGGATCCTCCTTTGCGGATGTTGCCTCAGCCGCCCAAATTAGTATTCTGGCTTGGTGTGAGTCTTGGGTGAGGCTTCTCAGCCTAAAGCGCAGACATCGTCAATGCAACCGACCACTGGACTGACCGTGGAAATCTGCAGGGAGCAGGAAGGTAAGCTCCTCCCTGCTCTCCACTGGCACGTCCAATCAGCCCAGCAGACCAGCCCTTTAAAATCCAGCGTGCTCAGGTGCCCAGCCTCAGACCGAATTGGACCAATCGGGAAAACCTGCAGGGAGTGGGAAGATAAGCTCCTCCCCTCTCCCCACTGGCATGTCCAACCTGCCTGGCAGACCAGTCCTTTAAAATCCAGCGTACTCAGGCACACCGGTGCCTGAGGGCCTCACCAAAGGGCCGTTTAGCATGGCCCTTAGGCGTGGACCAACGCAACACAGCATGAGAACATACCAAAGGACCACCACTGACCTTTACAACAGACACAGCACACCATCCGAAATCACCAGAAAAACAGCCACAGAGGACATAATAACCAAAGACTTTTACTTCCCTCCGATCATATGAACAGACCAACAGCAGGCACAACAGAGAGATCACTAATGCCGGTAAGCTCCCCCTTCATAGGAAACACTACAACCAGCCCCTCCTCAGATATCAACTGTTCTTAAAGAGGACTCCCACTGGGCAGACCCTTATCTAAGCTACATAACAGCCTACAAACTTGGAAGCAGCACCCAGAAGGTATACTACATTCATCATGCACTCTGTCCTACTCCTTCTAATAATTACCATCATTGCTGAGTCTGCCAATCCAGGTCATAGAAAAACCATTCCCATAATTCAAACTCACAAATATCCACAAGATGGATCTCCATCCCATCTAGTCTACACACACTACCAAAAAAGGCACTGTGGGTTAGTAAGAATTCCAATGACTACAGACAACAGACCCCACATCAAGAACAATACAACATGCCTCATAAGATGTGCCCTTATTAACGCTCGCTCTGCCCGAAATAAAATTCAGACGCTAGCTGACTATCAGCGAACATAACCTTGACGTTCTTTGCATAACTGAAACTTGATTCACTGACTCGGACATAGTCCTCTTAAATCAGCTATGATCCCCTCATACCCAATACTCACTTCAAACAGAGTGCAGAACAGAGGAGGAGGGGTATGTATCATCTCTAATGAAAATCTTAAGCTCAAAGTTGTTGACATCAACTCCACTACAGAAATTGACACTTGTAGCTAACAACTCCATCTCATTTTGTCTAACATACAGAGCACCCTACATCAATGCATCTGAGCTCTCTACTCGTCTCAAAACTGCTTGCTCCACCCCAATCAATCACCAACCTCTAATATTACTCAGAGACCTCAACCTGGCCTCTGCCTCCTTCTCTCAATCTAGCGCTTTCTTTGACACAATGGAAGCTCTCAGCTACACCCAGATCCTCACCAGACCAACAACACAAAGGGCAACATCCTGGGATTCATATTCATGCCTTCTATCATTCTCCCTGTATCTCACCAGCCATCTATCACAATCCTCCCAGTACCATGGTCAGACCATGCAATCATCCTCTTCCCCATCCACCTTACCTCACAGCAAATTACCCAAGTTCCTTCACTCCACACTACCCAGAGATTCAGAGTTTTCAACAATGAACTCTCCAGACAAGCCGTCATTCTGCAACTGGACACTATTGCAGCCTCGAATGCAGATTTCAACAGTTTAATCCAAGGCTGGAATGAAACCCTATCCATGGCAGCCCTTGTCCATCCAAAAAGGCATTTAGAAAAACCTAGGACCAGAGCCCCATGGTTCTCAGCTCCACTTCAGAAGCAGAAAAGTGAATTGCGCCATCTTAAATGCAAATGGAGACGTTCAAGAGATCCCCCCTCCACACAGCCTACATGAAACAACAAAATATCCAACAAAGAAACACTCAAATGTAAAAAAGGAATACCATACCAACCTCATCACCAAGGCAATAAATAAACCAAGAGAACTATTCACCATAGCGAAAACACTCCGAAAGGAACCATCCAAAGGAAATCCACAGGATGAAACATGCCCACATAAGTTTACCTCTTATCTAATCTCCAAACAACTACACACACCCCCAATAGTCCATTCCTCAATGAGACCTAACCACATTGCAACACCCCAAAAGCTGTGGTCCCAGTTCGACCTCTCATCACTCAAAAATATAGAAGATACAATCCAAGCCCTCAACACAATAACTTCTGCGCTTGATCCATGCCCAGTATCCTAAGTAAAACTCACTTTACCTCACCTCAGCACTTATCTAATGAACATAGTGCATGCCTCCTTGTCCCTAGGTCAAGTACCCGCCTCACTGAAGCAATCATCAGTCCGATCTCTTCTAAAAAGTACCACGCATGACCCAGCCAGCCCAAAATCCTATAGACCTATATCAAGCATCCCATTTGTTGCAAAGATCCTGGAGAAAATTGTACTCACACAATCTAGACCACCTTACAGAAAACTCCCCACTCAACTTATTTCAATATGGATTCAGACAATATCATGGGGTTGAAACTCTTATCACCTTCCTACTAAATATGCTCATAATTGGCTTACAAAACCCTAAGAATGGTTTCATCTTGATATTCCTTGACATTGCCTCTGCCTTCGACTTCATTCCTCACTACCTGCTACTACAAAGACTTTCAGAGATTGGACTCCAGGGGATCATATACACTTGGTTTCACTCTTACCAGGATGCTCAAAAACAGCAAGTTAGAATCAGCAAAGGACCTCAATCCCATTTACTCAACAAACAGGAGTTCCTCAGGGCTCAAGTCTCTCAGCCCTCCTCTTTAATATCTTCATCCAACTGATATGCCAAGTCTTCCACACACACAAAATCCAATATAAAATTTATGCTGATGATATTATGTTCTTCACCCCTTTAACCTCCTTTATCCTGACCTCACTAGCCTCCGAAACTGCATCAAGGATTTATTTATTTATTTAACATCTCTTATATACCGCACTATTATCATCAGCGCGGTTTACATGGAACAAACTTATACATACAGAAAAACTGTAGTGCATTTTTACAAGTAACAGGAATTTGAACTTGGTAATAAAGGGAAAACTATGTACACTATATAACTATATACAATAGTCTATACACATTAGTCAGTTGAAGTTGTCTTGACCTGGTTATGGATGTAGTGTTTCTCTTGTGTAAAACTAAATTGGGAAATAGCTTAAGAAGAGGTGGTGTTTGAGACTTTTTCTGAATTGTGTTAGGCTGCTTATGGCTCTCAGTTCTGGTGGGAGTGCATTCCAAGCTATTGGGGCATGAATACTGAAGGCTCTTTTAGATGTTTCCTTATTGTATCTGACTGTTTGTCTTGGGATTGTTAATGAGTTTATAGTAGTTGATCTTCTGGATCTATTGGGAGTCTGTGTGTGTAAAAGGTTGTCGATCGTTGATGGTGCTTGATTGTTTAAGGCTTTGAAAGTAATGATTAGTATCTTGTAGTGGATTCTTGCTTTGGTTGGTAGCCAGTGGAGTCTTTTTAGAATTGGAGTTATGTGGTCTGTTTTTGATATTCCTTCGAGTACTCTGGCAGCGGTGTTCATCGCCAATTGTAGAGGATTTAAAGATGATTGCGGGAGACCATGTAGAATTGCATTTGCGAAGTCGAGATGAGGCATCACCAAGGCTTGGTAGACCGTTCTGAAGTCTGTGGGTTCAAGTAGAGGTCTTAAGTGGCGTAGTGTGCGTATCTTGTGATATATTAATTTTGTTATGTTTTTTATGTGGGTCTTCATATTGAGGCGCTGGTCAAGGGTAATACCTAGGTATCATATCGTAGGTTTTACTGTCAATTCCTTGTCCTTTATTTTTAAGGTAATGGGAGGTGTGAAGTTTTGGTCTCTTGTAATAAACATCACATCGGTCTTGCTATGGTTGATTCTTAGGTTCTGTGAGAGGAGCCAGTCTTCTACTGATTCAAAGCATTTTATCAAAGGTGTAAAATCAGGATGGTTGATGGAGAATGGCATGTATAGGAGAATGTCATCTGCATATGCTAGGCAGGTAACATTAAAGGAGCGGATGAGGTCACAGATCGGTTGCATGTATATGTTAAACATTAGTGCTGACAGAGAGGATCCTTGTGGTACCCCTTGATCTTGCAGAAATGGTTCAGATGTCTTTTCCTCAATTCTTACTTGTTGCCACCGGTTATTTAGGTAGGATATACACCAGTCGAGTGCGGTTCCAAGTATTCCTTTTTCCTTAAGGCGATCGATAAGTATTTGATGGCTTACTGAATCAAACGCAGCTGAGATGTCCATGAATATAAGGATAAATCCTTGGTGGATATTGTCTATTCCTGTGATTAAAGTATTGAATAGAGTGACGAGGAGGGTCTCAACTCCGTGGGCTTCTCTAAAACCGTGTTGTGCAATGTCCAGTGGGGCTTCAGTGTCTATGTGTTGTTGTATTTGACGTTGTACCACTTTCTCAATTATTTTGGATGCAAAGGAATGGCTTACCCAGCACAATCTGCATATCAACAATGAAAAGATTGAAGCCCTGTACATAACTATTGACCTGATCTTCTCCTTACCACCAACATTGAGACTTGACGATATGGAAATCAAAGTCAAAATTGAAATAAAATATCTGGGCATAACACTCACCCAACACCTAACCTTCCAACCACACATAAAGAGAACAACATCCTCTGTCTACCAAAAACTAAGAACTCTGAAAAATCTTTGCCCCCTTCTCCCTGCAGATCTATTCCATACCATCTTCCAAGCCATAATTACACCCGCTCTGGATTATTGTAACATCATTTACCAAGGCCTCCCCAAACACACCCTCTACACCTTACAATTGGCCCAGAACATGGCTGCATGAATAATCACTGGAGCCCCTCGCCAAGACCACATCACCCCAATACTAATACATTTCCACTGGTTTTCCATTACTGCCAGTATTAAATACAAAGCCCTCACCATATATTTAAAATCCTACACAAGGAATCTGCAACCTGCCTTCAACCTCTCATCTCTGACTCCACAGCCAAAAGGTCACAGAGAAGCTCCACTCTTAATCTTCTAATGATCCCAACTCAGGAAATCAAGAGCAAGCAATCCATCTGCAATTGAGCTTTCTCCCTATTCGCCCTCACGTTATGGAACTCCTTACCTCCACCACTAAGAGGATACTCGGATATCTGAATTCAGAAAAAATCTTAAAACATATTTATTTCAGAATGAATACAACATAAGCCCAGACTCAGGGACCCAACCACCCTAAAAATGCACCCTAAGGGGGTCATTCTGAACTCCATTTAGCGGGTCTGAATGTCCAATCCAGATGTCCATATCCGCCAAAGAGCTGGGCAGCCTGCTGGGGACAGAGCTTCCTGTACAAACAGGCGATTTGTACAGGTAGCTCTGTTTGTGGGAGGGAGGAGGAGGGACCAGGCGGTGGGCAAGGAGCGATCCCAGGCGATTCCGGGGTCAGCCACGGAGACGGGGGACTTATTCTACCTTCGAGGGGGACCGCAGCACCAGGCAGAGACAGAAGGTGAGAGTGTGCAGGGGGATCTCGCAGCCCAACCCTGGCCATGGGAGGTCAGATCGGGGTTCAGGTTGCAGGGAAAGGATGGTGTCGCTGTTGGCTGGGGATCGCGGCTCCTGAATGGGGCCACGGTGCCATGGCAATGGGACGCCACGGCACTGCGGCTCCATTCATGAGCCTGGCTGAGTTAGCTGGGTATGTGGGATGGGCGTGCGGCTGATTAGAATCAGAGCCCAGCCTGCATGTCCAGGCCATAGACCCGATTCTTATCCCATGGGCACATCTAGCCCTCGCGGGATCAGAATCGGGTCTACCTCTGTACAGGGGCTGGACGGCCAGTACAGAATCGGCCTCTATGATCCAACAGAGAAATACTCCTGTATGTGTATTTATTTGTTTATTTAACAGGTTTTTATACTGACTTTATGCCAAGGCATTTTACATAGAACAATAATAACAAACTCAAGCAAGTTGCCGTTACATAGAACTCATAGGGCTACAAACTTGGAGTTAACAAAATGGGGGTTTACTAATTTTCTCAGTGTGTGAATGAAGAGATAGTATGTGCAGCTATGTGATATCATTTGAGCCAAAGTGTTCAATGAAGAGATGAGTTTTCAATAATTTCTTCAGGTCTTTTATGGATTATGCAGATCTGATGACTTCCGGTAGGGTGTTCCAATTTCTTGGGGCAAAAAGAGTGAAGGCTCTATTGGTTGTTTGCTGAGAGCTTCTGGTCTTGAGAAGGGGTATTACTAGAAGTTTCTTGTTCATTGATCTTCTAGGCCTTGTTGAGGGTGTATATAAGTTGAACAACAACTAACCATTAGAACCAACGTTGTAAATAGTTTGGAGGTTAAACTATTATTCTGCTGTTGTTTACCATTCTAGTTCCCTGTAAAACAGTGTGCCTTTCAAAACCCTGTTACATGTTTGTTAATTGTAAACTGCTCTGGATTGTAGAAAGGCGGTAGAGAAATAATTTTAAATAAATAAATGCAGTTCCACATGATTGAGCACAAGTGGTACTCTAAAGTGGTGGAAAAGCGCCACCATCTCCAGCGCTAATAAAATCCAGACACTGTGTCTAAATGTAAGCAGATGCACATCCCTTCTGTATCACCTGTGCCCAGTAAAAAGCTCAGCAGAAACTCAGTCCCATAGTCATTGGGATTTGACTGTCTTTTGGGACTGTCTTTTGGCACAGACGCAATTGGTTTAGCATAAATCCATGCAAATTAGCTGGAGTCCAACACAGTGCCTCAATTTCTGCATGATGATTTATCCAGTGGAGATATCGTCTTGTTCACTTATCATGGATAAGTCCTCTATATTATCTTCTCCTGCTTGACTACCCATGTTTCAGTTTCTAAAGGTGAAGCTTCTGACATTGAATCGAGCGCTAGTCAAGGTGCCAAAGGACTGTTCCCCATCAGTTTTGTTTCCTCTACCAGAGCAGTTGCATTCATTTTTGCAGATGTTCAATGATTTTGTCAAGGGTTATACCTGCAGGGATCTTCCAGGTATAGAATATCAGGACCAGTATGCAAGTTGGGCCTCTCAGTCAACAGGAGTTATCCTAGTGTAGAGAGAGATGCACTGCTCCTAGGATCCAATAGTATTTTTCTTAGCCATTTTGGATTCTGAACCACAGGGAGGGCGTTCATTACCATCTCCTTCCTTAAAGGCAGAGAATTTCCAAAGCGACCCTAAAGATTATCCAAATCCTGATTACATTCCAGAGGAATCATTTTAAGAGGCATATTTCTCAACAAGGACTCCTTCTGCTCAAAACGAGTCTCCTTATGAGGATATATCTATCAAAGGTTTCTTCAGCATATGTCCCAGGAGATTTATTTTCCTCTACATCATCAGACAGAACCTAGGTCTGATGTTTTTTGTACTTTTAAAGTTCATAGAAGCTTCAAAGGCCATAGTGGCACTCCCTCTACATGGTCTATTGTATGATTAACAATTTTGGATGAGGTAAACTGCAATTACTATTCAGCTTGCTTCTAAAAAGTTGGATTTGAAATACAAGGTACAGCTAACTTCAGAATTCGACAAGGTACAGTTTTCACATCTATGGTAGTTGAGTCAGAAATGAAAAAGTGAACCAATGCAGAGAAAATTTTTGTTTTTAAAAATTTTTATTTATAACAATTTGCAGTTGACCTGCAGAATATCCATATTCCATACAGGCAATAAACCCTATATTAAGAAAACAAACATTTACAAGAAAAGATAAAGACCAGCATGGTCCATCTAGTTTGCCCCTATAAGGTGGCTAGAGTTGTACCTGTTGCTCCATGCAGATTACCCCTCTATTTGAAACATAAAAGTTTGCCTTGAATCCATTCTCTTAATATATAGGGATCTTCTATGTCTGTCCTATGCCTTTTTAAAATTCTGTCACTGTTTTTGCCTCATCACCTCTATTGGGAGAGCATTCCAGGCATCCATCATCCTTTCTGTGAAAAAGTATTTCATTGTGTTTCTTTTAAGTTTACCTCCTTACAGTTTCACTTTATGTCCTCTAGTTCTACAGCTTCTCCATCTTTGCAAACATTTTGTTTGTTCATTAATAACCTTTAATTATTTAAACCTCTGTCACTCCGCTCCTTTAGAGTACACATATTTAAGTCCCTTCTTATATGTCTTCTGGAGCTGGTCCCAAATCATTTTGGTCACCTTCCTCTGAACTATTTCAAATCATTTATATCCTTTGTGAGGTGTGGTCTCCAAACCTGAACACAATACTCCAAGTGAGGCCTCAAAGATAACTTCTCCAGGGGCATTATACTGCCTTCTTTTTACTGGTTATGCCTCTATGCAGCCTAACATCCTTCCTGCTTTGGCCACTACCTTGTCACATTATTTTGCCACCTTGAGATCCTCCAATACTATCGCCCCAACCCCCCTCTTCCGGTCTGTGCACACCAGCTTCTCACCCCTATAACATTCAGCTCCTTTGGATTTCTGCATTCCAAAGACATCACTCTACAGTTCTAACTGCCAAGCATTGGACCATTCTTCTCATTTTTGTAGAGTTTTTCTCATGATATCTATTCCCTCTGAAGTCTCTATTCTGTTGCACATTTATGTGTCATCCACAAAAAGGCAGACTTTCATTCTCAAAGTCAATGACCAGAGGAGAACATAATAATATAAGATATGCCATACTGGGTCAGACCAAGGTCCATCAAGCCCAGTATCCTGTTTCCAACAATGGTCAATCTAAGTCATAAGTACCTAGCAGTTTCCCCAAAAGACATAGGTTCCACAATGCTTGTATTGGGGCAAACAGTGGATATTCTTTAATAATGGTTGATGGACCTTTCCTCCAGGAACTTGTCCAAACCTTTTTTAAACCCAGTTACACTAACAGCTTTTACTACATCCTCCAGTAGCAAAGTCTAGAGTTTGATTACACATTGAATGAAAAAATATTTTCTTTTATTAGTCTTAAATAGTTTACCCTGTAGCTTCATTGCATGCCCCCTAGTCTTTCTATATTTTGATGGCGTAAACAATTGATCTACGTTTACCCGTTCCACTCCATTCATTAATTTATAGACCTCTATCATATCTCCCCTCAGGGGTCTCTTTTCCAGGTTGAAGAGCCCTAAACTTTTTAGCCTCTCTTCATAGGGGTATCCTTCCATCCCCTTTACCATTTTGGTGGCTCTTCACTTTACCTTTTCTAATAACCTACATCCTTTTTAAGATATGGCGACCAGAATTGCATACAATATTCAAGGTGCGATTGCACCATGGAATGAAACAGAGGCACTATACTATCCTTTGTTTTATTCTCCATTCCTTTCCTTGTGATATCTAGTATTCTAATTTGCTCTCTTGGCCACCGTTGTACACTGGGTGGAGGGTTTTAACATGTTATCCACGATGACACCTAAATCTTTTTTCCTGATTGGTGGTTCCTAATGTGGAACCTTGCATTGTGTAAGCATAGTTTGGGGTTTTCTTTCCTAGGTGCATAACCGAGGCAGGTCGGACCCGGCGCTAACCCGCTCAGGTCCCCCCCCCTTCCCCCTTTACCTTAACCTTACACATCCTCCCCCACCCCCCCTCACCTCATGCATCTCCCAACCTCCCAATACAACAAGACACAAACACATTTCTCTGAGCTTATATGGTCGCAGCTTTATTAGCAATTAGGCAAATTCCAAACATTTCTTATAACAAATTCCTTAATAACCAACGAGTGGAACTAGCCATCACCCGCCATGCCACTAGCAAGATGACCTCATTCCACTCCCGCCGAGGCCAAGCCAGCGGCAAATGCCAACCCCCCTTTTCCCCGGCCTCGCCATATTACTAGCAAAGACCGGCAAGGGTCATCCGGGTTGGGGGCACCTGCTCCCGCCCCACTTCCAGTTAAAGGCTCCGGACCCCGGAAACCTCCGGGATCCCGCCTCCCCCACCCGCTGCGACAACCCATAACAGATATGCCCCCCGCACTCAACTCAAGAAAAAAGAGAGGGCGGGAGGGTGGGCAGCAACAGACCTGCTCCTTTCGCTGCCCAGCCCGATCAAGAGAGACGCCACGTGCCTCTCACCCCTAACCCCCCCCCCCGAACCGGCGCCTCTCATTGGCTCGCCGAGCTGTCCCTCCTCGGCGAGCCAATGATTTTGAATGATGCCTCCCCGCCTTCGAAGCGCCGCCAGCGATGCAGGGAGCAGGGTCCCCGCGCCGGGCCTTGCGCCCGGTTACTGCCGGCCACCGGGACCCTGCCCCACGGCCTCATCATAACTTTGCACTTGTCCACATTAAATTTCATCTGCCATTTGGATGCCTAATCTTCTAATTTATCAAGATCCTCTTGCAATTTTCCACATTCCTCTTGGGTTTTAACAACTTTGAATAGTTTTGTGTCATCTGCAAATTTGATAACCTCATTCGTTATTCCCATTTCCAGGTCATTTATGAATATGTTAAAAAGCAGCGGACCCAGCACAGATTCCTGGGGTACTCCACTATTTACCTTTCTCCATTGAGAAAATTGGCCATTTAGCCCTATCTTTTGCTTTCTGTCTTTTAACCAGTTCCTGATCCACAATAGCAAACTGCCTCCTATCCCATGACTTTATAATTTTGCCAAAATTCTCTCATGAAGGACCTTGTCAAAGGCTTTCTGAAAGTCCAGATACACTATATCAACTGACTCACCTTTGTCTACCTGTTTATTCAAACCTTCAAAAAAACATAACAGATTAGTAATACAAGATCTTCCTTGTCTAAAGCCATGTTGGCTGTCTCCCATTAAGCCATGACTATCTACATGTTCAGTAATTTTGTTATGATGATTTTCACCATTATTCCCGGCACTAATCTCAGGTTCACCGGTCTGTAGTTTCCCGGATCACCCCTGGAACCCTTTTTAAAAATTGGTGTTACATTGGCCATCCTCCAATCTTCAGGTATTACAGATATTTTAATGATAGTTCAGAGATTACTAATAGTAGGTCTGCAATCTCATATTTCAGTTCTTTCAACACCCTTGGATGTATACCATCCAGTCCAGGTGATTTGTTACTCTTCAGTTTATCAAATAGTTGTAATACATCTTCCAGGTGTATCAATATTTCTTTCAATTCTTTCTCAGCATCTCCTTTAAATACCATTTCAGTCATAGGTAACATTCCTACATCTTCCTCAGTAAAGACCAAAGCAAAGAATTCATTCAGTCTCTCCTCTATGGCCTTGTCCCCACTTAGTGCCCCTTTTACTCCTCTATCATCTTATGATCCAACTGATTCTCTCACAGGCTTTTTGTTACTTGAAAAAGTCTTTATTATGCGTTTTTGCTTCCACAGCAAGCTTCTTCTCAAATTCTCTCTTTGCCTGCCTTATCAATGCCTTGCATCTAACTTGCCAGTACTTGTGTTGTTTCTAGTTTTCGTCATTTGGCTCCTTTTTCCATTTCCTGAAAGATGCTTTTTTGGCAACAGCAGCCTCTCTGAACTCTCCTTTAAACCATGCTTGCAGTTTTTTGGACTTCCTTCCACTTTTCTTAAAGCGTGGAATACAGCTGGTCTGGGCTTCCAAGATAGTATTTTTAAACATCCAAGCTTGATGTAAATCTTTAACCTTTGCAACTGCTCCTTTTAGTTTTTTCTTAACTATTTTCCTCATTTTATCATAGTCTCCCTTTTGAAAGTTAAAAGGTAGTACTGTGGATTTCCTTACCGTTCTTCCTTCATTTATTAAATCAAACGCAATCATGCTATGATCACTATTGCCAAATGGCCCCAACACCCTTATCTCTCGCACCAGATCTTGTGTTCCACTAAGAACTAGGTTCAAAATTGCTTCCCCTTTGGTCGGTTCATAAACCAGCTGCTCCAAGAAGCAGTCATTTATTTAATCTAGAAACCCTATCTCCCTATCATGTCCTGCCGTGACACTGACCCAGTCGATACCGGGGTAATTAAAATCACCCATTATTATTACTGTGTTGCAAATTTTGTTAGCTTTCCTGATTTCTTTGAGCATTTCATCATCCAGTTATTCATTCTGGCCAGATGGTCAATAGTACACCCTCACTGCCATCGCCTTCCCCTTCCCCTTTTTACATGGAATTTCAATCCATAGAGATTCTACAGTGAATTTTGTTTCCTGCAAAACTTTAATCCTTTGTGACTCAATGCCCTCTCTAACATAGAGTGCAATCCCTCATTATGATATAGTTTGGACCCAGGTATCACAGTGTCCCACTGGTTGTCCTCCTTCTACCATGTCTCTGGGATACCAATCATATCTAACCTCTCATTTATGCTATATATCTAACTCTCCCATCTTATTTTTTAGACTTTTAGCATTTGCATGCAAGCATTTTAGAGGCTGCATTATATTCATATTTATCTGGCTGTCGGTAGGCAGGGGTAATTTGGAATCTTTAAGCTCTGTCTGCTCTATACTCAAGGGCATTTGGGCTACTTTTATCTTTATTGGAACCTCTCTACTGATATGCCCTAACTTCAGTCTTTTGCTAGTATCCTTCATATACTATGTTACTATGTCTAACCTTGAATATTGTCATAATTTCCTTATGCTTCATTCCAGACTTCACTGGGAGCCAGTGTAACTGGATTAACATGTGACATGGGAATATCTGCTTTGTTTGAATAGCAATCTTGCTGCTGAATGTTGCATCATTTGCAAAGGTCTCAACATGGAAAATGGCAATCCCTGTACAATAATATTGCAATAATCGAATACAGGTTGAAATAACGCTTAAAAAATTGACCTAAAAATCATCTTCATGCAGTAGAGGTTGAGATGGCATAATAATTGAATTCTGTAAAAGGCAGCCTTCACAATGCAATTAACATGAGAATGGAATGCTAATTTGTGGCCCAAGATAATGCCTGGGTTATGCACCTCAGGCTTAATTAGTAACTCAATACTGTCCATATTAAAAGCTGCTAGAGGACAATATGCAGTATCCGGGGTCACCACTAGCAACTCTTTTAATAATGGATGCACACTTGCCTTTTTAAGCCTCTTTAGCATCATACCTTAATATAGTGATGCATTAATAAGAGGTCCTCTCGAACCTCTTGTTGGGCAAGAATATAGTTATATTTAAGCACATGATTACATTACTAATTTCCTCCATTTTAATTTATGAAAATACTCCCTCTCCCCTCCAAGTTATAGGAGTGTTACAAGGGCTAAAACTAGGGATAGTCCTGATTAGTCCCTCTGGCTGCATTTTTGTATCTAAGTATTGAGCATGCACCTCAGGATCCAATGCAGAATCATGACTAATTGACTTTGGCATTATTACCAAAAAGCCAACTATTTCAAATAACTCATATGGTTGCTACAAAGAATGTTGGAATTTACAAGAAATATAATTCCACTTTCTATCATCAATCATCTTTCCATAAGTCTCAATGCAAATCCACATCCACTTACTTCGTGAAGTTCTACTTCTCCTGCAAGCCACTGGACTGAATAGGTTCTACTACAGGAAAGAAGTCAGGGGTCCTAGTGCAGGTATTCCTCATTCCCCAAAAGACTGGAGGATTACATTCCATCTTGGACTTTAGTGACTTCAACTTATTTCTTTGCAAAGAGAAGTTCAAAATGAACATTCTTCTCTCCCTGATTAGAAGGGATTCTAACGTATCTACGCACATATACCAATTTATGCCAAATTCAGAAAGTATCATTATTTCATTCTGCAAACCAACTATTGCCAATACAAGCATTTGACCTAGCCTCATTCCCCAAGATTTTTACCAAATATCTGGTGATTGTAGTAGCTCACCTCTATAAAGCAGGCATATCTAGTTTGTCCATACTTCGAAAATGGCTGCTGCCAGCTATCTCCTTCAGGAACATAATTTATGTCCTTCATAATGTTGGCCTTTACATCAACTGTGAAAAATCAACCCTTCAGCTACCTTTCTAGACATGGTGCAAGCAAAAGCTTATCTTCTGCAAAACAGAACACAAAAGCTAATGCACTGTTTCTAAAATGTTCAGTGCTACCCCTGTGTCACAGCCAGACCTACTTGCAAATGTTAGATCATATGGCTGCTGCAGTGCATGTTGTGCCTTTTTGCTTGCCTCAGAATAAGAAAGCCACAATTGGAGCTTAAATTCCAGTGAAATCAGTGTACCCATCCTCTAGCAACCAGAGTGTTTCTGTTTACTTCACTTCAGGCTATGTTACAATGGTGGACATCTGAAATCAACTTGATCAAAGAGTTTCCCTTCTACACTACTGGAACATTGTTGTGTCCTAACAGATACGCCCAACATTGGGAAACTCACCTTGACTCTCAATTCAAGGAGTGTGGTCAAAAGCTGAAGGAACGTGTACATTGATTGGAACTGAGAGTAATATTGTACTCTCTTTGAGTATTTATTCATGTTCTTCAGGATCCATCGATGATTCAGATATACAGTTGGGATGCCATGTTTAATTTAATTTAATTTTGCATTTATATTCCACTTAACCAATACAGCTCAAGATGGATTACAACTAAATTCACAATGCATAGTATAACTACAAAATTATTAAAATAAATCTTATCAGTGAAATAATACATATGATAAATAATACAATATAACAACATCTGAACCAAAATAATATAATAAAATAGCTGGATCTAGCACTATAACAAGAATAATAAAAAAGAAAGTAGATAATGCTCAGCCACTACTTGGTCAATAATTTAAAATTCTCAAAAAGCTCTATTATTCAATGCACCCATCTTAATTGCATCTAATGACGGATGTACTGGTCAGAAAATGGATTTGGCCCCTTCTTAATGCTTATTCTCCTATCCTTCCATATTCTAATATGAAAAACTTGTAGAAGTTTCAAAGAAGGTCCAGCATACTGATTTTCGTAGCAGCATGCTGACCTTGTCAAAAGTAGTTTCTTCTACTCGAATGATTTTCATTTCTTCCTTTATACAGGCACCAAACCTTCCCAACCTTTAATGCAGAATGGGGATTCCCTTCTTTATCCCATCCCCAAGTCATAAGCTCTGACTGTGTGGAAATTGTGCAGTACTTAGTTGCTTTCTTGGGTCTACCACTTCCAATTCAAGAATGTCTTCCATTAGATGATGATATGCATTTAAATGGAAAAGATTTCAGTCTGGTGTTCAACAAACTGTCAAGACCCCTTCAGTGTCCTCCCAAATACTATACTGCAGTATCTAGATCAGTGATGGCTAACCTTTTTGAGCCCGAGTGCCCAAACTGCCGCACAAAACCAAAGAATTTCCTCAAAGTGCCAGCACGTCATTTGCATAAGTGGTCTTATTTGCATAAATATTTGCATAATGTTACCATACACTAACTTTTAGTAAACATGTCTCTTAATGAGTGTATGGATAAAGAAAGACTAAAAGATTTCTACATTACTATAATCCAGTGCCAACCGCCAGGCACATTAGGAACTACTACAAACGCTGCCCATTTAGAACCCATAGCAAACCCGCCGTATCCTGACAGCATTACCAGGACTCACAAAGCACCATACCCTACCTATCAAAAGGCAACACTGCAAATATTAAACCAATACATTTCAGTGAATACTGGGGAAAGAGAACAAGTGGCAACGTCAAATAGGAATTTCCTCTTGTACCAAACAAAGCGCAGATGTTAATGATGCACATTTCCCAGAGCTGACATATTCCAGTTAATAAATTCAAAATAAAGAGATATCTTTCTACCTTTTGTGCATTTTTTTTCAGTTGCAATTGGTCCAGCCATTTTCTTCTGGTTTCTTCATGTTTTCTGCTAACTCTCCATCGTCTGCTGTCCATTTGTCCTTTCTTCTCTCTTCTAGTTTTTTTTCCATTCTCTCTCTCTCTACATCGGCTTTAACATACTAATCTTTCTCCTTTTGCTCTTTCCTCATTCCTATTTCATCCACACAAATTTTACCCCTCCATCCTCAATCCCCAATTACTCTCCCAATACCTGGCCAATTGTAGATTTTTCATCCCTCCTACACAAAATATTTTTCCCCTCTCCATTTTACTCTCCCAGCCCCATCCCATTCTAATCCTCCCCCAACATCAGCTCCCTTCTAGTTCCAGTCTCACCCAGCATCCATTCCCTTCTTCAAGCCCCCCACTTCCCCTCAGCCCATTTCCATTCCAAGCCCCGTCCCCATCAGCTATTTGCAGTTCAAGCCCCCCACTTCCCCTCAGCCCATTTCCATTCCAAGCCCCATCCCCAACAGCTATTTGCAGTTCAAGCCCCCTTCCACTCAGCCCATTTCCAGTCCTAGCAACCCCCCCAACCCATTACCAGTCCTAGCCCCCCATAGCCCACTCCCAGTCCTAATCCCACCAGCCCATTTCCAGTCCTAACCTCCCCATCAGCCCACTCCCAGTCCTAATCCCCATCACTCAATTTTTAGTTTAAGCCCCCCCAGCGCCCATCACCACTCCTAACCCCCCCAGCGCCCATCACCACTCCTACCCCCCCAGCCCAGCGCCCATCACCACTCCTAACCCCCCCCAGCCAGCCCAGTGTCCATCACCACTCCTAACCCCCCCCCCCCAGTGCCCAACACCACTCCTAAACCCCCCCCCCACAGCACATCACTACTACTAACAACCCCCAGCCCTGCCCAGCCCAGCCAATCAATACTCCTAACCCCCCCCCAGCCCATCACCACTCCTAACCCCCCAGCCCAGCCCAGCCCATCACCACTCCTAACCCCCCCTACAGCCCATCACCACTCCTAACCCCCCCAGCCAATCCCAGCCCTGCCCATCACCACTACTAACCCCCCCCAGCCCACCCCAGCCCAGCCCAGCCAATCACCAATCCTAACCCCCACCCCCCCAGCCCAGCCCAGCCCAGGGAAAATTAAAAAAAGAAAAGAAAACCTGTCTACTGCCGCTGTCGGGGCCGCCGCGGCAGAATCGAGCGTGCCGCGGGGCCCCCCTGTACCCACCCCGCAGATCCTGCCCGCCCCCTAGCAGCACACGCTTTGGGCCTGCAGTCAGACGCGCCGGCTTGCAGAGCGCGAGGGAAGAGTTCCCTCGCTGCTCTGTTAAGCCCGCGGGGGCTGATGGGAAGTTCCCATCAGCCCCCGCGGGCTTAACGGAGTCGCGAAAGGGAAACTCTTCCCTTCGCGCTCTGGAAGCCGGCGCGTCTGACTGTAGCTCCAAAGAGAGAGCTGCTACGGGGAGGGCAGGATCTGCCGGGGACAGGGGGCCCCGCGGCACGCTCGATTCTGCCGCGGCGGCCCCGACAGCGGCAGCAGACAGGGTTTTTTTTTTTTTTTCGATTGCGGACCTTCCCGCGTGCCAGCTGCAAGGCCTTCGCGTGCCACAGCTGGCACGCGTGCCATAGGTTCGCCATCGCTGATCTAGATCATCTTTATCACTAAAGACAGCAAATGTCTTTTATCAATGTATATCTCAGCACACTCTCAGTCTATTATGTCCTCATAAATGAAACCTTGGCTTTCTGGTATCCACTCCTGATCAACAACTGGGGGGGCTTCTTCACGTCAAATCATCAGTACAGAAGCCTGTGCTATGGGACTTGAGTGTCATCCTTGCTCTCTCATGAATCTACTATTTGAGCCCATGGAATACTTGTCTTCCAAAAACCTGACCTAGAAAGCACGGCTTACTTAAGCTAGAAGAATTAGTGAACTTTAAACTTTAGTCACTTATGAACACTGTTCCCTCTAAGCTGTGCGCGTGTGCGCACGCACACACCTCGCCAAGAGAGCGCATATACTTTACAACAGAGCGCACAAAAATTATGGCTCTGATTTTGATAGAAAACAACACAGACGTCTTAAAATTTAAAAGTTATGATTGTAATTACTAGAAATTTCCCACTTCATTTAGTAATCATCTATTTTCATTTAATTTGATTAAAATCAATGTGGTGTACATACTGTATTCTGACGTGTAGTCAAATTTTAAAGTATATAACTCAGAGTGTCGTTATGTGGCGCACAAAAATGTAACCTTCCTTCAAAAGCTGCACACAGCTGATATTTTATGCGCACACAGCCTACAGAAAATTAGAGGGAACATTGCTTATGAACCTTACACTCAGTTTCATTATAATAAAGTGATACTACCTGCTCATCCTAAATTCCTGCCAAAACTGGTAGCATCTTTTTATGTGACTGAAGAATTCCCTATATTGTATTCTAAATCACAAAGGAATCAACTCAAGAAGTACCTCCATACTCTGGACAGCAAATAGGCTATCCCTTATCATCCTACTAGAGCAGTCCAAGTGAATAGGTTATGCTCCTGAGCCAGCAGGTGGAGGCAGACCAGAAGAACTTTCAGTGAAGTCATCACTTGTATATACATTTGTGCAGCAAGGGGCCTCAGAGAGGAATTGGTAAGTCTGGGACCAGGCCC
Source organism: Ichthyophis bannanicus (assembly GCA_033557465.1). Taxonomy (NCBI): domain Eukaryota; kingdom Metazoa; phylum Chordata; class Amphibia; order Gymnophiona; family Ichthyophiidae; genus Ichthyophis; species Ichthyophis bannanicus. Next base: position 220,342,915 of record CM066039.1, on the reverse strand, counting down.
TATCGTTCTCTCTCACTGTCCTATTTCTGCATGTTCTGTTTATTTTTCCCTATTTTTAAAAAAATGTGTCTTATTTCTTTTTTTGGCTCTCTGTCTTTGCTGCTTGAATAAAGCATCTTAACTCCTCCCACTCCTTTCAGGCAGACGACTTTCCCAGGCTTGTGTGGGCAGCCCTTCTTGGGGTTTTCTGGCCAGCTTGAAGGTGCAGGGATTCTCTTGCCAATCAGGAGTTCCTTTTTCACTGCAGTTTTCTGTTGGGATTTTTCCTTTGTGGTTTTTTTTATTTTGACATGTTTGTGGGTTGCCACAATGCCAGGTGCATGTAAGTGTGCTGCTTGCAGTTTATGTTGAGTTCCACAGCTAGCTCTTTTTGCCACAAATGCAATTGAGAAGCCTCAGAGCACATTTTTTCAGCAATTTAGGGACCCTCCATGGTTGGCGCCCGATGCTGATTTTTGCTGCTTCTAACACCTCTTCCACAATTTTCCCTTTGATGAGAATGGTGACCATCTCGGATGGCCACAAGTCCTAGCTGAAGGGGAATGTGGTAAGGCAGCTGCAGGTTCAAGGACCTGTTCTCAGCCAGCTTTGAGCAGCAGCTTCTGAAACAACTCATGGGATGTTTTCAGTCTCTGGTAGTTGCATGGCAGGCCTCCTTGCAGGGATCGGTATCCTTGACATGTGTTATGGGGCATTTGGGGTCCTCTAGTGGCAAGGGGCTTGAACACCCCATCCTTCATTATCTCCTGTTTGAGAACCCAGCCCTGTACTTCTTGGGAGGGAGGCTGGAGAGAAGAGGAGGACTATCTGTTTTCAACAAGTGAGTTACTAGAAGAAGGGGAGCTACCTCTGGTGGAGGGAGAAGATCTGTTAGTGATCTGTCTTTTTCACAGGGAGGGTTTTTCCACCCTTTTCAGGATGCCATGATGGTTCTGTGTATTACAGAGCCCCCTCCAGTGAAGGTTTCAAAATTGGACCCTATCCTCGAAGGATTACGGTATCCCTCTAGCTTCTTTCCCCTCCTGGAGTCCTTGCAAAAGCTCATGTTCTCTCAAAGAGAGACTGCAGAACTGGGGCTGATGGGTACTACAGTCCTGACTTGGCTGTATCCTCTATGCCAAGGGGAGATGGAACAACGTTTTGGGCTCTCTGAGGTAGATGTTCTTGTCAGGGCAGTGACAAAGTGCACAACCATTGTTGTGGGAGGTGGTGGTGTGCCAAAGGAGACTCATGATAGTAGGGTGAAATCCCTCCTCATAGAATGCCTTCACAGCTTTGGCATTGGGAGCTCAGGCAGCATTTTGTGTAACCAGAGTGCTCTTACCCTAGATCAAATAATTGCCAGTCAGCCAGGAAGTAGCAAGACTGGAGAGCAGAGCATCATTTGTGGTGGATGCCTTACAATTTGATCAGGACCTTTCTAAGTCCATAGTGGCAGCTGTGATGGTCCACTCTGGCTCTGGAATTGGTCTGTTGATGACACATTCAAGCTGCGACTGAGCAGGTTCCCTTTTAAGGGCAGGTTGTTCTTTCGAGAGAACCTGGAGGAGCTAGTGAAAGACCTTGGTGAGGCTCGTCCACAGAGGCTCCCAGAAGATAGGCTCAGAGGTTCCAGGATTCCTCACGCAGGGCTCAGCAAAGAGCTTGGGGCAGTTCCAGAAAAGGTTATGGAACAGCCTAATTCTTATATGGGTCTAAACCCAAGAAGAGTCAGTCCTTTCAGGGATCCAAATGACCTTCGGAGCTGGTAAACCCTCACGGAGTGAGATCTGGCTGGTCCCTTCTGAGGGTAGGCAGTCCAGGGGAGGTATTTTACTCAGGAATAGACCTGCATCACATCAGACTAAGGATTTCTTAAAAAGGGGCATGTGCTGGAGTTTTCAGAGCCTCTTCAGACACTTTTATAAGAACATAAGGTCCATCAAGCCCAGTATCCTGTTTCCCACAGTGGACAATCCAGGTCACAAGTACCTAGCAGTTTCCCAAAAAGTCACACAGGTTCCGCAATGCTTGTATTGGAGCAAGCAGTGGTTTTCCCAGGTCCTCTTTAATAATGGCTTATTTATGTTTCCTCTGTGAACTTGTCCAAACCTTTATTAAACCCAGCTACACTAACAGCTTTTACTATATCCTCTAGTAACAAATTCCAGAGTTTGATTGCGTGTTGAGTGAAAACATATTTTCTCATATCAGTCTTAAATGGGTTACACTGTAGCTTCGTTGCATGTCCCTTAGTCTTTCTACTTTTTGATTCTATAAACAATTGATCTACATTCACCCATTCCACTCCATTCATAAATTTATATCCTCTATCATATCTCCCCTCAGCCATCTATTTTCCAGGTTGAAGAGCCAAAACCTTTTAAGCCTGCCCTCATAGGAGTATCCTTCCATCCCCTTTGCCATTTTGGTGGCTATTCTCTGTACCTTTTCTAATTCCGCTATATCCTTTTTAAGATATGGTGACCAGAATTGCACGCAATATTCAAGGTGTGGTCGCACAATGGAACGATACAGTGGCATTATAATATCCTTTGTTTTATTCTGCATTCCTTTCCTTATGATTTCTAGCATTCTATTTGCCTTCTTGGCCACTGCTGCACACTGGGCGGAGGGTTTCAAGGTGTTATCCACGATAATGCCTAAATCTTTTTCCCAGGTGGTGGTTCCTAATGTGGAACTTTGCATCGTGTAACCATAGTTTGGTTGTTCTTTCCTAGGTGCATAACTTTGCATTTATCCACATTGCATTTTATCTGCCATTTGAACATCCAGTCTTCCAGTTTATCTTCTTGCAATTTTTCACAATCCCTTTGGGTTTTACCAACTTTGAATAATTTTGAGTCATCTGCAAATTTGACTACCTCATTCATTATTCCTATTTCCAGGTCATTTATGAATATGTTAAAAAGCAGCGGACCCAGCACAGATCCCCCCCACCCCACTCTTCACCTTTCTCCATTGGGAAAATTGGCCATTTAGCCCTATTCTTTGCTTTCTATCTTTTAACCAGCTCCTGATCCAGAATAGTACACTGCCTCCTATTCCATGACTTTTTAATTTCATCAAGTATCTCATGAGGGACCTTGTCAAAGGCTTTCTGAAAATACAGATATACTATATCAACCAGCTCACCTTTGTCTACCTGTTTTTACACAACTTCAAAAAAATATAACAGATTAGTAAGACAAGACCTTCCTTGGCTAAAGCCATGTTGGCTTTCTCCCATTAAATCATGACTATCTACATGTTCAGTAATTTTGTTCTTTATAATGGTTTCTATTATTTTGTCTGGTACTGACATCAGGCTCACTGGTCTGTAGTTTCCCAGATCATCCCTGGAACCCTTTTCAAAAATTGGAGTTACATTGGCCATTTGCCGAGGTATTACAGATGATGTTAATGGTAGTTCACAGATTACTAATAGTAGGTCTGTAAGCTTATATTTCAGTTCTTTCAACACCCTTGGATGTATACCATTCAGTACAGGTGATTTTCTACTCTTTAGTTTACCAAATAGTTGTAATACATCTTCCCGGTTTATCGATATTTCTTTCAGTTCTTCCAATGCATCACCTTTAAATACCATTTCAGTCATGGGTATCTTCCCTATATCTTTTTCAGTTAAGACCAATGCAAAGAATTCATTCTGTCTCTCTGCTATGGCCTGGTCCCTTCTTAGTGCCTCTGTTACCCCTCTATCATCTAATGATCCAACTGACTCGCGGTTTTTTTGCTGTAAATGTATTTGAAAAAGTTTTTATTATGTGTCCTTACTTCCACAGCAAGCTTTTTTTCAAATTTTCTCTTTGCCTGCCTTATCAATGCTTTGCATCTAACTTGCCAATGCTTATGTTGTTTCCAGCTTTCATCATTTGGCTCATTTTTCCATTTCCTGAAAGATGCTTTTTTGGCTACAACAGTTTCTTTGACTTCACCTTTAAACTATGGCAGATTTTTAGTCTTCTTTCCACTTTTCATAAAGCATGGAATACAGCTGGTCTGGGCTTCCAAGATAGTATTTTCATACAACATCCATGTATGATGTAAATCTTAAACCTTTGCAGCTGCTCCTTTTGTTTTTTCTTAACTATTTTCTCCTTTTTATCATAGTCTCCCTTTTGAAAGTTAAAAGGTAGTACTGTGGATTTCCTTGCTGCCTTTCCTCCATTTATTAAATCATGCTATCATCATTATTGCCAAGTGGCCCCAATACCCTTATCTCTTGCACCAGATCTTGTGTTCCACTAAGGCAGGGGTCTCAAACACGCGGCCCGCGGGCCGCATGCGGCCCGCGAGACAACTTTGTGCGGCCCGCGACGGCGGAAAACCAAAAATCCCCCAAAACCCTGGTTTCTGCTGCTGCCGTTGCCGCCGTGGCAGCAGCAGAATCAATTGTTAAATTAAAAAAAAAAACTGACTTCTGCTGCTCAAGCAGCTGTCCTGCGGCCCCTTTCCCTCTGCCCGGAGATCCGACTCTGCTCTCAGCGGCGTGCTTTTCAAGCCGCGAAGAGAGTATTCCCCTCTCGCGCGGCTTGAAAAACCGCGCGAGAGGGGAATACTCTCGTCGCGGCTTGGAAAGCACGCCGCTGAGAGCCGAGTCGGATCTCCGGGCAGAGGGGAAGGGGCCGCAGGACAGCTGCTTGAGCGGCAGTAGTCAGTTTTTTTTTTAATTTGACAATTGATTCTGCTGCTGCCACGGCGGCAACGGCAGCAGCAGAAGCCAGGGTTTTGGGGTTTTTTTTGTTGGCCGGTAATGAGCTATGGAGGGGCTGACTGAACTGGAAGTGGGCTATTGGGAGAGGGGGGAGGGGGGGGGTTTATGACTGGTAATGGGCGGGGGGGGGGGGTTATAACATGTAATGGGCTATTGTGGGGGCTAGGAAATGAAAATGGCAGATGGGGGTTAGGACTGGAAGTGGGCTATTGGCAGGGGGGGTTATGACTGGTAATGGGCTGGGGGGGGGTTATAACTAGTAATGGGCTATGGTGGGGGCTAGGACTGGAACTGGGCAGATGGGGGTTAGGACTGGAAGTGGGCTATTGGCAGGGGGGTTATGACTGGTAATGGGCTGGGGGGGTTATGACTGGTCAGGGGCTACGGCGGGGGCTAGGCCTGGAAATGGGCCGAGGGGGGTTAGGACTGGAAGTGGGCTATTGGCAGGGGGGGGTTATGATTGGTAATGGGCTATGGTGGGGGCTAGGACTGAAAATGGGGTGATGGGGGATACGACTGCAAGTGGGCTATGGGGGGGACTAGGACTGGTAATGGGCTATGGGGGGGGTAAGACTGAAAATGGGGTGATGGGGGATACGACTGCAAGTGGGCTATGGGGGGGACTAGGACTGGTAATGGGCTATGGGGGGGGGTAAGACTGGAAGTGCGCTATGGGGAGGTTAGGACTGGTTATGGGCTATGGGGGGTCTAGGACTGGTAATGGGCTGGGGGGGTTGCTAGGACTGGAAATGGGCTGAGCGGAAGGGGGGCTTGAACTGCAAATGGCTGATGGGGAGGGGGGCTTGGAATGGAAATGGGCTGTGAGGGGAGGGAGCTAGGATTGGAAATGGGCTGATGGGGGGCTAGGATTGGAAATGGGCTGATGGTGAGGCTAGGATAGGACTGGAAATGGACTGATGCAGGGACTAGAAAGGAGCAGATGCTGGGTGGGGCTGGAACTAGAAGGGAGCTGATGTTGGGGGAGGATTAGAATGGGATGGAGCTGGGAAAGTGAAATGGAGAGGGGAAAAATATTTTGTCTGGAAGAGAAGACAAATCTACAATTGGCCAGGTATTGGGAGAGTAAGTGGGGATTGAGGATGGAGGGGTAAAATTTGAGTGGATGAAATAGGAATGAGGAAAGAACAAAAGGAGAAAGATTAGTATGTTAAAGCAGATGTAGAGAGAGAGAATGGAAAAAAACTAGAAGAGAGAAGAAAGGACAAATGGACAGCAGACGATGGAGATAGCAGAAGACACGAAGAAACCAGAAGTGGCTGGAGCAATTGCAACTGAAAAAAAATGCACAAAAGGTAGAAAAATATCTCTTTATTTTGAATTTATTAACTGGAATATGTCAGCTCTGGGAAATGTGCATCATTAATGTCTGTGCTTTGGTACAAGAAATTATTTATAGTTTTATTTCTACAGTGCTGAGGTATTCTGTGTAATTCCTATTTGACATTGCTACTTGTTCTCTTTTCCCAGTAGGTCATGTATTGTTCTCTGAAATGTATTGATTTAATATTTGCAGTGTTGCCTTTTGATAGGTAGGGTCTGGTGCTTTGTGAGTCCTGGTAGTAGTGCTGTTATGATACGGGGGGTTTGCTATGGGTTCCAAATGGGCAGTGTTAGTAGTAGTTCCTAATGTGCCTGGCGGTTGGCACTGGATTATAGTAATATAGAAATTTTCTAGTCTTTCTTTATCCATGCACTCATTATGCAACATTATGCAAATATTTATGCAAATGAGGCCCCTTATGCAAATGAGGCCCGTGTCTTATGCGGCCCCCGGGTTACTTTACAAGTCCTCATTCGGCCCTCAAAGCAATTTGAGTTTGAGACCCCTGGCCTAGAAATTAACCGTTTGGGCACCTTCCCTTCTGACATTAACTGTTCTATTCCTGCCTCCGGCTGTTTTAACTCCTTCCTTATATCTGGCCTCTGCAGGAAATAGTAGACTTATGCGTATGCATAATAATCTTTGTGTTCTACATTATATCTTCCACACAATCTTTCAAAAGTCAACACTGTATTGTCCTCTTTTAGAAACCGGCCTAGTCTTTGCAGCCTTGTTGTCCTCCATTCCTGAAATTCTCCTCCCTGCAACCCTGGTGGAAATTCCAACAATCCCGTTATGAAGGTTCTCCTAGAATATTTCCTATTCCCCAAACGTTTGTTTCTTACTTCCCTCCATGTATCCTTCATCACTGCTTTAAAGGGATTTCCATCCTCTCCCCTTTCTTTACCTAGGTGTGGATTCCACATCCACGCCTCCAGATTTTCATTTCCCTCCCTTTCCATTTGCACCCATTGAGGTACCTCTCCTATGCGTCTACTCACCACCAATGCTCATTTGTGCTATATGTGGCACCCCCAAACCTCCTTATTCCCTGGGCATAAACATCACTTTCCGAGATACTTTGGGAATTTTCCCTCCCCAAATAAATTGAAAGATTTGATTCTGGATCTTTTTTTAGCATCCCCCTTGGGACTCTGCAAGGCAGGGAGGCCAATAAAAACAGCACCCTAGGTAAAACATTCATCTTAATAGCAGCTATACGCCCCATCCACGTTAAATCCAACCCCTTCCATTTTTGTAGGTTCGGACTAATTGCCTGAATTAACGGTACATAATTCCATTCCACTAACCGCTCTACTTCTCTTCCCAATTGAATGTCAAGGTACCGAAAGCTTTGCTGGATGCACTTAAAGGGGAATGAATCTTGTAACCGTCTTTCCAACTCTTCCAGGAGATTTACCCCCATAATTTCTGATTTACTGATATTTATCTTATACCCCGTTGCTTCACTATACTGTCTAATCTCCTGCATGAGGACTGGCAAAGAGGTAAACGGATCTCTAACTGTAAAAATGACATCATCGGCAAACAGCGCCACCTTTGATTCCTTCTCCCCCATCTGTATCCCTCTTATGTCTTTTGAATTACCTCTGCCAAGGGCTCTATGACTAGTGCAAACAACAGGGGTGACAAAGGGCACCCCTGCCTTGTGCCCCTCTGCAACTCTATAGTTTCCGAGTAGCTCCCATTCACTCTAATAAGGGCTTTTGGATGTGCATATAGTGCTTTAATCCAGTCTCGAAAATGTGGGCCTGTACCCATATCCTCTAATACTTTATACATAAAAGGCCACTCCACCCTATCAAATGCTTTTTCTGCATCTACCATGACCATAACTGCCTTCTGGCCCTCTTTTTGTGTATGAGGTTATCAATCTTCCTAATGTTATCTCCACCCAACCTGCCCTTCTCAAATCCAGTTTGATCTTTATGGATTAAGTTTGGCAATACCTCCTGCAATCTATTTGCCAATATTTTTGCATCTATGTTAATTAAAGAAATCGGCCTATACGACCCACACACTGTAGGATCTTTCCCCAGCTTTGGCAATATAGTTACTCCCGCTTCCTCTATAGAGCTCGGTATTTTTTCCCAATTAGAATGTCGTTAAAGACTTCGACCTTTAAGGGTTGTACCTGGGGTCTGGAAAACTTTATAGAATTTAACTGTCAATCCATCCAGCCCTGGGGCTTTCCCATCTCTGAGCTCCCTAATGACTGCTGTAATTTCTGCCCCACTTATGAGTTTGTCTAACCTTCCTACCTCCTCGCTGCTTATTTTCTTCAAATTACACTCCTTCAAATATTGTGGATTCTTTTTCTCCCCTTCTTGCACCTCACTACAATAAAGGGTCCTATAATATTCTAAATTCGGCATATCATGTCTCATCTATGCAGACGATGTGCTGATGTTTATTCCCATCAACGTCACTCTCCCAGACTACACAGCCTTAGTTAATTGCTTCAACGCAATAACAGACTGGCTCCTCAACCAGAACATATGAATAAATTTCAAAAAAACTGAGGTCCTGATCGTCACAAAAAACAAAGGCTTTACACCCCCTGCGACCCTAAAAGTAAGAGATGCGGAGCTTCCAGTCAAGCCCACCATACGCTACCTTGGTGTAACATTGGATCAACAGCTAGACTTCAAGGAGCACATAAGCCGTACTGTAAAGGCCATCTACTACAAGATCAGGACCCTTCGACACCTGAGACCCATGTTGGATCCTGATAACTTCCGTACAATATTCCAAGCACTAGTCACACCCCATTTTGACTACGCAAATATTATACTCCACGGCCTCCCCGAGAACACACTAACCCCCCAAAATTAGTTATGAATGCCGCTGCCCGCGTATTGTCTGGAGCTTCAAAGAGAGACCACATAACCCCCATCCTAAGGGACCTACACTGGCTCCCGATAAGTTGCAGAATCTCATATAAAGCCCTCCTCATTACCTTCAAGTCCATTATTAAAATAGCTCCTTCCTCAATCTCAACTCTTCTCACTCACACCCCCAACAATAGACCTAGGAGATCATTAGCTGCCAACACTCTAGTTATTCCAAGAGAATCCACTAAATGGGCACAATCAACTAAGAATCGAGCATTCACGTCCTTCGTCCCCAGATGCTGGAACAGCCTCCCACCCAGCATCAGATCAATTAGAGACCTCATGCAATTCAGAAAGGCCCTCAAGCATCACCTGTTCCTTATGCACTACTCACAACTCAACAATGCCTCCCCCCCCTCCTCCCCTTAACCCAACCCCTCATCATGATCTACACAATAGGTAACCAACAGAGCATGTAATACTGACCATTGAACAACTGTTTTCAATTGTTCTACCTCTTGATGTATATTATTGTGAATAGAATACCCACATTGTAAATAGTATACCAACCCTGTATAAATTGTACATAGTTTTCCCCAGTTCTAGTCCTAGTTACTATCCCTGTTATGTTAATCTCAGGACAGACCCTACTGTCCGAGAGTCATTTTTGTTATTTGTAAACCGCACTGATAATAAAGAGTGCGGTATAGAAGAACTGTTAAATAAATAAATAAATACATATTTCCTTTATCTTTGTAGCATCATACTCCAGCTCACCCCTTTTATTTCTTATGCAGCTTATCACCCCCTGCTGTTTCCATGCTTTAAGTCTACTAGCCAACACTTTCCCAGCCGTGTTCCCGCCTTCTATGTATGCCTGTTTTAGCACATTCAATTCATGTGCCGTAACACTGGCTCTCAACCTCCCCAACTCCACTCGCAACTATGTCAGAGCCTCCAACATTGCCGGGTTGCAGTCACTCTGGTAGCTCAGTTCTAACTCCCTTATTCTCTTTAATAATTCCTGCTCTGCCTTTTCTCTCACCTTTTTTGCTTTCACCGCCAAGCCTAGCATATGACCTCGCATTACTGCTTTAAACCCATCCCACACAGTCCTGGAAGATACTTCCCCTTGATTGTTAAAATGAATATACTCCTTTATATTCTTCCTAATACTTTCTACGTTATCCGTGTCCTCCAATATACAATCATTAAGCCGCCAGAATTTTAAACCCTCCTCCCTAGTCCCCAAACCAAAGATTATTTTTTATTTATTTATTTATTTTTTATTTATTTAACATATATTTATAACCCGCAACTTCCAGAGTTCAGTTGCGGTTCACAATAAAACAACATTCCACATAGCATAAGCTTAGTTTTACATCGAACATTTTTGTAACAATAAAAGTAATGGGTAACAGCTTGAACTACTGCAAAATAGCAAAACTGGCTTTTATTATTATTGAAACTGGGGCATGATCTTTCCAGGTTATGGACCCATGCTCTATTCCTTTCAGCTTCGTAATCCATCCACCACTCACCCACACCATATTGATTCTACTGTATGTTTCATGGGGCTTTGAAAAAAATGTGTATCCCCTCCGTCCTGGATTTCTACACCACCAGACATCGATGAATCCTACCCTTTCCTTCATACACTGAAGGCTCTTACTCGCTACCCTCCCCCCCAGACTTCTCCCTCCACTGGAATCTAAGCATGGATTGACTGTTAGATTATAATCCCCCCTAATATTATGGGAGCATTACCCATCTTTTCTAACTCAAGCATCAAGGTCTCATAAAATTTTTTCTGTTCCTCATTGGGTCCATACAAGCTTATTACCCATCTCTCTTCCTTCCCCACCTTCAAGCGAACCCCCACCCATCGTCCTTTTATATCCCTGCATTCTCCCACCACTTGTTCTTTAACCTTCTCTCCCAACAGAATACCTACCCCTCCTTTCCGTGGTTCTGCTCTTTCCCGCCAGTATGACATAGAGGTACTTCCTTGTTTGCAATAACTGTTCTTGCCTCACTTTTAAATGTGTTTCCTGTATGCACAAAATTTCAGCCTGTTGCCTTATATTCTCTTTTTCCAGTAGCTTCCTCTTTGGCCATGTGCGGAGGCTCTTCACATTTATGGCAGTGATTTTTAGGGTTTGTTCTTGCTTTAGTTGTTGTACTCCCTTCTCCCACCGTCTCACCCCCTCCCCACTTCCCCTACCCTACCTTCCCGATTCTTATCTATCCCCTCACCCCCTTCCCCCCCTTCCACCCTTCCCCTCTCCACCCACCTCCCCCTCCTACTGGGGGTCTCCCCTGGAGTAGTGATCCCCATCCAGAATGGTCTGCGGGTCTCCCCCCCTTATCTTTTTTTTCCTTCCCTTTTCCCCCATTCCCACCTAGTAATTTCCATGCAGCCCTTTATCTTATTCCCTTCCCACCCTTTTCCCCCTTCCTCCCTGCCCCCCCCTCATTACATACCAATTCACAATGACATTAACAACCGTGCTTATATACTAATCTGGACTTTCAGAAAGCCTTTGACAAGGTCCCTCATCAGAGACTTTTGGCAAAACTAAGGAGTCATGGGATAGGAGGCAGTGTACTACTGTGGATCAGGAACTGGTTAAAAGATAGAAAGCAGAGGGTAGGGCTAAATGGCCAATTTTCCCAATGGAGAAAGGTGAATAGTGGTGTACTCCAGGGATCTGTGCTGGGTCTGCTGCTTTTTGACATATTCATAAATGACCTGGAAAGTGGAATAACGAGTGAGGTTATCAAATTTGCAGATGACACAAAACTATTTCAAGTTGTTAAAACCCAAGAGAATTGTGGAAAATTGCAAGAGGATCTTGTTAAATTGGAAGACTGAGCATCAAAATGGCAGATGAAATTTAATGTGGACAAGTGCAAAGTTATGCACCTAGGAAAGAACAACCCAAACTATGGTTACACGATGCAAGGTTCCACATTAGGAACCACCACCCAGGAAAAAGATTTAGGCGTCATTGTGGATAACATGTTAAAACCTTCGGCCCAGTGTGCAGCGGCGGCCAAGAGAGCAAATATAATGCTAGGTATCATAAGGAAAGGAATGGAAAATAAAACAAAAGATATTATAATGCCTCTATATCGTTCCATGGTGAGACCGCACCTTGAATATTGTGTGCAATTCTGGTCGCTGTATCTTAAAAAGGATATAGCGATATTAGAAAAGGTTCAGAGAAGAGCCACCAAAATGGTAAAGGGGATGGAAGGATACTCCTATGAAGAAAGGCTAAAAAGGTTAGGGCTCTTTAACCTGGAAAAGAGACGGCTGAGGGGAGATATAATAGAAGTCTATAAATTAATGAACGGAGTGGAACAGGTAAGCATAGATCGATTGTTTACGTTATCAGAATATAGAAAGACTAGGGGACATGCAATGAAGCTACAGGGTAAACTATTTAAGACTAATAAAAGAAAATATTTTTTCACTCAACGTGTAATCAAACTGTGGAATTTGTTACCGGAGGATGTAGTAAAGGCTGTTAGTGTAGCTGGGTTTAAAAAAGGTTTGGACAAGTTCCTGGAGGAAAGGTCCATAAACCATTATTAAGAAGGGACCCAGGATATCAATGCTTGACCCAATACAAGCATTGTGGAACCTGTGTCTTTTGGGGAAACTGCTAGGTACGTATGACCTAGATTGGCCACTGTTGGTAACAGGATACTGGGCTTGATGGACCTTGGTCTGACCCCGTATGGCATATCTTATTGTCTTATGATATCTGTTTTCCAGGTCTTCTATTCTAGTTGTTATTTCCACGTCTCCAATCGTTTGATCTGACCCTCCAGTTTCCCTTGCTAGCCCTGCAGCTGCGTCACAATCTGCTCTTGCTCCTCAACGTGCTGTACTAAATCACTCAGCTCTTCCTTTATCTCACCCAACATACTCCCCACTTCAATTTTAACTGTTAATATCTCAGACTTTAGCTCCGCAAACCATCCTTTCAATTCACTCCTTGTTATTTGCTGGATTTGGAGATCGTTTACCTCCTCTCCCGCTGCCTTCTTGCTTTTCTTGTCATCCTCTATACATTCTTTGCTCTCCGCTCCTGCCGCCGTCATTTTCCTCTCCCCTTCCTCTATCGCCACTGCTCCCAGGTATGCGAACTCTCTCAAGCCCGCCGCTTTCCGCCTCGTCATCATACCCCCGGTGCTTCCAACCAGAAGGCTTCGCCTCCGTGCTCGTTTGCCGCCACTTTTGTTGCTCTGGGAGGCTTTTTTAACACTTTTAATGGCATTTGGACCGGAGCCCGCAATCTACCCAGCCATTCAGGATGGTGACATCACTTCCTCTGCCTCTGCTTTCTTGGCCTAAGCAAGGGTCTGGAGGGTCTTCAAGAGGTTGTACTCCTCTCTTGGCCTGGATACCAGGAAAGTGGACACAGTCACCGTTATGTCCTTCTTACAGTCCTGGTTGAATTAGGGTTTATCTCTGAACTCTTTCAAGGTTCTGATGGTGACCCCTGCGTGCTACCAGGGGCATGTTCAGTTAGTGATCTTAGCAGCACACTCTGATATTTCCTGCTTCCTCAAGGGGGTAAAGCATATCTGTCCAGCCATGCATCTGATTGTATGACAGTAGAGTCTTTCTTTGGTATTAAAGGTGCTGAAATGTCCTCACTTTGAGCACTTTTGGATGGTGCTTCTCAAGAATTTTATCCTCAAAGTACTAACTTGGTGCCTGTTGCGTCTTCCAGACAGATATCAGAGCTACAGGCCGTGTCCTGTAGTAAGGCTTTTCTAGTTATCTCGACGGTGTCTCTCTGTGAAGATGGTACTGTCCTTTCTCCTGAAGGTGCTGTCTTCTTAGAGGAGGATCTTTGGATGGATCCATTCTGTGTCTGTTGGACATGAGAATGGTGTTATGAAGTATCCATCATTTGGTCTATCTTTTGTCCAGTTCAGTGGTCCGAGAAAAAGACAGGCAGTGGCCACGTCCCCAGTTGCCCGCTGGATTAAGACGGCTATTAGTTCAGCCTACCTTCTGTGTGGGAAATGCTTGCTGGAGGGAGTAAGAGTTCACTCCACTAAGCCTCCTCCTGAGTGTAGTCTTCCCTGGGGTCTCTGGAGGACATCTGTAAAGCAGCTACCTAGTTATCTCTGAGCACTTTTATGAAGCACTACTGGTTGCATGTGGGAGCTTGAGCTGATGGCTCCTTTGGCAGAGCAAATCTGTTTGGAGCATCGTCTTCCTTTCACCCAGAGTCCTTGGTTACATCACACTTATCTGGACTAGCCTAGAAGGATAATAAGGAAGGAAACATTTTCCATACCTGTTCGTTTACTTTCCTTGAATCCTGCTAGTCCAGTCCAGGACCCAACCTGGAAGACTACTCTTGCATGTTCGGGAGCCCTAATACCTTTTAATTGCATCTTCGGTATCGGTGCCTGATGCAGAGTCAAGTATGGTAAGAGAGTTAAAAGTTGGTATAAAGTTATCGTTGTTGATCAATAGTTTTTTCTGAGTTTTACAGTCTTGCTTTGTGCTTGAGAAATGTCATACTGGATTCTCTTAATGCTGCACCAGCGTATATACAAGTAATGACACCACCGAAAGTTTGTCTGGTCTGCCTCCACCTGCTGGCTGGGGAGCATAACCCACTTGTCTCGACTAGTAGCAGGATTCAAAGAAAGGAAATGAGCAGGTATAGAAAATGTCTCCTTGTTTACTATCGCAGAAGAACAAAATCTGTGGCAAAGTGAATCCTAGTTGATTGACTAGAGTTATGAGCAGACTGGTATCCCTCTAAACAATAGAGTCAAACCCCACTGTGACTACTGTAGCTTTTTTGAAATCTATTTCTTTAGAAAGCATCTGCAAAGCAGCTCCTTGGATCTCACTTCCTACTCTCGCTTCCTACTTCCTACTCTCGCTTCCTACTTCCTACTTGAACCATTTCTCAGAGACACTTTCTTTTTGATTTAAGCAAACTCCTACTTCATCATCTGATAGGCTGCTGCTCAACAATGAACAAGTTATCTGTAAAGTCAAGCAGCCCTGCGTTTGGAAGTCGTACTTGTGTGTCTGATCTATTTTCTGTTGTTGACAGAGAAAGCAAACTGCTTGTAACAAGTGTTCTTCATAGACAGCAGGATTAATCAGGCACGTAATTCCTCCCACCTACCCAAGAACTGCATTACTCCTTGAGCTGTGGAACTAACTGCAGGAACTGAGACACCACTATACGTAGGAAGGGACATACATGCTCATAACTTTACCCTGATTCTGAGCTTTGGGGCCGTTTTTCCATCTTGGCACCATATGATGTCACCCACTCATGTACCTGATTAATCGTGCTCTCTACGAGGGCTCCTATTATAGATAAGGAATGATGCTCTTTTTACATATATTTAGCTCTTCTTTACACATGGAAAATGCTTTATAAAATTACCCCCTAGATAGAGAACAGAAATTAATTTAAATACATGGTAGCATGGTGATTCTTACCTTGCAGTATCAATCTCAGGGGAGCCAAAATTTCTAGAGATTGATCATTTATAGACTGATTTTAAAAGGATGCTGTGCACGTGACCTAAGCACTCAAAATTCAGAGAAACTTTGGCCTGGATGGTGCAATAGGTGCAAAGCTTTTGGGCGAAAATTTGTATAGCGTGAAGTAGGGTTGGCCCAAGGGTTTTGCCACCCTAGGCAGAAATCCTGGCCGTGCCGCTCCCCCTCAGCTGCTGCAGCTGATTCTGTCTCGGGTGGAGGGGGCTTCCTATGAAGAAAGGCTAAAAAGGTTAGGGCTCTTTAACCTGGAAAAGAGACGGCTGAGGGGAGATATGATAGAAGTCTATAAATTAATGAACGGAGTGGAACGGGTAAATGTAGATCGATTGTTTACCTTATCAGAATATAGAAAGACTAGGGGACATGCAATGAAGCTACAGGGTAAACTATTTAAGACTAATAAAAGAAAATATTTTTTCACTCAACGTGTAATCAAACTCTGGAATTTGTTACCGGAGGATGTAGTAAAGGCTGTTAGTGTAGCTGGGTTTAAAAAAGGTTTGGACAAGTTCCTGGAGGAAAGGTCCATAAACCATTATTAAGAAGTGACCGAAGATATCAATGCTTGACCCAGTACAAGCATTGTGGAACTTGTGTCTCTTGGGGAAACTGCTAGGTACATATGACCTAGATTGGCCACTGTTGGAAACAGAATACTGGGCTTGATGGACCTTGGTCTGACCCAGTATGGCATATCTTATGTTCTTAGCAGTATTTCAAAAGGCCATGGCATTTTGCTGCCGCTTTCTTCCCCGTGGCAGCAAAAATTGCTTTTTAAAATACTGCTACTCTCTCCCCCTCCATGCGACAGAATCGGTGGCAGCTGAGGGGGGTGGCACGGCCTGTCACGTATGCCACCACCGCCGCCCATCCAGTCCGGTCACCTAGTGGACAGGCTAGCCCTGATGTGAAGACAGATTTTAGATAGTATGTTAAGAGGGGAATTCCAAATTCCAGGACAAGACATGCCAAACATAGACCTGTAATAAAATCCAGGGCAGAACTGTTTATGCATGTCTCTCCATGTCCAGTGGGGGCAGCAAGTTTTTAAAAGCTGCACAAGAGGAAAAAAAACCCATAGAAACACCCTTCCAGATATGTGTGGGAGCAGCTTTCTAAAATCTGATAATCCAAGCCAACAGGAGCAGTTCCACCGCCTCTAATTAAGTGTTCAGCCATCAGATCCCCTTCCCTCCTGCAAAGCATCTGATTCTTCCCTCCCACCCCCTGATCCATATCCCTGGCCTTACATGGAGGTTCCTGGTATCTTGTGGAGTAGGAGTGATCTGATCATGGGCTCCAAAATGGTGTTCAAGAACCCACGACCCTTAGTTGTAATTTTCGCTATTACCTTTAAGGATCAGAGGGCCAGATGAGACTAAGATGCTTTGTGCTGAAAGGGGCTGCTTGTGGGGGAGGGCCAAACATGTTTGGGGCAGGATTGCCTGTATGTAAGGGATCGGATGGCGCAAAACTTAATTGGGGAGGGATTGAGGTCAGGAGTATGATTGGGAGGAACTGAGGTAAAAGGGGATGGGGAGAGGGACCAGATCTCCATATTGACAACTGCCCCTTCCAACAGGCGCCTGCTTATATGTGCCTTGGAGCAGCTGTAAATCTAGAATTTTTTCCTAGAGATGTAGATTCCTTATATAGAATGGGGAATCCACATCTGTGTTGTAGGTTTGCCTAAAACCACTCCCTCTCCATGCCTCCAGGAAATTTAAATATATCCCCACATTTACAAAGCCCCTGTTCTAAAATGGCATTTACATGTGTGCGCCAATCTACACTTGAAAATGCTGCTATTTAGATATGGGGCTGCTTGTAAAATAATCTCCTCGTCCTCCTAATACTGAGTTCTGATGGCCCAATAGTCAGACAGGATTATGATTATGGTTGTTTTTATTTGATATACCAAAAAAACTATAAACAAGCTAACTGGATAAACCCCACCAAGCGAAATATTCAGAGTCAGTATCTGGATAGTGCTGGAGCAGTGCAAAGACAGTGCAAACACTTATCTAGATCTTTAATCCACTAACTGGATAAGAAACCGTATAAAGTTAGGCCAAAAAAAAAAAAAGGCAGACCTAACTTTATGCGGTTTGGCGGGCTGGGTAGTAGCGGAATATCTCCACTGTCTGCAGAGCCCACGGTAGTCAGTACTGAAACAGAATATTCAGTGGAAGCTGCTACCTGGGCACATCACTGAATATCTGCTTTTGCTTTTGCTCTTGCTCGTGGTCACTGGAGTTTAAACAATGCTGACTGCTATGCACTGAATATCATCCTGAACATTTTTAGCCTGCTATTCACTCACCTAAATGAGCACCTACATTACTCAACTGCCTCTGGTTCTGTCCACTCTTAAGAATCAAATTTAAGGCTTAGCCTGAATCAGTTTTCAAAGGATTGCCTTAGGTATCAAAACCACAGGAAAACCTTCCCCTCAATTAGCAGTTCTGGAGCTCAAATCAGCTTTTACTTGACATGTCTGGCCACCTGGTAGCTTGACTGAGGGTAGAAAGAAACTTTTAACGCTTACTGGGCACCTCAGGCCCGATATTCAAAGGCATATATCCAATTTACAGACCTGTAAGCTATGCAAATGCCGCTTAGAGAGATATTCAGTGGTACTAACATGGCCACGGAATATCCCCGATTATCTCCGCTACCTGCCCTGATGCTAACCGCTTAGTATCGGGGACATGTTGTGGGTATTCCAGTTTCTAACCGGGCTGCAGCGACATTGCACCACTACCTGGTTAGCACCTGCAGGTAAAAGGTAGACGCAGCAAAAGCTGACCTACCTTTACCCGTGGGAGCTAACCAGGCAGTGGCTCAATATCGCCACTGCCTTGTTAACTTCTGCAAGCTTCTGGGCTGTGTGGCGACCGCGGATGTTCAATGCCAGGGCCTGGCACTGAATATCAGGGGTTAGAGGTTGGTGGCGATGGCTATACGCCATAGCAGAGCATAGCCGTCCCAGAAGAATATTGGGCCCCTAATGTCTTGGTACTGGAAACACAACTAGGCTATGGATGTGTATGCTGCACTGGCCAATGGGCAATATTAGTGACAATCCCATGCCCTAGCATCGGCTAGGCTCAACAATATATTTAAAAAACGGTCAAGCCTTGCTCCTCTCCAACCATTCAAATGTTTTACGGCAGTTATACAATGGTTTGATTTTACTGGGAAACCAAGGAATTCAAAATCACTTTGTTAATGTTTATTTTCTAGATTACTCCAAGGCTTCTCATAGCTTTGTGTTTCTGCCACCTCATCTCTTCTGTTTTCCAGTTGTTTTCACTGTTTTACCTATACTCTTTTCACTTGACCCCCCCCCCCCCCCCCGCCATCCCATCCTGCCTTTGCCGATTCTGCCAGGTAGCCCAGTCATTGCAGCTGTAGTCTTCGGCCAAGGGCCACAAGCTGCAGGTCTCCTTCTGGAACCCATTGCATATATATTTTATTTATTAATTTTTTGTTCTTATATACCGCACTCTTTAAAATCAGCGCAGTTTACATACAACAGTATTGTGCCAGAGAGGCATTTACAATGAACTGGAGACTTAAACTTGGGTTTCAACTGGGTGTAACTATGTACATCAATTTCAACTTATCTACAAACTGTATCTACAATATTTACATCCATTGACAGTGGTTCATGTGTTCGTGGTTGGGTGTATGCTAGAGGGCGTCTGGTTGGAGGGCTGTGAGTAGTGTAAGAGAAAGAGGTGGTGTTTAAGTGCTTTTCTGAATTGGGCTAGATCTGTTATGGCTCTGACGGCTGCTGGGAGTGCATTCCAGCAGCTAGGGGCATAGGACTGAAAAGCTCTGTCCCTTGTTGACTTGGTGCATTTTGTTACTTCACTGGGGATCAATAGGGTATTGGTGGTGCATGTTCTCCTTCCTCTGTCTGCTGACATGGGGTGGACAAGGTCCATTAGGGCTGAGGGGGCTAACTTGTTGATGACCTTGAAGGTGATGATGATTACTTTATAAGATAGCCGACAGTATATTGGTAGCCAATGTAGATCCTTAAGGACCTAGCTGTTGCCATTGAAGAACAGCTGAGATCTTGAAACTCCACCCTGTCAGGGGCTGTGAATGCTGAACTAAGACAGTGATAGCCATTGACAATATTAGCTAGTAACTTCTACATTTGAATACAATCATAACAGAAAGCACACCTTCTGTGCTCTTCTTTATAACGAAATACGGGTGTGCATGGAAAAAATAATAATTTTGTGTTATTTCATTTTGGAAGGATAACATTTCTATTGTTTTGTGTATATATATTTATTTTCCTGCTCACTACATCTTTAGAATCCACGTAACTGTGTGATGTTTCTGTATTTTTGATGTATTCATTCTCTGATTGCAATCCACTTATAATAGCAAATGTTTCTGTTTAGTGAACTATGCATTTGCTAAACTAATACAAAAAAATAGTCTGTACTAAAGCTTTAGTGCATGCTAAAACGACATAATAAGACAGTGATATTTTGTTAGCTTTCTGTGTCATGTTAGAAGGGAAATGACACAAAGTGGCTTGTTTACAAAGCCGTGGTAGCGGTTTCCGATCGTTATCGGAGCCGCGGCCCCATTGTAAACAAGCCCCAAAATGATGCAACAAATATTGTTGAGGTTTTCATGTCGTCTTAAAACAATACATCCCTATTGTTAAGTGATTTTAAGTGGCAAGCAGATGTGAATTCTGAGCCACACAGCCAGGGCTCACAGGTTGCCTGAAGGTTTCATTTTACATTATGTAGTTTGGGAAAATATAAAACTACATAATAGGAAATTATACAATAACATGGCAGTGCGAGACTTATGCGTCAGCCATATGAGACGCAGGATCAACAACTGGTTCCTCCCCAGCTAGCAGAAACTCCAGCAGCTGGCAGGGCTCAAAAAACAGAAATATTTTTTCTTTATAAGATATACAACATCTAGCAGGAAACTTCAACAAAAATGTCCCGCCGAGGGAAAGTACTCTGGGCTTAAGACCCAGAAATTCCTTTCTCCTCAGCTGGGTACCCCTAGCAAGGTCAGGAAAAATACGGACATTATGTAGTTTAATCGCCAGAGCATAGCTATCCTAGAACATAATGCCTGTGGTAAGGTTTTATGATGACACTGTTCACTGACAACTAAAGTTGAAGTATTATCTTACACTGGGCCACCATTATTACCACTACTTATCATTTTTATAGCGATACTAGACTTACCAGCAATGTACACATACATGTAAGAGACAATCCTTGCTATTCAAGACGGACAAACAGAACACTCTTCCCAACTATGATCAGCAGCAGCCCATCACACTATGATCATACTAAGTCGACCCCCCCTTAATTAGGATAAACAAGCGCAGTCACAGTAATGTTACACCATGGCCAACCAAGCTTGATCACTATGCTTTGCTAAACAGAATGAGAAAGATAAATGACCAGTCTAATGTTCGAGTGGTCATCACCAGGTAAGCTTCTATTTGTGGCTTTGAGGACCATATAATAACCTGTGGTAGACCAGTGGCCAAATCAGTGTTTAGTGTAGTTGCTTGGCCACTGGCCTGTTTCCCTACTAGAGTTTCAGGAACCTTGAGATCTCCTAGGGGAATGAGCTTCATCGTTATACTGATGCCTCTGGGCACATTCTATGTACTTTCTGCCATGTACATGCCTTCCTGTAGTATGTGCTCTGTCTTGTAACTAATGTAAACACGACACCAGGCGTACTGTAAATGTGATCCCTTTATTCTACTTGGATCTGCTCAAACGACAGTTTAACAGTGCTGCTGTCTATTAACCAAATTTAGTAGTGTTCATGCCTATGCAGTAATACATCAGCTATTTACAGAATATGAGGTAGGTTAGATGCTACAAAGATGTGTTGATGCAGTAATACAGGCCATTAATGCTACTGCATGCACCTGAGAGTATCTGTATAATGTATTTGGAGTTGTGGTTCTGTGCCTGCGTGTCAGGGTTGTGTAAAAAGCCTTGCTGCCTTCTTGAAGATGCAAGTGGTGCTTTCTTGGCACTTGCTCTGTATGAATCAAAGGAGTATGTACCGATGTCTGTCTGTCTGTCTGTCTGACTATTAAAACGGTATATCTGGGACCAATTCTGCCTTACTTAGTGTTCTTTGATGCCCCTTGTGGGTATTAAATTTCATTCCAGTAATCCAACTGTTGGTGTCAGAGGCAAGAACAAATTATTGGGAGAGAGAGAGAGTGAACTGGAGATTGGGAACCAGAGGGTCAGGCTGCTTTTCAGTTCAATGCCACATAATGAAACTGTACCATCCAGGCAGTGGGGGTAATGTTTATCCACAGCGATCCTGTTATGATGTAATTCAAACTATGAAATAGGGCATCGGGGGCCCCCTCCTTGCCCTAAATATAGAGAGGAGAGGAGGGAAGACAACTACACTGAGGTCCTGCCAAGAAATGGAGGTGCACTAGACTATACAGTACAGATCTTTGAATTAGAAGTAGCAGATCTGCCACACTATCAATCCATAAGTATTAGGATGCTAGATCTATTTATTTACTTACATTCTCTTATATACTGCACTATTCTGCATCAGTGTGGTTTACATTGAACAAACTGAAATTACATTGAACAGGGCATTATAACTTGGAGATAACTATTTTACAGGGAACATGGGCTATGAAGGGTTAAGTGGCTTGCCCAAGACCACAAGGAGCACCTGTGGGACTAGAAACCCCATTCCTTCCAGCCCAAGGTTGCTGTCCTCTAGTGGGATTTGAACCCCCGACCTTCTGGCCTGAAGTACCTTGACCCCAACCACTTGGCCACTCCTCCACTCCATAGATCTAGAGCTGGGGGATGGAAGCACTGGCCTCTGCTTTTCTATATAGACTAGAAACCTCTGGGCCTGGCCTCAAAGGAAAGGGGTGACAAAGCCATGGGAATATTAAGGAGCCTGTTTACTAAGCAGGGTTGACGGTTAGCATGGGCTCTTTCTAACTAGATCCCGTGTTATTCAATGCGATCTAGTTACAAATGGCCCATGCTACTTGTTAACCCAGCATAGTAAACACGCCCCTAAGTCTGCACCCTTCCTTTTCACCACATCAAAAACTAAGTGTGCGGTTTTCTAACTGCATGAACTTTTGGTTACTGAAGGGAAAACAATTTTCAGTAAAGGGAATTTAACTGAGTAACTACTTACTTAACTGGGCAAATTCCTTTGAAAAGTGTTTTCTCAATATCAGTGTGATACCTTTATGCAGATTTCAGATGGAGATCCACTCTTCAGCTGCCCATGCTCTTGTCGTACTTTACATGTAGTACCAGTCCAGCATCTGCATGGGGTGCTGATGAAGAGCTGCACTGCAGATTTAGAATGGAAGGACTAGCTAAATAGGGAGGCTTTTGTACTTTCATCAGCATCGAAATAAAAATGAGAAAGTATAGAATTATTTAATAAGATGCTGGGTTTTTTTTATTACTAGTATTATAACTTTAAGGTTTAGCGGTAGTTGGTGCTGACCTCTGGTGGCATGCGATGGAATGGCTGCTTTGAATTAACAGCTAGTTACAAATTTTTACGTTAGTCTAGTAAAAAAGATTTCACATACAATTTGAGCCTTACTTCTAAATATTCTAGGAACAAGAAAGCAAAGTTGTTAACCTGTAATGGGTGTTCTCCATCAGCAGCAGGATTAAACCCCACATGTGTTTAATGCCGCTGCACAGCGCAACGTGCAGAAAGCAACGTGCAGAAAACTATCTTCATTGAAGCCTCTTTAGTCTACAGCAAGCTAGCAGCGCAGAGCAAAGAGGTGGTTAAATTGTATGGGGAAGAAGAAAGGAATGGTGAACTGTTGATCTTGCTGTCCACAGAGAACAGTGGTGTCAGGTAAGCAATGTACATCTGTTTCCAGGTTTCCGTGATCTATTTGGATTATATGAGACAGAGTTAGGTGGACCTTCTGATTTGTCTTTGTCCTGATTTGTCTTTGGCCTGGCTAAATAGAAGGCCTAATATCTCTTTCCAGTATATTTAGTAAACTGAGCTAATGGTTAATCTGGGCTATCTGCAGCCAGGTCCCTATAACATGGGACCAAGTTGCATTTAACTGTTAGCCCAGTTTAGTAAACATACCCCTTACAATCCATTGTGTGCATTGCCTTCTCTGTCAGCCACCTATATGATTTAGAAATGAAAGCGGGCAGGAAAATTTCCTGATTTCAACTGAAATTTAAAACTACTTTTGTCAAAAGCTTTGGCTGAATGTGCTGCTTGGGAAGGTCCTCGTGAGGCTGATCAGCTTAGAGGTCCTTAACATAATAACATAGTGGATGATGGCAGATAAAGGCCAACATGGTCTATCCAGTCTGCCTATTAGAGTTGTTAAGACAGAACCTGCAGCACAGTGCAGGTCACTTTGCCTACTCCTTGTTTGCAACAAACCTCAAACATATTACATGTTAAGTCCCCAGCCCGCTGTGGGACCAGCAAGGCTGTTGTCCTTTCTGCACCCAGTCCAGTAGCTTTCACCATGCAGCATTTCATTTCATTTATAACTCACCTAGCCATAGACAGTCTTCCCGTGAACCAGCTGGGAAAACTGTGGGCCCAGAGGTTCCCCACCCAAATTAATCACCTCCTTGTTCCAGCTCAGCAAGAAGAGACAGGAATAAAACATATTAATCCAAAATAATTTTATTGTTGCTGTAGCTTCTGATACAAAAAAAAATCCACAAAGATAAAAAAGGTAAAACGGTTGCTTACTGTATATGCAGAACACAGATCATGGTTGTTCCATATATAAAATTTTAAAAAAGCAAGTTTTTAAACAATAGACAATTCAGGATTGAACATACATGTTTACCATTTTTAACAGTTCTGGCTCAACATAAACTGGGAGAAAACCCTGTCTTTTGTTGTTTTTTTCTTTGCAAACAAATAACAAGTAGAATTGAAAGAAAAATATCTTTTTAACAGAATTGAACAAAAAATCTTTTGTGGCCAAGACTCAAGTCAGGAGGCTTTTAGGCATTTCCACAGGGTTCAGTTCCTGTGGGCCCCCGTAGCTGTGCTAGGCAAAAAAAGATTTCAAGTTTGCTGTCATCTGCCATACAGCCTTCACACGTTTTTTAGACTGTATATGACGTGGTAGCTTAAAAAAAGGAAAAAGAAACCCATATTAAAACTAAATAACACAATAAAAGCACCAAAAATTGGAAACAAAATTAAAGCTCGAGGTATAGGCACTCCTAATTTTGCTCCTCCCTGTAACTCCAGGAACGCTGGTCGTTATACCGAGGAGCGAGAAACTGTGAAGAAGGTCTGCCTAACTTAACAGCACCAGATTCTGAAAATTGCACCCCTTTTTGCATTAATGGACGCAGCATCTATTAAGCCTAGGGTTACCACCTCACTCAGGTCAGTGCAAACAAGCTGTTCCAGTCTTGGTTTTACCCCACTATATGCCAGGATTTGTAATTCAGATTTTCCCATTAATCTCCCTAAGACCATGCACCACAGTGGTCAGAGGCCATACTATGCATTTCCATGTGAAAATCTTGGGTTCAATGCCCCAGCCCAGCTTCTGCTCCCAGATATGGCCAGGACCATAGATGCTGTGGAGGTGGCTGTCGATGCTTAGTGGGGGGAGATGGGAGTCTCAACTATTACACAATGGTTACACCTACTGTCTGGACTCAGGATGGAGACCTACCGGGCTCTGGACGAAGCTGTGGTCTATGGCCCTAGCTAAGGGCTACCCCTGCAAAAGGTTGGGGGGGGGGAGAGGTTATAA
Source organism: Ichthyophis bannanicus (assembly GCA_033557465.1). NCBI lineage: Eukaryota > Metazoa > Chordata > Amphibia > Gymnophiona > Ichthyophiidae > Ichthyophis > Ichthyophis bannanicus. The sequence goes on along the minus strand of CM066039.1, from coordinate 220,317,628 downwards.
CATTATAAAAGAATAATTGCAGGCAAAGGCTCATAGAGCTGGAACCTTAATATAGACTGGTTCTGACTGAGCAGAAAGTAGCTGGGCCAAAAAAAGAATTACAAACCTAGAAGCATAGTAAAACCAGACCTGACCTTGCTTGCCCTGCAAAACTGGCATCAGTTGGTGACCCTAATTTCAGGTAGTTTGTGTGGTGTAACAATATAGCAACTGTGACTCCATGTCATCCTGAGATCAAACACAGTCCTTGTTTTCCTAGTGCTTTATTTCCTCTCCTCCTTTTCCATGCATTTTGATCTTGGTCCCTGTTGCTATGCATGGAACACCAGGAGTGGCCTTGAACAATCTGGTGACATGGAGTGAGGATGGCTGCACTACAGTGTGATTTGAGAAGTGAGTGATTTAGCACCTTTACATTTTCAGGGCTGTGTGGGATACTTTGGTAGCACAGGCAGGAGAATGGAATACATCACCAAAGTCAATCCTGAGTTTAAAAAACAGTGAAATGTGATAACAGACAGCAAATTCTTCAGACCTTATGCATTAAAAGTGAAATCTGGCAAATGACCCAGTGCTGTTTTTTTCAAGTTACATCACAGATTTGTGATTCAAAATCACTACCACCAGGTACCCAGATGCATCATGAGGGCTGTGGTTTGGGATGATGGGGAGAACTCCTCCACCCCCCCCCCCCCCCCCAAAAAGAAGAGTCCAAAGTGTCCCTGCAGGACTCCGGTCACTTAGCAGTTCTATAGAATCATTCCTGTTTGTTGATTCTTTGACATTTCACACTTTCCAACTCCACTTAACACTACCACATGTGGCTTTAGCTGGAAACACCAGGCACATCCCACACAGCCCTGCTTTTCTTCACCTTATGTTTTTTTCACTTGATTCGTCAGCAAACGTTTTTAGTGTTGTAAGCACAGATGCCTCAGAAAAAAGCTGCAAAAGAATCAGAAATCAACAAAAGCTGGGCACTGAAAGCAAGCAAGTTGGTCTGCATGAGCAGTGGACACTGAGGCTTTAACAAATGCCATCATTCACCCACAGATGATTCTAGTAGCTACCTTAGTCTGGGGATTACCCTGCAGGCTGTGATATCTTTTGTTGAATTGCTGTCAAAAGACGATGTGTTTTTTTGTTTTGCCACATGGGCCTCATCTGAAGAAGTGACCCATGGGCTCTATCATGGCCTCCCAAGTATCCAGTTTCAGAAATGAACGATTTCCCCAGACGAGGAATTTTCATATAGTGCATTTAGACTGGGCCCACCTGAACGTGGTGCACAGTGAGGCTACAGCAGTAAGGCAGCGCTTCCCATTCATGTCCTAGAGACATGTTTAACTGCTCTTGTTTTCACAATGACTACAATCAGTAGACAGAAGACAGACCTGCCTATGCAGTAACCATGTATTGCCACCAATTTAACTAGCTTCTCAAATTCAAAACAAGATTTTTTTTTTTCATTTTGGTTCAGTCTAAATTATTACATCCCTTTTTGTGTTATGTGTGGATAGACAAAGTTTCAGAGCTGTGGCATGTGTGCTGAGTACGTGAGCCCTTTCCTGGGTGGTGTATGCAGATGACTTCTGGGTGGTGGATCTGTTCTGAGCATGGGACTAATGCAGTAACTTGTGTAACGATTAGCACATTTGCACATAATACTCTGTGCAAGTGTGGGTGCACAATGCAGAAAGGGGGTCAGCATGAGTATTATCTGTGTCTAAGTCACCACACAGATGACAGTGCTCTGCTTACTATAATCGCATGATAACGCAGTCGTTGGCCATTTCACTGAGATGCAACGAAGTAAGTAAAAGTCCTGAAGGCTGACCGCAAGGTTTTTTAATGCCAAGTCCAAGGAGAAATAAAAGGTTAGCTGGTTCTTCTGTGGTCAGCATTAGTGAGGATTTCCTGCCCGTTCCTTCCCTTTACTATGAGCATGAAGTACTCACATCATTTTTCTGGCTTTGTTGACAGAGAAGGGTATAAAAATGGCAGGGGATGAAGAGCTGAGAGGGAAGTATTTTGTGCATAAATATTGCTATGATTCTGTGCAGAAACATCATTGTATTATGTTATGTCAGCAGTCTAACGTGTTGGACTGCTAATGTATGCACATTAAAATCCTCTACACTCTATACAATTTCCTGCTACCAGCAATAGTAATGTGCTGAATAGCATTCCAGCACATAAACACAAATGGCAATACAAATTTTTTGTAGAAGATAGAGCTGTTGCTAGCACAAACCCGTGTGTGCATGCTTGTGGCATACTGTCTCATGCTAGTGCAAATTTTCTGCACGCTATTTGGTTACTGCATTGTGGGGCAAAATCTGTTCTTTATGCTCATGTTAGAAAAATGTGTACACAAAGTTCCTGCATCAGCACCTGTGTGATGTAGAGATGTTTTCTGGGAGATGTGTTTGGATAGAGACCTCTCGTGGTTGATGTGTATGCTGAATGTGTTTGGGTAGAGACACCTCTCATTGCTGGTATGTGTATGCAGAGATGCCTTTTGTACATGAAAGTTGCATGCTAAATAACAATTGGAGAGAAGCCTCTTAGCTGCTGAGCCTCAAGTCTTGCACATGGGCAGTAAGAAGTATTTGGTGAGATTTTCTGCTTCGGAACATCAGATCACACAATCAAATAATGATGCTGGACTCTGGAAGTCAGTGCAAAAGTTTCACACTTTTCCCTTGAGGTCTGTTGTTTTTCAATATATCTGCAACCTAAAGAAACCATTCTGACTCCAAGGTGATCAGAGTGACAGGAGGAGATGGGGGAATGGGACCATACAACTTGGTTTACTTTTGAGTTGAAGTCTTTAGCGCTATGCCTTTGGTGAATGAACACAAAAATGTGAACTACCCTCAGGGTAGAACTGTAGTTTATGTGAGAAAAATAGCACCAGAACGAGTCTTGCATCTCACAGGTTTAGCAAGTAAAAACAAAGTTTTGTGTCTGTAAAATCAATGAAAACATATACACTGAATCTCCTTCCAATGCATGGAAACATCTCATGCATATTCACGTCGGTTAAGCTTGCCTTTGGTACAGGGATGGAAACCACTGCCCGGAAAACTAGCACACATCTTCACTAAGTCCAAGATAGATGACGTAGTCTACAGAAACCTCCACCAGGCACTGAAAAGGTTCAGGGTTTTCAAAACTGCTTTCTCTCCTCCCTCCCCCTCCCCCCCCCCCACCACTCTCCTCACCTTCCAAGAGTGAAAGTTGTAAATTCATGTTAACAGCACTTACTATACAGACCTACCAAGTAACCCAGTTCAAGGAGGCGTGCTGCTGAGCCCAAAACAATCATAATGATTACAACTTCCACACTATACCGTGATGAAAGTTAAAAAAGAAACAAACCAGGAATGGCCCAAAATCCTTTCCTTGAACTGGTTGACTTGGAACCCTTAGATACATCAGCACAGGTTAGTTGTATTAATTTGTTTTGCTTCATTCTAAAATAGCTAGAGATTTTGTTTTTAACAGTTATACAAGGCCATTTAAAAACCCATAAGCCAGCAAGCATTTCCCTTTGACAATATGGACACTGCACATTCACACAATGGCAAGTGGAAAGTATGGACCAGAAAGTACCTGTGGCAGGTTTGGTAAATTTTAAAAGGGTCCCTTTATGCAGGTAAACGTGGGCCCAGTATTCAAAAGCACTTATGGGACTGGCAGTGAGTCCAACTGCAAAAGTGTTTTATTCTAAACATTCCCAGTATAAGTTGATAGGTGGCTAAAGTTATGGATTTAAAACTAGAGCAGGACTTAAAGTTATCTGAAGAGCAGCAATCTTCAACCACTATACAGAAAACTTAAGCGTTCAGCTGTGAATGCAGAAATGGTAGAATAACGTTATCCATGTTAAGTTATCTGTCAAAAGGTTATCCTGGCGTTTTCAGTGTTCACAGTTAGAGACATTGCCCAGCTGAAAATCTGCATAAAGTTATATGAATTACTTATCTGTATAAATTTCTGCAGTTGGCACCTAAAGAATATTATATCCCACATTCACCCATAAAAAATGTTTTGACTATTACGCCCGTAGTGACCTCCAAGGCCAGGGGCAAGTCCCACTGTATATACCCTCACTGACTTACGCCCTCAGGGCTTTTGCCTCGTCCACCAGGGCATTAGTTAAAAGAAACAGCCTGGCCCCAGCAGTTGTTATTACTAAGCTGCATTTCCTTCTTGTCTATTTATTTCTGTATGTTTAGCTCACACCTTTCCAGTGGCAGTTCAAGATGAGTTATATTCAGATACAACAGATATTTCTCAGTCCTCATAGGGCTTACAATTGTTTGTACCTGAAGCAATGGAGGGTTAATTGACTTGCTTAGGTAACTTTCTTAAAGAATTTCCAACTAAGAAAGACTAAACTTTTGAAATTACTTAAATGAGACAGTTCATGTTCTCTCATGGGTGAGCAATCACAAATTTCTTTCATATACTTGCCTCTGGCTTGACCTGAGACCTTTTCCCTTTTCTGCACCCTGCTGTAATTTGATAGTAATATATTACCTCTCAGTTAGCCCATATGTGCTCTCCCCTGCTGGCTTTAGGGGCACCTCCAAATGGCCCAGTGCAGGAATACTATAAGGAAGCTCCTAGCAGGGATAAACTGAAAGTCAGTTTGTCACCAATAGAAAAAATAAAATAAATAGAAGTAAATATGTCATCAAAGCATGATCCAGGAAGAGAGGAGGAAGTGTTTGCTGTTGAATCTGAAAGACGTGAATATTCAGATAGGAATAAGAAGGTGATCAAGTTTACTTAGAATCAGTGGTAAGATATTCACAGCTCATAAGAGAGGAAGGAATCTCCCCCACCCTTGAAATGATTATACTATCGACTTCTGTCTATGGAGAAACATAATCAGCTTTAACTGCTGCCTCTTCTGTCCTGTTTGAATGTGTGAAGCACAAGCCACATAAAATATAAAAAACACAAGCACAAAAAATTTAAACAATTTACAAATATTTAAGGGGAAAATTACCGAGAGGTGCAGACACTTTTGGTTGATTAACGCACATATTACACATTTCCCACCAATGGTAGTATTTCAGTGCCAAGGCATGGATAGGTAGGAGCCCGGCGCTTCCATCCGTGGCTTCTGTGAAAGGGCATAGCGACATTCACTCTCTGCTTCTTCCTAAAAAAGCCTGATCTGGAGCCTCATGTGCAGTGCCTGTCCAGTCTCTCCTACTAGGTAATTGAGGTCATTCTGGTCCTCCAGTTTCCGCAGCTCCCGCCTGCGGTAGAGTGGTGTGCTTGTAATCTCCAGTGCATAAGTGCCAGGCACAGCCCTCCGGCGCCCCAAGTGCAGATAGCTCAGCCCATCCTTCTGGTGAATGCGGAAATAGCCCTCTTCATTGCCGTGGAAGATTATGTACCGCACATGATTCTCCAGTGCCTCCAATGCAGGAAGCAGTTCTAGGATATGATGGTGATTGATGAGCTCAGAGATGTTGAAGCTCATCAGAAGCAGAGCCTCAGTGTCCACACTAGCCAAGCTGACAGGTTCACTCTAAGAGGAAAAAGCAGCAAAATCAGAAAACCAATCCCACAACACAACTAGCTGCATTATTCAAGACAGACTGATCTAGTTTTGTTTTGTTTTATTGTTTTACCACACTGCATGCATGGATTTGAATTCCCAGATCTAAGGGTATTCGTACATATACCTACCAGGCAGGAGAGCCAGCCCAGTCACTAGGTGGATGAGGCATCTGTCTACTGGGGCAGTATGGTCACAGTGGCGGCTGTGCAGAGCCTTTGAGAATTCACATGCCGCTGTCTACCCTTCCTCTGCCAGAGCCAACGTAGCCCTGCCTAGAAGCAACATAGCACGGTGGTGGTCCTTTGAGCACTCACATGTGCACACAATAAAGGCTTGCATTTCCATCCTCTCCAATGTTCACTGTCAGAGGCGGCATGACAAGCAATCCATAAGTATATATTTGTAGATACTCAAAGACCAACCAACATGTTGTACTGCCTTTAGGCAGGGCTGGGTGGGATCTGGAGGAGGAAGGATGGGCAGTGACTTTGGAGGTAGTAGCGATGGCAGGTGAAAGATAAGAGAGGTGAGATGCTGGACACCTTGGCGGGGGGAGGAGGGTGTAGGGTATGATGGAGATGCTGGATATTGAGGGAACTTTCAGCTCTATTCTCTAACTATATCATGGTATCATCCACTTAACAAATAAAAAACGGAAAAGGTAAACCTCAGAAAACTTTGAAAATACCTAATGACCACAAAAGTGGGCTTGGGTACCTTCTTACATAAGAACATAAGATATGCCATACTGGGTCAGACCAAGGTACATCAAGCCCAGTATCCTGTTTCCAACCGTGGCTAATCTAGGTCATATGTACCTAGCAGTTTTCCCAAAAGAAACAGGTTCCACAATGCTTGTATTGGGTCAAGCAGTGATATCCTGGGTCCTTTTTTAATAATGGTTTATGGACCTTTCCTCCAGGAACTTGTCCAAACCTTTTTTAAACCCAGCTACACTAACAGCTTTTACTACATCCTCTGGTAACAAATTCCAGAGTTTGATTACATGTTGAGTGAAAAAATATTTTCTCTTATTTGTCTTAAATAGTTTACCCTGTAGCTTCATTGCATGTCCCCCTAGTCTTCCTATATTCTGATAACGTAAACAATCGATCTATGTTTACCCGTTCCACTCCGTTCATTAATTTATAGACTTCTATCATATCTCCCCTCAGCCGTCTCTTTTCCAGGTTGAAGAGCCTTAACCTTTTTAGCGTTTCTTCATAGGAGTATCCTTCCATCCCCTTTGCCATTTTGGTGGCTCTTTTCTGAACCTTTTTGAATAACGCTATATCCTTTTTAAGATACAGCGACCAGAATTGCACACAATATTCAAGGTGTGGTCGCACCATGGAACGATACAGAGGCATTATAATATCCTTTGTTTTATTTTCCATTCCTTTCCTTATGATACCTAGCATTCTATTTGCTCTCTTGGCTGCCGCTGCACAATGGGCAGAGGGTTTTAACATGTTATCCACAATGACGTCTAAATCTTTTTCCTGGGTGGTAGTTCCTAATGTGGAACCTTGCATTGTGGAACCATAGTTTGGGTTGTTCATTATGTGCAGTATCTTGGGAAATGGATTGATTTTCATATAAGGATAGAGAGTACGTTTTAAAATCATTCACTTCATGTGAGTCTGATTTTGTTGTATACGGGATTTTCTGTCCTTGTAGGTTATTGTATGTGGGGAAAATGGTCTGTCCTTTTCGGACTAGATTGGGAGAACACAAGAGTAGAATACATTGCAAAAGGCATGAAGTTCCTATAGTTGAACATTGCCTACCGCATGGGCATGTCTTTTTAGATCTACAATGCTTTTGCATAGAGCAGATAGGGTCAGGGTATAAGGAGAAGATGCGGGAGCAGTATCTTGCCTATAGGGAACAGCGTTGGATCTTCTCATTGGGGACCGTGGCGCCCGAGGGGTTGAACTCCTGTATTGATTGGAGGGTTTGTATATGATGTGTTGCGTTTCCATGGGTGATTGCTTTAAAAACGGAAGTAGGAGGAGCGAATTTGGATTTATTTACACCTGAGTGGTGTTCGGAAGTTGAAAGCTGTGGCATCGTGAATGGAGTAGTCATGACGCATGGAAGGAGGTCTAAGTATTCCGGTGAGGCGGTATAAGATATGAGGTTTAAGAACGTTGGATGGGTGAGATGAATCTGTTTTCAGATATTTAAAGGTGGTGGTCTTCGGAGTTGTGGTATGTGAGTTAAAGCAAAGATTGTATTTGATTTTTATTATGTTGTAGTTCCATTCCCCTGAAGCAGTTGGATGCGAAACGCTGGAGGGACGTCCAAGCGGGCGTCGGGGCTGACCTACTTGTTTTGAGTGGTGGAAACTCTGTGCCAGAGGAGAATTAAATTTATGATAACATAGAGGATGTATTAGAGTATAATTGAATGTTTGCTAGATGAAATGTTTTGCTAGATGAAATGTTATCATATTATGATGTATATGTTTGGCCATTGAATCCACTTTCAGATAGAGGAAAGGTTTGAGCAGACCGTTGATGTGTTAAACTTAAGAAGGTACCCGAGCCCACTTTTGTGGTCTTTAGGTACTTTTGAAGTTTTCTGAGGTTTGCCTTTTCCGTTTTTTATTTGTTAAGTAAATGATACCATGATATGGTTAGAGAATAGAGCTGAAAGTTTGTTCAGATGACGTATCATGTGTAAGCTCTGGTAACAATCCACATTTTTGTTGGATACTGAGGGAAGGCAGTAGGGAAATAGATATGTTTATGGGGTGGGGGGTGGATAGGGAAGGAGGGAGGTGCATGGAGTTGGGACACCTTGATGAACGTTTGCCTAGGGTGCCAGATATTTTAGAGTTAGCCCTGGGGCTATGAGAGAAATGTTCAAATATCTGGAAGGTATAAACAATGCACCGGAAGCATTTTCTAGCAGAAAAGAAGCTGCAGAATAAGAGGTCATTATATGAAAATGAAGGAGTAACATTAGGAAACATTTTTTTTCCCAGAAATAGCAGTGGGTGTATGGAGTAGCCTCCCAACAGAAGGGGTGGAAGCAAAAGCACTATCGTATTCCAAGGATGTCTGGGACAAGCAGAGAGAGGATCCATAGCAATGAGGGAAATGAAGGAATGATGGAGCAGTAAGAATAGGTGAATGGGTCTTTCTGAAAAATTTCCTCTTTCTATGACTGCAGATCTATTCACGGCATGGACTGGATGAGCCACTCACTGAGTTTGTATCCCAAAGTATCTAGGGGCTGTTTCACTAAAGTGCATGACGCAGTTAAACAACTTGTGTTAACAGTTTTCATGGGCCTGCGATAATTGTTACCATGCAGGTGGAACAATTAATACATGTTACTTGCACATTGCGTGATGGGGCGTGGTTAGGGTGGAACATGGGCATTGACTGCATTTTGCGGTTAGCATGGACATCAATAGGTGCACCTGTAGTAATTGCCGTGGGCTGGAAGACAAGCTAAGGGACTTGCCTGCGTGGTAACTGTTGGGCACATGCTGGTCTTGCCTTTGACAATTATCAAACACCTAACTGAATCATGAGCAGAACAAACTGCCCATAAAGAGAACAAAAATTTACAGAAACTTACTAACAACTAAGAATTTTCAACTGATTTTGATTGATATTAATTGCTTTTTACATACTAGCTGAAATTTGACCTTAATCCCTCTCTAATAAAATCTTACCCTCCTAAGCTTTCCTCTCTATTAATACCTCACCCTCCTATACAACCACCACTTATTGGGAGTTTTATACCACGATTACTCTCAGATTCTCCCTGATCCCCTCGATCCTCCTCCTACCTTAATTATTCTTCTCTCCTCTCTATCTTTTCTTATGGCTCCTGATCACTTGTTCTTCCTACTTTGATAATCCCTAATCTTCTCCCCTCATACCTTCAATTCAACCCTCCTCCTCATCACCCCTTCTTTACCACCCTTATTTCTTCCCCCATTTTGTCATCCACCCTCTCATCAGCTCTTGAGCTTCATCTTTTTCTTCTTCTCATTCATCTCTCTCCTCTCTCTCTTAAAGAGCCTCACTCTCATTTCCGCTGTGCCGTCTCCTCTCTACCTCACAATTTTCTGCTCCTTCTCCTTTTTTCATCTTGTGATATTAATCTCAATCCTGGCTCCCGTAGATTTTTCTTTCACAACCATGACAGTTCCCCACGCAACTGCTCCAATCTCATTCATATCCTTCTCCTTACCCCCCTCCTTTCGCCCCTTCTCGTATGCCTTATGGAATGCACAATCCATTTCTAAAAACTTGCATTCACCCATGATCTCTTTATCTCTAATGCTCTTCATCTTCTGGCTTTAACTGAGATCTGGCTCCTCCCTGATGACTCAACTTCAGTCGCTGTCCTCTGTCACGGTGGCTAGCAATTCTCCCACACGCCTCATCCCACTGGCCGTGGTGGTTGCATTGGGTTTCTACTCTCTCCTTTTGCCTCAGTCCCACTCCTTTCCCTCCTTTGAAGTTCACTCCATCCATCTTTTTAATCCATTATCTTTATGGATAGCTACTATTTATTGACCCCCAGACAAGTCCACCTCTACCTTTCTCACTGACTGACTTGTGGCTTTCTTTCTCTCTCGAGACATCTTCCCCCTCCCTTATTCTTGGTGATTTTAACATTCATGTTGATAACTCCTCTGACCCTTATACTTTAAAGCTCCTTTCCCTTACCTCCTCATTCAATCTCCAACTTTGCTCTATTGCACCCATTCACCAGCATGCTTACTGCCTTGACCTTGTTTTCTTCTCTGTTTACCTTCTAATTTCTGTATCTCAGTTCTTCCCTTATCTGACCATCATCTGCTCAGCTTCACTCCTCATAACTCCCCACCTCAATCTCACTCAGTTTCCTCCAATTTTATTAGAAATCTTCACGATATTGACTCATTGGCTCTCTTCACTATTGTCTCACCTCCTCTTTCCTCCGCTATCTCATTTAAGTCTATTGATGAGACTGTTGTTTCCTATAACTTCAGTCTCCTCTGCTCTAGATGCTCTTGCTCTGCCCATATCACGTCCTATAAGATGCACTATACCCCACCGTGGCTATCTTTGACTACCCATTAGCTTAGTTCTTGTGCCCGCTCAGCTGAGCACATTTGGCTCAAATCCCACACTTTTGTTGACTTTCTTCACTTCAAATTCATGCTCGCCTCTTTCCAGTCAGCCTTAGCATTCGCCAAGTAAAACTACTATGTCCAACTGACTAACTCTCTTGCCTCTGACCCTCACCGTCTCTTTTCAACTTTCAACTCTCTCCTCAAGGTGCCTCCATCTCTGACCTCTCTTCCCTTTCTGCCCAAACCTTAGACAACTACTTCCATGACAAAGTCCACAAGATTACACTCCAATTCCACATAAGTTACGATTCATCTCCTCTTCCCTTTCTTCACTCCCAGCTCTTTCCCTCAACCTCTACTATCCTCTCTTCCTTCTCTAATATCTCCAATGAGGAAACCTCTTGTCTTCTCTCCTCTTCTAAACTCACTACTTGCTCCTATAATTCTATCCCCATACATTTCCTTAATTCCATTTCCTCCACTGTCAACCCTTCCATCTCGCATACTATCAACCTATTACTCTTCTCTGCAACTGTCCCAACAGCCTTCAAGCATGCTGTTGTCACTCCTCTCCTCAAGAAACCTTCACTGTCCTTTTAATTATCGACCCATCTCCCTTCTCCCCTTCATTTCTAAACTTCTCGAATGTACTGTTCACCACCATTACCTTGACTTTCTCTCCACTCCAGCCCTTCTGGATCCACTACAATCTGGTTTTCGTCCTTAACATTCTACTGAAATGGCTCTTGCCAAAGTCTCCAGTGACCTCATCCTTCTTAACCTTTCTGCTGCTTTTGACACTATTGACCATCACCTTCTCCTTGACACCTTGTTCTCACTTGGTTTTAAGGACTCTGTGCTATTCTTTTTCTCTTCTTATCTTCCCACTGCTCTTTCAGTGTTTGCTCTGGTGGATCCTCCTCTACTGCTATCCCACTCTCAGTTGGTGTACCCCAAGGGTCTGTCTTGGGCCCACTCCTTTTCTCTTTCTAAAATCAGTACACTCATCTCCTCCCATTCCTTTCAGTATCACTTTTATGCTGATGACTTTCAGATCTATCTCTCTACACCTGATATCTCTCTGGCAATCCAGGCCAAGATCTCTACCTCGTTTTCTTATATCACTGCCTGGATGTCTCACCGTTATTTAAAATTAAACATGGTCAAAACCGAACTTCTTATTTTTCCCCTTCCTCCTTTCTCAATCTCTGTGGATAACACTCTTCTACTCTGTTTCCTCAGCCTGAAACCTTGGGGTTGTCTTTGACTCCTCCCTCTCCTTCTCCACATACATCCAACTTATAGCTAAAACCTGTTGTTTCTTTCTCTACAACATCAGCAGAATTTGCCCCTTCCTTTCTGAACACACTACTAAGACACTTGTCCACTCTTTAGTCACCTCTCATCTTGACTATTACAACCTCTTCCTTGCTTATCTCCTCCTGAATCATCTGTCTCCCCTTCAATCTGTTGAGAACTCAGCTGCGCAGCTAATCTTCTGCCAGCCCTGATATGCTCATATAAACAAGTCACTTCATTAGCTTACCTTGTGTTCCAGTTCAAACTTCTCCTTCTGACCTATAAATGCATTCATTCTGCTGCTCCTCACTACCTTTCCTCTTTCATTTCTCCCTACATGCCTCCTCGTGAACTCCGCTCTTCCGGTGGATCGTTTCTCTCTCTCCCCTTTTCTTCCACTGCCAAATCCAGACTCTGATCCTTTCACCTTTCTGCTTCTTATGCCTGGAACAAACTACCTTAGTCTGTACATCAGTTTTCATCTCTCCCCCTTTTCAAATCCATGCTAAAGGCTCACTTCTTTGAGGCTGCTTTTGGATCCTGATCCGCTTAGTCTCCTATGTGTCTCATTACCTTTCCCTAGTTGTACCCTTGTCCTCAACTGTTGTATTGTCTATCTTAACTAGATTGGAAGCACTGATGAGCACGGACCATCTTTTATATGTATCTATACAGTGCTGCATACGCCCTGTAGTGCTATATAAATATTTAATAGTAGTAGTAGTAGTAGTAGTAGATTTTGACTCAAAATGCACATTAGGGGCTAAAAAATACCACACTTTACCTAAAAGGCCCCTTATGTTGCCACCCTATTCTGCAGTGAGCAGTGTTTTAGAGAAAGAGGTCTGTTGGCAACTGGAAACATTAGGTCAACTCTGACCTGAAGATTCCACAAATATTTGGGTTTTAAGGATGCCCACAATTAATATGCAGATCGAAGATGCAGTATGTGAAAATTTATCTTATGTATATTCATTGCAAATAGTCTGAAAGCCCGACTGGCTATGGAGGGTCAAGGGAACTTTGAGGAATCACTGTCTTAGGAAAATCAATGAAACAACCGGAACTACAGCTGTGCAATAAAATAAAGCCAGGACTGGATAAGTCTGTTTCTTATGACATGGAGCCAGATGGCAACTCTTCCTGGAATTGAAATAGGCATAAAAGGATGGGAGTTAGAGAACAAGGACAAGCAAGCATTATCTGAAGGGACTTATGAAGCAGGAGGTGCACACGATCATCTACCCGTAGAGTAGCCAGCTGGCTTAGAGTCTTTCAGGACAGGCAGATCCACCTGTGGCTTTTCTCAATGACATGCATTGGATTGTAGTTCTGATTTCCCTAGGAAGAGCAGGACTTACATCTCCATGCACGCAGTGAGACAAACCAAAGGTGGATTAGCTTGTCCTCCAAGCAAGGCAGTCACCCGATGGAAAGAGTACAACAGGATTTCCCAAATCTGTTCTGGGAACCCCACAGCCAGTTGAGTTTTCAGGATATCCACAATTTATGTATAATTGATGCATTGTGGATATTCTGAAAACCTTTCTGGTGGTAGAGTTCCCAGGGCATGTTTGAGAAACCCTGGAGTACAGAGGGAGTTTTAGGTAGCAGTTTTAAGCCTCATACAGTAACAGAAAGGTGTCCAGATGGCCCATAGGGGATGCAAATGGATGCAGGACAATGTGCAGAGATTCACTGAAGGACCTCATTTGCGTAAGTCAATAGTGGCTAAAAAGCAGAGCAGAAAAGAGGGGTCCATGTATGAAAACTACAGTTGATCAATAGTAGGACCAACTCTGCTAGGTAGAACTGACCCTTTCTGTATTTTTGGTGCGGCATATGGGCAGTTTAGCCATTTTACTGCACATCATAGGAGAACTTTTCCTCACGGTACATAGATCGATTGTTTACACCATCAAAAAGTAGAAAGACTATGGGACATGCAATGAAGCTACAGTGTAACCTGTTTAAGATTAATAAAAGAAAATATTTTTTCACTCAATGCGTAATCAAACTTGGGAATTCTTTACCGGAGGATGTAGTAAAAGCTGTTAGTGTAGCTGGGTTTAAGAAAGGTTTGGACATGTTCCTGGAGGAAAGGTCCATAAACCATTATTAAAGAGGACCCGGGAAATCCACTACTTGCGCTAATACAAGCATTGTGGACCCTGTGTGTCTTTTTGGGAAACTGTTAGGTACTTGTGACCTGGATTGGCCACTGTTGGAAACAGGATACTGGATTTGATGGACCTTGGTCTGACCAAGTATGGCATATCTTATATTCTTATGTTCTTATGAAAACAGTAAATATTTTTTTAAAAAGCACCTGTAAATATAAAATTTATGGGATTCTTTATAACAATTTTCTAGATGTTACTGCCATTTTGTGTCATTGAGTGAGACCATGACTGTTTTGTTGTGCTCAGTGCTGTTCATTTATGGCTCTCACAGCCAAAGCTGCATGAAATGACAGTCTTAAACACCAAGAGACACTGGCAGCTCAGATAATCAAGCACATAAAATGAGTACCCGCATAATGCTTGCCCTTACATCACGAGGGTCTGTCGTGTTGGCACTACGACGCTGGCGGCCCCTCTTTGGGTGACCATTAACTTTACACTCGTAACAGCTCTCGGGGGAGAGCAGGTTCTCCTCATCCTCTTCAGCAGGGGCTGGCAGGTAGGAGCTCTGACTGAAGCCAAGCCCAGAAACGCAGTGTCTATAATGCAGAGAAAAAATGCTGCATCATTCTTAGGGCAGACACAAACATAAGGCTGACAATTAGCATCTTTTAGTCACTAATGGGACCACAAGAAAGAGTCTTAATTCCAGGATGCCAGTAGGAATGAGGCACCATACCATCTCATCAAAATAAGCAGAGTACAGGGTTTCTATCATGTCGATATGGGCGGTGGAAGAATAGGGAGAGAAAACAGAGAAATTAAGTCTTACCTGCTATTTTTCTTTCTTTGAGTCCTTCCAGACCAATCTAGATGTGTGGGTTTATGCTCACCTACCAGCAGATAGAGATGGAGAAACACTAGTTTGATGATATCATCCTATATAGGGTCCTGTGCAGCCTACAGCGAGCTAGTATCTCTAACCAAACAATGCAATACCACTGTGGTGAAAGGTATGTCCTATCAATAAAGCTTAAAGGGGAAAAGAAGAAAAAGAAAAGTCAGCCTTTGAATCCAGGCAACATTTTCCCTACTCTTAACTCTAGGAAAAAAGGAGGATTGGTCCCCCAGGTAACTAATATGGGTGTGGACAGAAGGAGTGGGGCTAGACAGGGTATAAAAGCCTGGGAGCAGAACAGGAGCTCAGTCACAGGGAGAGATTCCACCAGTGAAGAGCGGCCAGATTGCCTGCCTCCCTCTCCAAGAAAAGGCAAAGCCTCACTTTATTTCCCTACTTTTGGTTAACCCTACTCTTACCTTTAAAGAAGCTTTGGAGTAAGTGGTGTGGGGCTTCTTAACAAAGCTTTGAAGAGAATTCTGCTTTATTTCTGTACATAGGTGTTGTAGCAGTGTGGAATTTTATAGCAGTCTGGGAAAACCTGACAGTAGGTGGTGGTGACTCCAATTCAGAGCAGGTAGGCACAATTCAGAGCAGGTAGGCAGTGAAAGTGTAGTCACTTACCTACAACAGGAATTCTCTGGAGAAAGCAGGAATCAGTCGGTGTCGACATCACCCATATGTGAGGACTGACTTCCTGCTTGTTCCCGGAGAATCTGAGTTGTGGGCTCATGAGGGTAGAATCAAGAGGGCTGCCATGAAGCTCAAATAGACTGATTCTGGAAAAGATTTTGTTTGACTGCTAAGGAACTGTGTAGTGAAGGGGGTTTAACCCCTGCATACCATTAGAGAGCAGGAGTTGCATGCTACTGGAAACTGTGGCCCAACTGCCAGCCGCTGAGTGCTGTTTTGGAATACACTTTGTTCCTGCATAGAACCCCTTCATGTCCTTAAGGTAGACTGGGTTTTTCCATTAAGGAGCACAGTGATGTTATCCATAGACTGATATAAATACATGTTAGATTACTGAAAAGGCTACTGATATAAGTGGAACGTTGGGAGCAGAGGCCCATAAGGATCTTGGAACTGCAAGGGGGCGCATTTGTTGGCAAATCAGATACTGGCCTTCTTGCGTGGTCCTGGAGTTGTTTTGTATAGCTGACTTCCATATACTACTAGACTATCTAGGAATGGAGACCAGATGGCAAGGAACTGGAGGTGTGCACCGGCAGTTAGTGGCTGGAGTTATGACAAGTGCTGTTAGAAGCGGGATCCATAGACCATCACCGGACAAGACTCTCCAGTGGATAAGGGAACAAGGAACACGTGGCCCCTTTGGGGAAGGCGCTCTTTCCAAAGAAATGGAGGTAAAAGCACCTCCACCTTGGGAGGCAGTGAGTACCCAGGAAGTCTAGCAATGTGATTTCCCCTTATTGAACTTGTTTGAATGAATGAGAGATAACGATATCAAAAAGGACCCATAACAGGCCAAGACCAAGAGTACTGGTTCTACATTTGGTGTTTTTTCTCTCTCTCTTATAGAGACGATGGCTACGGAGGAGTTCCTTAAGTAGATGCAAGTCTACTGGGACTCTATGGAGCATTTACTGATGCAGATGGTGGGACATCAGGTGCAATAGCAAGTACTGCTGCTGCAGTTGTTGACAGAGCATACAAAAGGAATGAAGAGTTTGACAGCATATTGGCAACAACATTAGAGACAAACTTTGGTGGGAAGTGATGAGTAGGTACTGGGGGAGGAGGGGGTGGGATATTGCTAGGGCTTAAACCTAACAAAGATGGGATCCAGTGATGACCTAGAGGCATTTTTAATTGTCTTTGAAAGGGTGGCAGAAGCATCTGAATGGCCCAAGGACCAGTGGGCTATATGTCTTGCCCTTTTGCTGATGAGGCACAGGTAGTCTGTCGAGCATTGGAGGCTGCCTCTGCTTTAGACTATGATCTGCTTAAAATGCTATTGAGGACTACTTGGGACTCTCAGGAAAAGCTAACCGATAGTTCCATGAAAAGAAATTTCAAAAGGAAGAGAGACCAAGAGTTGTGGTCCATCTGCTGGACCTAGCCACCAAGTGGTTGAAACCAGATCACCAAACACCCATGGGATATAGGTAAGCTAGTAGTCCAGGAAGAGTTTATAAATATTCTCCCTCATAATAGAAGAACCAGGGTTACTAGATGAGGCCCCACTTCCCTACAAGAGACAGTGAACATCACCAAAAGGTTTTTGGGAGCTGAGGAAAGATGGGGGAAGAAGCCAGGGAGGGGTCTCCAAAACCAAAGGGTCAATCCCAGATGCCCAAAGAGGGAGGAATGATGGTGCTTGGAGGGTAGGCATGACCCAAGTTTTGGTCACAGTGCTCATCTTCCTGGGGAGAAATGCAGGGTGGTAATGGACCCCCTGAAGCCCCTCATTAGGAAACTAAATCCCAGTACAGATGTTTCACCTGTGGAGAAAAGGGCCATTTTAAGAATGATTGTCCCTATATGGACTGTTCCTTCTCTGACGTAGGCTGTAGTGACTACTTGGTGATTCCAGAAAAGGTAGAAAAATAGGGTATCCAAATTCTCAGGGCTATTGTGAAGGGTTTAGTAGACACAGGGAGTAATCAGTCCCTATTGTAGTGAACCCTAGCCTGAGATTTAGGGATTCAATGTTGGGGGGGAGGAGAAATTTTGTGAAAAACTTAAAGTAAGATGTGTGCATGGAAATGTGTGGAAATACCCTAGATATGAGTTGAGGATAATATGGGAGGGACATATAATTCCCATGAAGCTTGCCCTGGTGAATAGTCTGCCTTTTCCCAGGAGGGATTGGGTGAGTGCCTGAAAGGGTCCAGCGTTAAAGGAGATATGAGTGGCTACTCATGGTGGGTGATATGGAAGGGAAGACTAGATAGGCCATGTGGTCTTTTTATGCTGTCATGTTTCTAGATTACTCCCAACCCACAAAGACCTCAAATTTTGGGGAAGAGGTAATAGGATAAGCCAGGAAGAAAAAGTAACACTAACCAAAGGGCAGAAATTTAAAGGGGTAGTCCCAAAAACTCCAGTGAAGGCTTTGAGGGAGGAGGCAATTGGGAGATTCCCACTTTCAGGAAAAGCAAAGAAAGGATGCAAACTTGAAAGAGTTTTGGGAGAATATTCAGGATAATGGAAATAAAAGAACTGAATGTGTAATAGCCTCATGCCTGTAGGAATAGTCTATTGTATGGAATGAACAGAAAAACAATCAGGCTTAGGAGAGCACCAGCAGTTAATGGCTCCCAGATGACTGCAAGGAACTTTATTAACTTTAGCACCTGCTTACTCTTTAGTTCGACATCTCAATGAAGATAGCACCTTGATCCGGTTGTTGAAAAGGGTTTATTGGCCTCGAATTTCTCAAGCAGACATGGATTTTTGTAGATCTTGCCCCAACTATCCGAAGTTTCCCCAACATTTACTGCCTAAGAATCCTTTGTGTCTCTTTCCAGTGGTCTGTCACCCAATGGACCAAATAACTATTGACAATATAGGCTCTTTGGCATGCAGTGTCACAGGGTACCAATATATCTTAGTGGTTTTAGATTATACCACGGCATTTCCTTGAGCAGTCCCCCTGCACTCCACCTCAGCCCAAGTAATCATAGGAGAACTACTAAAGATCTTCTGCCAAGTGGAGTTTCCTTGAAGTATTCACAGACCATGGAACTAATTTTTTGTCTAAATTACTCAAGGAGGTGTGGAAATTATTTGGGGTTTAACATATAAAGACCGCAGCATATTATCCCCACCCTGATGGACTAGTTGAATGTTTTAACGTTTGATCAAGAAGTGTATCATGGAAATTGTTTCCACCTGGGAACAGTTAATATCCTTTTGTTATTTGTAGCTAGAAAGGTATCTCAAGCTTCCCTTGGGTTCTCCCCTTTTAATTAATATATGGCCAACAACCCTGAGAGCTGATAGAGATGGTTAGGGAAGCCTGGGCAAGAACAGAGGGAGAACCACTGGAGATAATAGAATATATGAATAGACTAGCCAAGGAAAACCTGGAAAAGGTTCAAAACTATCTAAAGGAGTATTATGACAACCCAGATCTCTTATATTAATATCCTAAAACCCTGGGTTAGTAGAGAAGGGCTGGTTGTGGAAATAACTAAAGAGGAGGAGGATTTAGGGCCTAAGCTCTGACTTGTGAGAAGAAGCTCCACTGGAGACTGTTAAAGTTGGGGAAACCTTAGATGCTATAGAAGCACCCAAATGGGTAGCTTACTGAAAGAATTCTCTGATGTATTCTCTTCTACTCTCAGTAGGCCAAGAATAAGGCAACACAATTTATACAATGCCTGGAAAAGTAGTAAGGCAGTGGCCATACCACCTGCCAGAGGCAGAAAGGGCTGATGTTGAGAGGTAAAGGAAATGTTTAACCTAGGGATAATTGAGGAATTTGCCAGTAAGTAGGTGAGTCCAATTGTTAGTAGCAAAACCTGATGGGTCAACTCATTTCTGTTTTGACTTCTGGCAGGTCAATGCAATGCCAGTATCCCATTTGATGCTTACCCAATGCCATGGATTGAGGACATTATTGAGCAGTTAGGAAGTACTCAGTATGTATCTACCTTAGATCTAACTAAGGGGTATTGGCAGATCCCCCTGGAGGCCTCCTCAAAAGGAAAAAAAACACATTTTTAACACCTCAGGAACTCTACCAATTTACAGTCCTGCCCTGACATTTTTCAAAGGGCCATCAATACAGTCTTTGGCCCCACCAAGTCTATGCCACTGCATATCTAGATGATGTAGTGATCTTCTCCAAGGACTGGAACAACCATCTAAAACATCTAAGAGCTGTTTGTATATCTTTGCAAGGCAGGACTTAACCGTCAATTCAAAAAAATGTTCACTAGCCCAGAGAGAGTACAGTACCTAGGACATATTGTAGGAAATGGGTTGGTTAAACTGATAATATTCAAAGTGGAATCTGTTAAGAATTGCAAGGTTCCCCAAGCAAAAAAAACAAGTTTATTACCCATTTTGCTAAGATAACAGCTCCTCTAACGGATTAGTTGAAGAATTCACAGTCCACTCGTGTTCAATAAGGGGATACTTGTGAACAGGCATACCAAGCCCTCAAAGAGGTTTTCTGAAAGGAATCAGTCCTACGTAATGGTGACTTTCAGAAGGAATTTATCCTTCAAACAGATGCCTTAGAGTTGGGCTCGAGGCTGTGTTAAATCAGAGAAAGGGTGAGGAGGAACACCCTGTGATTTACCTCACCTGTAAACTCAAAGACATTGAGAAGAAGTCTTTCACAACAGAGAAAGAATGCCTAGCGGTGAAATGGGCTATTAAGACATTAAGATATTATCTGTTGGGAAGACCTTTCACATTGTAACAGAACATGCCTCTCTAAAATGGTTAGGGCTGATGAAAAATTCCAACCCTAGACTAATGCATTGGTATTTGGCCCTTCAAATGTATGATTTCCAAGTAGCTACCTCTCCTGAGAAGTAGCTGAAGAGCCAGGATAATAAAGAGCCAAAATCCCAAAGTACTGTGATCTCACCTAATTCAAATACCAGGAGTGAAATCATCTGATTCACATGACAGGGTGATACAACTTTGGGCAAAAAGGAGGGGACCTCCATATCACTGTTTTTCACTTTAACATCACCAAGACAGGCTTGCAACATGATTGAGCCTGCAATTCTGAGATTTTTCTGGCCAAATAAATTACCAAGTGAAAACCACTTTAAGGTCACATCCTTGAGAGATGCCTTTCATAGATGGAGTACCTGCCTAGACCCCACTCAGAAGGAACAGGAACCACATCCTCCAACAGCAGCAGCCTGTCCAGAGTCGACTTGATCACCTCTGCCTTCTGAGAGGACTTATTGAGAGGATTCCATAAAGGCAGTGGGAAAGAGGTTGAGCTAGTTCAAGGGCATACCCTACATCATGGGTGATCAACTCCAGTCCTGGTGCACCGCAATCCAGCCTGGTTTTCAGGATGTCCCCAATGAATATTCATGAGATATATTTGCATACAGTGGGAGGCAGTGGATGCAAATATACCTCATGAATATTCATTAGGGCTACCCTGAAAACCAGGCTGGATTTGGCCACCCCTGCCATACATGAATCACCTCGAAGACCCACTGATTCAAGGTAATCTGGGCCATCCTTCAGTAAGACCACCAAAGTCATCTGTTCACTGGCAGAACTAAAGTGTGGGCCCTGACATTCTCATCGGTAATCTTAAGCACCACCAGTGCGTCCTGTTCCCTCTTCTCAACTTCCTATCTGGCTGCCTCCAAAGGTCTACCCCTTGAAAAGGAACCTACTCTGCTCAGGCCCTAACAACCTCCTTTGGGCCTCTTGAAGGTGTCCCCTTGTTGTAGCAAACCACTCGGCTGCTGGGGGTCTATCTTCCCAGTCTAGGAACCTTAGACTCCCACAGATTCTTTACAAGCTTCTCCAGGTCTTCCCTTTAAAGGGAAACTTGCTGAGATGTATCTTTGAAATTACATGTGCTGACCAATTCTTTAACCAAAGCAGACAGCAAACTATCACCATTGTGGTTATATTCTTCACTAATGCTCATATCAAATTGTACTAAAAGGTGGAGCCTTCTTCCAAATGTGCTGCCTCCGAGACACCTTCCAAGGACTTTGCCAGGGATTCCTTGAGTATTTGGAAAGCCCAATGCAGACAGGTCTGTGATACATGACCTCCGCATATGCTGCCTGCAAGGCTAGTGCAGACACCTCAGAGGACTGTTTCAAGAGCTTCCATTTGTCAGTCCTGCAAATCTCTCAGGGCAGTCTCAACTCTCCATTGGAAAGGCCATTTTCTTTGTTATGGCTGACACTAAGGCATTCACTTTGGACAGCTGTGACTTCTCTTTCTCCTCTGCGGATAATGGGTAGAGCTTGGCTATGGACCTACCCACCTTCAGGCTTGCATCTAGTGAGTCCCATTCTGTGCGATTATATCCTTGATCACTCTATTGACAAGAATGGCCTTGGCTTTTTGATGCTATCAAGAAAAGAATCCTCCACCATTCTA
The DNA here is from genome assembly GCA_033557465.1 of Ichthyophis bannanicus. NCBI lineage: Eukaryota > Metazoa > Chordata > Amphibia > Gymnophiona > Ichthyophiidae > Ichthyophis > Ichthyophis bannanicus. Next base: position 220,295,564 of record CM066039.1, on the reverse strand, counting down.
CCCTCTCCAGTCCATTCCATGGAAATCTTCAAAACTGAAAGGACCTGGTATATTAGGGACATCAGCTCATCCCTTTGAAATGTATACATGACAGCAGTGTCCTCTCCAGGGGGGGGTTTCTCCTTCTTCAAAAGGTTCTTCCAGGGCCCCTGGCAGCTCCTTCACAGCCTCTCTTAGAGGTGACAGGGATGTCTATGAACCAAAGGAGCCCACATCATCCAGCTCCTCCTTTGGGTTAAGCCTGGGCCTCTTGGAAGCTGAAGGACCCTGCTTAACCTGAGCCTCAGAAGACAGACCCCCTATCTGGGTCCCTGCTACCAGGCCCTTCTTCATGCTGGAGACCTGGTGCATTAGCAGTACAAGCTTGGTGTGAACACAGGGCAAATGACCTGCCTCTCAGTACATGTGTCCGTACAGCACTGCATATGCCTTGTAGCGCTATACAAGGCCTTACCAAGCCATAATTGCGCCCTGTGTGACTTGCACATCTGACGTGCCCTCCCATCACATTTTCCCCATGCCCATCATTTTCTCATCTTACCCTACACCTCTATGTCCAGATGGCTCCCCACCCAGGCTGCCTACCCTTGCCCTCCTTCTGCCACTTTTTGTGCTCCCTTGTTATTTGCAGCACTGGCAGCAGCGGAGCAGAACTGACCTCTACTTGGGATCAGACCTTGTATGCAGGTCTGATCCCTCCCTCTTCTGACATAGGTTTGCATCAGAGGAGGGAGGGACCAGACCAGCCATTCAAACACGGGTCTTTGCAACTCTGCTTTGAATGGCTGGTCTGGTTCCTCCCTCCTCTGATGCCAACTGTTTTATTTCTTTTAGTGATCAGATCCACTTTGCTGCTGCCAGCACCACTGCCGATGAAGGAACACAAAAAGTGGTGACGGCAGGCAGGGCTGACGGGGGGGAGGGGGGGGTGGGAGGGGGAGCCAAAGTCGGCAACCTCAAATGCGCCTCTAATTTGCGCCCCGTGAGGCTGCACTGCTGACACAGGGCTAGGTATGGTGCTAGCGCTAAACAAATGATCAGTAGTAGTAGAAAAAAGAAAAGGGAAAAGGAATTGGATTTAGTTCATGCCCATCTCAGAAGTTCAAGACAAGTTACATTCAGATACTGTAGGAGCCTCCTTTGCGGCCTTTCACCGGTTTAACACTCGGTGGCTCTCCACATACCTTTGCTCTACTGCTGCTAAATTCAAAATGGTGGCTGTTCCCAACAGATCTGCCATATCACTTGCCCTGAACACTGCCCTTAACAGAGGAACTCCATCTGACCTGCTCCCACAAGCGAGTTCAACTGCACTGCTGCCTCTGGCACTAAGGTCCTCCACAGCCATGCCTTTATCCAGCTACACAAGCATGGCATTTTTTTTCTTAAGTGCTGCCAAGTCACTGACTCTTAGTGCCCTAGCAGCCCCTGGCTTTTCTTAGCAAGGTATGACGAAGTAGATTTCCAGTCCCTTTCTTCAGAGGCAATGGAGGGTAAAGTGATTTTCCCAAGGTCACAAAGAGTGGCAGTGGGAATCAAACCATGATCTCTTGAGTACTAGGTTGTTGCTCTAACCACTAGGCTACATGAAAGAGCCTGCTGTTCCAAGGCCTGCTGTGTTCAGCCTGTGCCACCATCCCACATGCCTTCCTAAAGTTGTAGCAGCTCACCTTTGGTATATCCAACCATAGCCCTTCCCTCTGCTCAGTCTTTCCTACCAGTCAGTCACCGACAGGCTGCCTTACTCTGAACCTGTCTTACACTTTCTTTTTCTTTTTAACTCTGTTGCCTGACCACTGTTAAGGCAGCTTTTACCTTTGGCCCCCTCCCAAGAGTAAGGGAGGGGACAAACAATACTGCAGGCTAACTTTCACAGAAATGTGGCAGAAAGGAAGAGGGTGAAGACCTGGACAATCAGGTTCTGTATCCTCGAGCTCCCTGAACCAGCCTTAGCTAATCCCAGCCCTCTTGTGAGTGGATCTTTTGGTTTTAACTTAAAAACCAGATTTCAAGGGCTTTCTTCCAAACCTAAAGTATCTTCAGACTGCACAGGCCTACCTTGCCTACCATTTGCTAGAGACTGAATTATCACTGGCTGTGGACTGCACAGGACTCTATATAGGATGGTGTCATCAAACTGGTGGTTCTCAGTTTCCATCTGCTGGTAAGTAAGCATAAATCCATGCATCTGGATTAGTCTGGAGGGATGAAGAAGAGAAGAGCTTCAAGACACTAAAGAAAGAGGAGAAAGAGAAGACCAGGAGGAGAAAGCAGATGTTAACAGAGATTACATAAAGCCTAGCACAAAAGGGGCCATTTTCAAAACCATTTGCACTGGTGCAACGTTTGCTGGTGTTTTTAGCTATGAACTTTTCACCTGTTTTCAAAGAGTACAAGCTTGCTTTCCTTTTGAAGATCACCCAAGAAAAGTACTAGCAGCAATTTGCTCTGGTTTTTGTACAAGTAGGCTTTCCCTTTTAATGGAATACATGCATACTGAAAAAGCTAATCTATGTGCAGTTCTCTTCCCTCCTACCTATCCATGATCCCTGACCCAACTATCTTTGGATAAGATTACCAATGTTTTTCATCCCCATGTGTACCTTTATGGAGTGGAGGAGTAGCCTAGTGGTTAGAACACTGGCTTGGTAACCAAGCAACCAGGGTTTAATTCCCACTAGCACTCCTTGTGGCCTTGGGCAAGTCACTTAACCCTCCATTGCCTCAGAAGAAAGGCCTGGCAATCTACTTCCAGTGACACTGCCAAGAAAACCCAGGAGCTTCTGGGTCACCAGGAGTCAGGACTGACTCAAAGGCACACATTGCATTGCATTATTTATCCAAGTAAGGAGTAGGCAATTTTCAGCCAGCCAATTTACCTGGGTAAATCACTTTTTAAAATTATCCTCAAAGAGACCCTTTACTGTATTTTAAAAAAATTATGGGGTTTTAATTCAAGGGTTTTAATGCCGTTAGCAGACTTGCTAACCATGTTAAGTGAGTGGGATATTCAGCTGCACATACCTGGTTTGTGCGGCTGAATATCTCCACCTAACCCTATTGAATGCCCCGATGCTAAGAGTGGCACTGAGGTTTAGCCAGTCAGCGACCAAAAAGAGGTTCGCTAACTTTAGTTTAGTTCCCAGACCAATGGCTGAATATTGCTGCTAACCAGTTAGCTAATCAGCTAACCAGGTAACCCAGATATTCAATGCTGATGGCCAGATATGGCCCTGCCATTGACTATCCGGGTTGAAATTAAAGCGGTGACGGCCAGCTGCTATAAGTGTGCTGGCCACCACCACTGAAAATACCCACCTTTAGTATCTACATTTAACAATGTATGTTAGGTACTTAGATGCTCAGTGCTGATTTCATATGCTAACATGCTTCCCTCTACCTGGCTTCACCAATTTTTAGGTGCCTATACTTAAGAGCCTGTGATAGAGTGTTTGGGAAACACTCTGTCCCCCACAGTGAAACTCCCAGCCAAGCCTAGGACAAGTGAGCCATTGCATGTAAACCCTTGTCCCTTTAAGAAGAAAGACTGGAGAATGCCTGGGAAGGATGTGTCCAGGCTCCAGGCATTATCCCAGGAAGCAAAGGGACCTGGGGAAAGAAGAGCCTGATGTATTCCAGAGTACGGAGTGACCACCTACCTCTAAGAAGATCCTAAGGTAAGGTAGGAGCTGGGGTGTTTCCACTTTGGTCAGCAAGCTTGTGGCGCTACTGCTGTGAAGCCAAGAGTGAAAGAACTTTGGGGGGGCGAGGGGAGAAGAAATGTTTCTCTGCTACTGCTGTGAAGCCCAGAGTGAAGGAACTTTGGGGAAGGGGAGAACTGTATCTCTGCTACCACTGCTATGAACTCCCTGTAAATAAAGCATTTTTCTTTAATCTTCTGCCTGGCTCTGTGGGGGTTTGTGTCCTGACTCGCTCGCAGCATCCTACAGAGTCCAATAAAAATAGGTGCTTAAATTTAGGAACTCAGTGTGAGAAATTTTTTGTTTCAGAAGATTTAGTTTCCTAACTCGTTATGTCATTCTGGCTGGGGTAGATGGATACATTCAACTTTCCTTCATGGCCATTGCACCATATCATAAGCTGGCTTCTTTTATACGGAAAGTTTCCGAGCACCTTCTAGCATAGCAAGGGGCCAATTATGTTCTGAAGCATGTTGGTTATCCTTCTTAGAAATGCCACTCTATGTTGCATGCCATCATGAAGGTTCAGCCCAGTTCTGATTTGTCATGAGCCATCACAATATACCACGGTAAGGCAGCATAATCAAGACCCCAAATGAATCCAAAGGAAAGTAAGAAAATCAGAACTGCACTGGAGACTTACAATGGCATTCAGTTCTTTTGGAAATACTGCTGTGTCAACTAGTGATCACTATGAATTCCATGCTTACCCTTGCCCAGCCCTGAAGTAGCCCCCAGGGCAGCCACAGAGGTAACCACCATCGGTGTTGGAACAGCCATAGCTACAAGGGTTGCCGGTCCCTGAGGAGCACTCATCTATGTCCTGACATCCACCGAGTGACTGGTCAAAGTCAAATCCAGAAGGGCAAATACATTTGAAACTGCCAAGGGTGTTGTAGCAGGAAGCAGTGCCGCAGGATGAGGGGCTGGAGCACTCATTTTCATCTGAAACAAGAACACAGCCAGGAGGTGTGTCAAAGAGGCACACATAAATTGGACAAATTACCCTCTCCCACAGAAATCTTAAGTAGAGAGAGAGATGTGGGAGTGCACATGTACTCTCTGACTCCCTTTGGAGAGAGTGTGTGTGTTCTTCCTTTCTGACTCAAAGTCCAACAAGCCTATTTCTTCTCCCAAACCCCTCCCCCTCCCCCTCCCATAGCAGATGCATTAGAAAAGTGCAAAAATTAGGTCATTTCAAAGCCTTAAACATAACCGATATATAAAGTACCCTGAAGAGAAGCTGTTGTTGCTTAATTCAAATGAATTTACTCCATGGCGTTAAATGGGTGTTGCTTACATGCAGGGCCAGCCCAGCCATTAGGTAAGACTAGACATTTGCCAAGGGACGTAGAATTCAAAGCAAAACAATAGATTCTGATAGTCACACAAACTCAAAAAGCCAGCAGTACATTAATTGTACCTGCAGGAAGAGCAGGCACACACAATAGATTCTGATAGTCACACAAACTCAAAAAGCCAGCAGTACATTAATTGTACCTGCAGGAAGAGCAGGCACACACATACATATAAAGCAAAGTTGAATATTTAAAAGTATTATGGCAAATTGTGTATTTTTTATAGGATTGTTCAGGTGATTGTGACTTTGAGTTTAATTATGAAAATCTCTGGAGAAAGGGGACGTAAGGGTGACGATTTGCCTCAGCCACCTACTACCAGTGTATCAGTCAGAATAACGAGGCAAGTTTAACTTTGGCGCAAAACATTAGTCCATATGAGAAAAGCACAGTTAGAGTCAGAGAATATATTCAATTTGAATTAAGCTAAATGGGATTCTCTGTTTACAAGCAAGGAAATGCTGGTATACTTGTGGTGATGTTCTCTAGATGGAGCCCATGCTGGGTAGCTGCGCTCCACAAGACTTTGAAGGCTTGAAAAGGTTTCCCCCATTGATCACCGGCTCTGTCACTGTTCCCTCAGTCTGTTTTTTTCTGCTCAGTCAGGTTACAAATTAAATTAAGTAGTCCAATTAACAACTCCTTAGGGCCCCATGGAAGTGGCCAGAACATCAACAAAGGCCATGGCCAGTTGGATTACCTCGGAGCACCACAGTCCTATACCCCTGAAATAACAAACCCTTTCATCTCCTGCGGTGAGAGAACAAAGATGACAGCCTCAAATGGGGCTCCTCTTAAAGAACCAGCGCTGCCAAAAACTGCACAAAATGAGCAAAGGTTTATAAAACAAAACAAAACATACTGAATATGGAGACAGATTGTAATAGCTCTTCTATCTCCCTCAAGTGCAAAAAGTCTGATTCTAGCTCTGCAACACCTCCATTCAACATCCAAGCAGCAAGCTACCGCTGAGGTTCCTCACATACCAGTGCTTCAAGAGGGCAGACCTCATCCAATCCCACAAGAACACTACTGTGGTACTCTTCCAACTAATGTTAGATTTTTTACAGAAATTTCAGTGCTTCTTCAATGCACCTCATCACTGGTACCCCACTCTCCACACTTGTGGCCCATTAATGTGCACCTTGTGCTCTATCACAATAGTTGCCAATGTCTCTCCATTTAGGGAGACGCCCACAGCCTTACACAGTGAGTAGAAGCCTCTGGAACATATACTGAGGTCTGAGGAACCCTTATCATTCATTACTGACCACAGAGATTCACTGAACCACCTAGAGTTGATGGAAATAAGATAGAACAGACATTGAAGTCCCGCTGGCATTCAAATACAGGGAAATGCCTAATATCCTGGAGATGCAACAGCACCGGAAAGACACCTTTTACCCTAAATTCTTTCAAAAACTTACAAAAGCTCTCTTGTTATACCTTCCCTGAATCTTCACAAAATGCCCAGGAGTAGCAGCAATATATTTCTGTCGAAGAGACTTTTTACCTTCCCATATGGTATCTGAACGATTGACTTACCCAAACTTTCCTCTGAATCACCATGTGAGCATTCCAGAATTTTAGTTTTCTCATTAACAAAGAAAGGTTTACCCTAGCCCCTTCACAGATCATAAACTTCATAGATACCTTCACAGACATTTGACAGGACAGAGCATTCTTCCCAAAGGACAAGTCATGCATGATTCAAATACTCTACCTGCACCTCTCCATGACTTCTACTGCCACTACACACACTATGCTAAATGTTCTTGACGACATGTCTGCATTAATACATGTGGTGCTCTTAGTAAGACCGCATATGAGACTCCCACGTTAGCATTGAAAGTCAATTGCATCAGCATAGCCAGCTATTATCATGATAAACTCCATAATGCCACACATTCAACATTTACTCTGGTAGTGGCAAACACCCTCCAATCTGAAAAGGGGCTACACGTTCCAAAGGCAGCTGCATCAATTAATTCTGACCACAGATGCATTCACAGTTGGATGAGGAGCATGTTTACTTCACTTCTGCATAGAAGAGGTGTGGGCAGATCAAGATAAATCCCTCCACATCAATCACCTACAGTAGAATTTTGAACCATTTCACTATGCTCTTCAAACATTCAGAAAATGAATTGCTGGATGAATACTTCTTTGCACTGACAATGAAATAGCCATGTTCTATGTCAACAAACAGGGGGACTCAAAGTCCTTCAGGCTGTGCAATGAAGCATTCAGGATATACAGTAGAACCTAGCAGTTCTACAAGTCAGATAACCTCAACCAGTTAACGGACAAACTCAGTTGCAGATTAGACCCTCACGAATGGTTCCCTGACAGCAAAGTCACACAGACCATATTAAGGTACTCGGGATTCTTGCACATAGACTTGTTTGCCTCTTTGAAAAGATGAAGTGCTGACTGTTCTATCCCAGAAGGCTAGCTCCAAATCAGATGGTGCAGGATGCCTTTTTGACTGCATGGACCAATGATCTACTATATGCATTTCCTCTGTTCTCTCTCTTGTCCAAAGTCATCCAGAAGATAAGATGAGGTGCATGTAATTCTAATGGCTGAGGCAAATATAGTTTCCACAGTTAATGGTTCTGGCAGAGGATCAGCCACTGTTTCTAGGAACTCCACGCTCCCTATTGACTCAACAGGGAGGTTGCCTTCTGCACTCAGTTCTTGTTCTCTGTCTCGAACAACATACCGGTAGATATTGAAAGGCAGATAGTTTCTATCCTTCTGGTGTCTCATAAAGTCCAAGAGATCCTCCTGTTCTCCAGAAGATCTTATCAACTCAAATAGACTCACTTTAAACAATGTGTAGTCAACTAGAAAAAACTTGACTATTGCTCTTTTCTTTCCATACTGTTTTATCTACATCTATTGCAGTCTGAACGTAAGATGTCTTCAGTTGTCTACAACTTTCAGCCTTAGCAGTCTATTATGCACAGGTTGATGGCATATTGGTATCCATTCATCTTGTTGTCGTGGAATTCATGAGGAGTCTCATGAACACCAAACCATCTGTCTTTGACCCACCATTTATGTTGGACTTCAGTATTATCCTCTCTGAACTCATAGAGGCCGCTTTTGTACTTTTGGCTTAGCACCTCTCAGATACCTCACCTGTAAAATTCTATTCCTGTTGCCTTCACTTCTGCAGAAGAGTCAGTGAGCTTTGCAAAGCTGCAATGTGGACCTCAATCCATACTTACCAATTGCTAATGAATAGCTGCTTTGGACAGTTAGTACTCCAGAAACCTTTTGCTTCATTGTTTGCACACTGGCAAACCCAGCTACCCAAGTCTTTTTTTCTCCCAGGTTGCATAACCATTCAACTCAGACAATAAAGAGACAACCATCAGCTTGGTAATCACCACAAATGTGCCAGCATTTCCCTGCTTGTCGATGGAGAAAGCAAAGCTGCTTACCTGTAATGGGGGTTCTCCATAGACAGCAGGGCAATGCACCCATACTTTCCCATCTACCTTTCTCCTCTGGAATTGATATTGATGGGATGCCCTAGCTACACATTGATTGAGGAAACAGTGAAAGATACCTGAGATGGGAAATCACATGCATGTCTGCAAGTCATCAAAGGCTTGCATAGTAATAGAAGAGCAACTATACTGCATGAGCTCCATCTAGATAACATCACCACAAGTATGACTGCATTTCCGTGCTGTCTTCGGAGAACACCTCTCCTCCCCCTATTAATGGTAAACAGCTTTGTTTTTCTTATGGACCCTTTTTCTGCCCTGGAACTTGAAGCTCAAATTCACTCACTTTGCAGGTTAAACCCATACTCTCCTGCAGGTGTTTGTTTCCCACTGTTGATCTGACTGTGCAAAAGGGCTTATGGATGCTGTCATTCTAGATTGGGATTATATTGACTTTGCTGGGGTTGTACCCATATGTTACTCACCAACACACTGGTTCCATTGGTAGTGTTGCATGTAACCCTGAGGGCAGCCACAGCGGTAACCACCCAGTACATTCTGGCAGCCATGTTGGCAGCGATGATTCCCGTCACACTCATCCACATCTGGAAATAAAAACCCCACCCCATAAAATCCTGTTAAGAAACAACCTCACTGCACACCGTATCTCTCAATGTCACTAACAGTGGGACAGATCTTTCCCCACACCACATTCCTGAGTTCCTGACACTGCGACCGGTCACTCTCACCACACTGCATCTATGAGTGTCCCTTACACTGGTACAGGTCTCTACCCACACTGCATCTCTCAGTTTCACTAACCCTGGGACAGGTTGAAAAGGACCGAGGGCTATCGAGTGGATGAGAGACAAAAGAAAGGGTCAGGTCTTTGAAGGAGGTACGAGAAGGTAGAAATGGTAAAGATGAAAGGGAAAATGGGAGCCTGGATGGGGGTAAGACATGAGAAAGGGACTGGAAGTGGCAAGGGGATGAGTGGTGAGTGAGGACGGAGCTGGAGCTGATTGGCGTATGAGAGGCTGAAGAAGGTAGATAAGGCTGAAGACAGGATAAGTACAGTGGAGGGAAATAAAGGGGTTGAAAGTGGCTAAAAAATGATGGAATAGAAGGTTGGGGAAGGATAAGACAAAGTTGGGGAATGGGAGAAGTAGGGAAACAATAACAGGAAATAGAAAGCTGGGAAAAAGAGAGAGAGACCAAAGACTGGAAGAAGGAGGAGAAACAGAGAAACAATGTGACAGAACAAGACCGTGTGGCCTATCTAGTCCCTTTTTCCTTCAGAGATCTTCTGTGTTTGCCCCATGCTTTCTTGAATTCAGATACTGTCCTCGTCTCTACCTTTGCCACTGGGAGGTAGGAGAATCAGAGGTAATTTGGGGTGATCAGGGTGGGGTATTTAAGTTATAGGAGTTTTTCAAATGATATTTAGTGTATCTGCTTAATTCTTCTTTATTCCAATGTTTTTATGTCTATATTGTAAACCATTTTGAATGAGTATTCAGGAAGATGGTATAAAAAGATTTCATAGATAAAAAATAAATAAATCTCACCATTATTCAGTCCATCTAAGCAAGGCGTGTTTTTAATGTAAGTAAGTTTAAAGCAACTCTTGCTAGTGTTCAAGACCTTGAAACAGTCCACCCTTCACCCCTTAATCATGTTCTCTGTGTAGCCTCCCTCCTGCTCTTGACTCATTCCTTGCGCAGTGGCTCATAGAAAAATCTCAGTGTTTTCAACTGTGTCTTCTCGCAGCAAGCTCCCTACTCCCTATTCCACAGCGGTCTTCAAGGCTGGCCCATGACTCTGCAGAGCATTGCAATGAATACTTACTGATTAGCTAAGACCTTTGCCAGTTCTGTCTTAAAGAGGAAAAGATTTGGCCTATGGATTCACAGATCCCAGCCATCATTTTACAGGAGATGGAGGATGAAGGCCACTCATAAACTCTACTTTGATTAAAATAATATTTAGGGATATTTTGGGTTGCATCTCTCTACATTTTTTCTATTTCCAGTGTTTGTGGTGATATGGGAGAGGGAGTGAGGCTTATCCTGTAACATTAAAGAAGCGACACCATAGCAAAGGCCGGAGCAGTATTAAGGCTCAAGACTGCCATATGTAGTGCATTCTTTTGTCCATTATGTAGTTTGAGAAACTGACTTCTGATACATAGGCTATATTCCCACCTTAGGCTCTGTGCTCTGGGAAGGCCTGGGTGCAGAGCAGTAGGATGGGAAGGAAATCAGCTGTGGCATTGGCTGTGCCCTGTTATGGTGGCAGAAGGATGGAATCTTACCTTCACAGTTGCTGCCAGTGTTGTCCAGTGAGTATCCTTTCTGACATTCACAGTTGAAGCTGCCTGGGCTGTTCTGACACACCCCCTTGGCACCACACAAGTTGGGCTGAGCTGTGCATTCATTGTTATCTGCAAAATATCCCAGACAAGTTCATGGTCGATTTCTTTAGACAGTAATTCTAGTCTGGGCAAAGGAAAGGTCTCCTTTTGTACTACACATTAGTTGCAACCTGAGGACAGGACACATTTTAGAGACTTCCCACTATAATCAACTTGCATCATCATCATCAGTGGTGCTGTATAGCATGGAACTCCACAAGCAATGTTCCCTCTAAGCTGTGCTGAGTCCTCCACCGGCATTCCTGCCGGGGGGGTGGGGGGGTGGGGGGGAGGGATGCAGCGCGATCGATGCTCCGCCCCTCCCCCCACCGGCAGGAATGCCGGCGGAGGACCCGGCGCGGCTTAAAGAGAACAATGGCTGCGGCATGTGTTAGACCCAACAACTCTACTGTTGGGTCTAACACACGCCGCAGCCAATGTTCTCTTTAAGCCGCGCCGGGTCCTCCGCCGGCAATCCCGCCGGTGGGGGGAGGGGCAGAGCATCGATCGCGCTGCATCCACCCCCCCCCCCGACAGGAATGCCGGCGGAGGACCCAGCGCAGCTTAGAGGGAACATTGTCCACAAGCCCTGCTTTCTGGGCTTTTGGGGGCTCAGACTACATTCATGTAGCTTTTCTTTTTAAGAGTTTGCTAGTTAAAGAGATTGAAACTAGGATATTATCCTAAGGATTGTTTTTCAAGCTGTTTTATAATTGTATTTTGGCCGATTTTAATCTGCAATCTGCGTAAATACTCTTGGAAAGCAGGTAGGATATCAAATATAATAATAATGATAACAATATAAAGTGAGAGACTGTTTGGTGGCAGTACTCACCTATGCAGGAGGAATGGTGCTGGGTGAATCCAGGAGGACACTTGCAGTTAAAGCTGCCGATGGTATTCACACACAGAAATTGACAGTTGTGTTGTTTGGTGTTACACTCATCCAGATCTAGGGCATGAAAAACTCATCAGACATATTGCTTTGTGGCATGCGATAATGTGGACTTTGGCTGTTGTGCATTGTGAAGCTTTGGCTGCTCTGCACTGTGATGACTGTCATGTTTTCTGACAGTATGCAGTCTTGCTTTCCTGTCTTGGATGTGTACAGAGGGTTATGATGTCTTGCTACGGTATGTGTTGCATCTTGTGAGCATAGAGGGCTAACTATCTTGAATCTTGTATCTCCCAGTGTGTGTTGTGTGTAGTGAATGTGTAATATCTGTTGTTCTTTGTAGTGCTGGCCTGAGTGTCCTGCAGGGATATGTAATGCTGACTGTCTTGTCTCAGGAGGGTGCCTTGTATTGGTTTGTTCTTCTATCTTGAGAAGGAGCATAGCAGTGGATTTCATGACTAAGGGGTAAATAGAGCTGGATCTCCTGTCTCCACAGGGTATGTGGCATTGCTTAGGTTCCCCCTTACCTTTGCATATCTTGCCATCTTCCTGCAGCACATATCCTCGGGGGCAAGAGCACTGATAGCTGCCCTCGGTGTTCTTACAGATGAAGTTGCAAGGCTTGGGAGACTGGCCACACTCATCCAGGTCTGTAGTCCAGATAAAGACAGAGCACTGACTACTAATCATAAAAGGTGCACAAAGAGGGCTGGGACAGGATCTCATGATCTGAATGCATATCACTATGAAAAAGATGTCGGTGCTACCAGGAAGTGTCTCAAGGCTTAATGGGTAACTGCAAGTCCTGAAATCTCCCAGTTTGTTAGAAAGAACCTGGATCAAGCACCTCGTATTCACTACGTCCTATCAGCTTTACTTCACAAATTCAGCTTCTCCCACAGAGCATTATCCTTCCCTGCTGGCTATTATTACTGGCCATTAAATACCACTCAGAGGTAGAGCAGCCGGTAATGGCCCCAACTGACAGGTTTACCCTTCTCTGTTAAAGGCAAAAGAAAATGTCAGTTTCAGTTTCCATGGGTCTCTATATACTATTCTAGGCCCAATTTAGAAATCATGTACAGAGAAAGTGGCATCTGTACAAGGAAGACAGGGTCTGAACAGGGAAAGCAGCATCCCTGGAGTGTCTGCATGCTCTCGGCTCTCGAAGTGGTGTTGTACACAAAGTTTTCCAAGGACTAACCAGCTGGGTAACGACTTAGCCAGCTAGGCCAAAGCCTTTGAATATCTGCTGGTCTGAGTGACTGAATTTAGTTCTCTTAAGAGGCTAAATTTAGCCACACAAAATTAGGCTAAAATAGAAAGTTAAGTGGTTAGTGCTGATTTTTCCTAACTTAGCTGGCTAAATCTAGAAGTTGCAATAGCAGATTGAAATTTCGCAGCCTGTCCCTACTGCCAGCATTAAAATGTTTATGCAGGAAGCCTAATAGCCACTTGGGAGATCCCTCCTCCTTCCCAGACAAAAGTTAAGTGCCAAGGTGCAATATCTGATTCTCCCCTCCTGCCCACCCTTCTGAAATTAGATGAGGATCCCATTGTTAATCCCTCCCTCCCTGGGGTGGGTAAATATCCATTGAGCAAAAAGTCAGAGAAGCATCACTGCTATCAGCCAATGGGAGCAGAGAACTTTACCAATCAGTCACGTCTAGATGATAAATGTCTTCATGGCACTAATCCCAGTTCTAGTCCTTCTGATCTCTGCCTCCCCTCAGAGTTACTTTCTGCCAGGCCCTCCTTTTCGTCTGAATGTGGCAGGTGAGGGATAATGTTGGCCTGGCACTCTTCTTTCGCAGGGGCTAAGGGAGCTGTCACAGCCTGCTCCTCCCCTTTCTCCAGGAGTTGTCAACCTCATGCTCTCATGAAAGAGTAACCCTGGTGTCAGTCCTCTTCTAATTTCAACTACCTTCCTCCGCACATAATGTACAGCATCAAACTACTCCAAAAACTGTTCCCACTAATTCAAATGTGACATTAAGATCGGAAGCAAGATGCTGCTTTGGTAAGTGACTGAACTGAAGTGGGGTGGGGTCAGCATGAAAATCACAGATGGGACAGGTTCATACATCTGCAGGGCCGGCCCTAGAGTTGTTTCAAATTGGTGGAGCCCTAGGTGAACCTCAAGCTTTAGATCCCCTCTGGCTGTCAAAATCTATTATTTAGCTTTGAATGGCCTGATTTTGCTGATGTCCAGAGGTTGCCTAGTGGTTGGGCCAGCCCTGCATCTGCCCCCAGTGCCTCCTCCTTTACTTATCTGTAAACATGTACACAACCCTGATCCTGCCCATCAGCCTCCTCCTCACCCAACTCCTGCCACCTCAGGCAACCAACCACAACCTACTCACAAGCACTCCATGGCATCCAGCACAGCTGTACACACACACCCAGTATACACACTGGAACACACACAAGACACCCAAGCACAAGACCGACATGCACGCAAACCCAAACGAATCACACAGACCACTAAACACCCCAGCTGCAATCTCAATAGAGCTCATCAACGCCAGGTCCATACGAAACAAAATTAACACAATAGCAGACCCCATAGAGGATCAGCAATCTGACATACTGTACATCACAGAAACATGGCTCACCCCCACTGATAACGTACTACTTAATCAATTAGTACCATCCACCTATTCAGCAGTCAACTGCCCACGCGCACAACGGAGAGGAGGAGGGGTCTTGATCATCACAAGGAACAGCCTAAGGTTCAAGTCACAAAGTGCATCAAACACAAACCAATGCAACTCCATTGCTGTGGAAAACAAACAGATGGCCCTATGCCTCACCTACAGCGCTCCCCATGCGCCACCAGACGAGCTAGCCTCCACGCTTGAAGAGGTCTGTGCAGTCAACACAAATCACAAACCACTGCTACTATTAGGAGACTTCAACCTCAAATCTACCACCACAAAGGATGCAGAAGCTTTCCTACGAGCCATGGGATCCTTACAAAACACCCAACTGATTAATACCCTGACACACAGACATGGATCATCACCAGACCTCATATTCACACCCAACTTTCTAATGGACAGTGGTAACATATCAACACCTGATGTCACACCTGCACTGTGGTCAGACCATCACATAATCAAAATAAAGTTTATGCCACAAGGGCAAAACCACGATGAGAACCTGGACAACCCAACAGCACAAAGAAGATTTAAGAGCTTCGACAAAGACCAATTTTTACAGGACACTCTACCCCACCTGAACACGGAAGCAGAGGATCTAGACAAGCAAATCAGAAAATGAAACAGCATCATCAATGCTGCTGCCAAAGCCAGACCCAAGAAAACTTGCCGCACCAAAGCACATCACACACCCTGGTACTCAAAAGTCTTATGGAATGAGAAGAGGGAACGCAGGAAGTTAGAACGTCGATGGAGACACACCAAGTCACCCAGCACCCAGGCCCTATACCTAACAAAACAAAGAGAATACAACAAACTCATCAACCAAACAAAGAAAGAATACCACACAAACATCATACTCAAATCCAACAACAAACCGAGAGAGCTCTTCAGAATTGTGAAAAACCTCACCAAGGAACAGAAAACTGAGAGCGAAGTACAAACAGACCCACAAGCATTCGCAGACCACATCCAAGAAAAATTCCATTCAGCATCACAACTGAAAACAAACACAAGCATCAAATCAACCCCCCCCCCCCCCAAGAAAAATATGGGACAAATTCAGCACCCCATCCACAGAGCAATTCTCACACATCATCACCGCTCTCAATACAAGCACGGCCCCAACAGACCCATGCCCAGTGACATGGATTAAGGCGACCAAGTCAAATTTCATCCACACCATACACAACATGGTGCACAGTTCACTAACTCAAGGAATCATGCCGGACCAGCTAAAACTTGCCTCAATAAGACAAATCCCAAAGAAATCACCACTTGACAAGAACAACCCAGCAGCTTACAGACCTATCTCAAGCATCCCTCTACTGGCAAAGATCATTGAGAAAGCTGTACAGCATCAGCTACAAGACCACATCGACAACCACGCACAACTGGACCTCAACCAACACAGTTTCCGCCCCAACCACGGAGTCGAAACACTCCTGCTATACCTATTTAGTGACATACTACACCTCATAGACAACAACAAGAACAGAATACTCATGATCTTCATTGACATTTCATCAGCGTTTGACACAGTGGACCACGGAACTCTATTAGAAAGACCACGGAACTCTACTAGCAAGACTACATGGAGCAACCCTGAGGTTGTTCAACTCCTACTTAACGGACAGACAGATACAGGTCAAGATCGGTCCCAACACATCTCGACCCATAAAGGTCATGCAAGGCGTACCTCAAGGATCCACCCTATTGGCGCTATTATTTAACCTCTACATCCAGCCTATATGCAGCATCATAAAAGAACACAAGATAAAATACACAATCTATGCTGATGACATAATGATATACACACCGATCACCCTCGAAAGCCTAGACTACACCAAGATAACAGTGTCTCATGCACATGAACAGTTAGTTTCAAGACAACAGCCTGACTATACACTATAGCAAGACCGAGGCGCTGATCATCACATGAAACGCTGACTTCATCCCTCCACTCAACATCAAGATAGACAACACAACCATACCCATACAACCAGAAGTAAAATACCTCAGAGTAACGCTAGACAAAGAACTGAATCTTCAGTCCCACATCAGCAGAACCACCAAAAATGCATACCACAGGATTTATTTTATTTATTTAGTGTACATTTGTATACCGCTACTTCCAGCAATCAGTAGCGGGGTAGATTACAAAACGGAGCTGTCTGATCAGGACAGGGATATTTGAAATATATACAAGGTGATTGATAGGAAAAGCACAGCACATAGCAATTATGAAAGAGAGTTTCCTTCCATAAGGAGGGTGGAGTTATTACCTATGTACATTTTTACAAGTATACATTTTCATTTTACATATGTACATTCTTTTTTTTTTTTAAATATAATTTACATAATTTTACATAATTTACAGGTATACATCTTTGGTTTTCTGAGTAGCATGGCTGATGAGACTAGTCCGATGCCTCAAGCCCTTCCTCTCCCAGGAGCACTTCCGCACAGTATGTCAAGCACTAATAACCCCAATCCTAGACTTCTGCAACCCAATATATCTTGGCCTAACAAAACAGACACTCAGGCCACTGCAATTGGCACAAAACACAGCAGTATGCATAATAGCTGGCACCACAAGACAAGAACACATCACACCCACTCTAAAAGACCTCCACTGGCTACCAATCAGCTCCCGTATCAGATACAAGACAGTCATAAACATATTCAAAATCAAACAACAGTTGTCAGCCTTCAGCCTACAACCACTCATACAACCAGACAGCAGCACAAAGCCAAGGAGGAGAGGCACCGCCAACCGTGTCAACACACCAAAAGACTTCACCAAGGTACGCAAGGACACTGAAAAACGAGCCCTATCAAAGGCGGCACCAGCACTATGGAACGCCCTCCCCGATGAACTACGGTCAACAACAGACATTAAGGAATTTAGGAAACTGCTCAAGACGACCCTCTTCATAGAGCACTACGGTGACATCACCTAACTATGCAACGGACAGTACCACAGTTCAAGCACCCTCCCTGTTCGACACATACAAAGTATTGAAGTAAAGTCCAGATACATAGTATTGTATATAGCGCACGTTGTAAATAGATCACAAAGAATCAATGTCTCTCTACACACACACGCATTCACTGTTCAATGCATGCGCACACTAGACACAGTATGTTGTTGATTGTTTGCTGTGTAGACCACCTTGATTGCAGGATAAGGCGGTATAGAAATCCATTTAACTAAATAAATAAATAAAATATCTCCAAAGCTCTGGGACCTGAAGGAGAAAGCTGTGATGTTTGGAAAGCACCAAACAACATTCTGGGGCTAATGATTGACCATAAGAAGAGTACTCCTTGCAAGTCAAGTGCTAAAGTGGCTGACTCATCTCATTCAATCACACTCACCAACACAAGATGTCCCTGTGATATCCGTGGTGTATCCCAGCTTGCAGTGACACCGGAAGGAGCCGATGCTATTGATGCATTGTCCGTTCTGACACAGATTTGGCAGCACCCTACACTCATCGATATCTGAAACACAAGAGCTAGTAACTCAGTTAATGTTTCTCACAACTGCACTATGTACCTGAGTGTCTTAAACACTGTACCATGCTCCAAATATTTCACAGTGTCTCATGTTCACAAATGTCTCTGCTTATGAGCATCTCATGTGCACTCACGTATCTCATACAGCACTTAATCTGAGCCCTAAGCTCTTCTTCCTCTCCCTGCAAGAGACCATTAGGCTCCTCACCTAAGCCATCCGTGGTGTACCCAGGCCCATGAGGACACATCTTCTTGTAAGGGCCTGTTCCTGGCAGCGGGCAGAGCTCACACTGGTTTCCCCAGCCCCGCCCGCTGTTGCAGCAGCACTCTGACTTGGTGACCAGATTACGGTTGGTGGATGAGAGCTGGCACATGGTCTGCAGCACCTCTGTGAAGCAGAACCCTTGACGGGTGTCTGGGAAGTACAAAGAAAAACAGAGAGAAGCTGAGTCAGCAGCATCTCCATTTCCAGCCTTTGCATCCAGCTTTGCGATGGCTAAGGAGAAAAGTGTGCAACTCCATTGTATGGGCTATGAACAGAATAAGGGTTACCCTCTGCAGAGAATACTGAAGAGAAAGGAGAGGGGTGCCGGTGAGTCCGACAATCAGAAAAAAGTGCTGACTTTATTCCTGTCCCTAGTTTGTAATAGACACATCTTTCAGTTAAAGGCTCAGCGCCATAGAGATAGGGAAGGAACTGGTTAACATTAAGCTGCTTGCTCTGCATACTGGACAGTATTTCAGAGGTACTCAAGTCAAGTGCTAGTATTGACATTCTGTCAACTCAACCATTTAGCAGTAAGCTGGTTTTGAAAAACTTTAAGCATCAGTGTCTCCTAAAGGCATACTCATTTCACTTGGTAAAACGTTTTTTCTTCAGAATTTTGTTTTCCTGCTTTTCAGCATTGTATTTACTGAAACAATCAGGTGTCTTATACCAGGAAGGACGCTGGTGCCTACTGATACACAGTGCCAGAGGGCTGCACGCATCTGCATATGGGGGAAGACTGTGTCCACCGCTGCATTTGGTGCTGGAGGCAAGCATGAACAAAGGAGGAATATACCTACCGATACACTCAATGCCAGACGTGCTGACCTGGAAGCCTTCATTGCAGTCACATCTGTAACTTCCCACAGTGTTTACACAACGGCCATTGGGGCAGATTCCAGGCTTGGTACGACACTCATTCTCATCTGCGAGCAAGAAAGAAACGCAGCTGCTCGTAGCTCAGTATATGAGACATTCCAGTATTGATTTATTTAACCATTCTTTTCTATACCGCTTTATCCTTCAATCAAAGCGGTTTACATTATAACTCAACAGTATACAAAGAACACTCCAACTATTATACAACAAACGCTTAAACGGGAGGGATAGATTGGTAACAGCTTAACTTATATACATCATAAGTGTATGACAAACTATGTACAGTTCAGCCCGTGGCGTTAAAGAGAAGCTGATAGACCATGGCCTAGGGTCAATAGGTAGTAGTTTGGGTCATTACATTTATTTATTTATTTAACTGTATTTATATCCCGCTTTTCACCGGGTCAAAGCGGTTACATTCCTTCTATGAGTCACATTCAGTATCAGTAGGACTCCCTGAAGACTAGAAGTGAAGCTTAGGGCTTCTTATGAATTGCATGTCTGTTTCATTCTACTTATCATTTCTATAGCAGTACTAGATTACGATGCCTCGGTTCAGGTTTTCTAACTTGTGCCCCAACACTGCAGAGCAGAGATAGCAGAGGGCATTGGTGCAAGAGTTACAAAATGAGGATTATACTCAACTCTTCTGATGACATGGAGTTGGATTAATAGCACGGAAGCAGGAATATCACAGGCCTTCTTAGCTTTGCAAGATACTTCCTTCAGTGGAAGGCAGCTCTTGACACTCACATCCATGATACCAACATTTCTTATTTCAGTTACTGCACTAAGCTATCTACTCTCAGGAGTCCTGCCTCTTCATGTGCCTGACAGTTATATCTGTTTTCAGCAGCTGTGAGCAACATGATATCATCTGTAATGCATACTGAGATTATGGGGCTGATGGAAACTAAAGATGACCACCTCCTATCTCCATTTTGTTTTAATTTAAGGGGCAAATTTTCAAATGTCTAGTGAGGAACTTCGGGCTGAAATAGTACATTTGTACGTTTGCTAATTAAGTGGATTATTTAAAATGCACTCCTAAGGTTATGCTTTTGTCACATGAGATATCACAAAAATATGCTGTCTTAGTTCACCTGAGTAAGAATTGCCATTTGGAGATTGTGTTACAGAGTACATGGCTATTAAAACTCTTAGATGAAGGCAGGGGGCATCCCTTTCCCCAGATCAAGCATAAATCTGTATCCCAAAAGATCCACAGAAATTATCCTTACCCATGCAGCTCTCGCCATCAGGTCTGCGCTGCATTCCCGGCGGGCAGATGCACATAAAGGTCCCAATAAGGTTCTTGCACATCATTCCCCGTGATTCACAGTCATGCAGACCTTCAATGCATTCATCCAAATCTGAAACCAGTCAGAGACAGAGTGAATCTACAGTCACCCCAATGTAACAAGTCTTCAAATCCGTATAAACTTCAAAGCTTTTACTCCCACCCCCATCATTCAAATTCTAAGGCTCAAGTACCCTCTTGCATGCAGACATCCAGATCCATATAGAGCTCATTGCTCCAAGCCCCAACCATACCCCATTACAACTAGCCCCCAGTACCAGAGCCCATCACTCCTGTCCTCCAGACCCATATGTAGTCAATTGCATACAGATCTTCATATCAATGTACACTCTGTTGTTTGCAGGTTCCCCAACCCATATGTACCAACTGCCCTCAAACCAACTTATCTGCACCTAATCCCTCTCAAACTCCAGTCTATACATAGATCATCGCTCCCTGCTCTCTTAATGCACATCTCAACACAGACTCCCACTCTATTACTTCCAGGCCTGTGGAGTCTGACCCGTGAAGAACATTAGCTCCTACCTTTGCACATTCGTTTGTCTTCCCTTAGGGTGTATCCAGAGGGACAGGTACATTCATAGGATCCCAACGTATTGATGCAGCGGAAGGCACAGAGCAGAGGGTTCAGGGAACACTCATTGATATCTGCAAAATGAGGAACAGTAACATCTTTGTATATAGTCGTTCCTACTCTTAGCCTCTGTCCTAACTGCATCAAGGTATGGTAAGGCAGTGTAAGTGTGAGATGCCTGCATGGCTGCTGCCAATACTGTTCTTGCCCTCTGTTGAGGCATTGTATATATGTGAAAAAAAAAAGAGAGAGAGACTAGCTTGTATTGCTGCTGTCCATGTTATACATATTGTATTTATTTAACAGTTTTTTATACTGCTTTATCATTTCAATCAAAGTGGTTTACATTGTAACTTAAACTTGGTAAATGTACATTAAACAGGGACATTAATAGCTTGGATTTTTCTGAGCAATGGAGGGTTAAGTGACTTGCCCAAGGCCACAAGGAGTGTTAGTGGGAACTGAACCCTGGTCTCTTGGTTCCTGAGCAGGTGCTCTAAACACTAGGCTACTCCTCCACTCCACTGGATGTGTTTTTGTGAGCTTAGTCTACTGCCAGTGCTGCTAATGCTTCATGGGCAGATGGTCACCAGCTCTAAACTGACTAGGATAATCATTTAGGTGGAATGAGAGCAGTGCTGGAGTTTTACCTTCACATGTCATCATTGGCCCTGGTTCAAACCCTTCATCACATGTGCACTCAAAGCCGCCAACTACATTGGTACAAGTGCCGTTGCCACATGGGTTGCCAATGGAGCACTCATCTGTGTCTGTCAAGATGAAGAAGATAAGAGTGGCAGCATCAGACCAGACCTTCTTTCTAGCTCTAGAGAATCCTGAACATTCCTAGCAAGCAGTGAGAGGGAGCAGGGGCACAGAAGAGATCCTGCAGGGCTAATATATCCAAGAAGCATGGTCTGGAGTGCTGAGTGGCTGGTCTCAGATCACTAGAAGAACCCAGAATGTCTATTGTATCCATGTAAAGCTCCCCTCTTTGTCTAATGTGTTCTTTCCAACTCCACTGATGATGGAAAACAGTTATGCATAAGGGATCAGAGATGCCTGTCTGTCTGGGGGCAAAATAACTTTCTGAAAATTTAGCAAAAGAGGGCCATGATTCTGAGTTTTCAAATTCTTCTGCCCAGCTCTATTTCCTTACTCAAAAATTGGGATGGGGGGGGGGGGGGAGGGTTCTTCAAATCGCATAAATGCCTTTGAATATGATCCCTGGGCTTTTAATTTACCCATAACAAATTTTATTTCATCTGCCTTCAAGGCCTGTAATTGTACCCTCTTTTCTCCCTGTATAACTGGGTTCCTGGTGCAAATTTTTTGGGAGGGAGCAGCAGGTGGGGAACTACTGTAGAGTTGTACACTATCTTGCTGTACTTTCTTTGAAAAGTGGTCAATCAAATTCAATAAACAAACATATGACCAAAGCTGAGAGGACAGGAAGCCCTTTGTGGCTTTAAAACATCTGTTTAGAATCCCTGAATGATTGTTCAGATAAACGTTTTTCTTTTAGAATCACTGTGTCTAGTAATATGACACTTACCAACACAGTTGACACCAGTAAAATCCAGATTATATCCAAAGGGACATTCACAACGGAAAGAGCCATCGGTGTTTATACAGACCCCATTCACACAGATGCCTGGATTCTCTGCACACTCGTTCACATCTGGAAATAGGACAAATGGTCATAGAGGGCTTGTGAAGTTCTCAGGCTATGAGAAAGAAAATACACTAATTGTGGGGCCTCCTAGTGCTTTCACACAGAGAGACAGAGAGCGTAATATCTATGAGATTCCACCCATCACTGAGGTAAAATGCTTACCTTCTCGAGAGTCACCTGGACCAGGGATAGCTCCATGACCATATGGACACAGCTCCTGGAAGGCAACTGAGTAGACAGAAAACTAAGTCAATGTTTCAGTTCTTCTACCAAGCTTGGTATCATCACCCTGTGTAGTCCATGTTATCCCTTCCTCTGTCAGGGAATCAGAGCAGCTCCCATACATGTAGACTTATCCCTTGACTTTCTTGTGGTATCTTAATACCTCCCCTACACAAAAAGGACCTCCTCTGACTTATAGTATTTCTGCATGTTAGGTACACACGATAATCTTCTGCAGTGTCCCTGAACCTCTAAGACACACAGGCCTCTTCTGATTTCCTGAAGAATTCCTTTACCCCCTCCCCCCATACATATGGGGTCATGTTATGACTTATTACATCTGGGGTCCCCAAACTTTTCAAAAGAAGACCAACATGGGCATTTCAAATCACTGAGAGGGCAGCAAGGGGAGTCCCCATTGGAGTTTTATGAGTTTGTTGCCATGCCACATTACCACTGACTTCTTCAGCTGGTGAAGTTCCACCTACTTTTCTGTCTTAGCCAGTGTTGTACATGAAAACAAATAAAAAAGCAGAACATTCTCTATGCTCGGGATTCAGCTATAGGCAGGGAAAGGTATGATGGGCCAAATAAATGAGCTTCACGGGTCACATATGGCCTATGGGTTGTAGTTGGGGACCTCCGTCCTGTAGTGTCCTGGCACCCCAATACTGTTGGAAGTCCCTATGTGTATTTCTATATCTCCCTTCCATACACACAGGGGGGAACTGATGGCTGTAGGAATGGGTAAGAAGTACACATGTACCTCCACTTTGAAAATTACCCCAGGAAAACTGTGTGCACATATTTACATTTGCTGTTTGGGGCACACCCATTTTCAGGGATTATTTATATGCATCCATTTGAATTTTCAGAAGAATGTAAGAAAATGCAAACCCTTCTGCAAATTTGACACCAGAACACCCGTTCTCAGTCTGGATAAACTTATGCACATAGGGCCTAATATTCAAAATTGCCAATATTCAAATGTCATGACATATGGTATCATCTGCTTTTCTGTGCACAAGCAGAATAAGTCCTCACATATGGGTGATATCTCTGACGGAGCTCCTCACGGGAGCTTCCCCAGCTCCTTCTAGAAGCTTTTAGAAAGCTAACCACATATGCACGTCTATTCCTGCTTGCTGCCATGACCCCTAGTCATTTATTTTCTGCAGGGATGATTGGATGTCCATCCTGTCCATGCATGAAAATTTTGATGGGCTATATTTTTGGGAGTTCCTGCCTGCCATTGCTTTTCTATTTTTCTTTTTCCCACTAGTGCCTTTAGTTTAGGTTTCGCGATCATTTTCAAATTTCCTCTCTTTTTCACAACACTCTTTGACTGCATTTAGGTAGTTAGCACAGCTGACCAGAGTTATACATTTTTGTTATACATTTTGAGCGCGATTCCATAACATATACATCCAGCCCGCAGGCATGCACAAATGGAAGACGGGGCAGATTTAGATCCAATTCCACAAGCACGGGTCTAGATGCATCTGCGATTCTGGAATTGGGGACAGACGGACACGCGCTCACTGTATTCTGCAAAGGTAGACGTAGCCGGTCTTTCCCATCTCCGCACAGCCACACCTTTGCTGTGACAATGTGCACCCCCAATCTGCTGCGAGAATGTGCACCCCCAATCTGCTGCGAGAACATGCACCCCCAATCTGCTGCACTTATTGTCAGTGTTGTGCACATGGCAACCACACATTACAGCTGATGGAACAGTAGTGCAGCTGCAATACAGATCAGTTATACCCATCTATTGCATGGCCCTTGCAACACTCAACCACATACACACACACACACACACACACACTCTCACTTGCATGCACCTATATACAACAGCAGGTATAACATGACATGGCATCCCAGGACTACGATTCCGATCTGCGTTTCTCCCCTAAACAAGATGCCATCCTATAGTCACTTATATTCTATCCATAAATCCACAGGTTCAATATGCAGCACAGAGGATCTCTCATCATAGCCCAAAGAAACACTATTGCTCAGTTACATATGTCAGTAGTAATGTTTAGTCATGTCCCATTCCCGTCCCTCACCTCTGCCCTCCATTCTGTATGACTGTTTCTTGTGGACTGCAAACACACCACCTCGATACATACTTTTCACAGCCAGTCAGCGCCATGGGACGCATTGAAGGGCAGAGCAAAAAATAATCAAAGTCCTGCCCTTATTCCACGTTCCTGCAGGACTAATCTGTATGTCCAGGGATACCACGGAGAATGCACACAGGTCCCTACTCTGCCCCTTCCACCCATGGTCAAAGATCCCCACACAACCACTGTGTACGTGAGGAGCTGTGATAGTTGCAAATACGGTCGTAGACATTTTCGCTAAGAAAACATCTATGCCACACGTCCAATACTCTTAGTCGAATTCCAGAATGACTTCCTTTGTGTTCAGAATTTAGCCATTTGATTTCACTGTGGCTCTTTTTCCATCCACTATGTTCCAGAAACTCACCCGAGGGTTTAAGAAGTGCTCCAAGTGCATCAGGCAGTAGGCTTTTATTGTAAACCGCCTTGATGTGTGTAGTTAAAGGTGATTAATCAAGTTTATAATAAACAGTAAACAGGACCATGTCAGTCATGGACACTCATGAATAAATAAAAAAATAATTGCTGTCTGCAGTGATTGTGTTTGTATTTACAATTGAAAAAATGAGGGCTGCAGGGTCATGAAGAGAAACACAGTATTATTTTTGGCGCAGAGAACACCAGCCGAGAAGGCATCAGGCACTATGGACTCCAGAGCTGCACTGGATACTGGTGGAGCATCGATAGCAAAGGGCCCTCGAGCTCACTCGAAGCTGAGCACTAGTAGGGCTTCCCAGCATCAGTCCTCTACTAATTCCACCCTTATGAAAAGGAAGGATTCATCCTCGTCTTTGAAGGCATCAAGGACTATCAATATTGAGCATTGGACAGAGGTTTTGCTGCATCGCCATCGGAATCAAAGTTCATTGAAGTGTGATGTCAGGAGCACTAGGGAATCGACTGATGTTCAACTCCCGAAGCAGCCTTGACATGAGGACCACTCATCCTCCTTTCCATCAGAGGGGCTGTGCCAGACTCCAACAGTCCATGACCAGTCAGCTGATGCTCCCTGGCAGATGTCCCAGACAATGACAGAGACTACTTAGACTCCCATGCTTTCATCCATGGCAGTCTTAGAGAAGTGCCTTGCCAAGAGAATGGGGGAGAAGCTCGTGATGACTTTCTCCATGTGAACTAAAAGATCCGGTGGATCTGAGTTAGCAGAATCAAAGCATTGAGCTGATACTCAAATCTCTACCTTTGCCTGCAGGACATATGTCATCATCAAGACCTTGAAGGGCCTCAACACCAAACCTGCCTAGCCAATATCAGTATCAAGTGCATTGGGGGACTGATCCCTGAGGCGCTGAAGCCCATTGGTGTGCCGACGATCCCGAAGGAGATCTGATTCCAATGCAGAGCAGAAGTCAATTGAGGCAGAGACTCAGACATCTCTTGAACAGATCTGAGTCTGAGTCGCAACACTCCTGGGAAACCAATTACAACTCTGAATACTTTTTAGAGGACAGGTCTCCATAGCTCCCATTGGATCCCTCATAACCTTATGAATGAGCTCATGAGTTCATCCAGGTAATGGCTAAGTCCATTCCATTTCAATTAGAGATGGAGGAGGAGCCCAGCACCAAAGAATTGGAAATCCTCCGGTATCCAAATCCCCCTAAAGATATGGTGACTGTACCCATGCACCGCATCCTTCAGAGGTTGCAGATGCAGATGTGGGAGATCCCTCCCCTTTCTGTGCCTCCTATGAGCAAGAAGATTAACTCTATCTACAGAGTCCAGAACGCTCCTGGATTCGAGATGTTCCAGCTTCTGCACCACTCTATGGTCATTGAATACACTCTCGAAAGGGCCAGAAGCTCCAAGTCACATTCTTTGGCATCCCTGAGGAAGGAGGCTAGGACCCTAGATTCTTCTGGGAGACAATTTTATCATAAAACCATGCTTATGTCCCATGTGGAGTCTTACCAACTCTTCATGGGCATGCACTTGAGGAACACTATGCACAGCCTAGAGGAATTTGTGGACGCTCTGCCTCCAGAGAAGGTCTCTCAGTTCCAGTCCCTAGAGGGCCAAGGGAAGGAATATGGACAATACATGGTCTGAGAGATGTATGGTATCAAGAGCCTCCACAATGAATAATGGCACCCAGAAACCTTCATGGCTCAGGGCCTTAGACTTACAGCCTGGTATACAGGAGTAACTTGCTGATGAGCCGTGCTGTGGAGAGAATCTCTTCAGAGACAAGGTACAAGAGACTGCTACCATAATCAAGTAGCATAGTGATACCTTGAAAACTTTCTCCAGGCCCACCACCGACCCCAGCCTCCTCTCCTAGGAAGTTGCAGAGTGGAGAGCATAGGAGATGTTACTACATTCACAGGCATAAGTATCCTCCTCCCCATCGCTCTTCCCAGACTAAACAGGCCTCTCACTCCCATCCCAGGCAACAGAGGTCTCAGAAGGCCCAGCCAGCATCCCAGCTAAAACCAGGGACAGGGTTTTTGACTGGGTCCTAGAGAACATGGCTAATCTACCAGTGTCGGAAAACCTTTCCGTCAGAGGGAGGCTAATTGTCTTTGCAGACCATAGTAGTAATTATTGGCCTCTTATAATCTCGAACACTCACCAAATCATCCCCCGAGACCTTTCTTACTCATATCGCAGTACCAGGAACTACTTCTTCAGGAAATTTTCGCCCTTTGTATGGTGAATGCCATTGAGTTCGTGCCACTGGAAACCGAAGAACATGGTTTTTACTTCTAGTATTTCTTGGTTCCAAAGAAAATAGGGGGATTCCATCCTGTCTTAGATTTGCTTTCCTTCCTCCACAAAGGAGATTTGGCTATGTTCTCTGGACCTGAAGGATACCTATACCCACATTCAGATACATCCCAGCCACAGGAAGTATCTCATGATTCATCATGGAGAAAAACCTCTCCCAGTACCTTGCGTCCATTCTTTTGGTTTTCACCAAATGTCTAGCTGCAATCATAGCATATCTACAAAGACTGGGAGTGCACATACTCATTACTGGGACGACTGGCTCATCAAGAGCACCACTCAAGAAGTGAGTTCAAGAATCTGTGCAAATCACCATTTGGGTGCTGGAGCTACTAGGGTTCATCATCAACTAGCCAAAGTCCAGTATATGTCCTCCTGCCAATTGGAGTTCATTGGAGCCTTGCTAGACACAACCCTGGTGAAAGCCTTTCCTCCCCTGGGCAGATCTGCTTGGGGATCACAGTGGGGGAAGTTCAAAAGAGTTGGCAGGTATCAGCAAGGACTATGCTGAAAATGTCTGGCCACATGGTCTTGATGGTCCACCTTACTCCCATAGCATATTTTCATTTGAGACAATCTCAGTGGACCCTGAGCACACAGTGGACACAGGCCACTCATGGGCTCAGCGACGTCATCTCGGTCACCAGACCCCTTGGGAGTCTCTCTCTTGGTGGAGGATCCTCTTGAATCTGACTAAAGGCTTGACTTTTCAGGAGCTCCCTACCAAATATTACTAACCACAATCTGGACTGGGCTGTCCATTTCAATGGATTCCACACTCAGGCGTTGTGGTCTGATTAGGAGAGTGTCCTTCAGATCAATTTCCTGGAACTGAGAACAATATTGAACATTCTAAAGGCTTTCAGAGATTAGCTGGTCAATCAAATTGTAATGATTCAAACCAACAATCAAGTTGCCATGTTTTACATAAACAATCAGGGAGGAAAGGGCTCCTATCTCCTGTGTTGGGAGTCTTTCAAGCTATGGAACTTTGCTTTCTCTCACGGGATAACACTCAGAGACGTCACCCATACATAAGGACTTTAACCTGCTGTCCATGAAAAAAACCCGCCACAGGTGAGTAACCTTGTTTCCTTTCACAGAACCCAGACAGGACTGAATTAAGTGTATCTGGTAGTGCTCCCTCAAACTACTGGGCCATAGGCATGTGTCTAATTTCCCTATGCCTTAATCCTGCCCTGACCACACAACAAACAGGTGCAAATCTCTTCAAGGAATTTTGAAAAGGAAAATATGCTCATACGTTCCTTTTGAAAGCTGGTGAAAAGCTCTGTGGTAAAAATACCCGCTGACTTTGCACCAATGGGCCAGTTTTGAATATTGCCCCCATAGAGACCTCCTCTGATATCCTGCAGTGTTCATGCACCTTCCAGAAGCCCAAAGAACTCTTCTGATGCCCCTAAGTGTCTCTGTACCGCCCACCCTTTTGTATCCCTGAACCTCTCATTCATGCACAGGCCTGGATTTCCAATTAAGCAGACTAGACATGAGCTTGATCTTCAGAGGTGCTAACTTTCCCATGGAGGTGCCAACTTCGGCTGATCAAGCGACTCTATTGATCAAAAGTGACGACACTTCGACAGCAGATAGGAGGCTCCATTTCCAGTGGGAATCTTTGAAGGGGGGACCCCCCCTCCAACTCCTTGGAATCCATAGAGGGAGCAGCTGTAAATATGATACGTCTGATTTGCAAGATCCCTGTTCCTCTCTGCATTTAGGGGAATCCTCTGCCCCTCTACAGTGTCCCTGAACCTCCCATATACACAAAGCCCTCTTTGGACCTCAACTGCACCTTCCCAAATATACAAGGACCTCCTATGTTTTCCTTCAGTACTTCTGACACCCCCCCTTAGGGTTGCCACCTGGCTCTGGATGCGCCTGACAGGCTTAATCCAGTCCTAGGTTTACCTCATTGCATGCAGGTACTAGTAGTCTTGCTTTCTTATGGAGTGCAATTGAGAAATCAGAACTACATATCCCTGCATGTAGTGGGGTAAATCCAGGACTGGATCAGGTTTGTTGGGTGCATCTGAAGCCAGTTGGCAACCTTACCCCTCCCTCCATACATACAGGGTCATCCTGTGACATTCTGTATTATGGGGTTCTTATTTTGCTATTATATGTTGTCATTGATTAGGAAGTAATTTGTAAAAACATGCAGGCTGCTTACCATTTCCTTCCTGGGGGCACAGCTCACAGGGGTCCCCCCAGCCTTCTCCAGGCATCTTGCTGCAGCAGCAGCGTGCCTTTGTAGTATTAAAGGCTTTGGGAACAGAACACTTTCCACTGTCAAAGCGGGTAAAGCAAAAGCTCTGACGGGTGTCTGTGAGGGGAAGAGAGTGAGAGAGATTACCTGCTGGGAGAGTTTTGTCTGTAATAGGAAGATACTGTAAGTCACCCAGAGAAGAACT
This sequence comes from Ichthyophis bannanicus, assembly GCA_033557465.1. Classification (NCBI taxonomy): domain Eukaryota; kingdom Metazoa; phylum Chordata; class Amphibia; order Gymnophiona; family Ichthyophiidae; genus Ichthyophis; species Ichthyophis bannanicus. Next base: position 220,265,309 of record CM066039.1, on the reverse strand, counting down.
GTGATTATAACAGAGAAAGGGACAGGGATTCCTTAAGGAAGGTATGTGTCTGTCAGAGTGAAAAAGGCTAGCCAAGGGAATATTTGGATCTGTAATTAAGAAAAAGGAGAGAGAACACTACTACTATAGCGCTACAAGGCATACGCAGCGCTGTTCAGACACATATAAAGACAGTCCCTGCTCATCGGAGCTTACAATCTAATCAAGACAGACAGTACAAAAGATGAGAGTAAGGGTACAAAAGGGAAGGCTAAGGAAACAGAAGGGGAACAAAGGATTAAGATCCAAAAGTGGCCTGAAAGAGGTGTGTCTTTTGCATGGATCTGAAAAGGGAGAGAGATGAAACCTGACACAGCTACAGATAATTTGTTCCAGGAATAAGGAGCAGTAAGGTGAAAGGACTGAAGTCTGGAGTTGGCGGCAGAAGAGAAGGACATAGAGAGAAGCAAGTCAGAGGAAGAGCGGAGGGGTACAGGGAGAGAGGAGAGAGGAAAGGCAGTGAGGAGCAGCAGAATGAATGCATTTATAGCTCAGAAGGAGAAGTTTGTATTGGATACGGAAACAGAAAGGAAACCAATGAAGTGATTTAAGAAGAGGCGTTATATGTTCTCTGTTCTCTGTAATACCGAACAGCCTGTTGTTCCGGTCTTTTATTTTAATGTAAACCGCGCTGATGTCGAATAGTGCGCTATATAAGAAATTGTAATAAATAAATAAATATGAGTATATTGGGACTGGTGGAAGCAGAGTTTTGAACAAACTGAACAGGAAAAAGATGACTCAGAGGGAGACCAGCAAGGAGGAGGTTGCAATAGTTGAGGCGAGAGGTGATTAAAGAGTGGACAAGTGTTTTAGTAGTGTGTTTAGAAAGGAAGGGGCAAAGTTGTTAATGTAATAGAGAAAAAAACCCGGTTTTTGATATATGTGGGATATGTGTGGAGAAGAGTCAAAGACGATCCCAAGATTGCAGGAAGAACAGTTTTATCAACAGAGGTCGAGAAAAGAGGAAGGAGAGAAGAGGGTTTAGGGGGAAAAATAAGAAGTTTGGTTTTGGCCATGTTCAGTTTCAAACAGTGGTGAGACATCCAGGCAGCAATGTCAAATAGGTAGGCAGAGATTTGGGCCTGGATTCATGGAGAGATTTCAGGTGTAGAGAGGTAGATCTGAGAGTCATCAGTATAAAGATGGTACTGAAAACCATGGGAGGAGATGAGAGTACCAAGGGACTGGGTATAGAGAGAGAAAAGGAGAGGGCCCAGGTCAGACCCCTGAGGTACACCAACTGAGAGAGAGATAGCAGTAGAGGAGGAACCACCAGAACAAACATTGAAAGAGTGCTGGGAGAGATAAGAAGAGGACAAGGAGAGAACAGAATCCGTAAAACCAAGTGAGGACAATGTATCAAGGAGAAGGTGGTGATCTGTGTGTAACGAGGAGAAAGGAGAGAAAGATTACTGCAACAAAGAGAGAGATTACCCAGGGAGAGATCTGTCTGTAGTAGAGAGAAAGAGAGAGATTACCCATGGGGAGATCTGTCTGTAGTAGAGAGAAAGAGAGATGTTGCATCTTCTGCTACCTCCATGTCCCTGTTGACATCTCCTGCTCATCTGCCCACATCCCTCCTAATATTTCCCCATCACGGGGTCTCGCTGACATCTCTCTTTCTACCCTCTTCCCACTTTCATCATGCTGCTGTTGCTAACTCCCATCCGTGTCTTTGCCAATACTTGCCAATGTTCATTGTATTTGAGCTGAAATCTCTCCTTTCCCCTATCTCTGTCCTTCCTTCTTTGTTGATATCCCCTCCCTCTATTTCCATGTCACTGATATCTCCCTTCCTATCCTCACATCTTTGCTGGTACCTTCCCCTTTATTGCTCTGTCTGTGCTGACATCCCTCCCTTTACCCTAATGTCGTGGTTGACAACTTCCCCCTTCCTTGCATTGCTGACATCTCTCACTTTATCCCTGTGTCCTTGATATTCCCTCTCCCTATCCCCATATTGCTAACATCTGTTCTCTTATCTCTGTCTGTACTGACATCTCTCTCTATCCCCATGTTCCTACTGGCATCACCCCTTTATCAATTTTTGCCATCAAATCTTATTTGTATGCAGTGTCACTACTGGTGTCACCCTTTGCCTCCCAGGAGACCTACCCTATAGATCATAGTATGCGCTTGTTTCCCAGTCTTTAGTCTCGGTGGCTAATGTTGCAACCTGGCACTTACCGAAACACCTGCGTCCATTGTCAGAGAGGACAAATCCAGGGGGGCAGACACACTGGAAGCTGCCAGGAGTATTGGTGCACATACCGAAGAGGCAGATATTGGGCTCCTCATCACACTCATTGATGTCTGGGGGCAGAAGAAGGGTTCAGAAAAAGCACTAGGGAGGCAGAGCGCGAGATTCATTCAACACTATCTAGTGAAAGGCTCAAAGAGAAGTGATAGACATTTTGGGTTCAGTAGTGGTAGCACCTGGAGGTTTACAATACTAATTGTTTGTCATAGTTCAAACAATACTGACATGCTGGGGTAAGGAACAGCCCTCTTACACGGACAGGTGTACTTGGCAGAATTCCCATTACCCCCAACAAGTAGAGTCCCATTCTGGAACGTAAAGAGAATTTGCACTACGTTCTAAGGCAGTAGTAGAATGGGCAGGAGTGTGTTGGCTGGCTCTGGGTCATAGGAGGGATGCCAGGGACAGGAGGGAGCTGGCCAGCTCTTGGGCAGTAGGGGAGGCATCATCCAGTTCTGGAGCAAAAGGAGAGGGCACAGGAGAGAGCTGGTTGGCTCTGGGCATTATCTGGGAGCAAAGGAAGGAGTTGACTGCTTCTGGAGTATGACGTGAGCATACAGGAACGATGGCGGCCAGTTCTGGGGCATAAGAGGATGTTAGATAATTCTAGGGCAAAAGGAGAAGGTACCCAATGGCATCAGTGGGCATTGGGGATGGATATAACTCAGAATGGCATCATTGGGGTGTATCTATGGTGGATCAAAAAGCACTGACAAATGGTACTACAGGTCAGGGCCATCTCAGTCAATAGGCAAAACTAGGTGGCCGCCTAGGGCTTCTGCTTCTGTTGGGGGGGGGGGGGGGCGCAGCAACGAGCAGTGCAGTCAAAACATCTGACAGCCACACAAACTCAAAGAGCCATTCTTTTACCTGCAGAGAGGGCAGGCTCACACATACATAGAAAGCAAAATGTAATATTTAAAATAGGGGTTCTCAACCCAGTCCCTTTGACACACCTAGCCAGTCAGGTTTTCAGGATAACCGCAATGAATATGCATGAAAGATATTTGCATGCACTGCCTCCATTGAATGCAGATCTCTCTCATGCATATTAATTGTGATTACCCTGAAAACCTGACTGGTTAGGTGTGTTTCGAGGACTGGGTTGAGAACCCCTAATTTAAAAGTATGTGGTGGGTGGGGCCCATTCAAAAGTGTTTATGTGGTTTTCAGAGCTGACTTTGAATATCCAGGTTTAGTGTCCAGTGGCGGCGACTAGCCACTATAATTGCGCTAGTTGCCGACGCTGAATATCGAGCCCTATATTCTAAGAGTGATTTCTCTCTGACTTTTGCAACGTGGAATATTATTACAGTGAAAAGCACACAATACATACGTACATTGAAAAGCACTCAGTGTACGTATATATCGTGACCCCTGAGGAAGGCATAGCATCGCTGAAACTTGGCCGTGTAGAGTCTGCTTTTTATGCCATTGACTGCTTTTTAATAAAACAAGTGGTCACTTTGTCACCTGCTTTATGGTTCTCTGTATGTTGGTGGTGAGTTGCCATTTTCTGGCTGTGGAGCTCTTTTATTAATACATGAGGACCATGGGTCAGTTTGAGCAGGTAATGAGAAAGGCGCTGGTACTCCATACTACCGCATACCCCCTCAAAAAAAGCCCTGATGATTGTTGAGTTTCATTACCAAAATCTCAAGGATAGAGGGAAGTAAGACTGAAGGCTTGCCTAGGGTGTCCACTCCTTGCACCAGCCCTGGGGAAACCCTGCTGCAGGTGGGCAGGCTTTGATGGCGGTGCTGGAGGTGGGCAGATTCTGATGGCAACTGTGAGGGTAATATGCTTGTCACTAAGGTGCAACGTTTTCTGGATTCACTACTTTGATATCCTGCTAGGGTGATTACATACAGCCACAACATGCTGGAGTTGAGACAGTTTTCCTAGTTCCTGAAGGCTGGGTCAATATTCCCTACCACATGTTTATTTTGGGGGGACATTCAGCAGTGGCGGCTAGCCCTTGTAAAGCAGCTAGCTGTCCCTGCTGAAATTTAAACTTGGATATTCAATGCCTGGGCTATATCCGGCCCCTTGCATTGAATATGCAGATCGGCTGGATAACAGCAAAACTAACCAAGCAGCAGCAATTTTCAACCTCTGCCCGGTTAGCTTCTGTGGCAAACATTAGGCCAGCCTTTAAGGCGCTTAACGTTCGCTGTTTAGGGATAACCGGGCAGCGACTGAATATCGCAGGTTATCCCTGGTTGCTGCCTCCATTCTGCCTGTGGTGTTCAGCGGCAGCACTCAGGCATATCCCGTCGCCGCAATTAATGTGGTTAGCAGGAAAGCTAACTGCATTAATCACTTTCGATATTCGCCTCCTCAGTTTTAATACTTGCTTTCTGAGGCAACTTATGCTCAAGTACAGAAGGTATGCTCCTGCTCCAGAAAGCTGACAGTCTAAGTGCCTCATTCATAGACATGCAGTAATACGATTTAATTTAATGCACTGGAAGAGGGTAATTTCATAAACTCCCACACAATCAATGCGCATTGCCAAGCACGTACTTTACTTTATAAAAGAGAAGCGTAAAGACGTGCCTTAATCTAGTTGCAGCACTTACGTTTGCTTTAGGGGGGGGGGGCGTAAATGTCCATGCCTAGATTTTTCAAAAATGTATGGAAGTTATAGTATTTTATGTCTAAGTGCCCATTTACTCTAATTAAGACCTTTAAAATAGGGACTTGCGTGCCAAAATGGCGTGTATCTAAAATCAGCCCAAAGGGGATAATTTTATAAGAGGGTGCCTAGTTTTATGCACGAAATAGATGCCTAGAAGGGGGATTTTATTTATTTAACAATCTTTAACAACTGTGTATTGACACTTGTAGTCATTTTGCACATAAATGGCCTCTTATAAAATCACACCCAGCATGAAAGTACACATGCTTATTTCATGGAGCCTACTTTCACTGTGGGCATGCTCAATGGCGGAGTTTGGGTGGCGCATAGGCAGAGCATGCAAGTACATGCGTAGATTATAAAATACTATACTTGAAAATGAATACATAATCATTCACACCAACTCTAGGGCTGATGTCAATGATCGTGCCTTAAATTAAGATGCATTTTCAGCCACGCTTGTATTTTATAAAGAAAAATAGGCGCCTACTTTTCTTTATAAAATGGACTTAAAATAGGCACATTTTAGCTGCCTTAAACTAGGTGCCCACTTTACAATTTATAAAATCTCATAAATGTCTATGTGTCTTTATAAAATATGAGCATAAATCCACCAGCAATCACTGCTACATTGAGGTCACGGATAGTTACATCTGGTCAGGAGCAGGCGTAAATGTCCACATGTAGAGTACATGAGTAGATTAGCGTATTTTAATCAATGCACATACTTCGTGACTCCACCCATGCTTCACTTAGACTATGCTCCTGGCAATATCTACAATAATGGGGCATGTTTACTAAACTGCAGTAATCTTTCGAGGCTATTGCAGGGTGATAGCTGCAAAAGGTCCGCGGTAGTGGCAAAAGTGCCATGATATTTGCAGAGGGTGTTCCCAACCTTACCTCTGCAGATACCACAGAGCAATTGCATGTACTGCGGAGACCCGCAATCCCTGCATGGCTCTCAGCCCTCTACTGAGTAGTTCCTGGATATTTTATAAAAGATGGTCTGTACTACAGCCAGACCTAGGAAAGGACCCATTACCAATGCAATTGTCATTCTGCACTTCATATCCTGGTGGGCAGATGCAACGGAAAGAGCCTTCCAGGTTCTGACAGCTTCCAGGAGAACAGGTGCCGGGGAAGCTCACACACTCATTAATATCTGGGAACAAAAAAAAGATGATCAGTACTGCATGCTGCTTTGTCCCTCTCTAATGCTGAGCGTGCCAAGTGCCATGGCTGTCAGCATCAGTGAGGTGGAGTCATGCTACAGCTAGAGGACAGCAGCAACATCTATTGGTGCTCTCATGGGGCCAGCCCTGCAGTTTTGCTGGCAAGACTGAGCAAAGAATGGAGCTTAGAGACTAGAAGAGGTGATCCCTGCTGGAAAAGTTCTGCATCAAAAGCTTCATCTCCTTGTAGATTCCACACAATAGCCCATTACAACAAAACAACTCAGCCACTGGTAGCACCAGAGCAAACAAACACAGTCTTAATATGGTAAGAGCTGGAGCTGCCTGACTTTGTTTCCTGGTTACAACCCAGGGCAGCTCTATTTCTATGCAGTGGCTGTGGAAGTATCTCTCACCTGCACAGTTCTTTCCATCGACTGTGGTCTCATACCCCTCATGGCAAAGGCACTGGAAGGAGCCCACACTGTTGATGCACTCGCCATTCCGGCACACCTGACCCACCAGGGAGAAGCACTCATCGATGTCTAGGTAAGAAGGAGATATCGATCAGAGGGAATGTGCTGGGGTGCAACAGCATGGGACTTAAGATGTGTGTTCAGGACTCAATCATATAGTCTAGGTTCTAAAGACTTAGGGCCTCTTTTACTAAAATCCGCAAAGGATCTGCAATTAATGTGACAAACGTACACACACGTTAATTGCAAAGCCTCCAAGTTAGCTGTTGGGGGTGCGACCAGTATGTTCCTAGCAGTGCGTACCATCAAGGCGGGTTCACATAATGACTCCCATCGAGGAGCCGCATTAAGATCTGCATTGATGCTGAGTGTGTGGCAATTGTCCTGGCACTAGTGGTAATGTGCTTTCTAGTAGCTGAGAAGCATCCATTAAGCTAAGAACAAACCTTTCTATCTTCTCTGCTGGCTTAAAAACTATAAATTCTAACTGTTGATTTTTGGGGGTATTACTATTATAGCTTTTAATTGTGGTTTTAGACTAAGCTTGGGGACATTTAGACTGCTTTCCTTATATAGACTTACATCAGATATCTGTGTGTGTGGCAGATAGAGAGATATAACAAACTAAGTTTTTACTCCTGCTGCACTGGTTGGTGAAACCCTGTTCCCAGGGAGGGGCTGATTTAGAGCATCGTACACATGGCTTGACACTGGTCTGAGCCAGTTTGCAGTAGCTGAGAAGCATCCATTAAGCTAAGAACAAACCTTTCTATCTTCTCTGCTGGCTTAAAAACTATAAATTCTAACTGTTGATTTTTGGGGGTATTATTATTATAGATTTTAATTATGGTTTTAGACTAAGCTTGGGGACATTTAGACTGCTTTCCTTGTTTAGACTTACATCAGATATCTGTGTGTGCCCACGGTTCAGGAACAGCCTATTCGCCAGAGACACTTAGGTTCCAGCCCACCCTACCCCTTACCCCACCCACCCCAGTGGCTACATTGCCTATATAGTGGTCACATATGTGCCATCTATCCTTTCTTACTTGGGTTAAAAGCCCACATCTTCTTCATCCTTTCTTCTTCTTTCTCTTCTGGGACTGCTTAACCAACATGTCGTGTATTCAGTGCAATAACTGTGGTACTTTTATTCTAAGACAAATCATTTGGAGCCTAAGAGCTTGTCCTATGTGCCTCAGGTCAGCTGCCATGCATGACGAACTGACTCTACTAAGGAAAGACCTAGCTGCCATGCATAAAGAAGTGACTCTACTGAGGGAGGAAACGGCTGCAATGAAATGCACTTCTTCTACGATACAAACTGAACAAAGTCCACCACCACTCCCACAAAGAATCAAACACCCCAGAACAAATGGATCACAGTGGGTTCTGGTAGATTGCAACCTGTAACGCAGAGACATCCTATACATCAAGAGATATCCCTGCATAATGCCTTCTCTGCCTTGGCTAATGAGGATGCTCAATCCAAAGAAACTGAAGGGCCCTTATATGAGTCAGACAATGCCCAATCTCCTGCTAAAGCACCAAATATGAAGAAAACCTCACCAAACAGAAAACTACTACTACTTGGAGATTCCATCATCAGAGGCACCAACTTGGGAACCCAGTTCAAAGGAGAGAAGATAGTCATGTGCCTACCAAGCTCGACAGCCAGCAGGAATACAAACCAAGTTGTTGAAGTACTTAGTGCAAAAAGTGAACACTCCAAACTTGATGTTGTTATCCACTTTGGCACAAATGACCTGGCTAGAAACAGTGCCTCTACAGTCCAAAAGGACTTCCAATTTCTGGGAGAGAAACTCAAGCCCATTGTTAACACTGTTGCATTCTCAGAAGTACTACCTGTTCTTGGTAAGGGGACAAAAAGGCTGCATCGCATTAACAGCTTTAATACATGGCTCCAGACCTGGTGCAAACAAGGATTCAGATTTATTGGCAACAGGGGAAATAGATGGACCAACAAGAGACTATACTGTGCTGATGGACTACATCTCTCTGTCGCAGGGAAAAGAATCCTAAGTGAAAAATTCAGGCAGTATGTGGATATGCATTTAAACTAGGAAAAGGGGGTGACGGACGTGGAAGGTCAAGATCTGCATGCCACCCCCTGCAAAAGCAGAACAACATCAGAAACAGCCACACTTTTAAACCACACATCAAAAACAAGTGGGAAGATGTGGGCAGAACAAAATCAATGTAAAATACACTCAAGCCAGGTAAATGCTGGAAAGCAATGAGCACAAATGCTGGAAGCTTAGCCAACAAAGTTCCAGACCTGGAAGCCCTAATGATGGAAATGGATTTGGACATTGTGGCCATTACAGAAACATAGTTTAAAGAATCGCATGATTGGGATATAGCCATAGCTGGCTATAATCTATTCAGAAGAGACAGAGAAAATGGAAAAGGAGGAGTAGTAGCCTTGTATGTCAAAAGCAACATTAAAGCTACTGAAATGCAGGGGGCATGGGGAAAAGAAGAAGCGCTCTGAATTGCGTTGGAAAGAGGAGATGGCACTGTCATCCATACTGCTGTATTCTACAGACCTCCGATTCAAATTGAAGAGATAGATAACGAATTGATTACAGATATTGCGAAGATAGCCACAAAGGGGGAAGCGATCATTTTGGGTGACTTTAATCTACCTGATGTGGATTGGATTACTCCTTCTGCACATCTGGAAAGAAGCAAAAAAATTGTAGATGCTCTCCAAGATGCATTACTTAGACAAATGGTCATGGAACCAACCAGGGAAAGCTCAACGCTGGATTTAGTGCTCACCAATGGTGATAGCGTGTCGAATGTCTGCGTGAGTGCCCCTGTGAGCAACAGCAATAATCACACGGTGTGGTTTGAGATAAAAGCCAAGGTACAGGCCAAACATAGCAAGCTCAAAGTCCTAAACTTCAAAAATACTGACTTCAATAAAATGGCCGAATACCTAAAGGAGGAGATGACAGGGTGGAAGGAGATAAGGGAAGTGGAATTGCAATGGGCTAAACTAAAGGTGGCAATAAAAGGGGCAACAGATAAATATGTAAGAAAAGTAAATAAAAACAAGAGGAGAAGGAAACCTATTTGGTTTTCCAAAGAAGTGGCTGCTCAAATAAAGGCAAACAACACAGCTTTCGTAAAATTCAAAAGCTTGCAAACAGAAGAACACAGAAGTGAATACAGGATCAAAATCAGAGTCAAAAAGAGATCAAAATCAGAGTCAAAAAGAGAAATAAGGATGGCAAAATCAAAGGCAGAGGAAAAGATGGCTAAAGATGTTAAGAGTGGCGACAAAATTTTCTTCAGGTATATTCGGGAAAGTAAGAAGATCAGAGTTGGAATTGCAGGACTCAGAAGTGCTGGGAAAGGACTCGTGGAAAGTGACATAGAAAAAGCGAAATTGCTAAACAAATACTTCTGCTCTGTTTTTACTAAAGAAAATCCTGCAGATGAACCAGCTGTGACACCCAAATATAAAAATGGGAATGAAGTAGATACCACACCATTCACAGAAGATGAGGTGTTGGAACAACTTGCTAAACTGAAAGTGGACGAAGCCATGGGACCAGATGGGATACATCCCAGGATACTGAAAGAGCTCAGAGAGGTTCTTGCAGGTCCATTAAAGGATGTATTCAACAGATCCTTGGAAACAGGCGAGGTTCCTCAGGACTGGAGAATGGCTGATGTCGTACCTCTACACAAAAGTGGTGACAGGGAAGAAATGTCAAACTACAGACCCGTGAGCCTTACCTCGGTGGCGGGAAAAGTAATGGAGGCACTCCTGAAAGAGCGAATAGTGAACTTTCTCAAAACCAACAGATTGCAAGAACCGAGGCAACATGGTTTTACTGAAGGACGGTCTTGCCAAACAAATCTGATTGAGTTCTTTGACTGGGTGACCAAGGAAATAGATAAGGGGCATGCAATGGATGTCATCTACCTGGATTTCAGCAAAGCCTTTGATACTGTTCCTCATAGGAGGCTTGTCAGTAAACTCAGTAGCTTGGGGATCGGGCCCAAGATGGTAAACTGGATTAGAAATTGGTAGACTGACAAACGACAGAAGGAGATGGTACATGGAGCTCACTCGGATGAAAGGAAGGTGATTAGCGGGGTGCCCCAGGGTTCGGTCCTGGGCCCGGCACTATTCAATGTATTTGTGAGTGATATTGCTGAAGGACTGCATGGAAAAGTATGTCTTTTTGCAGATGACACAAAAATTTGCAACAGAGTGGACTCCCCCGAGGGAGTGGATAACATGAGGAAAGAGCTACAAAAGCTGGAAGAATGGTCTAATGCTTGGCAATTACAATTTAATGTGAAAAAGTGCAGTGTCATGCACTTAGGTAGCAGAAATCCAAGGGAAATGTACGCGATAGGGGGCGAGAGGTTGGTATGCACGGTTCAGTAGAAAGACCTTGGTGTGATTATCTCTGATGATCTCAAGGTGGCAAAACAGTGCGACAAGGCAGTGGCAAAAGCCAGGAGGATGTTGGGCTGCATACAAAGAGGGATTACCAGCAGAAAGGAAGAGGTACTTATGCCACTGTACAAGTCACTGGTGAGGCCTCACTTGGAATATTGTGTTCAGTTTTGGAGACCATATCTTGCAAAAGATGTAAAAAGACTGGAAACTGTTCAGAGGAAGGCGACAAAAATGATTTGGAGCCTGCGTAAGAAACCTTATGAGAAGAGACTTGAAGACCTAAATATGTAAACTTTGGAGGAGAGGAGGGATAGGGGAGATATGATTCAGACCTTTAAATACTTAAAGAGGAACGATGAGCAAACAAGCCTCTTTGAAAGACGGGGAAGCTGCAAAACTAGAGGGCATAACATGAAGCTGCAAGGTGGAAAACTGAAAGGCAATGTCAGGAAATATTTTTTCACTGAAAGGGTGGTGGATGCTTGGAATGCCCTCCCGATGGAAGTGGTGGGGACAAACACGGTGACAGAATTCAAAACAGCATGGGTCAAGCACAGCGGATCCCTTTACAGCAACAGGATAAAAGCAAAATAAACTGAACCATCTAACTTCTCAACAAATAGGGGTGTCCTACATGGAGTGGTGGGTCCACCCCTAAACAAAGACATGGGGAGGGGTGGCCTGCAAAGAGCGACAGGTGCACCTATTCTTACCGTATTGCTGGGCAGACTGGATGGACCGTGCTGGTCTTTATCTGCTGTCATTTACTATGTTACTATGTCCATTCCCTGCCCCATCCTGTGATTGCCGATTGACATGTTTTTAGCGTGCGGTTGCAGACACGCTCGTGGGTTAGTGTTCCTGACTGACAGTTGCCACGTGTTATAATATATGTTAATCGGCTAACTGACTTTAGTAAAAGGAGCCCTTAAACTAATCCACAGCTTTATTCAAATTTTTATTGTCAAATGAGGATAGAAGATGAACAAGTTTTATAATTTCAGAAATTAAAAGAAGCGTAAAGATAACTGACTAAAAAACAGAATAAATACTCCAATATGAAACACTCAACAAAAACAAGAACTTGTTAGAGGCTGATATCCATAAGGTTTGTCCAGCTAACTTTGGGCGTTATCCAGACAAACCTGGAGTTAATTTTTGTCCAGGCTAATTGTGGCCCAGAAAAAAGCTCATTCAAATTAAAAGAAAATGACACTGGGTTGTTCTCAGGGAATAATTTAACTTGTAGCTGTGAGTACTAATATTCAGCGCTGGCCAGTCAAAGTTACCCAGATAACTTTGTTTGAAAAAATAGTTGTCCTATGGACGTGGTGAGGGTAGTGTCAGCGTTAACCGGATAAATGGTGACTTTATTCAGTTAGCAGGATTTTCAGTCTCCACCTATCCAGCCAACTTCAGTCTCTTGAAAAGCTGTCCTAAGCTGGAAGCCAGAAAAGTGATGGCTGAAAATCACCGTTAAATGGATAAGGTTGCCATTTATCCAATTGGTGCCACTTGGCCCAGATAGTCAGCAGAAACCTCTATCTGGATGTTGCCGCTGCATATTCCACTGAGATTGAAGTGTCATGGTCTTTGAATATCGGCCATTTTGAAAATCAGCCCTTCAGTTTTAACTCCCAATGTTATCTGGATAAACCTGCAGCTACTCAGCTCGTCTCGGCTCAGCAAACTACTGATGTTAAGACTTGGTAATGCCTTGATAAGATCTGAAAACAGCATACATGCCGCTCATCGGGATATTCCTGGTTTGTGCTGCAAAATACCCTGACGCAGTCAGGGTTCTGGGGGATGGAGCAGGGGTGGCACTGCAAGCTAACCGGGCATTGGCGATATTCAGCAGCTGCCCGATTAATCCTAACCGGCTAAAGTTAGGGCAGCTGAATGACTGTACTAACTTTAGCTGGTTTTGCAATCCAGCCAGTGACTGGACTGCAAAATCGCTATCCAGGCAACCCAGATATTCAATGTCGGTGTCTGGATATGACCCTGGCATTGAATATCCGGGGCAAATTTAAAGCCACTTTAAGTGTGCTGGCCACCACCACTAAAACCTCTCCATCATAAAATTACATTTGACTTTACTGCTGCATTTGGTACTTATTAACGTCCTTTATACTACAGCCTCAAAAAATGCCTAACACAGTGCTATAGTTTCAGACCACCTTAAATAAGTCCTGCATCAGGGGCGACTTATCTCCATAAGCTTTTAAAGTTATCTTCATGTCCGATTTCCTTCTGCCATACTTCCAACAGCAGCGGTATGTACACAGATAGTTAAGGAATTATGGGGACTACTTTGGGGGGAAGAATTTAGAGAAAGATAAGCTCTGATGTGCCGCTCTTCTCTCTTCCTGGGATACCTACACCCTAAATCAAAATGCAGATGGTGCACAGAAAGTCTCTTACCCATGCAGTCATTGTTGTGTGTGAGCTCAAAGCCAGGGAAGCACAGGCAATTATAGGAGCCCACGGTGTTTTTGCAAGTGCCATTGCCACAGGGCTGGCGGTCACATTCATCGATGTCTGACAAAACAAAAACAGGCAACCAGAGAAGGGTGAGATTTTGGAATTAGCAACCGGGTCAACATCTCATGCATCACCACTCAATACTCTAGAGCATCCAACAGGCTAACATATGGACACCCAGATGGCTACAAGCATTATGATATACAAAATTCAGGACTTAGACACACTAAGATGGCAGTGTGAAGATTTCTCATTATATCATACAGTTCAACCAACGTCTGTCAGGTCAAGGTTGCCTGTCCCATTTACCAAGGATCTTTCAATGTAAGGTGAATGAAGAGAGACATGTGGAAAGCCTCAAGGAAAGGAATCAAAGAAGCAAGTGGAGGACGGGCTGTCCTGGAAGAGGTTACAGGAGTTAGCAAGGCTAGAAGTCATTTAGGAGATAGAAGGCAGTGTGGGCAGCGAGCATGTGGTAGGGGGATGGTGTGGATTATAGAGATGGGAGATGGTAAAGGGAGAGATTGGTGCAAAAGCATTTTATATTAGTTCTTATGGGCCTGATTTTCAAATGCCACCATAACCACCGATAAAGTAAAGCACTAACCACAGCATTTTTCTTTATCTGTGTATTCCGTGACCCTATGGGTGACAGCAGTCGCTGGGATATGTAACTAATGAGGTGATGGGCCCGAAGGGGCAGGGGAGAGAGGGATATCTCTAAGGCTCTTCCACCTGTCCATAACCTGGTCTCCAGTTACAGTTGGGTCCTAGCCTTATCAGGCACATTGAACCGAATATATCCACCCCACTTTTCAATAGGTAAAAGTTAATTCAAATTTAATAATAGACTGTTAAATACTGTTAACTGTTATCAGTTAAGATGCTTCACAACTATGTATAACTGAGTTAGTTATAATTCTGGCAGTAGTTACATCTTCTTCTGATAGCACAGTTACTTTCCACTATCTAAAATTCCTGATTCTTTCACGCCACTCACTCACTCCCCTCCTGAGCATGGTAGATGGGTGTTGCTGGTCCCTTCTACTGTGTTTATTTATTTAACAGGTTTTCTAGACTGCTCTATCTTTAATTCAGAGCAGTTTACGTATAACAAGGTAAACAATCACCAAACATTTACATAGAACAAGGGTGTTAAACTTGGATAATTATATGGGGTTCAAATATTTACATTTTGTGAACCGCGATTAACATTAAAGCAGCAATGATTTAAGAGAACAGAGCTAGGGAGGGTTGAAGAGGGGGAATGAGGGTATAAGGCTAGATGGGATGGAGCAGCTGTGATGACAGTTGTCCTGGGAGAGTATGGGATAGAATAGGAATTTGCATGGCTAAGGATGTGACATGGTGGAGGCGAGCTGGATGGATTGTGTTTGAAGTCTCTGCCACAGTCTGTACTGGTTGGATTTATGCAAGGTGCTCATGGGCTGGGTCCACAGTATTCCATGAAAAGATAAGCTTTTATTGTTTTCCTGTAGTCCGATAAGTCCTTGATGACTCTTATTAAGTTAGGTAGTTCATTCTATAATGGTGGAGCGTATATGGAGAAAGCTACTTAACTTAAGACACACAACACCCAAAACGATTTACCCTAACCGACAGCTACTTCTATAATGTAAATAACTTATGTTAATTAACTATGTCATGCTCATTGTTCCACAACCTGTATATAAGTTACGCTCAATATAATTAACCTGTATATGTATAAAAAAAAAAAAAAAAAAAGTACTATTGTTAATGTTAAAATACGTTCCATGTAACAAAATGTGTACATAGTTAAAGCTTGTTCCATGTAAGACATACGGACGTATGCTAATCTTTGTTCAATGTAAACCGCCCCTGATCTCTGGAAGGGGCGGTATAGAAGAAACTGTTAAATAAATAAATAAATAAAGCTTTTTTACATGTTGTCTGCTTGACTTTTATCGTGTATCAGGGATGTCCAAAGTTTTGTTATTGGTTGTTCTTCTTGTTGTGTTTTCTGGTGTCTTTGTGATCTTTGGTTGAAGGACAGGAGGTGATAGGTTGTGGAGCATCCTGAAGATTATTATTAAAGTCTTGTATTTGGAATGTGCAGTGACTGGGAGCCAATGTAGCTGTTGTATTGTGTCGGTTATGTGACAACACCTTGCTGTTCCAGTAATTATGTGAGCTGCAGTATTTTGTACCAGTGGAGTGGGAGTATCGTTTTCTTTGGGAGGCCCTGGCAAATTATGTTACAATAGTCTAATATGGGTGTTACTATGGCCTGGCATACTGTTCTGAAGTCACTATCACTGAGTAGAGTTTTGAGTTTGTGTATGGTTCTTAGGGGCTTGTTTACAAAGCCGTGGTAGCGGACTCCATGCGATATCGGAGCCGCGGCCCCATTGAATTCAATGGGGCCGTGGCTCCGATATCGGGCGGAGTCCGCTACCGTGGTTTAGTAAACATGCCCCTTAGTTTTTGGTAGGCTGTCTTGGTTCTCCTCTTGATGTGAGGTTGAAAGCTGAGTTGTTGGTCGAATGTAACTCCGAGGTGTTAGCTGTGAACAGAACCTTTCCCCATAGGACAACATGAATATTTCCTGGGGAACTCCCCACATGTTTCACTGCCTTACTCTCTCCTTGGATATCAGGGAATGCCTTCAGCTACTGGTGGAAAAAGGGAACCCTTTGATATGGCTGCTTCCTCATGTTATCTTCAGTAATACTGATCCGGATGTGAAAGCCAGGGCAAAGTCCAGGACAGCTCGCAGCAGTAAGACGTCGCTTTACCAATTAATGCTTCTTGTTGGAATAGAGGTGCACTCTTTCCCAGGTGTATGCTACTTGAGAAAGGTAGACTGTGTGCTTTTGCTTCTGGGTTCAGGAAAAAGCTACTTTCTCTCTGAAACTAGGGATATATATAATCCCAAAAAATAACCTTCCAGCCCCTCCCATGAGTTTGCTCACCACTGACTCCCATGGAAAGTTACTAGAGCTGGGTAAATGCTGCTTCCCGGGCACCGACTTCCTTCCCCTCCACCAAGCATATCTATTGCAGGGCTTTACGCAAGGGCTTCGTGACACTGGGGGTCACATATGCATAACTTTTATGTATAGAGCTTGCACTGTGGTGATCTATACATAAAAAATATGCATATAACCAAGGTAAATTAAAAAGAAAAGACTAAAAAGGCTTGTGCAGCCAGCATCAGTGCCAAATGCTTATATAAGACTCTTTAAATATCAGGCCCTATATTGTTATGATTGTATGGAATTTTATGATTTTTGGGATGGGGTGATCAGTTGGTTATCTATAAATTACTTTGTGTTTTTTTAAGGGAAGGGACAGCTAAATGTGATAAATAAATAAAGGGGAGGACTAGGGAGAACAAAAGGCAGTAAGAGAAGAAGTAGGTGGCAGGAGTGGAGGGGGTTTGATTGAAGAGGATGGAGGGGCCGCATAGGGATGCTTGTGGATTATGAAGGATGGACTGGTGAGGGGGAGGAAACTACTGGTGGATTAAGGAAAATGGAAGGCTGTAAAGGAAAGGGCTGGATGGGCACATGGAGGAAAGCTGGAACTCACCCATGCACATGGTTTGGTCCCGGCCGGCCTTGAACCCATTATGACAGACACAGATGTAGCTTCCCTCGGTGTCCACACACTCTCCATGGCTGCACACATTGGGAATCTCCTGGCATTCATTGCGGCCTAATACAGCATGCAAAGGACACCATAGAAATGTCAAATAAAATCAGAGCTATCATGGGTTAGCAGTGACGTTACAGGATGGGTGCTCCAGCTATCACTTCTGGCAACCAATTAAATTAGAATGGCTGGAAATGAAAATATTGGGAACAAAATTCAAAGGGTTTTATCTGGATAGCAGGATCTGTTGACCAATAAACCCCACTGAGAGGGATATTCAGCTACACCAACTGGGCAGAGCCAATGAATATCCCCTCTCTTTGCTGTGGTATTGTCCAGATAGCGCCGGAACGGGGTGAGGGCAGGCACAGTGCTTATGAGATAGCAGCAATTTACAGTCCACAAAGCAGATAAGTGCCCACAAATTCCAGCCACTTAAAAGACTGTTCTAATGTTATGCGGTTCACGATCTGGAAAGTGGCTGAAAATATCTGTATAGGAATGGTAATCAGCACTGAACCCGGGTATTGAGCACCGGAGGATATCTGGGTTCCAGCGCTGAATAGCCGGTTTCAGTTTCAGCCATGGTGGCCAGATATTTTAAAAACTCCGACTGCCACGGCTGGATATTGAGCCAATTGCATTTCACCAGGTCTTCACAACTACCACGATGCTTGAAAAAGAAAACAGCATGATTAAGAGGTGGGAAGGGGTTAAGAAATTAATATATTTAGGACGTCAGTTAAATGGCAGTTTATTAAACCATTTCTTATACATTTTACATTTTTATATTTTCTCCCTGCCTATCTCCCAACATCCCCCTCCCTCCCTCCTTTCCCAATATAAATTATGCAATTTTCCTGCCAGTGTTTTTATATATGTAATATGAAAGACCATTACCACTTGACACAAACTCCATGGCCCATGGATCTATAACATTGTGGGGTCATTATAGTAGTTCCCCAATTAATCCATTCTTAGATGGATACTTTAAGATACATTGCCCCCGAACATCATCCATTAACACATTTGGTGTTTTCTAACCCTATCAGTATTGTATCCTCCTTTCCCCTCCTCCCCCCCCCATAATCTACCTCTCCCCCCTTTCCACTAATACTGCCCCCTCCCCTCCTTCCTAAAGGAAACCTAACACCTATTTAGTCAACTTATATTGTTAATATGTCATTCCACGCCCTGACTGATACACCCTCTAAATACGGGGACCAAATCAACAAAAAATTTGCTCTCCTATGTACGTGTCACTTAGATGATTCTCCCTCCCATAACACCAGCTGGTGTAATACATTCCTCCATTCCCAGTATTCGGGCCCACCCGCGTCCCTCCATTTATGAAGGATACATTGTTTGGCAATAAGGCAACACTTCCTCACCATTAGTCTATTCCCTGCCTTAAAGAGTCCTAAGGGATCTGGAGCATCTAGAATAGCTGGGCCCGGAGTCAACTTCAATGTCTGCCCCAATAATCCCCCCATGAATTGTTGGATTCCATTCCAGAACTTCCCAACCTTTCTGCATCCCCAAAACATATGCCCCAAATTGGCCTCCACCCCACCATACCATGGGCACCCACTGTGCTCCGCAAACCCCGCTTTCCATGCTCTATATGGTGATATATATGCAGGCTCTAAAATTCGAAATTGCATATCTTGAAGTCTAGCCCCTGTTATTAATCTGGGAATTCTTCCTGTTGCCGCCTCCCAGACAAATTCATCAAGATTTACTCCCAGCTCCCGACCCCACTGAATACTTAACTGGCTATAACTCCTATCTGGAACTCCTCTATTCAGGGCCCTACAGTAACCAGCAACTGTTATCCGTTCTTTATCTGCCAAATCAATCCACGCCCCTAATTTCTCAAAGCTTTCCCTTTTCAAACCCCATTTCCCTTCTTTCATAGCTGCCACATAATGCTTTACCTGCAGATATGCATAGTAATGTCCACTTGGTAGATCAGAGTTCCTGCAGTTCTAAAAAAGGTCGGAGTTCTCCCTCATCATTAATGACTTGTCATCTGTTGTAGCCCCTTAGTGCCCACCCTTGAAAAAAAATGGACATTGTGCTCGGTTGAAAGGACAAGTTACCCTGTAGGGGTAAGTATCCTGATACCTCATATGGGATCTCCAATCTACCACACAGGACCCGCCAACTCCAATGAACCTCCTTCCACAGGATATGGTCTCGGAGTCCTTCAGGCAACTGAGCCTGTGAAACATGCAATACGGATAGGAGCGAGTATGGGGCAGCCAACGCTGATTCAAAGTCACATGGGGCATACATCTCTGTCCCTCCCAACCAATCTTGAACATGGCGCAACAAACATCCCAGGTAATATTGCTCTAATCGCGGTAGCCCCAGCCCTCCCTGGTGCCACTGACCATATAACCAAGCAATTTTAAGTCTGGTCTTTTTCCCTTTCCAAAAAAAGCTCTGTAGAAATCTCTCAATCTTCTGAACATCCTGTCTCCGCAACTGCAGAGAAAGGAGCTGAAGAATATACAAAATCTTTGGGAAAAGTATCATTTTATAGTCTACCACTCTACCCATAAGGGAAAGGGGCAATGGCATCCAGTCTCTTAATTAACTCTGAAGTCCTTGCAGTAAGGGGCGGATATTTTGATGGCATAGCCTTTTCGGGTCTTGTGTTAGCCATATTCCTAAGTATTTAAATTTATCTTTTGCCCAGCGTAAGAGGAACGATCCGTTCCAATCCCCTTGCAGCCCTCCCATAATATCTAAAGCCTCAGACTTGGTCACATTCATCTTCAAACCAGCTATCGCTCCAGACTTTGTTATTACCTCCAAAAGCCTAGGCAAAGAATCTTGGGGCTCCATCAACGTGACCAATAAATCATCTGCAAAAGCCGAGACCTTGAATGTACAGGATCCCACCTTCACCCCCTATATATCATCCTGGGCATAAATCATTCATAATAATGGGTCTAAGGAGAGCACGAATAATAGCGGGGACAGCGGACATCCCTGCCTCGTCCCCTGTTTGATTCCAAAACTAGAGGTGACCAATCCATTCACTCCAACTACCGCCCTTGGTGTCTGATATAGGCAGCGAACCCCTTGTGTGAACCTTGCTCCCAATCCATATGCATCCAAAGTCTCTAACTAAGGATTTTAAAATATTGAGGGACCAATATTCAGAAGGGCTGAATTTGCTTAAAGATATCCAGATAACTTATTTAGATATCCAGATAACTTATTTAGATATTTTTAAGCAAATATTCCAGAATCTAACCATATTTCACTGCTCTCTCTCATGCCACAACAAAATTAATAAATAAAATGATTAAAGGTAGCTTTAATTTTCAATAAAATGGAAACTCTGTAGCTGAATAAGCCAAAGATCCCTACATTGGTACCGGTGGGAAAGATATTTTGGCTGGAACCTCAGCAGAAATCCCAAGGGGCTCCAAATAAGTACCATAGGTCTGGATAATGGCAAGCATGAGGAAGCACAATTTGTAATCTGCAGCAAAATCCCTGAAAAGCAGACCCAGCATAAAACTGCGATGAGAAGCAAAGCAGCCAATGGTAAGCAAAGGAAACCGAATAAAAAAGTAAAGTCTACCTCTTGGGGACCATGGGTAAAATGCTGCCAATGCCACATTTACAGCCAGTATCTTCAGTACTTGCAGATATTCAAAGCCACCTCATCCCCTCATGCTCCAAAGCAGCAGCAATCTCTAACAATTAATCATCATCTCAGCATTGACAGAAAGGACCACCCTAGCACTCCAAGCAAATCAGCCCTTAAAGCAACAGTACTTGAGAAGCATAAATCACCCTTAAAGGAGCCATAGGATGTTACGTCCAAAATAATTCATCTTAAACAGCCATCTCATAATGATTAGGACATCAATTTGCTGTCATTTATCCTGCTTTCTCAAATGCAGCAGAGCCTAGCTAATAATAATCTACTACTGCAATCTCTTCAGTGTCTACTCTCTGCTAGACTCAAACCTGTACTTCAAAAACCTCTTTGCATGACCATTAATTCTTCATCCACCCAAATTTAATTTGTGGGTTGCTAACCATATGGACTGTTAACACAAGCAACCCTGAGTTTAGTAATCTGAAAGTTATTAACATCAAACAAATAAAAGCCTTAGGTGTAAACGCTGCTTAGGAAGTCAAAGCCATGTTCTGAATACTCAGCATCATAATTATAGGGGAATGGCATATGGTAAGAAGGGAGGAGGTGGACGAAGAGGCAAAAAGGCAAGAGCAATTACCTGGAGTCTGAACTACATGTCAGGAGGCATTCTGGGATCAGTCCAAGTCTCTCCTTCTGTTGCTGATTCTTTGTGACCTTGGACAAGTGACATTTCTAATCCCAACTCTGGCACTGATTCTCTGTGTGACCATGGATGAGTTACTGTATCTCCCTGTACCTTAGTTTTACTCCTGGCTCTGACACTGATGCAGTGTCATTTTGGGCAAGCCAAATGAACTAGGATAGATTAATCTGAGTAATATCAGCTTGTAGCTATGTAATTCAACAGTACGTACTTATTACATTGGATCTGCAAATTCCCATAGGGAACTCTGTACATGCAAGTTAAAATTTAGCTAAAGCCTCAACAAACTTATCGATTCCTTGTAGCAGTTTGAAATTTACTTTTCTCCACTTTATTTACTCAAATCACCAGAGACTGCTCAAAGTGTCTAACAGGAAATTAAATTTGCAATCAATACATCTGGCTGGCTTCATTGTTCTTAGTCTCTTATTTCCTTCCTCTGAATGAGTTTAATGGAGGGTGACCACACATTCATAAAATGCTCATATTTCCCTTGCAACATATCCGTTCTCCTGCTTTGTGCATTCATGTGCTGAATGTTCTGTGGGGAGGGGCATGAAGTCTGAAGGTGTAGGAGCGAGGATGAAAGTCCCTGCCTATACCAGGAGGGGCGCTGAGCATTCTGCAAGTGCTTGAGAGTGTGGTGTGGTTCCTTACCGATGCAGGCTCCACTGGGAGAGAGCTTGTATCCGGTGGAGCACTCACACCTGTAACTGCCAGGGATGTTGATGCAGTCAGCATTGCGCTGGCACAGGTTCTCCCCACTGCTGCATTCATCGATATCTGACGAAGAGGAAGAAATAATAGCTACGGAAGTAATAACAGCAGCAGCAGTAGTGCTGAGAATAAGGGCAGTGTCACAGGAAGCAAGGCTCAAGTACAAGGAGACCGTCAGTCTTAGGAAGCACAGTCCCAAAAAAGGGAGGCCATGCTCCAGGAGACTGAGCATGGGTCTGGAGGTTTAACTCAGGAGCCCAACGAACAGGCTTGGGTGCTGAGAGTTAATGAGAATGTTCATAAAATTAAAGGGTTCTGCCACAGGTACAATAGGCCATGGTTGTAGGGAAGGATGGAACAACAAATCAGTAATCATAGAAATCCAGGTAGTAGTGAGGTAGTGCCCAGAGACATAAGGTGGGAGGTAGGAACATGTCCCCAGAAGCGTGATGCTTACCCTCACAGATCAGCAGGATGTTGTTGTAGCTGAAGCCCATGGGACACTCACAGCGGAAGCTGCCAATTTGGTTAATACAGACACCATTGCTGCAGATGGCCGGGATCTCACCGCACTCATCAATATCTGAACACGGGGAAACAACCAACAAAATGCTCATCATGCATGGTACTTCGTAAAGCATTTGGCCGGTCAGATTACTGGACTACCTGACACCTCCACTGCCCTCTTTATTTTTTATCTTGCGTAAAGCACTGCCTCTCACAAAGGAGTAGACTAGACTGCTCCACTGCATGAGCTGGAGGAGTTTGCTTACCTTGTTTCTGTCTGGCAAATCCTCGAGGTTGTTATGGTATAAGAGACATTTGGTGCTCTTTAAGGCAGACAGCAGAAAGGCTTTTCTCTCAACCAGTACAAGCTGACATCTTTTATACACAATAGCAGATGGGACACCACTTGCAACATCCACTAATTTACAGCAACACAAGTGTACGGTCTCATTCAATCAGATTGCAGGGATTAGCATATGAATGTGAGCGTTACTTTCCTTGAATTCATAGGGCAGGTAGACATGCTGTGACACATACCAAGCTCTTAGCCTTACCTGTTCAGATAAGATGAACTTTCCCTACCGTTTCCTGGAGTCCTGCCAGACCAGTCCAGACAAGTGGGTTTAATCCCCCTGCCAGCAGATGTCGAGACAGAAAAAGTAAGAAGAGCCAATCAAAGCTATGACATCATCTCTGGCATAAGCCCCAGGCACAGCTAGGAGCCTCCTCAGTACAACTCATGGAAAGCAAAAGAGGCAGGAAACCCTCTCAGAGACCCATGCTCAAACTAGTTGCAGGTTAACTATATACAGGAAAGGCAGAGAGGTAAGACCTGAGCTGACATGAGCACAATATACACAGGCTGTAAGTTCCGAAGGAGGAGGGTGCTGGACTGGTCTACTGTAGCAGGACTCCAAGAAAGGAAATTAACGGTAAGGAAAATTTCACCTTCAGGGACATCCAGTAGACCAATTCAGACAAGTGAGGTGTACCAAAGCTACTCTCCTTCTGGGTGGGATGAGAGCAGACAGCACCCATGACCAAAACCGGGCGGCTGCCTGCACCTGAACATGAAGACGGTAATGCCACGTAAAGGTAGACCAAGAAGACCATGTCACCATGCAGCAAATGTCCAAAAGAGACTACAAGGCCGACTTGGCCCACGAAGTCACCTGAGCATATGTTGAATGGGCTTTGAGGCCAAGGGGGATAGGCTGGCGGAAAATCAGTAGGCCGAAATCATGGCTTCTCGAATCCAGAGGCACAAAGTGGCCTTGGATGCTGCCTGGCCCTTATGGAGTCTAGAGTAGAGAACAAACAAGTGATCTGAGAGGCAAAAGGAGTTAGTCACCTCAAGATAATGTATCAACACGCGATGCACATCCACATCCACATAATGGAGGTCCTTGTCCTTGCCAACACACTGATCTCGAGAGAAAGTGGGAGAGATAGGACCTGATTCACATGCAACGCTGAAAGAATCTTTGCAAAAAGGACAGAACAGTGTGAAGAGTGACACCATTCAGGAGAAAAAGTCAGATAGGGGTCACGACAAGATAAAGCTTGCAATTCCGAGATACGCTGAGCAGAGGTAATGGCGACCAAAAACACCATCTTAAGGGAAAGGTCCTTCACCCTAGCCCACTTGAGGGTTTCAAAGAGAGCACACACAAGAAGCCGAGATCCCAGGAGGGAACCAGACACTGGAGACCATGAGGCTCCAACCCCCCCCCCCCCAAAGGAAGTGGTGGACATTCCGATGAGCGGCCAAGATGTGGCCCGCAATGGCTCCATGAAAGGAGGCGTGCTGCCACCTGTACTTGCAAGGAATTCCATGTGAGGCCCTTGTCAAGCCCATCCTGAAGAAAGGCTAGGATAGAGGGAACCATGACCCGCCATGGGGAAAGGCGATGCTGTTTGCACCATGTGGTGAAGAGAAACCACACATGTGTGTATGCCATGGAAGTGGACTTCCTGCAGGCTTTGAGTAGGGTAGCAACTACAGCAGCCAAGTAGCCACGCCGGTGGAAGTGCAACCTTTCATGGGCCAGGCTGTAAGAGCGGGGTTGTTTATCAGGACAGGACCCTGCTGCAGCAGTCTACACTGTGACCCGAGTCAGAGAGACGAGCCAACTAGAAGGTGCACTAGATCCATGTACTAGGGGCGACGAGGCCAATCCGGAGTCACCAGAATGAGAAGATGCGGGTGGCGGTTGATCTGCCGAAGCAGACAGGGAATCAGGACCCAAGGCAGAAAGACAACAGGCCACAAAGACTCTCCACAACCCACAAACTCACTATACCACACTCCAGAACAAAGCATTCACAACAAACATGCCACAGAGTCTTCAAACTATATGCATCCTCCCTCTGGAACACACTCCCAAACCCTATAAGAAATATCTCTAATCTCCATTCCTTCCAGAAATACCTCAAAACCTTCCTGTTCTCAGAACACTTCAACCCTGACTCCAAACCAGGAACATACTGATCCCCTCAGTAAATGTACCCACCGAAACTGCTGCTAATATGGACCTACTTGTTACTTGTATATAGTTACAATGTTCCTTGTACATAGTTGGCTGTAATATGTAATTTGAATCTCTTCTGTTCAATGTAAATCATTTTGACCCTGTGAAAAGCAGTATATAAGCTCTGCTAAATAATAATAATAATACAGAAGGATGTTGGTGGGCCAGAGCTGGATGAGGGTATCCAAGCTGCCAGAATCTGGCTCCCGTCACTAGCTAAAGAAGCAGGTAGCTTTGGCATTGCTCCTTGTTATCATGAGGTCCATGTCCGGCCTCCCCCAGTGCTGTATGAGGTAGTTGAAGACCCATGGGGCCAGTTCCCATTCACTGGGATCACCGATTGATGGTGTAGCACGTCTCCCATGGTGTCCACAGGACCTGTGCTATGTGTCCCAGTCAATGCGTTCCCCAGCCAGTGAAACTGGCATCAGTCATCAGCAGAGTCCATGAAGGGGCAGATCGCATTGAATGGAGATTGTGAGAGGGAGCAGAACTCAATAGTCCTGAGAGCAGGAAGACCAGCAAGAAAGGAGGGCAAGCTGTAGAGTATGCATATGCACCTGTGCCCATGGAAAAAGGTCCAACATTGTGGCAAAGACTCCCAGGAGCTGCAAGTGGGTTCTGGAGCTTGATCCAGTGATCCTGGGTAAGAAATACCTGGCCTATGTGGGTGTCAAATTGTGCTCTGAGGAATTCCAGCAACTGCAGTGGTGTGAGACAGATTTTGCTCTAATTGACTACCCAGCCAAGTTGCTTGAGCAGCTGGATCACCCAATGTAAGGCCTTGCGGGTCTTGAGGTAAGACTTGCCTCAGATGAGCCAGTTGTCAAGATAGGGGTGAATGCAGATGCCTTTGCGTCAGACCGCTGCAGCCACCATGACCATGACTTTGGCGAGACCAAAGGGCATGGTGATGAACTGATAATGAGATCTGAGACTGGCAAAGTGCAGGAACTGCTGCTGATCCAGCCAGATGGGAATGTGAAAGTAGACTTTGATGAGATCCAAAGAAGGAGGAATTCACTTGTGCGGACCGCCTGGATGACGGATCTGAGGGTCTCCATCCGAAAATGCACCGTTGACTCCTTGAAAATCCAAAATAGGACAGTAGGAATCGTCCTTTTTTGGGATCACAAAGTAGATGGAATAATGGCCCTGACCCCTTTCCTCTAGAGGGATTGACACAATGGCCCCCAGCTGGAGAAGGCATTGAAGGGTACTGTGAACCACTTTTTGTTTGGGAGGAGTCCCACAGGAGGAGATGAAAAAGGCATCCCTGATGGGTCTGGCACAGTCTAGGGACATAGCCATCTTGAATGATGTTGAAAACCCAATGATCGATGGTTATGAGGACCCATTTCTGGAAGAAAAGCCAGAGATGTCCTCCCACCTGTGGTGCAGTGAGAAGAGCTCCTTGGGAGTAGGTACGCCGGCCACTCTGAAAGATCGATTTACAGCTCCCGAAAGAACAAAGTTCTGCTTTCCCAGCTGGTACTTGCAACAATCACAAAATCTGGAGCACGAAGAATGACATTTAGAGGAAGGCTTAGGTTTGTCTTCTGATAAGCACTGAGGCTTGGTCTCACTAAGGCCCTTAACCAGCCTTTCGAGGTCAGCGCCAAATAGCAGTCCACCCTTGAAAGGAAGCTTGACTAAGCGGCCCTGGGACGCTACATCAGCTGACCAATTGTAGTGCCAAAGGCAATGGCCAGTGACTCCAAGTGAGCAGAGCTGTCATCCTTGGGTAGGAGTTGAATCCAGTGGAGAGCACGAGCTCCTAGGCCACCACAAGTGGAAGTCTGCAAGGCTAAAGAGGAAGCTGAGAATGCCATCTTGAGAAGAGCTTCAGTCTTGCGGTACTGGATGTCACAGAGAGCAGTACCACCTGCAACAGGAATGGTGATGCGCTTGGTCACAGTTCTGATGAGGGCATCAACTTTAGGAAATCGCAACCACTTGTCTAAATCCACCACTGACCATGAGTAAATCCACCCTAGGCAGCGAACCTGCTTCAGAGGAGTCTCAGAAGTCTCCCACTCAGCCCCTACCATTTGCTGGAGCTCTGCAGGGAAAGGAAAGGCATGAGCAGGATGCTTAATCCCCGCCACAATGGGATCAGTTAGGGATCATGGAAGGGGTCTGGTTAGGGTCAGGGGTGTCTGGAATGCAGAGGTCCTTGATGATTTGCAAGATGAGTCCTGGAATTTCATTGTGGTGCAGAGATGGACCATGGTGGAACCAGCATCGTGTTCCATTGGAGAAACTTCTCCTTCTTCAGCTTCCGAGGATGGAGCAGATGAAGCAGCCGGGGAGGGCTGTCCAATTCATCCCACTCTCTGGAGGCCTCATCCTCCCACACAGTGTTTATGGGAGCAAGAAGGGAGGGATCCATGCGGCACAGCTTGCGTGAACCAGATATCGTGACAGGACTGGGTTGAGAAGAAGGCAGTCCCTGCCCCCCTATCCACAAAATCCACGCATGCTGGAAGAGAAGGGAAAACCTGGAGGCAGCTGGGTCCAACACTGGCTGCTGAGGAAGGAGGGGGGAAGGGGATCAGCTGCAGGGGCAGACAGAGAGTCAGTTATAGGAGCTGAAGGGGAAGACCGTGCCAGAGGAGATGACATGGAGGGAAGTGGGGCCGAAGCAACATTCTCCCCAGGGCTGGCGGCAGTTGGAACCACCGTAACAGCAGGCACGGTTGAAGATTCATCGGAATGAGCAATGGGCTGAGCAGAAGCTCTCAATTAAAACTCTGCATTTCCTACCACATTCTAGGCAACACGGGAGGAGGCCAGCATGCTGAGGCCCAGGAAAGACCTGCTGAGGAAATGAAAAATAACAATACTATTGGTCGGTTTATTGAGAAATGCTATCTATGCGTATATAGTGTGTTATTTGCTCAAGACTTAACTACATGAAATGAAAAACAAATCATGAAATTCACCCTATCCAAGTGTACCAAGGTCTCAGTCAAAAACAATAAAAAAATAATCCTGTACCAACAGCTGTGTGTTTTTGACTGAGACCTTGGTACACTTGGATAGGGTGAATTTCATGATTTGTTTTTCGTTTCATGTAGTTAATTCTTGAGCAAATAACACACTATATACGCATAGAGGAAATGAAAAAGGCACGACGGCGGGAAACAAGCAAAGAACACGGCAATGGAAGGCGGACCACAGCCGTGAACTCACTGTTAGATGCAGCGGCTCCTGTTCCTCTGAGGGAAGGATTGAAGTAGCGCTGTGGCTGGAGTCAGGTTGTGTGGCAATCCACTGCTCTATGATGCTTCTGGAACCTCGGAGGAACAAGAGCAATGGTGGGGTGGGGGGTGGTAGAAGACCCAAGCAAGGAGCATGTGAAAAAACAGCTAAAGAGAAGCTTGGTAAATGGTACTCAGACAGAGAACACTAAGGGAAAACTACCTAAATTAAAGAAAAGCACAGAGAGCAAATAAAGAAAAAAAGGTATAAGAGCTTAGGGTCTCTCAGAGGATCCCCCTGGACCTCCCCCCCCCCCGCATGCCCCCTCACCAAGCTGCACTGACCCTCATAGTCAGAAGCTAGCCCAAATAATGATCTACCAGTTAGAGTGTCTCATACATCCTGAGATCAAAGTGGCCCAGTGACCAGACGTTCAGGACAGAGAAGGGCTGAAGGCCACACAAGAGAGAAGGAAAAGGAGTCCAACATCTGCTGAGACAGCAAAAGCACTGAGGAGACCCCTAGCTGTGCCTGGGGCTTATGCCAGGGATGATGTCACAGCTTTGATTGGCTCTTCTTACTTTCTCTGTCTCGACATCTGCTGGCAGGGGGTCTAAAGCCACTTGTCTGGACTGATCTAGCTAGATGACCTGCAAGAAAGCCTTTAGCTAGATATCATTGCTGGGTCATCTGAGACAGATTGATCCAATCTTGGTTTTGCCTCATGGCAACTATGAACTTGTAGTTCTGCTTTTCTTAAGAGAAACTGGAACTATACATCTATAACTGCAATGAGGGTAAAACAGGACTGACTCCATCCACATGCCATAACCTGAAGTCACCCACTAGCCCACTCTTTAGCTACATCAAGGCAGGTCAGAAGTCCAGATGCACAAAATTAAGCACATAGTGACATTTAAAAACTCAGTAACACATATAAATTGGAAGAACTCACCAATGGGTTTCCCAGTCTGAATATCAATAATGAATCCAGGAGATTGGTTTCCACAGAGCACTTGATATTCAGCTGCAAAATCACCATCACAAAAGGTTAATGTCAAAAACTGAAAACATTGTCAATAGGTTAATAGATAGCAGTTAGGATCAGGCAGATGAGAAAAATGCAGAAGTTGTATAAAGACATAGGACCAATTTTCGAAAGGCATTTACATGGTATACAGTCCAGTAGAACCTACCTAAAACCCCTTAGTAATCACCCATATCACTTCAACTTATAAACATCAACATAAACAGCAGCTCCTCCTTGCCTTTTCTTCTTTTATTAATTATTTTTGAGTGTGAGTGTGAATATTATGTTGTGTAATAAAGTTGTTGAGAATGTGAGGTCAGAATGGCAGCTGGTGCGCCGATTGGTGGTAAGGTGGTTTAAATTTAGTGACATCAGACGCTGTGGTAATGCATTTCTTTAGAGACACCTTGGATGTCCGGATAAATTTTTAGCGTGTGGTGTATTGGTGTATCAAATATAGTCGTGTTCCTGATGAAGTCTGAAGGCGAAACAAAAGCTTTCGTCGGACGATGACTACTGTGTTGGATGATGACTACTATGTTGGTACACTAGTAGGCTGCTGGTAGCTGCTTGGATGCGTTGATGCCAGATTATTTACAGATAAGTGCCGGATTGCTTTCTTTGAATGTTATGTGACGTTACTCACCATTGAGAGTGTAACCTTGTTTTTTTACAGGGAATTGAAATTGAAATTGAAGGATGTCCGAATTGTGACTGGATGTCTAGCAGCTGCAACCGCATATGGGAGACCGCTGTTCTCACAAGATGCACTTCTCAAACGGTCTCAAGACGCCATGAGAACGCTTGTGAGAACAGCGGTCTGTATGTTATTCGTGGGCAGCATCGATATCTCAGTATAGATAATGGTCCCCTGAAGAACCTTATTAGTGAAATGCGGGGGCGCTTCGATAACAGCGTTGGGACTTCGAGATCGAGCGAACCAGTCTAGTAACTCTATAACGTACTTCAACGATATGAGCTAAGTAGCATTTTTGTAGAGTACTATGTGTTCTGCTCGCTGACACATGAGAGGGGTGAACTTACAAAAAAGTTGGGTCATTGATGCTAACAGGCATATCACTGGGGACTTTTAAACACCCAGATTCTAATGCAAAGGTGTAGTCTGAGACCCGAGTAAAGTGCACCCTATGTTTTGGATTTCAACCCGTAGCAGAAATTAATGTGTTAGAGCGTAGGATTATTGTTTGGCTTCAGTGTGAAATCGCTCTGCTACCAGATCATATAGCTTTGTCTAGATAAATATTACTGGCAGACATCAGGCAGGTCCTAGAGAGATATTATTGGCAGGAATCAGGCAAGTGTTGGACTGGCAGGGACAGGTAGGCACTTACTGCTGGCAGGGATTGGACAGGGCTCACACGGTTTGTTCCAGGCTTTCCCGATGTTGTAGGAGCAGCAGCACATTTTCTTGGTCATGTTGAAGGACAGCTCGTTCTCACAGGTGTCATTGTAGTGACGATAGCATATACTCTTCCTCATGTCTGCAGGGCACCAAGGAAGGGCTCTAATTTAGTGCATCATTCAAAAGATAGAAACCACGCTAGGTTTTAACTCAGAGGGTAGATTATCTCCCATCACTGGGTTGCGACACTGAGTCAGAGCTGCTTAAAGGATAGAGTGCCCCTTACTAACATGCTGAAGCAGAGAGGGCAGAGTGCTGTCTGCTGAGTCGCCAGCAACCTTAGTGCAGCAGTCAGCTACAGGAGATTTTCCACTACAGAACTAACCTGCCCTCTCCATGCCTCCCGTTTCTGTCCGGAATCGCCAGCATTTGTTTCATGGACTCTTCGATGTGTTAGAGACTAATATTTTCAGCTAAAGAGGATCTATGTAATGCCATCTGAACATAATACTGTCAGCCCATGAACAGCCTGCCAACCCAAGCCAGCTTCAGACTGATGGACTCAGAGGCTAGATTGATATAGCTGCAGGGACAAGCTGACCTTTTTGACTATCACAACAGGGGAAGAGCTACGTTTGTGGAGACCTCTGCTCTGAAATTATGCCTCATAAGGTTTGTAAAAACATGGTAGTTTTCGATGGCAGTAAATATGGGGACTGCTCCTTACCCATGCAGTTGTTTCCGCCGTTGACTTGCATATATTCTGGGGGACACACACAGGTGTAATTTCCCAGGGTATTGTAGCAGGTGCCAGGACCGCAGATCCCAATATGGGCCGAACACTCATCAATATCTAATTGGTGATAAATCAGAACACTGTTATTTGATGTCAAACCTACCTTGCCAAGCTCCCCTTCATAGCCAGGCTTTTGTCTGGAGCTCATGCGGGAGGTAATAAGATATTTATTTATTTAACAGGTTTTCTATACTGCTTTATCCTACAGTCAAAGCGGTTTACATAAAAACTCATTTACCGAACCTCTCTGGTGCCTCACAGATGGAAAAGTTGAAATGTACTCCCCAACTGCGACCCTTCCCTTGTGGGCCCTTCAAGATAGCTAGTGAATTCTGCAGTTTAAAATCAGCCTTGGTGCTACACAAATCTGATTATCAGCTTAATGAGGAGTTTAATTAGTACTGTTGCTTTAAGCTTTCCTTACACAAATTAGATTACACCCCCACTGATCTCTGCAGGCATTCCATTTTCTTTCCATAAAAATGTCTGTGGGATTTCATAAGTTTCACCCTTGGAAATTCCGATTCATAAGTTTCACCCTTGGAAATTCTGAGCAAGTATCTCCCGGCAATTCTTTTTTTCCCTGCGGGACTTTTTCCCTTCTGGAAGTTGCAGGAAATTCAATCCCTAGGCAAGACCTGTGCACACAGATTGATCTTCTGGCTTTCTGCCCCAGTTTTAAATTGAACCCCTTAAGCCTCTTCCACTGAGAAACCCTGGGATTCCTTCTTTGCTGCACTCACTACTACCTCATAAACAACAGTCACGGAGGTTAAAAGAAAAAACGATCTTACACTTTGGTCTAACAAACGCATATTTTGAATGGTTTATCACCTCTTAAATGACGTTTTAACAGTGAAAACAACATTTCGGTGGCACTGCCAAACTCTGCATTCAGGACTGGTACAGATGGACATCATCACAGATTTCTATGAATGTACAGACCTGATGCAGGTGGCCTGGTTGTCATTTCAACAGCTGGGTGTGGGCTGATGTGTGGTGAGGCAGATTCTCCAGAGGAAATCATGGTTTTACAATCACCAGGGATATAAGGAAGTTAAGGGGCCCTTTTATTAAAGCCTCTTAGGATTTTGCACTTAACGCACATGTTTAGTGTGAAAATTAATGCACAGTAAGTGCAAAGCCTCTGTAGCCAGGGCTGGTTCAAGGGTATCTGCTGCCTCAAGCGAACCTTTAGTCCTGCACTGGTGCTGCTGCCCCCTCTAGGCCAGCCTAGGTCCTAACCCCCCATACTCTAGTACCTCCCCTTTACTACCCCCCCTGCATAGTCCAACATCTCCCTCCACCCCGGAATGTCCAGTATCTCCTCTTCCCTTCCCCCTCACCACGTGTGCAATCAACTCTTCCCTTCCCTTTCCTACGCTCCCTTCCACCTGTCCCAGGCATCCATCCCTTCCCTTCTCCCTCACCCCAGGGGGGGAAGGTTCTTCAAGGCCCACTGTGGCACAGAAGCAGCAGAGCAAGCTGCTTGTGTGCTGCGGTGGGCCTTGAAGAACCTGCTTGCATGTGTGCATTCATGGCCTCTGCCCCCTCTGACAGGAAGTTTGGGTTGGAGGGGGCAGGAGAAGCAGGCCATTAATGCGCATGTGTGTGCAAATTGGTGTGTCAAAGTCTGCCATGACACCAACAGCAGCTTGCTCTGCTGCTGTTTTGAAGTATGTAGAGTTGCTGTTGTGCTGCCCCGGGGTGGTGGGAGAGGGGATTGCCCAGTAGACGGGCTAGCTTTGGGTGTGGCCAGCAAGTTCTTGGCAGCTAGTGCACGGATATGCACCACTGTTCCCTCTAAGCTGTGCGCGTGTGCGCGCGCACACACCTCGCCAAGCGAGCGCACATACTTTACAACAGCGCACAAAAATTACGGCTCTGATTCTGATAGAAAACAACACAGGCGTCTTAAAATTTAAAAGTTATGGTTGTAATTACTAGAAATTTCCCGCTTCATTTAGTAATCGTCTATTTTTATTTAATTTGATTAAAATCAATGTGGTGTACATACTGTATTCTGACATGTAGTCAAATTTTAAAGTATATAACACTGAGTGTCGTTATGTGGCACACAAAAATTTAACCTTCCTTCAAAAGCTGCACACAGCTGATATTTTATGCGCACACAGCCTACAGAAAATTAGAGGGAACATTGATATGCACCCTAACACATGGTGCAATTAATACAGGTGAACATAATGCCACCCATAGAGGCAGGGCCATACCAAGCCGTAAATGTGCCTTGTGCGACTTGTACATCTGGCATGCCTCCCACCCCCCATCACAGGTTTGTCATGTGCCCCATGCCCAGCAGCTTCCCATCTTACCTCCATGTCCAGCTGCCTCCCTCCCGCTCTGCCTGCCCTTGCTCTTGCCCAGCCACCTCTGATTTTCGTGTTCCCACAGCAGCAGCAATGGAGCGGACATCCAATTGGAAAAAAACACACGAGTCTTCCCGAATCCGCGTTTGCATGTTGGCCTGAACCCACCCTCCTCTGACGTATGCTTGCATCAGAGAAGGGAGGGACCAGACCATCCATTCAAACGCGGGTCTTTGCAACGCCATGCTTGAATGGCTGGTCTGGTTCATCCTTTCTCTGGTGCAAGCATACATCTGAGGAGGGAGAGATAAGGCCAGCGTGCAAGTGCGGAGCTGGAAAAACCTGTGG
Source organism: Ichthyophis bannanicus (assembly GCA_033557465.1). Lineage (NCBI taxonomy): Eukaryota > Metazoa > Chordata > Amphibia > Gymnophiona > Ichthyophiidae > Ichthyophis > Ichthyophis bannanicus. The sequence goes on along the minus strand of CM066039.1, from coordinate 220,230,991 downwards.
GGTTTTTTTCAACTGGATGTCCGCTCTGCTGCTGCCACCGCCGCCGCCAAGGCAACATGAAAAGTGGTGGCGGCAAAGCACGGGCAGGCAGTGTGGGGGAGGGGCGGTCCCAAATGCGTGGGGGGAGGGGGAGCCCCAAATGCGCCCCTATTTCTTTGTGCCCTATGCAGCTGCACCACTCGCAAAGGGCTGGGTATAGCGCTGCAGAGAGGTATCATTAAATGCAGCCATACTAATTGCCATATTGACAGCAAATGGCAACTGGCTCACACTGACTGCAATGTGCTCTTCATGCCCACACTCTGCCCCTAACTTATCCATTCCCTGCTCCATTGCCTGACGTGCAGTTACAATGGGAATTAGCATGCAGTAATAGTTACTGTGAGCCCTTAGTGTACGCTAAAACACGCATTCACGGCTTAGCAGGCTTTAGTAAAAGAGCTCTATGTTTTATTATGCTGATTATTTTCTCTGATTTAGCTTTTCAAGATCTACACTGTGGTTCATGGGCTATTTGTAATGCAGAGAGAAACTACAGTCTTACTGCACTCACAGCTGCTTTCAAAGGATTCAAGTCAGGAAACATTCAAGGAATACAGCTCTGTCCAAGAAGAGACTATTGCAGTCCCCCAGCACTTATTGCAGTTTTCCTGGGAGCTGATCTAGAGATTGCACTCAATGAGCATCATTCAACCTAACGTCCCCGGTCAGTATCTACATCTCCTTTAAAGAGCATCCTAATTCTTGCAGTTGTATATTTGCATAGCTGTATACTTCAGTTTTACACAAACGTTCATGAGGAAGACCTCCCCACCCCAGACCTCAATCCTTCCTCCCCTATTAGCTCAAAAGGCAGTGCTCCATCGCGTCCAGTTTACCTTCACAGATGCGTGTATCCTCATTCAGGTAGTACCCCGGGGGACATTCACACTGAAAGCTGCCAAAGGTATTAACACAGTTTCCTCCCTGGCACAGACCTGGCAGCTCCTGACATTCATCAATATCTACAGAAAGCAAAGGAAAGAAAAAAGCAGTTTCCGAGGGGTAATTCTTCAGGGAACAGGAGGTAGAAGAATGAAGAGGAGCACCTGTACAGGAGAAGGCAGAAAAGGGCCCAGACCTGAGACAGCAGAGAGGCATTTATATCCGATAATGGAGACAAGTACGGACAAGGAACAGAGGAATGAGAAATAACCAGGGGATACCAGCGCTGGGAGAGCAGAAGAGAAATTGCCCTTACTTATTGACTGAGGGATGTGTGTACTGTGTGGAGAAGGTGACAAGCTTGGTAAAAGCACAGTATAATACACAGTGACAAGGTACAGGACCATACATGGTACAACACACAAGGGCAAGGTCTGGGACTTTCACAAAGTTTGGAGAAATACGCAGTCTAAAATGGCTGGTATTCAGCCACATCCCGGCAGTTCACAGAACTCACCCTCAAGGATAACAGTGATGGGATTAGGCCTGAAACCTTCTCCTCCAGGGCATAAAGTCTTGTATTCCGCTGAAACAGAAAGGTGAGATCCTATAAGCATAGGATGCTACCTATATGGATCCCTGGGAAGGTTAATATGAATTGACGCATTGTCCATTATCTCCTTCCACCTCACCATTCTATCCTTGGTCTGTACTGCCGTAGATTAATTAAAAAAAAAATCTTTAGTTCACGCAATATAATCTCAATATGCCGATTATCAAGATTTTTCAGAAATATTCTCTGATTTGTTTACAAGTGTATTACTGGAAACTGCTGTTCCTGCTGATTGCCTAAGGCTGCTCAGTGCTTCTCTTTGCCTGCTGTTATTACATGCAGGGATAACATTGTGAGCTGAGGCCCCCATCCTGCCCCAAAGGCGGGTGTTTTCACTTACTTGAATTAACAGATGGACAGAATTCACATGGGTTACCCCAGGCACGACCCAAAGAGCAGCAGCAGGAGGCTCGGGTTACCCCGACACCAATCTCTGCGCTACAGGAAATGCCCCCGTCTCCTCGAGGCTGGGTGTCCAGAAAACAGTTCCCAATGCGAGTATCTGTGCAGCAGAGGAGGGACAAGTAAAAACCAGAGTCAGCTGTGAACAGAACCCGATAGGTGTTACTGGTGATGGTAGGAGAAGCTACTACTTACTGTGTAAGAGTGTTTAACGTGGATATATATTCAGTTAAGAGACACACTCCATAGAAAAGATGGTTGCACACAGCGCATATTAACAAAGGAGGATATTTTTGAAGCCCTATTTGTGATTTGCACATGTGAAAACAATCACTCGCACATGCAAATCAGATCCATGCTCCAAACGCCACTTTAGAACGTCCCTATTTGCATGCCTCTACCCCAATCCAGTCCAAGTCACAAGGCAGAGGTATGTTGAGGGTGGGCAAAAAAGGATTCACTTGCATTCGTGATTTTACATCTAAACCTGCCAGTGGAGATGCCCATATTTAGGTCTTCTCCTTGTCACAGATGGGCATTGCAGAAGTTCTTGTTTTGGCCAGCTTTCAACAGTACAGATGACAGGGTATATCCTCTCACTTTCCCAGTACTTTTCTGCCCCTCAAAAAAAGCATAGCAGGTAACTATCGAGGGCTCTTTGTGTGCTGCCATGTCATTGCACCTCTCTGTTTGCAAAATGCCCAGCTGGCAGGTTTATGCGGTGACATATCCTAGTGCAGGTACCGACACAGTGGCGCTGACTTATCGATGTTCCCAGGTCCTGACACGTCTATATCCTGCATGTGCATATTTCTGAAATCACTTTCTCTCTGCACATACCCGGACCTTATTCTGTATGGCCCCATTTTCTGGGATGTTAATGGAGACATTTATCTTTCCAAGTGGGGACACATTGATTTTAGATCACATTTACACGCACCCACTTTCTCTACTGCCCCACCTATGGAATTTCTAATGCTTTGACTTGTACATCCCAGGGGGCACCTAAATAGTCTGCCTAAAATGTGCCTTCACATCCTTATGACTTACATCTTTGCAAGCAGCCTATAAATGGTGAAGCTTTATAAATTATAAACAAATAGGAAAATCTGTTCCTTGTCCCTCTGCCACATAGTGCTAGGTCAACTAGCTCCCCATTCCCTTCTGCCAAATGAGTGAGAGGAATGCATTGGGGCCTTGAGTCAAGAGCAGGGTGTTTTCCATGGTACTCAGTGTTCATTCTGGGAAGGAATGGGAACTGCACTTACCCACACACCCCACTCCTGTAGGATTCAGCTCAAAGTCCTGGGGACAGTTGCAGAGGTAGCTGCCGGGAGTGTTCACACATAATCCGTTGATACAGTTCACAGGATCAGCACATTCATTTATATCTGAAGGGGAAACAGGGGAACTGGTGTAAGTGTGGGATTAGAGAATTGGGATAAGGGTAGGAAGCTTAGTGTAAAACTTTAGAATTTTAGATTTAATTACTCGTCTTTCCAAACTCAAGCTGAGCTACATTCAAATACAGTAGCTACTTCCTTTTCCCAAAGGGTTTACAATCTAATGAGTCTAATTTACTAGCCTATATTAATGTATCAACACACATAAGGGCAGGAAACTCACTGTAAATGCAGGAGATTCAGGGTAAGGACAGAAATGTAGGGTAATTCTTTTGGCCACTCTTAGCATTTACCCCAGTCCCTCCAAGGACGCTATTGAAAAATGGTAGCTCATAACTAAAACAAAGATCTCCCCTCCTGCTGTTGTCTTCCTTATCACCACAAGCCCTCCCCATCCCAAAGAAGCAACAATAGCATATCTAACCCCCCTCCTTGTTCGTATTTATCAGTATTTAGCTCACACCTTTCCAATAATAGTTCAAGGTGAGTTACAGTCAGGTACAGTAGATATTTCCCTGTCCTCAGAGGGCTCACAATCTAAGTTTGTACCTGAGGCAATGGAGGATTAAGTGATTTGTCCAAGGTTACATGGAATGGTCAATGGGGTTTGAACCCTGGCTTCCCCTGGTTCCAGCCTTTCCCTAAACAGGAAGCAATAAAGTACTTGTCACATAACCAAATGTATGACAGTTTTACTATGCGAGAGGCTCCACAGGTGATCTCTCTTGCAGTGGAACAGGAACTACTTTGGGGATGTGAGGCGTTCTTGTAGACAACTGAATGCCCAGTCTTGGTCTCATTTTAAAACAGCTGGAGGAAGTATGTGAGGAGGCTTTCTGAAAGTGAAAAATAGCCACCTAATGACAAAACCTAGTGGCCAAATCATTTTCTATGGTTCTCACTGGACTGGCATGTGTATACTAGTTGAAGCAATCGGTCCCAGGAGCATCAACAAGATTACCAGGCTGCAGCTACATGCGTGACCCATCTACCATCAACAAGATTACCAGGCTGCAGCTACATGCGTGACCCGTCTACCATCAACAAGATTACCAGGCTGCAGCTACATGCGTGACCCGTCTACCATAAACAAGATTACCAGGCTGCAGCTACATGCGTGACCCGTCTACCATCAACAAGATTACCAGGCTGCAGCTACATGCGTGACCCGTCTACCATCTGTTGGAGACAATAGTGATGGGAGGCAGGCTGACAGTGCCCTTTATAGGGCAGAGCTCACATCCTTTTATAGTTTATAGTTCATTTATTTGATATACTGTACATCAAATCAGAGAAATATCTAAGTGGTTTACAAAATATAGTAAAGGGAGGGGAAAGAAAGAACAAGATAAACAAAACAGAAAGGGGAAATAATAGGAAAATACAACGTCCTCATAAGAAACATAAGGATCATGGGGTAAACCAAACGAAGGCTTTGAAGAGATTAACTGACCAAAAAGGACGTATTATATAGGACTAAAAACAACCTTTTGTTCTCTGCTCCATCTGCTACTAGAGGCACATAACCCATCCATCTGGACTGGGCTGGTGAACAAAAAAGGAATCCTACCTACTATCACTGTCTGGCCTTGAGCAAGTCACTTAACCTCCCTGTACTAAAAGCTAAATACTGAACCCTGAGAGCATTTTGGGTATTTTTTATAAATGCGAAACACCAAGGGAGGAAGCACCTCCACAAAAACAACACAGGTCACAGGAAGCGGAGGGAAAAAAGGCCACATCACTGATGATAGTCTTAAAAAAAAAGCCTTTATTTCAAAACCTTCAAGGTTCAAGACCCGACTTGGCCACGTTTCGGCAGTAAGCCTGCATCAGGGGTCGGCAAGATCTCAATTTGGAAATATCTCCAAAAAACGTACAAAATGCAATATGAAGTGTATGAGTAGAAAGGCGCTAAGCGAACTTCACACATGCACCTTCAGTGTTTAAGCTTTTCACTTTGCTTAAATGCTGAAGATGCATGTGTGGCTTTCTACTGATATACGTCATGTTGCATTTATCCCAGCCCCTCTCCAAGGATACTATTGAAGAATGGCAGCTCATAGCTAAAACAAAGAATCTGTCCTAATGGCCTGGAAAAAGGGATCCTCCAGGGGCTCCTCCTCCAGCGGAACATCCGCAGACATATTCAAAGCTCTTAGGGAATGGGCGATCAGCTCTGCCAGCTCTTCTCGGTGGAAGACTCGCACAATCCATGCCTCGTCCCAATGCAGGATATCACCCTCTTCGAGCTTGGCAGACTCTGGTCCCATACCCAGCTCTGATTCTGGATCACCTGCATCCTCCAAATTTATGGATGCCGTGTCTTCCCAAGGGTCACCATCCAAGTGCCTTTGGCTAGGACCAGGTTCCTCCCCAGTCCACTTGCCACAGATATGAGATAGACCCCTCTTTTTCACTCTCTCTTGGGCCCCAGAGGAGCCCTCATCTCCATGCTGCTTCATGCAAAACGTTTTATGCATGAGAAGGACAAATGCGGGGGGAAACCCCCCGCCCCGTTGCTTTCCTCCAGTCACTTCTCTAGATGTAGAGTCTCAGGGTGACCTAAAATCCCTACCCCGCTCCTCCAAGAGGTGCGGAGCGATATCATCTTCCTCCGCCAGGGTCAGTGCCGTTACCACCAAAACCACTGGGGAACGACATTCCTCAGGAGACAGAGAAAGAGCCTCTGACCCTCCCAAGGCTGACCCTCTCCCAATTGCTTCAGCCTTCTCCGCTAGCGTAGCTTCCTCAGCGGACTGAGCCTCCACCTCGCAGCTGTGACAAAACCCTGCAGCTGAGGCAGAATTCTTTCGCAAGCCACGGGCCAAACAAGTGGTCTTGGAGGGCATGCTTCAGCCAGTCAACCGCATTGCTCTTAGCCTCCTATCTTCAAGGAAATCAACAAAACAAAACTACTCTCTGTGTCTTTCCTCTCTTTTTCCTTTTTTTTTCCAACCAGTTAAGGAAAAAACAGTCCAAAAAATAACAAACGTGAAGGAAGTAATGCCCCAGCACCCGAGCCTGCCTAGCACATCTCCCTGCTGAAGGGAGTTGCAGTCGTCTCAAAATGGCGCCAATTACCGCACTCTGTGGGACAGCCCACCTCAGCAACATGCATTTTGCTGCTCCCTAGTCTAGCCCACACTCAAGGCCATGAGGGGAATTGCGGCTGTGCCGTGGCCCACAGAAGCCGAACCAGCCCAAGAGCCTCTGATCGCACTGCCGGCTGACACTCCCACTCGCATGGTCAGCACTTCTTTATCAGCAACTGCGGGAGTTTTGTGCGGGAAAAGTGCCTGGCCTTGTCCCGGCAAGTGGCTCCTCACCCACTGAAGGGATCGGGAGCCGCAGCCATCCAAATTTACCTCAATCACTTACAGTTGAAATGCTGGGATCTCTCTCAAGAAGAGCCTCACTGCCTGAATTCTTGCCTGCTAGCCTCTTTATTTATTTATTTTTTGCATTTATTTTGTGTGCTTGCCAGGGAAGCACAAATTATAAAGGACCAGATCTCCGCAGCACCTACGTAAACCGCCACAATTTCAAGAAGCCAGAATAAAAACTGGTATCCTTTGTTGTCCTTTCAGTGAGTCCACACCCAGGGATTCACCTCTCTTCAGCTGCTTAGAGACCTCTGGGCTGGAGAGTAGTGTCAGCTGCCTATGTATGGTGTTGTCATCAACTTTGACATGCTCAGTCTCCAAGCTGCTGGTGAGGGGTGAGAACCCACAGGTCGGGACTCGAGTGGAGGTATGATAAGGAAAAACATTTTATATACTCAAGTAGGCATTTATAAAATTGCTCTGACATATGCATGTACTGTATACAAGTGCTACGAAAACATAGTGCTTACTTTTTTGTGAATAGGCTGAAGAACTTCTGGGTGTGGAGAATGAAGAGAACATAGGTAGAACTAGCCTTTATTTGTGTATCTTACAAAATATAAGTACAAGTCTTGCCAGAATATACATGCACAAAGCTACTTCCGTCTCAGAGCAGCTGTAACTTTGTGCGGGAACGTTTGGGGAGATACATAAGTGTATATGTTGCCTTTATTAAATAGGCACAATCTGTTCAAAACTCAGCTGCATGGCTAATCTTCCACCAGTGTTGCTATGCTCACATAATATAACCCCTCTTCTGAAATCACTTCACTGGATCCCTACCCATTTCAGCATCCAGTTCAAACTTCTCCTACTAACCTATAAGTACCTTCATTTGGCTGCTCCTCATTACCTTTCCTGTAATCTCTTCCTACACCCCTCCTCGGGAACGCCGCTCTTGCAGATCTCTTTTATCTGTGCCCTTCTCTGCCACTGCCAACTCCTGACTTCATTCACTCCATCTTGCTGCTCCATATGCTTGGAACAAACTACCTGAGTCAGTATGTCAGGCTACATCTCTGGCCCTATTCAAATTCAGGCTAAAAACTAACCTCTTCGAAGCTGCTTTTGGATCCTGATTCTCTTAGTCTTCTGTTCAGCTTCTATGTGTATCCTTACCATTCCCCTAGATATACCCTAGTCCTCAGATGTGTTGCCTGTCTTGACTAGACCGTAAGCTCTGATGAGCAGGGACTGTCTCTTACATCTAGCTGTACAGTGCTGCATACGCCTTGTAGCGCTATATAAAAATGATAAGTAGTATTAGTAGTAGTAGTAGTGACATGCACCTTTGCCTAGGCAACCTGTTATACAATTACAATCTATATAAACAGTAAATTAATATTTTCCTATGCATGGCTGCTAAGCTGGGCACATGCAGGGCCAGCCATATCTGAACTTGGATGTGTATCTTTTTTTATTTTTTTTTATTTTATTATTTATTTATGGATTTTACAAACAAATTCAAGCAACAATAACTTGAATGGAAATAAAGAGACGGAATGAAAAACAAGTTGGAGTATATACAACAACCATAAATAGGAAAACATTGAAGTAATACAGGATGTGTATCTTAATAGCCAATAGGATGACATTCAGTAGGTCTCTCCCTGGTAGCTGTACAGTTGACCTTCAGCAGGACCCTCCCCAATACCTGGTCAGCAGGCGCCTTCCCATTGGCCTTGTGCAGTTGGCATTCAACTGATCCCTCTGTGTCAGTTATGTAGTTGACATTCAGCAAACCTCCCTCCCCAATATCTGTTCCACAGACCCCTCCCCACTGATACCTGTGCGGTTTTCATTTCTTGGGCCCCTCCCTGGTTTTACCTGTGCAGTTGCCTCCACTTCGGTCTAGCTCATAGCCATCATCACAGACACACCGGAACATTCCAGCAAGGTTTTGGCAGCTTCCAAACACACAAATGTTCTGGAATGTGCACTCGTCAATGTCTGTAAGAGAAGTGCAGAATGTGAGGGAGTAGATACGTTCTTCCATTTCTACCACAGATCTTACTCAAGCTGTGATCTTAGGAAAATTCCCCTCCTCTAAGGTCCCTTCAAAGACAATCTTTAACAGCCATTTACCCAGATGTCTGAAAATTGTAAAAATAAGGAGAGGATTCCAAAACACCTGTACATTTAGGGGGCTTTTACTAACGGGGTGCTAGCTGTCAACATGTGTTCTGGCGCGCGCTAAAGGCATGCTGTAACATGCATTGCCAGCTAGCACAGGGCCATGACAGTTAGCCCAGAATGATTCCTGCACCAACTGTGCAACCCACGTTAGGGGCGGAGAGTGGGTGTGTTCCACTGTGTGCTAACTGCATTATTGCAGGTTCACCTAACACCAGCAGGGCTCCACGTTAACTGCCGGGGAAATGCTTTCCATGTCCCTGACAGGTAATGGGTGGTGCTGCACCTAACACGCCATGGTTTCAGCGCTATTTCAGCTTAGCACCTGTTAGTAAAAGACCCCGTTAGTTAGCTTAATGGAAGGCATTCATGGAGATTCGTTTTGGGTGGTATTACAAAATAGCATGCATAATTGCATTTTAAAATGTACGCATGCTATTGCCCACCCAAAAAGCAAGTGTAAAGCCCTAGACCAATTTTACCCATAAGCAGCCACCGACTTTCCCTTTGCAAATTTATACATTGAGCCCATGGATTTGCATCTGACTGGGCTGTTTTGAAAATTGCTCTCTTCATGTCTATCCTAGGCATGCTTGAATTCTGCCACTCTTTTGGCTCCTACCATCTTCTATTTATGGAACAATTAAGAGAGGGCAATTTTCAATGTCTTTCAGCTGAGTTAATCACTGTAAAAGGTTTGTGCCCATTTTCCACAATGAGCCCCATCAGCCAATCACATTGCAGCTTTCATCTATGTGGCTCGAGTCATATCACAAGAAGAGTCCCTGTAGCCACTCACACTGCAGCCTTCATCCATTAGGATCTAAGGTCATATTATATTATATCATGCCCTATTTTGACTTTGCCAACAACACTCTACAGGGTATCACAATACAGGCTTTAAGACAACTACAAACAGTCCAAAAAATAACAGTTAGAATAATTATGAACGTCAACTCAATGGAGCATATTAACCCAACTCTTTATGCTCTCCATTGGCTACCCATTCAAAGTCGCATTAATTACAAAATTCTGGTATCCACGTTCAAAGTAATAAATGACATTGCTCCTTCATACCTATCCACTCTCATCTCTAAGGAATCCATCAATAGAAATCAATGCAACCAGAACAAAAACAAACTGGTTATTCCGACAGACTTCAGGAAATCCAGAAAACTAACAAACAACAAAGCTTTCTCTCATGCAGCCCCAAACCTCTGGAATGCCCTACCAGACAACCTCAGGGAACTAAATGACCTACAAACATTTTGCAAAAACCTTAAAACACATCTATTCTCCATCCACTTTGGCACACTAGCAGAACACAATAACTCTGTAACTACCACCCTGCACCCTAAATCCTCTCAAATGTTATAGCACATGTCAATCAGCCCGAGATGTAAGTAACTCCTGCTTAGAATTCCTAAGCACATTTATGTACATAGTTTACATTTTGTATCATCATCTATGTATTTAGTTCTAATCTCGTTCTCTGTAACAGAATATGTACTTGTTATCTGTACAATTCACAATGTTGTTATTTGTAAACCGTGCTTGATCTCTTGGAAAACGCGGTATAAAAATTGTAATAAAATAAATAAATATATTGCTAGCTCTGTATTTTATGGATTTAAAAGGCTAATTATGAGAGGAAACCTTGCGGTTGAGAGTATCTGTCATACTGTGAGCCCAAAGTTCTCCATGGGGACACACAAGCATTCTTACCTTGACAGGCCTTGCTGTCCTTGGTGGGCGTGAACCCCATCTCACACTCACAGCGGTATCCTCCTGGAGCATTCAGACACTGTCCATTATCGCACAGGTTTACATTATCTGCACATTCATCTACATCTGTAAAAAATCCAGAGACAGAAATGCCTATATGGTGCTTCTCAAAGATAAAACACTCCTGTGTGATGAGTCTAATAGAACATGTCTATTACACACCTGTGCACTGTGTCTCATGCTATTAAGTGCCCTTGTGTTGCTGTTGACGTCTGCTGACTGCGGATAATTGATCATGTTGTAACTACCTCCTGGGTTTTCTTGGCAAAGTAGAGTGCCAAGCCTTTCTTCTGTGCAGCAAGCCTAGTATTCCAAGATGGTCATCCATCCAAGTACTAACCAGGCCCAACCATGCTTAGACAAGATCAAGTGCACTCACAGAGGCATGGCCATAGTGAGGTGTCTCACAGAATACATCTATTACATGCCTGCAAGGTGCATCTCAGACAGAACACACCTGCTATGTACCTTTTCCAATTTGTTTTAAATCCACTATTAGTTTCATAGAGTGTTCCCTAGTACTAGGACTATTTGAAAAGATAAATAACCATCCCCTATTTACACGATCCATCTCAGTAATGATTCATAAACTGCTATTATATGCCCCTCCCAATCACCTCTTCTCCAAGTTGAAGAGCCCTAACCTCAACTCTAGTCTTTCTTCTTTCGGGAACTGTTCCGTCCCTTTCATGATTTTGATTGCTCTTCTATGTACCTTTTCTAGATCCACAGATGAGGCTGCCAGGACTGTACACAGCACTCAAGTTGTGGTTGCACTATAGATCGATACAGAGGCATTATTACACTCTTTGTTTTATTCTCCAATCCTTTCTAAATAATTCCTAACATTGCTACAGTGCAATACACAATCCTTATGGGCTTATGCAGGGAGGTATATGACATGTATAGGTGTGATGTACACTGTACAGTAATAAGAAGCTAAAAGAGCCCTCAGACAGGATGTTGGGAACATCACATAGGCCCCTGTTTCGATTTGAGATTTAATTACTTGCCTTTTCCAAATTTGAGTTCAACGTGAGTTATAAGCTGTTTCCCTGTCCAAGTGGATTTACCTTCTAAATTGCACCTGAATCAAGGGAGGATGAAGCAATGGAAGATTTACCTTCTAACTTTCTATCTGAAACAATGGAGGTGTCAGCTGTGTTACTGCAATAGCATTTGTTAAAGGTCACTTAGCATGAGTTAATTGGCCTTAAATATGCATTATGCTACAACAACACAGCTTTAATGCAAAAAAAATGCTATCCCAACTCAAGGTAAAAATAATGAGCTGTGCCACATATAAAAGTATGCAAAGTAGCTCACGATTATGCAAATGTATTACACAACTTGCACTAATTTTGGCAAGCTGCATTATTCTAGAAAAGCTAACTGTATCTCTAAAGGTATAATTAACATTTTCCCCTGAAGGATCAGCTTGCTAATGCATGAACCAGTACTCCCACAAGTCCTCGTAAAGGGGCTGAAGTGTCCCAGAAAAAAGAAATCCTCCTGAGATGGTTGGGGGGGGGGGGGATTTGAAAGACAGCATCCCCATAAAGCCTGCTGGCCTTTTTAAAGCTATGGAAGAACCCCCTTTACAGTGCACCCCCTGACCCTTTTTTCACACTAACAAGAATTCCCTAGGGTTTAGTGGGGTGTTGCCATTCCCTCAGCCCTCTTGAGGGGTTCTGAGTTCAAAATGCGCTGCAAAGCCTTAAAACTTAAAACTCCATGCACTGCCCGGGGCTCTTCAAACTCACACCCTAAGCCCTAAACTACTCTAAAGGCTTCACTGCTGAAGGGGCAGGAGTAATTCCCACTTGCTCCTGCCGCATGGTATGTTGAACTGGGGGTTTTTAAGGAGAGGATGTGGGGCTCCAAGGAAGCAAGGTTCTGGTTGCACATTTTGAATGTGGCACTCCACTAGATCCCAGGGATTCTCTTGCTAATATGGGGAAAGGGTTGGAGGGGTAGAGGCTGCCTGCTGTGGTGGGGATTCTGCAATATTTATACAAAAGGCCTTGGGGAGAAATGCTTATTTTACTCTCCCCCATGTGATGGGGGTGGGGTGGGGGGGGAGGGGACTGCTATTTTTTTAAAGGGCAATCTGATCCCTTTAAAAGGGTGATGGGTCTGGGATAGGAGCTCATCATCCTATGTGAAAAGAACCAGAAACCTGTGATTTTCCAAACCTCATTTATGGACTGTACATACTACAAGATTTATTAATCTGCAGTAGTCAGGGAAATCGTATGGTAAACACTGCATGCTAAACCAGGGCTAGTTTAGCGCAGTTTAGTAAACAGGAGCAATAGAGGGGTTTTTAGAAGCCTTATTCATGACTTATACATGTATATTCAGGCATGCACACATGTCCATCACATCCGAGTGTTAATGGCCATTTTAGGAAGGGTCCAGTTTATACTTGGATGTCCTTAGTATATAGAAGTTTCAAGGGGTTGTGTCGGGGGCATGGTCTGGGTGAGATAAAAATCTACATGCATATTCCCTATTTCACATAGATAATGCCCATGTAAGCCCAAAATTCTCCAGTTAGGATTTCATATCTATTCCCTGGCACATGTAGCTTTTTCAAAAGTGTGTGTTTCAACCAGCCCTTTACAGAAAGGATTAAGGGGGTCACTCTTCCTAATCCTCCCCTAGTTTATGTCCCCCTCCAAACTGAAATGGGTTAAGGATAATGTCCTCTATGATTAACTAGTAGCATCTACAGGTCTAAATTTGCAAAATGACTCCTATGTGTGCGTAAGTGCCGACATTTACACGTGCGAGTTGTGAAATAGTGACATTTTACACATTTAAGTGGCTGGGTTTCCTTTACTGATTTTTTTCCAGGTCTAAATTTGTAAATTTGGCTCCTCCCGCTGCACATGGATAGAAATCCACATGCGTTCTTGCACTTCCTCCTCTGTATTTTAGAAAAGGCTGTGCTTTAAACGGAGCCATTTTTAAAATGCAGTCAGAATTGAATATGTCCCAACCTCGACGTCTCAATTTTGATCTCCACGTGCCCTCTAAAATGTACTTTATAGTGTCTACAGCCCTCGGTTTCGCACAACGTCCTGGGACTCTAAATGTGTGAGCCCCCAGCCCTCCCCCCTCCATCTTCATAATGCCATGTAGCTAGCGCTGAGCTGGAGGCGGGTGGAGGCCTTACCTGAGCAGGAGAAACCATCGCCAGTGAATCCCTCCTGGCAAGAGCAGCGGTATGACCCTGGAGTGTTCAGACAGTTAGCATTTATGTTACAGTTGTGCTCCTCTGTGGCACATTCATCAAGGTCTAGAAAGGGAAAAAAAGGCAGCATATACTGCATGTATTTGCAGGGGAAAATGGCAGCAGGGCGTTGTGCTGAAAAACCTTTCACATACTTAAACATACATGCACCTCCCAAACAGAACGATAATTCCATTCCCTCCACGAGGCACTGTTACTTACCGACACATTTCAAGCCGTCCCCGACCCAGCCCGAGACACACCTGCACTTGAAGCTGCCAGGCACATTGATGCAGGAAGAATGCAAGTCACAGTTATGTGCCCCCACCTCACATTCATTGATGTCTGTGCAAAAGGAAGGAGAGATGCTGGTCAAATGTAGCACAGAATACACACACATACAGTACAGGCATATGAAATGCAACTCTGGACTGGAGTTCATAGCACAAGGCTCCCATAGAGCCAGGTACATGTGCCCATGAGCTTGATTCCCGTAGGGGCATGTCCGGGGTCATCCAGATGGCATCAGGCAAGATGAGCCTGTTTGGACCCGATTCTGGTCTGCGGGAACAAAATGTTCTCATGGCAGCCAGACTCAGGCCCAAAGACGGCCAGTCGTGCCTGTGGACGGCCCGGCGTGCCCCTGCCTGCCTGTGGGGACGTCTTCCCCGCAGGCTTCCTTGACAGCTGGGCTCAGCCCTCCCCTCTTCCCCACCGCCCGACCCAAGGCTGGCCAGCCGGGGCCTGGATTGGGCGATGGGGACTCTTCAAGGTGGTATAAGCAGCACATCCCCACATGCCCAGCAGCACGTACAGGGTCGGGACCTGAATTAGCCCTGTACGTGCTGCCAGGCTGGCCCATCCCCGCTCCATCCAGACCCCACTCCCCTCACGTCCCCCCGCTGGTTCTCCCCATCTTAGAGCACAGGACATGCAGGGAGGGCAGGAGGGGGAACAGGGTCCAGGTGGCTTGTGGGGCTGTATGTCCCTCCGGGACATGCAGCCCCACAACCCGTGTTTCAGAATGACCTCCTTAGTGTGGGTACGAAGTGCTGAAATGCAGGGCAAGACCTTCACCAGCAGCACTGGAGAGTGATCTGTGGAATGGGGATTGTCACATAACACTACCATGGAGTGTACAAGGCACACAGGGGTAATATCACAGGGCTGGACACATTTCCTGGGATCCTGCCATTCCCCCTCTCTGCACTCACAGTATGGAACAGGATTAATAACTTCCTGACTTCCCCATCCCCTCAGTCCCTTGTCTTATATCCCAGCCCCCTTCCTATGGTTACCTGTTCCACTTTATCTCTTTCTCTCCCCTGCTTTTGCCTCCTTTACTGGATCTCTCTCTTTCCATCTGTGTCTCTGTCTCTCTCTTATTGCCTCTTTGTGTGTGTGTGTGTCTGTCTGTCTGTGTGGGATATTCTCTTTTTTCCCTCTTTTGTTCTCTTGGGGTTTCTGTCTTTCTGTAAAGTGTCTCTCTCCATCTTTTACTCTTTTTTTTCTTTGATTTGCTCTTTCTACTAGTGACTCTTACACTCAGTATTGTTCTTTTACTTTTCTTCTCCACATACATATGTGTGTGTGTCCCCACCTGTATCTCTCTCTCTTCCTCTTTCATTTTCTTCTTGTCTCTATCTTTTGATGTCTGTGTAAGTCTCTATATGTGTCTTTCTCTGCCTGTCTGTCTTTTTGTTTGAATGCATGAGGGGGAAGTCAATAAATATGATCAAGTTTTACTGTTTTGATGCTTTATTTAAATTCACCTTATTTATTGATTCCCCATCTATATCTATGCCTGTGAATATGTCTGTGCTTCTCTCTGCCTGTATATGTGTTTATGCCTCTCTCTGCCAGTATGTGTCTGTCTGTGTTTCTCTGTGCCTGTTAGGTGCATCTCTCTCTCTCTCTCTCTTTTCAGCTCTGCTTTTAATTGGCTTCCTGGCCTCTGACATCATCCATGATGTCATAGTGCCTGAGACCTGGCACCAGTCTTCAGACTCTGTTTCTCCAAGGACATCATAGTCAGAATGATTCATCTGTAAGGTCATGCACCTTTCAAAAAATGTGGAGATGGCTGAATCTTCAGTTCACAGGATGATTTCTCTGCAGGTTCTAGTGGGCGTTTCCTAATAGGTCATTCAGTGAACTCATTCAAAGAGAGGAAATATGAACTCAAGAAGAGTGAAGTTAGCCATCTACAGACGAAGGTACATTTCTAACTGCTTACTTTTTAACTTCTCTGTGGGAATCGGCAATTCCAATGTTACAATTTCAAAGTGGTAAATGTGTTACGAGAGAGTGCTAGCTGTACCGTGTCGCTGGATAGCAAAAATTGTGAGTTAAGCCGCACAAGTTCATTATCCTTCACATTGATCAAGTTACAGTAGTTTCAGCGACCCATGTTGACAGCAAAGAAGGACTGCACCTGTGTCTCAAAGCTAATTTTACAGTCAGTGCTCTCTTTGTAATGATCCACAGGGTACTGTTACAGGATGTCCTGCAAAGTCAAGAACATAAGAACATAAGAAATGCCATACTGGGTCAGACCAAGATCCATCAAGCCCAGTATCCTGTTTAAAACAGTGGCCAATCAAGGTCAAGAGTACCTGGCAGATTCTCATAAAAGGCACATAGGTTCCACAATGCTCGTCCCAGGGCAAGCAGTGGATTTCCCAGGTCCTCTTTAATAATGGTTTATGGATCTTTCGTCCAGGAGCTTCTCCAAACCTTTTATAAACCCAGCTACACTAATAGCTTTTACTGCATTCTCCAGAGTTTGATTACGCATTGAGTAAAAAAATATTTTCTCTTATTAATCTTAAATGGGTTACATTGTAGCTTCATTGCATGTCCCCCTAGTCTTTCTACTTTTTGATGGCATAAACAATCGATCTACATTTCCCCATTCCACTCCATTCATTAATTTATAGACCTCTATCATATCTCCCCTCAACCGTCTCTTTTCCAAGTTGAAGAGTTCTAATATTTTAACCCTTGCTCATAGGGGTATCCTTCCATTCCCTTTAGCATTTTGGTAGCTCTTCTCTATACTTTTCCTAATTCTGCTATATCCTTCTTAAGATTTGGCGACTAGAATTGCACACAATTTTCAAGGTGCAGTCGCACCATAGAATGATTCAGAGACATTATAATATCCTTTGTTTTATTCTCCATTGCTTTCCTTATGATTCCTAGCATTCTATTTGCTTTTTTGGCTGCTACTGCACACTGGGTGGAAAGTTTCAACGTGTCATCCATGATGACACCTAAATCTTTTTCCTAGGTGGTGGTTCCTAATGTGGAACCTTGCATCGTATAACTATAGTTTGGGTTGCTCCTTCCTAGGTGCATAACTTTGCACTTGTCCACATTAATTTCATTGGCCATTTGAAAGTCCAGTCTTCTAATTTATCAAGGTCCTCTTGCAATTTTACACAATCCTCTTGTGTTATAACAACTTTGAATAATTTTGTGTCATCTGCAAATGTGGTCACCTCACTCATTATTCAAAACTCTGTGCTTGAAAAATTCAAATAAAACATAATAAAAGAAAAAGAAAGTACATTTGATATTCTGCTTATGAATATTTTTTTACTCAACGCATAACCAAACTCTGGGATTTGTTACCCGGAGGATGTAGTAAAAGCTGTTAGGGTGGCTGATTATTCTAGTAAGCAGTAGCGTTACTGCTTACTAGAATAATCAGATGTTACTGTTTGCCACATGGAAATGTTCAAAAAATCTAATTGTAAACAATGCGATTAAGGTTTTACTGTATGTACTAACTATTAGCTGTCACACTCTGTTAACTTTGTTCCATGTAAGTTTATGTTCTATTAAAGTTCTATATAAAACGCTTTGATTCTGGAAAAGCAGTGTATATAAGTATACATAAATAAATAAATGAAAAAGGTCTGGACAAGTTCCTGAAGTTCGAAAGATCCATTAACCATTACTAAGAGGACCTGGGAAATGCACTGCTTGACCCAATATGAGCATTGTGGAACCTGTGTGTCTTTTTGGGAAACTGCCAGGAACGTGTGGCCTGGATTGGTCACTGTTGGAAACAGGATATATACTGGGCTTGATGGACACCTTGGTCTGACCCAGTAAGGCATTTCTTATGTTCTTAGAATGCAGCACAGCTGGCCTGGATACCCCTCCCTGTTGCTTTGTATCTTCCAGCTCACATTTGCTCTAGATACGTTACACACATATCCTCTTAAGTAGGTGCTTCAGAAAACAGTTCTGTAGATTGTATTTTTGTATTTTGCTCCAAAAATGTGGAATTGCTTGCCATTTTCACTGCGTCACGTGTCTGATTATCTTCCATTTAATAAATATTTGAAATCCTTTTTATTTAGAGAAGCCTTTGGACTAAGCCCTAAGTGATTGAAATAGTGACATAGTTTTAGTGTTTTAGGGGCTCTTTTACAAAAGTGCATTAGGTTTTTGTATTGAACGCATGTTTAGCACTAAAACTAATATGCATTAAGTCAAAGCCTCTGTGGTAATTGTTGGGGGCCTGGGCCACTGTGTTTCCAGCAGTTATTGTGTGCCTGCATATCCTAATGCATGGTGCAATTACAGCGGGTGCACCTAACGCCTACTACTGAGGTGGCGTTAGTTGCACTCCCGTTAATTGGCAGCCAGTTTACAATATGTCCTAGTATGCTAACTGCAATGTACTCTCCACACCCATCATCTGCCCATAACCAGCCCATTCATCATCCAAATGGAGGACTGGCAGTTAGCGTGCAAATCACACATAGTTCTGCCATGCCCCCGTGGTAACAGTTACTGTTACCACACATGACAACATGAATTAGCTACTTAGCACACTTAGTAAAAGGGCCCCTTAATATATTATGTGAGGTATGTGAAATTTTATTTTCTATTGGATATCTCTCTTGTTTGTATTATTTAATTTTCTTTTTTTCTTCCATATGATGTATGTGAGGTATTGTTTTTCTCCTGTACTTTATGTGATGTATGCAATTCTTCTGTTTTATACACGTTATGAACGTTGTTTTATAAACTGCTTAGAATGATTTAATAGGCAACCTAAAAATGAATAAATGAAATGAAATTACTTTTCAATATGTATTTAATTATGATGTAGTTAGTAAATTATCCCAGAAAACTCAGAAAAAGAAATTAGCCCGAGAGCCGACCCTGGGTCTCTTTTATTAAAGTGCAGTAGGATTTTGCAGCTAGTGTGCGTTTAGCACTAAAACTGATGTGCGGTGCCATGGGCTTGAGCAGCAGGTGCCCGTCAGTTAACGCAGAGGTAAAACCCAGTGACACCTGCTCTGGTCCTTGGAAATTACTGTGGGTTCACCTACTGTCACTAGGCGCACCGGTGCAACTGCCACATTGACTTTAAAGCGCACACTGCTGGCACCCATGCAAACAGCAATGTGCAGTCCACACCCACTCTCCAAACCAACCCGGCCCCATCACACAATGCACAGTGAAAGCTCATTTCATTGTGCAGTAATTGTTCTCTCTGCACGGTAACACTTACTGCGGGCCCACAGAAATGGTTAACATGCGCTGAAATGTGTGTTAACCACATAATGCACTTTAGTAAAAGGGCTCCATTGTCAGGTGGTGCGCTTTGCTTGGTTCCCAGAGGAGTATCCAGGTTAGGTATCTTTTCCTTTTGCCTTTTTAGAGGTGTATTATTTCATTTAAAGCATAGTGCTTATTGTCAAGGGTGCAGGTGGATGGATTTTGTCTGTCTGTATGTTTGCGTAAGCATGTGCAAACAAACAAGCACATGTTAGTCCCCACCCAAACAGGCAGGAAGAAGAGCCCGCAGGAGTCCCAGTCACACCAGAATGAGAAGCGGGACTGTGGCTTAGCTAGCGAGAAGAGCTAGGAATGCAGCCTACAAGGCCAGAGGGAGATCCAGGTTCCACTGGTCAAAAGAGTGGGGCTGTGGCCTGCAAAGGCTGGTGGCAGACCCCGAGCTCCACTGGCCAGGAGAGCTTGGATGTCACCTGCACAGACCAGTGGGAGTCCCAGTGACCAGAAGAACTGGAATGTGGCCTGGGAGAGCCCAGGTCATGCGGCCAGAAGAGCTGGTATGCAACCTGCAAAGGCTAGTAAAGTCCCAGGGTCCAGCTGCCGTCAGAGAGGAGGGCAATAAGAGAAAGGATAGGTGAAGAGGTTGAGCCTATGAGAAGGCATGGAGTTAGGTGGAAAGAAAGAGGTGGGACATAAGGGAAGGGGCTGTGCTAGAAGAGGAAAGGAGAAGAGGGGTAGAGCATAACGGATAGGGTAGTGTTAGAAGAGAAAAGAAGAGATGGTGAGTGCATTATCAGAGAAGGAAAAGGAGCGAAAGGCCTGAGAGAGTGCATGGGTGGGCAGAGAGAAGAGAGGGCAGTGAAGTATAGGAAGGGGATTAGTGCAAGAGGGTGTGAGGGACAAGGAGGATAGGGGAAAGTACACATACACAACCCCCCCCGAACACACAACCACATTCAACCACCCCTCAACACACACACACACTCTTCATCCATATACACAAGCATAGCTCTGGATGTAATGTACATACACACAACTCCCTGCCATAAGCATGCAGTCCTCAACACTCCCAATGACACACATACATGTATGCAGCTCCTCACACTCCCTATTCCATACACACATACATACACCCCTAAAACACACACACACACATGCACCTCCTAATACATTCACACTCCCCTGACACTCCCCATGACACAAACATTCACACAGGGCCGGTCCATCTACTAGGCGGGCTAGATGGCTGCCTAGGAAGGCAGACCACTGAGGGAAGTACGGTGCCCGTGCCAGGCATTGTGCTTACTAAATAGCAGGGGTAAATGTGAGTGTGTAGTTTCAGTGGGTTAATTTTCAGAGAGAAAGTATGCGTGTACTTTCACTTTGGAAATTGGTGTAATTTATGTGCATACTTACAGCATAAGTTAGTTGACCTGTTACCTGTCACCAGGAGGGCAGTTTTCAGTCAGGTCAATTTACCCACATCAATGGCTTTGAAATTTTGCCCTCCCAATATCAATCCTGCCGAAATCCCCAAAACGAAGGAAATATAGTACATAAAGACAAATTAATCAGGTTGAAGTGGTCCAGACTGATGTGCAGAACAGAAAGACATTGGTAGAGTAAGACAATTCCCATTTTATACCATTCTCTCCAACTAGTCTGTACGAGCAGCTAAGTGATATGTTGAACTTTTACAACTGATGCCGAATTGTACTGCAGTGAGATCTAATTGGAACACCCCTGGCGTGCAGCGAGCCCTAGAATGGGTCATATCACCGGTGTTTCTTATAAGGGTTGAGTCTACAATGGTCAATGACAAACATTTCAGCCACAGGCGCATCAATGTCCAGTAGAAGGCTCAGGCAGGGACCTTCAGTGGAGGAGAGTGATCCCCGTTCAGGAGGGCTAGGCCCCTAGGAGTGGAGTCGGCATAGTTGTCCTCCTACCTGTGCAACCAGTTGTGCCTTTCTTCACAAAGTATCCTGGTTGGCAGTGGCAGATGAACGAGCCCTTGGTGTTCTCACACTCCCCATGGAGACAGATGTTGGGATTCAGGTCACACTCATTCACATCTGTACAAGACGACATTGTAAAGAGGGGGCATTAACAGTGTCATCAGAACCTTACATCACTGGACCATCCTAATTGATAGGGACCTTTATGTTCACTATACAAAAGTAAGAGTCAGGAACCTATAAATTTACTGCTCAGATCTAGGAGCCAGGGTTTCTTCCATTCATTGTATTGATGGGATCTAACAGCTGGTAACCAGAATCTTATTTGGAAGTGAAGTGGTGCTGATTCTGCTGCTTCTGTTGCTGTTGTCTATTTCCCTTATGTTTTCTATTCTTGTGCCCCTATTGCAGCTCCTGCTTCCCCCCCACCTCCCCAGCTTGCTCCCTCTTCCCCTCTTCCTAGGAAGAACAAGTCTCCTGGAGCTCTAAATCAAAGGGCAGAAAGCCTTGCATCAGGCTGGGTAGCCACCCCACAACCTACAGGAGAGCCCTGTCAGACCCTCAAATGCTCATTTAAATTCAGAAATAATATATACATATAAAAACAAAAAGACAGGAGAGAGGGAGGATGATTTGTTATAGCAATATTGTGATTGATGGATGCTGCATCAGGAAGCTCCCTTCCTAACTGCACTAACCATCTAGTTGATGAGCTGATGAACCCAACCATTGGGGGTGGAAGCGGGAGCTGCTCGCCCCTCCTGCTACCCCCACCAAGGACCAATCGGGGACTCTCCGCAAGAATAAAGGCTGCACGCTGCAAGGCGTGCCCGCGCCTGAGGGCCCTTTGGCATGGCCCTTAGGTGCGGTCCAAAGGCGGCGCAAAATATACATACTGAACAACAAGAAGAACACTACAAAGTTGTAAGTCATATTAATAATAGATGTTACCCTTTAACTAATCTATCTGCCATGCTTATGTAACCATATTAATGCTGACAACAATACCCTCTGGGCTACTCACACGAAATCTGTCGTTAAAGGTATCCCTGTCAACCTATCACCTATTAGATTGGCTAAAATCACAGTCTTGTAAAGGTTACTGCTAATCCTCCTCTCGCATACTCCCTTAGGATAACATTGACGGCGTTGGATCACTGCCTCTCCTCTATATGATTTAACCTTATACGCCTCATACAGCAGAAGCCATAGGATCCCCTCCTAATGAGGGATCTGCTAGAAACCACAACTCATGCTACATAGCATTGCTTGAGAAAAATCAAACCCAATCACACTACAACAAACTCCATACTCATTCACACAAATAAACCCCTTTAACCTTGAGATAACATACACAATCCTGTGCAGTTCAGCAGGACTAACACAACTACTCCCAGGCAACCTAAGTAAAAGCAAAAATGCCAACATCAAACGCACCCTTCTCTAAGCTCTTATACATCCTCCTCATACTGGTCACTTTACTATCAGTAACTATCGGCCTAAACCACAAATACACCAACACCATCCCTATTATATACACAATAAACGTGAACAGTCTTTCACCTCCATTCCCTAATATTATTAACAATTTGAAAGCCAGCCCCTCCCAGATTAATCAACATAAAACTAACCACATACAATTCAACCTCAACACAACCCCAAACAAGCCAGGTCAGCAACCTAACATGCTACCTAACAAATGCGAGATCAATTAAAAACAAGCTACCAATATTCGCAGACTTACTCAAAGACCAAAAGCCAGATATCATTTGTGTAACTGAAACTTGGCTACCTGATACGGATACAGTCTTCATCAACCAACTCAAGGCACCAGGTTACGATATATTCCATACTCACAGGCCATGCAAAAGAGGAGGTGATTTCCTAATTATCATAAAAGATAACCTCAAAGCAAAAACTATAGCATCCAAGAACATTGAGAACATTGACACCCTCATACTAAAAATCAAACACTTCCGCATTTGCTTAGCATATAGACCACCTGACAAATGTTCTGAGAGCATAGACACCCTAACCGAATTATTAGGATCATCTTCAGATATGAACCCAGTTATACTTATGGGAGACCTAAACCTACCATCTCTCTCCAAAACTAACTTAAACTCTTTCTGGAATTCCATTGAAGACATGAATTTCCACCAGATAATCAGCAGCCAAACACACATAAAAGGAAACTTTCTCGACCTTGTCTTCCTCCTGAACTCCCTTCGCGATGCTGTCAACCCATCTTCTTTAGAGATACTCCCTGTCCCATGGTCCGACCACCACCGTATGCCTCAACATAGCTGACAATTACCAAAACAAATCCTCACACCAACACATCCACTACAGATTCAAGAAATTCAATAAAGATGATTTTCTTGACCAAATCTTACTGCATCTCACACTTGCCCCAACCAACCTGGATGAATCAGTATATAACTGGAACAAAGTAATATCAGATGCAGCAGTTAATAACTATTCTCATATACACCCTACAAGACAAAATAACAATGATCCCTGGTTCAATTCTGCACTTAAATCGATGAAGACAGAGCTGAGAAAGGCTGACAGTAAATGGCGCCGCTCAAAAACCCTGACCCACCAAATAAACTACGTAAATATTCTCAACAAATACAGGAGTACTATGGATAATGCAAAGAAAGACCACTACTCCAGTATTCTAAACAAAGCACTAATCCGACCCCGAGAGCTGTTCACCTTAGTCAAAAACCTAACAAATAAAAATTATAACTCAGATGTAATGGAATATGAGATAGCCCCTCAAACTTTAGCACACTATTAGAGGAACAAAGTAAAACTGCAAGTTATCAATCCCCCTGTACAGGATGCAACACCTACAAACCAACTCAACACAAGGTCTAACTTTTCCACCACATCTCAAAAGACATCCTTAAGAACATAATTGCCAAGTTAAATACCACAACCTCATACCTAGATCCTTGCCCTGTTCAATGGCTAAAAACAACCTTACCAGCACTATCGAATTTCATCCACCCAATACACTCAACTTATCTCTCAAGAACGGGTACTTACCACCCTCACTCAAACATGCCCAAATACGCCTGATCTTAAAAAATATCAATCTTGACAAAAGCTCACCTAACTCGTATAGGCCAATATCAAGTATACCATTCCTGGCCAAACTTACAGAAACAGTTGTACAAATACAACTTCAAGAGCACATAGACTCATCAACCCCACTAGAAGAACACCAATATGACTTTCGACCGTATCACGGTGTCGAAACACTCTTCACAGTATTAATTGATAGGCTGGCAAGAGGCATAGACAACTCCAAGCAAGCATTTATTCTTCTATTCCTGGACATCACTGCGGCATTTGATAGCATGAACCACCTATTGATGCTTAACAGACTACAACAAATTGGCCTCAACGCCACTGTCCTTAGCTGGTTTACATCGTATCTCCAAGACAGAGCGCAAACAGTCAGAATTAACCAAGAAGCTTCCACAACGTTCAAACAGGAACAAGGCCTCCCACAGGGATCAGCCCTATCGGCCCTCCTTTTTAACATATAACTCCAGCCCATTTGTCACATTTCAAGAAATTCTGCATATACTACCACATGTATGCGGATGACATTATGTTATACCTCCCATTCATGACTCCGAACTCCCCAATTCAACTACTATCTGATTGTCTCAACGAGACCTCACAGTGGCTTAAAAGCCATAACCTTTACATAAATTTCTCCAAAACTGACATCTTATATGTCACCAGAAACCATAACTTTGTATCACCAAACTCAATAGCGCTCCTGAACTCCAACATTGCTGTAAAAAAGGAGGCAAAATACTTGGGCGTCATACTGGACCAGACTCTAAGTATGGAATCCCACATCAAACATATGGAGACTAAAATCCATTATAAACTGAAACTCCTAAAACAGCTCAGGCCTCTAATCCATCACTCCTCATTTTGACTTCGCGAACTCCATTTTACAGGGGATATCAAAACAAACCGTTAGAAGGATGCAACTAGCCCAAAATGTGGCAGTCCGCTCAATCTTAAACATTAGATACATAGAACATATTACACCCATTTTGTCGGAACTACACTGGCTACCAATCTATTGCCGCATAACCTATAAAATACTTGTTACTACCTTTAAAATAATCCACAACCTAGCTCCATCCTTCATCAATACCCTAATCTCTGTCGAAACATCAAACAGAAGTCAACGAAGCAAGAATAAACACAAACTTGAAATACCAAAGGAATTCAGAAAAGCCTTAAAACTAACAAATAAAAAAGCATTCTCACACGCACCTCCAGCTCTCTGGAATGCGCTCCCTGAGGACATTAGAGCACAAAATGACATCAAAACATTCCGCAAAAAACTCAAAACCTTCCTATTCACCTCTCACTATGGCACACAAGCAACTAATGACACACAAGCTGACCTTAACGAAGCACACTCACATAACCAAACAACTGGAGAACCAAATACATAATCATATTACATTAACGATGTACAGCTAAAGCAACCCAAAACGTTTATACTGCGCATACACTGTATATACAGTAGTTAAAGTTTATGAGTTCACTGTTCGATTAAGATATTGCTTTGTAAATAATTACAACCTATTCTATTTAACTGAATAAGACTATGTTTATTGTATTATTCAGAAAATAGCTTTTTGTAAACCACGCTTGATCAAGTGGAAAGTGCAGTATAAAAATGTTTGTTAAATAAATAAATAAAATAAATAAAAGTGCCCGTCAGTACAGGAAATGGGGGTCAAGAAAGAAGCTTCCAGACCGTAACTACATGTAGCAGACTCTCACCAATGCAGGTCTTCATGTCCAGCGATGCCATGAACCCATCAAAGCAGAGGCAGCGGTATTCCCCAGGGATATTTGTACACTGGCCTCCATCACAGATATCTGGGCTGTCTTCGCACTCATCAATATCTAAAGAATGAGACAAGGAGGTGCAGTTAGCAGAAAAAGCCCCAGGCCAGTGGCATAAGTTCAAACTAAAAGCCCACAAGTAACAAGTTTGGAAAGGGCCTCCAGAACAGCAGGGCCCTCTCATAGGGTCTGGAAGTGGCCACAAGTGGGCCCCTTTCTTGCTTGGATCAACCTTCCACTCCCAATTTGCCAGGACTGTTTTAGCAGAATTTAAACAACTGCCCCAAACACCACAGGATAAGATCACTAAGGAGGTTCAAAATATACTAGTGGACTATTTCAGGAAGTAAGCATGACAGAGGAACCCACACTTAGAATTACCTGGCCATGCACAGCTGTTAGATCCACATGTGGAAAGCACCAATACGTCTATTAGCAACACACAAAATCAGCTTTATACAAGCACCAGTGAATAGAGAGCAGATAGAGGCCCCAAAAGGGCATTCATTCCTCAGGATTCAGTACATTCCTCACAAACGGTCAGAAAGGGTGTAATTTATTGAGTCAAAAAATGAAGGTAAAATTTAATCTTACCAGTTAATTTCCTTTCCTTGATTCCTGCCAGACCAGTCCAGATGAGTGATTATATTCTCCTGCTAGCAGATGGAGCCAGAGGAAAAAATCTCCGAGCTGACTTCAGCCCCCCTTACTGAGGCTGGGGCTGGCTTCAGCTTCTCAGTATCCTATAGTTTAATATTTTCTGGTTATATAGCCTTTCAAAAAGGTAAATCAAAGCAGTTTACAATTCTCTAAAAATTAAAAAACAGAAAAGAACTCTATTACAGTAATAAAAGAAGAGCAGCAGAAAAATAGCAATAGAAAACAAAAAGACAAACATGTCTCACAGGTACTGCTGGCCAGCGTCTTACCCCAACCCACCTAAACCTGGGAAAGCCTGTTCAAATAGATTATTTTTAAACTGGCCTTGAATTTTTTGATGGATTGTTCCAAGCGTAGATATGCTGGAAGCCTGTTCCATAGTTGAGGAGCAATAAAGGAACTTGTAGAGGGCCTAGTCGATTCTAAACTAACATGAGAGAAAGAGGAACGGTCAGATGATTTTCCTGTACAGAAGCAGAAGACGACAAGGAACATAGGGAGTTATTAAAGAGGCTAAATACAATAGAGTGTTTATATATAGATCCTGATGTGTAAGAATTAAAATGTTGAATTGGATTCAGTATTGTACTGAAGCCAGCGTTGCTCTATGAACAGGAGGGCATTAAGCTTACGAGCATGCTAGAAAACACAGATGGCAGTATTTTGTATTATTTGCAGTCCTATGTCAAAGCTAAGAAAACTGAAGTCAATTGTTATGCTTTGGGTTTCCAGTTCACCACCAAAGCCAAAACTGATGCAGTCGAAAACTTCACTAAGCCAGGAATGAGATAATAATGGTCGCTAAGGGTACAATTAGGGCAACCATCTTCAAATCAGGCTACAGAACACTCAGTTACCTTTCCTTTTTTTTATTTTTGAAATTTTAAACATTGTTACATCAAGCAACCAAATGGGAAGCAATGCTTCATACATACCATACAAGAAAAACCAAAGGCAAAACACAGAGAAGGATTGCACAAGTCCTTATCAAGGGAGAAACACTAGCATGGATAGGAGACCCAACAACTTACTCTTTACCCCTTTTTCATCCCCAAAACAAACTCACCTAGTACAAGTAAATCTCAAGACGATTTATCTAACAAAAACGTCTTAAGATGCGACACCTCCAAAAAGGCATATCTATTGCCAGAATATGTTACTAAGCATTTGCAAGGAAACTTTAAATAAAATGTTCCACCAAACGCTAGAACCTTAGCTTTTAACTGCAGAAAAGCTTTATGACAGAGTGGAGCGGCATGTGCCACATCTGGGAAAGCCATTAAAGGCTGTCCACAGAAGGGAACCACTTTTTTAGAAAAATACAGCTCAAGATAGCACTCTTCTCCATCTCCGAGCAAAAGGAAACGAAAAGAGTTGCCCTCCTCAAAACATTATCTATGGAGGACTCCAGAAATTAAGCCAAATCCATGTCATCTACATTTACCAGCTCGTCTAATTCTCTATCCAGAGTTGACAAGGAAAGACTATGAGGTATATAATATAAAGAGGAAACAAATGACTCCTGAAGGTAGAATACAATAATACCTCTTTTGCATATATTTTAAATAACTCCAGAGGAGACAGAAGATGAACGACAGGAAAATTTAGAAACCTAAGGTTCCGAGCTCAGGTACTATTTTCTAATGATTCCAATTTATTATACAAAGACAAGCTATCTTTAATGAAGGAATTACTCGCGTCCCATATTGCTCTCCAACATGGAATCCCTCCCACTAACCTCAGTGAGTGGGTCCCCATGTTGGCGCAAAGTCTGAACCGTATCCTGAGAAAAAGTACTTAACTGTGCCAATGTGCCTTTAAGCACTCTTTCTACCCTATTAATAACAGACCAAATATTTTTCAGAGATATATCCCTAGAGCTAGGACCCACAGTTCCCAAATCTGTGGAAATGGCAAGCAGGGTCATAGATACAGCTTATTTTAATCCTGCTTCCGAGGGACCCTCCAAGGAACTAGCCTGTACCCAAGGACAGAGGAGTGGAGGAAGACGGAAAAGCACCCCGACAGGGGATACCTCAGTCACACAGGCAATATCTATAACATTTGGCTAAGGGGGAGGGTTACAAAACCTAAAATTCAAAGAAATGTCTGATCCCCCCACAGTTTTTAACACAGATGTTTCTTGCACAGTTGTACTCATCGAGTATTGGTTCATTGGTCCTTTCACCACTCGCATTTCAAGAGATCCCTTACCCATTGAACAAATTGCAAAGGAATAAATAATCCTCAGGTGTCCTCAGGTGCTCCAAAGGGGCATCTGTCCCTTCGTATCCCCCGGAGCTGGTTGACCTCTGTCCCCTGACGCACTGGAGGGAGGAGCTATTATACCAGGAACTGCTCTGATGGAATCCAGACCTCTAGCTGTCCACATAAGTGCCTCCTTCACTGTTAGATTTGGGGGGTCATTCTGAACTCCATTTAGTGGGTCTGGATGTCTGATCTGGACATCCAAACCCACTAAACAGCTAGGGAGCCTGCCGGGGACAGAGCTCCCCGAATGAACAGGTGATTTGTATGGTGAGCTCTGTTCATGGGAGGGAAGGGGTGGGACAGACGCGGAGTGAGGGCGGGCAGAGGGCGGAGAGCCACCCTGGATGTACAGGGCCAATTCTGAGGTCAGCCCTGTATGTCTGAGGGTGGCCACGGAGATGGGGGACTTATTTCACCTCTGAGGAATAAGTCCCGCTGGACGTTGGGGGACCGCGGTACCAGGCAGAGGCAGAAGGTGAGGGATGTAGGGGGATCCCCACAGCCCAACCCTGGCCATGGGAGGCCAGATCGGGGGTCAGGCTGTGGGGAAAGGACAGTGTTGCTGTCGGCTGGGGATCGCGGCTCCTGAATGGAGCTGTGCTTCTATAGCGACGGGACGCCTTGGCACTGCATCTCCAAACAGGAGCCTGGCTGAGTTAGCCGGGTATGTGGGCTGGATGTGTGGCTGTTCAGAATCAGAGCCCAGCCTGCACGTCCAGACCAAAGACCCAATTCTGATCCCGCAGGCACATTTAGCCCCCGCGGGATCAGAATCAGGTCTACCTCTAAACGCCCTGATTCTGATAGGCTGTACAGGGGCTGGACAGCCAGTACAGAACTGGCTTCTTTCTGGATATGTCAGATTGACAGCCCTTGATCGTCATGGATTCCATGGGTGGTTTCTGGACTGGCTTGGCAGGACTTAAGGAAAGGAAATTAACAGGAAAGCTGAAATTTCATCTTCCTCATTGTCCGTGTCAGATTAGTCCAGATGATTGGGACATATCCAAGCTCTATCCAGACCAGGCAGGAGTCGGCCATGATAGCTCTCAGGATTCCTCCAACTAAGGTCTAATCTCTTCAGAATTGCATACCTACACTGAAGCATTTAGAGAAGGGATGTAATGGAGGCATTACCCTGCGATTATCCTCTGAAAAGACAGATTCTAACTCTTCCTACAAAGGACTCTTGCACTGTGGTCCAAGAAGATCATCTCTTTGACTCCTCCTGAAATCAAGGCCATAAAGACCAAGGACCTATCAAAAGTTCAGAAGAAGTTGGGCATCTGCAAACATCTCAAAGGTGACTCCCAATTAACCTGAAAGTGGTCACCCCTGCCCTGGCCTGCATCACCAAATGTTCTTACCATTGGATGGAAGACAGAAAAAGTCTGATTCCAATACATTACCCTCAGAAGGGAGGAAAGTATTGGGCACATATATGCCCTTTCCTTTAAAAGTACTCAAGGAGACTGACTTCTGACCCAAGATGTAAAGAGATTTTACCGTGCAAAGCTTGAAAGGAAGAGAGGACTGAGCCCTAAGAACTAAACTCAGATTCCAAATAGAGCTTTGGCATGTTTGACTCCTCAGAAAAGAATGTACCATTCAGGAGAACAGAGAGGGAACTTCCATGACTATGTCCTAGAGACAGTCTTGGTTTCCGACTATATCACAAGCCCACTACATGGTCCTCTTTCACACCACCAAAGGTTGTACCACCTGATGCTAAGTATCCTACTATGTTGCCTGATTCTCTCAGTAGCCATGGCTGTAAAAGAGGATGGAATGGATATCCCAGGAAGGGATCATTTGACTGGGGAAACATGCAAAGTTCCATGTGCAAAAGACTGGATATTAGTCCTGATTCTACCAGAATATCCATCCCTGACTCTTGATTTTCTTTTTTTGGCTGAAGAACTTGTTTGTCTTTGGGTTTAACTGAGTCAAACTGAGATCCGCTCATGGAGGTGCCCTACCTGACCCCCTAGTGCAGCCACAGCTGCTTCTTCCAGTCTTTACACTTCAGGGTCCCAAAGGAGGATGGCTCTGAAAATCCATCTGTATAAAGTGCTGCCATCGGGTCTTGCGGGGAAACTCCATATCAGACACACTTATTAGGGTACTTGAGGGATACTAGTTTCTTTCAGCTTGTTTTCATCAGCACATACTATTATCTTGTCTGCCTCCACCTGGACTGTCTTCTCCCAAGCTATAGACCAGGATTTCTAAAGTGCTAGACCCTCCGTCCATCAGCATGGACTTGAACGTGCTAGTTCTCCATTAGGACTGCTATCACTACTTCAGCTGTCCTGGATCGTATTTTCCATCTGTCTATCAGGCTGACTTCTAAGGTGCAAAATAACCATGAAGGGGACTTGCAGTCCATTCCCTGCCAGAGACAACTGTGAAAAGTCATGTGCTCTGGTTCCTTCTAGCCTCCCTAGAGATAGAAAGAGAAAGTAACTTTGTAATACTGGCGATCTGGACAATGTGAGTAAGGTTTTGAGCTCCTGATATTCAAGGCAACAACACCACGTTCTTGTTGTTGTTAAGTGCTGGTGAGAAGATGCCAAATCATGGCAACCCTGTGGATAGTTGTCCTAAATTGTGTTTGGTCTAATTCTTGATAGAGTAGCATCAATAGCTGCTGTTATTGTATTGATCCATTGCATTGCTGGCCTTCCTCTTTTGCGCTGACCTTCAACCTTGCCAATCATAATGCCTTTCTCTAATATTCTTTCTCTTTGCGTGATGTGTCCAAATATGAAAGCTGACGTGTTGTCATTTGAGCTTCAAAAGAAAACTTAGGTTGATCTCCTCTGGTATCAACTGATTTGTTTTTTGGGTAAAGTCCATGGTATACACAGTATTCTTCACCAATCTCAGTGTAGGAGTTCCACACCTGCAGAATCCTGGCTACAGCCAAACTCTCATGTGCTGAGTTGACCTAAATAGCCTGACATCTGAATTTACTACCCCTTGACCAACAGATAAATGGGGCTGTGGTTAGTACCAGGGAAGAGCTTGAAGTTGTCAGGAGAGATTGTTTCGGTGTACCCTGCAAGAAAGAAACTAACCAAGAAGAGGTTTGCCTTTCTGCATGGGAACCTAAGAACTTGCAACCCCTTTTTGTCCCCAAGATAACTGAATTAAAAGGTATTAGGCTCTGACCACTGAGCCCCAGAACACTGTGGTTCACCATATCAGCCTAACATTGCTCATGAAGCCTACATTAAGGGTGAATGGAGGCCATCAGTGAGAAGACTCCAAGTGTTGCTGTGAAGAAGCACAGCCAAAACACAGCAGCTTGCAACAAGGAGGGGGTCCACTCCAGTCAAAACAACTATTCAAAACTATGTTCTTGAGTACGGAAGGGAGCTGCTTCAGTAGTATTGCTCATGGCTTTTGAAAGTGGACTGAGTGGAACCAGGAATATTGCTAGGAGGGAATGGGAGCTCTGAGGTGAGGAGGGGCTTCCCATAAGTCCTTCTAGCAAGCCTCTGGTCCCTAAAGTTACGTGACTTCTCCAAAAGATAGCTACCTTTTGGAGAAGGTGAAACTGCACAGGTTTGAGATTGCCATGTCTGTTGCTCTGTATGGGAGCTTCCAAAAAGCATGGGTGTAAATACTGAGGCCCTGACCTGAACTAGTCCTGACCAGGCAATATAGAGGATTCAACCAAAAGAACTCCTAGCATCATTTACTACCATCATGCAAAACACACCAGTCATGAATCCATCTGGGAACTGTTAAGATCTCTGCATACTATAATCTGCAGGAAGGTCACCAGTTATCCAGGAACGTTGAACTGCATGTAACCACAGTGGCACATTCCCAGAATGCAGAGAAGCAGTGATAAATATCTGAGTGAAGCTGCTTCCTGGGTGATTATTGCTGTATTTCATTACCATGACATTGAAATGTGGGTTGTGATGGAAAAAGATATGGATGACCGAACTATATCTCAGTGATTGGTTCAGAGATAGTAGGGCTGCTGAGGCTGATTCAGAACCCTTAGCTGGATTGTCTATGTGAGGCTGGTCGGCTAAGGGTGCTGACCGCAATATGTGCACAGACCGCCTTGGCATTATCGGGTTAGTGCAGAGGTGGAGTGAGGGCGATGCTGGCATTATCCAGATAAGTAGCGACACTTATCCAGTTTGCGAGATTTTCAGTAGGCACATACCTGGGCAATATGGCTGCCTGGAAAGCTGTCCTAGGTTGCAATCTGGATAAACGCTGACTGAAAATCCTGCTAAGCAGACACATGTTGGCATTTAACTAGATAGTGCTGCTCAGCCTGGATATTTATTTATTTGGCTGGAGTTTTATACCGCTTTTCACTGGGGGACGTTTCCTATATAGCCACTACCACTGAATTTCCCCCTGATATTTAAGATCCACGGATCGCCATGGTGGCATTTCAATATCATCCTTTTTAAAAATTGGCCCCTCTGATCATAGATTTTAATTTAATTTAATTTAATATGGCAGTTTATACCACTTTAGTGAGTTCTGTGGTTCAAGGCAGTGTACAAAGTAACTTTTAAATTCTATCTGTACATAACATTATCTAACACATTATAAAACAATACAATCCAAATAAAACAGAGTAATCCCTTTCATCTGCAGATCAAGCAACCATTAGTCTGATTTTCAAAAGGGCCATGGCAGTCAGTCGTGGTGTTTAAGTGTGACAGTGTCTGGAAAGAAGCTTCTGCTGAATATCTGGACTGAGAAGTGCTATCCAGCTAACTGCTAGCAGTTATCGGGAGTGCATGCGATTCAGCCAGTGCTTATCGGGAGTGCATGAGTTTCAGCCAGTGCTTATCGGGAGTGCATGAGTTTCAGACAGCGCTTATCTGGAGTGCACGAGATTTAGCCAGTGCTTATCGGGAGTGCATGAGTTTCAGCCAGTGCTTATCGGGAGTGCATGAGTTTCAGCCAGTGCTTATCGGGAGTGCATGAGTTTTAGCCAGTGCTTATCGGGAGTGCATGAGATTCAGCCAGCGCTTATTGGGAGTGCATGAGATTCAGCCAGTGCTTATCGGGAGTGCATGAGTTTCAGCCAGTGCTTATTGGGAGTGCATGAGATTCAGCCAGCGCTTATCGGGAGTGCATGAGTTTCAGCCAGTGCTTATCGGGAGTGTATGAGTTTCAGCCAGTGCTTATCGGGAGTGCATGAGATTCAGCCAGCGCTTATCGGGAGTGCATGAGATTCAGCCAGCGCTTATTGGGAGTGCATGAGATTCAGCCAGCGCTTATCGAGAGTGCATGAGTTTCAGCCAGTGCTTATCGGGAGTGCATGAGATTCAGCTAGCGCTTATCTAACACATTATAAAACAATACAATCAAAATAAAACAGAGTAATCCCTTTCTTTCATCTGCAGATCAAGCAACCATTAGTCTGATTTTCAAAAGGGCCATGGCAGTCAGTCATGATGTTTAAGTGTGGCAGTGTCTGGAAAGAAGCTTCTGCTGAATATCTGGACTGAGAAGTGCTATCCAGCTAATTGCTAGCAGTTTTCGGGAGTGCATGATTTGCAGCCAGCGCTTATCGGGAGTGCATGCGATTCAGCCAGCGCATATTGGGAGTGTATGAGTTTCAGCCAGAGCTTATCGGGAGTGCATGAGTTTCAGCCAGTGCTTATTGGGAGTGCATGAGTTTCAGCCAGCGCATATTGGGAGTGTATGAGTTTCAGCCAGCGCTTATCGGGAGTGCATGAGTTTCAGCCAGTGCTTATTGGGAGTGCATGAGTTTCAGCCAGCGCATATTGGGAGTGTATGAGTTTCAGCCAGCGCTTATCGGGAGTGTATGAGTTTCAGCCAGCGCATATTGGGAGTGTATGAGTTTCAGCCAGTGCTTATTGGGAGTGTATGAGTTTCAGCCAGCGCTTATCGGGAGTGTATGAGTTTCAGCCAGCGCTTATCGGGAGTGCATGCGATTCAGCCAGTGCTTATTGGGAGTGCATGAGTTTCAGCCAGCGCATATCGGGAGTGCATGAGTTTCAGCCAGTGCTTATCGGGAGTGCATGAGATTCAGCCAGCGCTTATCGGGAGTGCAAGAGATTCAGCCAGTGCTTATCGGGAGTGCAAGAGATTCAGCCAGTGCTTATCGGGAGTGCATGAGTTTCAGGCAACGCTTATCGGGAGTGCAAGAGATTCAGCCAGTGCTTATCGGGAGTGCATGAGTTTCAGGCAGCGCTTATGGGGAGTGCATGAGTTTCAGCCAGCACTTGGGAGTGCATGAGATTCAGCCAGCGTTTATCGGGAGTGCAAGGGATTCAGCCAGCGTTTATCGGGAGTGCATGAGATTCAGCCAGCGTTTATCGGGAGTGCATGAGATTCAGCCAGCGTTTATCGGGAGTGCAAGAGATTCAGCCAGAGCTTATCGGGAGTGCAAGAGATTCAGCCAGAGCTTATCGGGAGTGCATGAGATTCAGCCAGCGCTTATCGGGAGTGCATGAGTTTCAGCCAGCGCTTATCGGGAGTGCATGAGTTTCAGCCAGCGCTTATCGGGAGTGCATGAGTTTCAGCCAGCGCTTATCGGGAGTGCATGAGTTTCAGCCAGCACTTATCGGGAGTGCATGAGATTCAGCCAGCGCTTATCGGGAATGCATGAGTTTCAGCCAGCGCTTATCGGGAGTGCATGAGATTCAGCCAGCGCTTATAAGGAGTGCATGTGTTTCAGCCTGTGCTTATCGGTTGCGCATGAGTTTCAGCCAGTGCTTATAAGGAGTGCATGTGTTTCAGCCTGTGCTTATCGGTTGCGCATGAGTTTTAGTCAGTGCTTATCGGGAGTGAATGCGATTCAGCCAGCCCTTATCGGGAGTGCAAGAGATTCAGCCAGCGCTTATCGGGAGTGCATGAGATTCAGCCAGCGCTTATCGGGAGTGCATGAGATTCAGCCAGCGTTTATCGGGAGTGCATGAGATTCAGCCAGCGCTTATCGGGAATGCATGAGATTCAGCCAGCGCTTATCGGGAGTGCATGAGATTCAGCCAGCGCTTATAAGGAGTGCATCTGTTTCAGCCTGTGCTTATCGGTTGCGCATGAGTTTCAGACAGCGCTTATCTGGAGTGCATGAGATTCAGCCAGTGCTTATCGGGAGTGCAAGAGATTCAGCCAGTGCTTATAGGGAGTGCATGAGTTTTAGCCAGTGCTTATCGGGAGTGCATGCGATTCAGCCAGCGCTTATCGGGAGTGCATGAGATTCAGCCAGTGCTTATCGGGAGTGCAAGAGATTCAGCCAGCGCTTATCGGGAGTGCAAGAGATTCAGCCAGCGCTTATCGGGAGTGCAAGAGATTCAGCCAGTGTTTATCGGGAGTGCATGAGTTTCAGCCAGCGCTTGTCGGGAGTGCATGAGTTTCAGCCAGTGCTTATCGGGAGTGCATGAATTTCAGCCAGCGTTTATCGGGAGTGCATTAGTTTCAGCCAGCACTTATCGGGAGTGCATGAGTTTCAGCCAGCGCTTATCCAGATAGCAATTTAGGCTTGCTTTTCATAAAGTCTAAGTTATCCAGATAAGTGCTGGTTGAAAATCGTGCTCTTCAGATAAATGATGGCACTTATCTAGGCAGGGCTGGTATCGTCGTCACTCTGCCCATGGACCCAGGGCCGGCCCATCCACTAGGCAAGCTAAGCAGCCAGCTAGGACAGTCGGCCTGGGTGGGCGGCGGCGGCAGTGGTGGCATACATGAGTGGCCATACCTCTCCCCCAAGCTGCCACTCATTTCATTTGGGGGGAGGCGGGCAGTGGCAGTATTTCCAAAAATGGTGGCAAAAAGCTGCTGCTTTTGGAAATACTGCCGCTGCCCGCCTCCCCCTCCCGAGATGGAATTGGCGACAGCTGAGGGGGGGGGGGGAGGTGATGGCGGCATCAGCTGGGAGGGTTGCATCAATTGGGAGGGGCAGCGTCAGCAGGGAGGATGGGGGTGGTAAGGCCGTGCTTCTGCCTAGGGCAGCCAAAACCCTTGGACCATCCCTGCTTGGACCACACCTGCACTAACCGGATAGTGCTGGGGCAGTCTGTGGAACTATTTAGTGGCGCTATCTGGATCGTGCCACTCAGCGTCTCATTCAGTGGCCTTATCTGGACAGCCTCCTGTAGGTACCTGGATAAGGGTTGTGAATATCAGCAATAGAGAAGCAATCTTATTTTCGAGTTCCAGTGGTAGTGAGTTTCCTAAAACAGAAACTCTCCCCTGAATCGTGCCATTTCAGATGGCCGCTAATCTAAAATTTCTGGTTGCAGGTAGGGGTGGTCCAAGGGTTTCTGCCGCCCCAGGCCACCGCTGCTTTAAAAATGGAGTTGGGTCACTGCTGCCTCCACAGCTGCCACGAGAGAGATGGATTCGGGGGGCAGCCACAGCTTGACTCCATTTTGAAAGCGGTGGCATAAAGCCGCTGCTTTCAAAATGGAGTCAGGCTGCGCACCAGTATATGCCAACCTAGGCAGCCTCCTAGTCTGCCTAGTGGACAGGCCGGCCCTGGTTGAAGGAAACGCCAACCAGCCATCTGTTTGAGAATGCAATGCCTGTGCTGGGCAATATCTTTGCATATAACAGTTTAAACGTGGGACCAATCCCCTTCAAAATTAAAAAAAAAAAACTTGACGAGTTTAAACAAAGCCTTATACGTAACTGGCAGTGAGGAAGGAGGTAGCGCTGTCCCATTTTTTTTCCTGATAAACCACTCCCTTAGCAAAAAAAAAAATAAAAAGATAAAAATAGGTGGTTTTTTTCCTTCTGAAAGATCCTCTAATTATAATAAAACAAAATAAAAAAATAGAAAATAAAACATCTAAATTTCCAATTTATAAATACCTAAGAACAGAAGCCACAAGTATAAATATGTGTGGTGTATGGCTGCAGTTAATGTAAGTACATTTGGCCCACCCTGAGCACAGATGGTACACAAAATGCAGTTGTGCTGTAGAGGTGGAGCTTATATGGACGAGAGCACACATACGATGGTATATGTGCTTCCTTCCCTCAGCCTTGCAATCACATTTGAAGGGAGATCCATGGTCTCGAAGGTCACGTACAATATTATCACTTTTATCCCAAGTTGTCTCAATAAAGGGCGTCACAGCCAGAATGCAGAAACATGGCTACTTCTCAGCATAGGATTACTGCTGCCTGTTTTCCTACCTGTACAGGTCCTCTTATCTGGCATCAGCGCATAGCCCTCACTGCAGCTGCACTCATAGCTTCCCTCCGAGTTGGTACAGTGGGTGTCGCAGCCCCCATTTGAGACGGTGCACTCATCAACATCTGCAAGGAAAGAGATCATCTATCATGCATACCCCTGTCAAGACCATATGCAAAGTGCTTACCATCACTGGCACAGACACAGAGGTTAATTCAGTGTATAGCAACAGAACACCGTCTAGAAGTTTATAGCGTCTGGGAGAGCCTTCAAACACATCAGTAGTCATCCTCAGCCAGGAGATTTTTTTTCACTTCTTAAACAATACCTCAAGTGTGACAGGGTGCCTTTGAAAACATCTTTATTTTGAAACCTGGAGTTTTCTTGTTAGGTTTAATCCCAGGAACAACCACTAGAGGGTCCATTACCGCACTTTCAGAATGACCAACACTCAACTGTAGGAATAGCTAGAGAGATGCCAAAGAGGTATGAAGTACAATACCAAGAGCCAAGAGCTTTGTCAGAATATTAAGATGTAATTTGGCTGAGAAAAATGTGGCTGAATATTTTAATAATTCTGAGAGGATAAAACTAGATTTAGGATGCTCAGCCTTGACTGAAAATGGCTGGTCAGCACCCATATTCTGTGTTGATTGTCCAAAGTTGTCAGAATAACTGAGGTCACCCAAATAGCAAGCCTACAGTTAACAGAACAATTTAGCCAGACCAGATATTCAGCCCAAGCAGGTTTGGGTTGAATATCTGGATGCAAAGTTAATCAAAGTTGTTCAGTTAACTTTCCGGCTCAGTGCCTTTAGAATATGGACCTCTTAGTAAATCAAGCCGTTAGATTGCAGCAATCACAATTTCAGGGTGGGGTTTCTGCAATGTTTTCTACTTTGTAATATAATTTTAGGATCATGAACTGAATTAACAGCTTTGAAACCTCAATCAATTTAAAAGTGAAACTTGAAGCACAGAAATGCGCAAGAGCATGGAGGGATGTAAGCATGTTTTATGTGGTCTTTTCTCCCCCTTTGGCTTCCTTCTTCACTCTCGAAGTCTTCGCATCCCTGTTGTCTACTCTGTGTCCCCTCAGTCTCTTTCTCCCTATCACCGTCTTCTTTCTTTCTCCTTAGCCTCATGGCAAAGCTGAAGATTCATACATTACTTCCAATCCTTAGAGAACAACACTGAGAAGCCCCTAAATATTCACTCAAAGTTTTATTATTATTTGGCACATTTTATTTCCCATCTTTTTATGAAGAGAAGCCCATGGCGGGCAGGAGATAATGAAAAAATCTAGCCATAATATAATAGCTCAGAATATGAATCCCAATTATCATAGTATACAACACAATAACAAGAATAAAAAAATAAAACCAAAAAAGCTATAAAATTACCATAACCAAACATCCTGATTCTAATCTCTCAGTATAGCATACCATATTCTCAAGAGCCTCTGCAAAATGCCACAATTTTAGTTTTCTACAAGAAAAAAAATCAAATTGCCACCACATTCCACAGTAAGACTCTGTCACCCTAGCTGGAGAAGGAG
Organism: Ichthyophis bannanicus; assembly: GCA_033557465.1. Classification (NCBI taxonomy): domain Eukaryota; kingdom Metazoa; phylum Chordata; class Amphibia; order Gymnophiona; family Ichthyophiidae; genus Ichthyophis; species Ichthyophis bannanicus. The sequence continues at coordinate 220,191,066 of CM066039.1, read as the reverse complement.
ACCGCACAGACAGAAAGCCTACTGTGAGGAACACATTGTCAAAATATCAGTTAAGTAGGCTGGGCCCAAAAGGTTATGGCATTTAAATGTCATAGTTTAAAAGCTGAATTACACTCACCACTTTATTGGCAAGCAGTAAGGGTTCCTCCTGACCTAGAACCTGTTAAGATCTTTGTTGCCCTTAATCTTTAGGTGAGTTACACTGAGGGATTAATTTGTAACCTTTGTGCATCAGGCAAGATGCATCTGAGAGTCCTCAACATTCATGTTTGGTCTCAGAATCTTAGGTCAGGAGAGTTACAATACCAAGAGGTCATGGAGATTTACAAGGCCCCCCTCCCCCCAGAACATGTGGCCCAGAATCTGAGGTGAATCATAATAAGGTCCCTAAAGTCTCACATATGGCCCCAAGACTCAGATCACTTACCAACGCATCCCTGCCTGTCCGGAGTGGACTGGAATCCAGAATCACACGTGCACTGATAGGTCCCAATCATATTCACACACCTGCCGTTTCTGCACAAGTTAGCACTGAGGGAGCACTCGTTGAGGTCTGGGGCGAGTAGATGAAAACACTGTCAGAGAAATGTTATGCTATAATATTGCACTATGTGTCTAGAGGACTCCATCATTCACCCGTAATACACTGTCTATGAGTAAGGCTCTAGCATTCCTCTGGAATATTCTACTGTGTGTATCACCAAGGCTCCTTTATTCTTTTGGAACATTATACTAAGTATCAGAAGGACTCTGCTATTCCCCCATAATATTATATTACAGAGGAACTGTGATGCATTGGTGATATATACTACTATACGATACCTACAGTCTGACTTGGAATCCAGTCCTCCTGCTCCTTAGCATTATATAGCAGGAGGACTGGATTCTAAGTCAGATCCTAATATGTACAGCAGGGCTTTGAACCCAGCACTTTTGCTCCCCATCACAGCGTTATTTAGCGGAGCTTTGAGCCCAACCCTTCAGCACTGTCTAATGGAGCTTGGAGTCCATCCCTCCCATTCTAAAATACAGATCAGAACATCCTTTTTCTAGCTCCCCAGCACTGTGCAACAGGGCTTGGAATCCATCCCTTTCATTCCCCAGTGTTGTGTGGAAGGTTTGGAACCTATTCACCTTGCTCCCCTGTCCCCTACCACATTTTGGTGTCAATATGTCCTATACTGAGCTAAGTGCATGTAAGATAGAGCAGGAAGAATGCACCGTGGTATAAGAGTGGTCCTGTGTGCTCCTTGCAAAAAGAGGGTCCTGAGGTAGTTACAGAGAGGTACTCTACTTTATCTCCTTACCCACACAGGCATTCCCCTCAGGTGTCAACTCATGCCCAGGTGGGCAGATGCACTGAAAGCTGCCATCGTTGTTTATGCAGGTGCCACCGCGGCATAGCAAGGGGTCTCGTTCACATTCATCGATATCTGCAGACAAGGAAGAAAGGAAAGGCAAGGTCAGCAGAGGACAGTGGTAATGCTGGAATTACCCAACTATGATAGTGCAAGTTTGCTATTATACAAGTACAGGGGCCTCGCTCTCTGCTAGGAGCCGGATCTGGGAGGCCCTCTTGCCTTTATGCCATGGATCAGGCCTAACGATCCCTCTCTATGTGCTAGAGACAAGGCCAGGAAGATCCTTCAGTCTGTCTCTTGCTCTTTGTCTAGGGTCACTGCCAGAATCTGATCATGATCCTTCTCTCTCTCTTTGCGAGGGTCCAGCAGGGTTAAGAGGCAGTGTCCCACTGTCTTTGCGGTAAAAGACCGCACTTTGGTCCTGCGATAGGTAAGCAGTGCTGCAGACATAGTGAGGGAGTTTTATTCTCTTGAACCTCTGGAAGTCCCCAGTAACCAGGACCAGTTTTTAGGGTTTGTGCCCTGTATGGCCATAAAGGTACCATGCAAATGGGGGCACCACTCTAATGACATCTCTGTACCCCTGGCACCCCTTCCACATCATGGGGATAATTTTATAACATCACATATATGTAAAAACGATTGGGTCAATATTTAAAAAGAACGTAGATCTTCTGTACCATGCCAAACATCTAAGTGCTTTATAAAAAAACCTCTTGCGGCATTGTATACATAGCAGCAATCAATATTTTGTTATATGTATAAATGCTATATGTAGAACAGGGAGGATGGGATTGGAGCATTCCAAGGGCAGGCTCACAAATAGGTATAAATTATATAGATGGACTCTGATTTATGGCCCTTATGGCGTTATTTTAGAAGCTCTATTTGTGATTCACATGACTGAAAATCACCTCTACGCCCCAAGAGCCATCGTAAAAAGACCAACATTTGCATGTGTCTGGCGTGATTATGTCGCATGGGAGCATGGTGGAGGTGTGTTTGGGGTGGCCACAAAAATATCCATGTGTAGCTCCGATTTCACAACGATGCCATGCACTTAAACCTCCTGTGGACACATCCATAGGCGTTTCAAAAGTGCTCATTTTGGACAGCTCTCAACAGTAGGGATGACGGGGGCATTTCCTCTTATTACCATGATAATTTTCTCCCTCTCTTAGAAGGATAACAAGTGACCATCAAGGCCTCTTTATATACTGCTACAGCGCTGCAGGTCTCCGTCTGCAAAATGGCAGGCACAGACGTGTATGTGGCGACATATCCGCGTGTACATTTTGAAATACTGCCACAGACTCATCGAAGTCACCTTTCCTGCGAACATTTATATTTCACACATGCATGCTTCTAAAATCGCCCGTTTCCCTGCACGTGTCTGGGGCTTTATTCTGCATGTCCCCGTTACCTTGTATGTTGATAGAGATGTTTATCTGTTTTGGGCAGAGGAAGGACTATTTTAGAATGCATTTACACGTGCCCATCTTTTCTGCTGCCTCTTGCACAGAATTTCAGATCTTTTGACTTGGACGTGCCAGGAGGCACCTAGATGGCCTTTCTAAAATGTGCCTTCATACATATAGATTATACATTTGGTTCAGATGTGCAAAAAAGAGTTATAACCAGAGCTGTTTAAGCCAAATGTATAGCTCGTATGGTGCTCATACATGGAGCCTTATATATACAGCACATATGTAGAAGCGCCGATATTTGGTGCTTCTGCATATAAGCATATATGTATAATTTATTCTCCATGGACAGCGAAGATCACTATAGCCACACCGATGGTGATATCATCCATGATGGAGGCAAGCAGGCTTTGCTTCTGAAAGCTCAGGAAAAGTTCTAGAAAAAAAAAATCAGTAAACCTGGACAGGTATTCCCATGCTCCTGCCTGTGCGACAGTCCATCAGTCTAATTTCATCCGTTGTCATGGTCGATTGGCTTTTTGCTTTCCTTGTCTGTCAGTCAGAACAGAAAGTACAAACTGAAAGAATTCATTGAGAAACTAGGGAATGAGCCCTTGAGGGCATGGCTCTGAAAAACCTTTACCACTGGACAAGCCTGCATCCAGGACTCTTAAATCACGTAAGGCCTGAGTCTTGACAAGGATCAGGTAGGGTTACCAGACATCCCTGATTTTGGGGGATTGTCTCTGATTTCAGAGCTCTGTCCCTGGCTCCTACCTCTTTAGCAGCCTTCTGTCCCCGATTCCAGTAGTTCGGACAGAGGTGCATGCTAGGTCTGCGGCAGCAGCATCACCCTCCCATCACTGGCACAATCGGCACAGTGAGCACTCCCCCCCCCCCCCCCACAGCTACCACCCAATGCCTCGCTCTCACTCCTTGCTCCCCACCAAACCATTACTCAATTTCTCTTACCTTGTCCTCTCCCCACAGCCATTTCCAGTCAGCTCTTTCCCTGAGGTGTGGTGGACAGAAAGTTAAAACAATGCGGAGCTTTGGGGCTCATGCATGTGCTGCACATCAGATGTACAGTGTGCGCATAAGCCCCATGCTGTTTTAACTTCCTGTCCTCTGCACCACTGGGAAAGAACCAATCGGTGATGGCTGCGTGGAGGGGACAGAGAGATCGGGTGATGGCTGCAAGGGACCAAGGATAGAGAGAAATCAGGTGATGGCTATGGGAGGGTAAGAAGAGAGAGAGACTGGGTGATGACTGTGGCAGGAGGGGGGGGGTAAGAAGAGAGAGAGATTGCGTGATGACTGGCGGGGGGTAAGAAGAGAGAGATTGGGTGATAGCTGCAGGCAAGAGGTAAGAAGAGAGAAGTGATCAAGTGATGGCTGTGGATGGGTAAGAAGAGAGTGAGACTGGGTGATGGCTGTGGGAGGAGGGGTAAGAGAGAGAGATCAAGTGATGGCTGTGGGGGGCAGCAGGAGAGAGAGAGGGAGATATAGGGTGGTAGCGGCGAGATCATGTATTGACTGCTGCAGACATTGAGAGATGCAATGGCAGTGGCACTGATAGAGGTAGGCCAGGGGGAAGTGGTAGGATGATGCTGGCCATGGGCAGCGGAGATGGAAGACAGGTAAAGTGAACATGGGATGGAATAGAGGGCTGATGCTGGGCTGGAGACAGGGGACATGCTGGAAATAGGAGGAGAGATAGAAAGGGGGGAGAGTCTGGATATCTGGGGGGTAAGTTAAATTGCTGGATTGGGAGGGTGGGGAAGGGAGAGAAGTGAAATACTAGATAGGGAGGAGGGTGGAGGGAAGAGAAAGGAAAATTCTGGACAAGGAGCAGAGAGAAGGGATATGGAGAGAAGGAGGAGTAAGTGAGAGGGTGGGGAATGAGGGAAAGAGAGGGCGGAATGGGAGGACTAGGGTTAGGGAGATGAAAACTGTAGGTAGATGCTGTACAAAAGGGAGAGACCGTGGGCTGATTAAGGAGGAGGGACAAAATCAGAATGGATAGAGAAGCAAAAAAATAAATGGAAGAAAGCTAAAAGATCAATGTCAGATACAGGAGAGGAAATAAAGACAGGAGGTGAGAAAAGAAATAGCAAACAATTAAGTCACCTTGGGAACAGCATTAACAGAAGACAAACAGACAAAAGCAGAAACCAGAGACTGGAAGTGAGATGAGGTAAAAATGAATAGACATGTAGAAAAATAATTTTATTTTCAATATAATGATTGGAATATGCCAGTTTTAGGAATTTACATCTGCAGTTTTTATATTTTGCATAGTATAATGGGGGAATGCATCACTGTTTCTATTTTTTTTTGGTGATTTGGTTGCTTGGAAGTGATATTGTTGCTGTCATGAGATAGATGGGAAGAAGAGTCATTTTCTTCTCCCCATCTTGCTTAAGAGACAGGAAGTGCCCCTGTTTAACCTCTGTGTAGTGATCCACATCTGCAGCTGCAAATTAGCACAGCTGTGGGAGAAAAAAGGAAAATGCTCCCGCGGCTGTGCAGAGATGAGTCAGAGAACTGGCTTCAGGCCTCAGTGGCTCCCTCTTAAGCTGGGCAGGTGCGCTCTGGGCCCTTCATAGGTTGGGGTCTGTATGCATTTGTGTGTGTGTGAGAGCGAGGTTGCTGGCACTGGAAGAAGATTGCTACTGGGAAATGGGCTAATGTTGCGGGATGGGGAGACTGTGATTGAAAGAAGGACAATGCTGGGAGGGACTGGGACTGTAGGAGGGCTGATACTGGGGGGCCAGGACTGGAAAAAGGCTGATGCTGGGAAGGAATGGAACTGGAGGAATACTGATACTGGGGGGCTAGGACTGGAAATGTGCTGATGCAAGGGGAAGGGGAGCCTAGAATTGGAAGGGAAATGATACTAGGAGGGATTGGAAACTGGAGGAGGACTGATACTGGGGGGAGGGGGGGCTAGGATTGGAAAAAAGCTGATGCTGGGGGATGGGGAGAATGGGACTGGAAGGGAGCAGATGCTGGGGGGGGGGGGGGCTGGAATTAGAAGGGAGCTGATGCTGGGGGAGGACCAGAAGAAGGTGGGGCTGGAGTTGGGGGGGGGGGAGGAAAAAAATCTGGTGGAGTGAGGATGGAGAGGAGAACATATTTTGTGTGGGAGGGAAGAAAAAAGGTCATACAGAGGGAAGAGTTGAAAGAGAGTGAATGCTGGGGTAAGAAGGAGGGAAGGCAGAATTAATTAATATTGAAGAAGGAAGTGACTGAGTTGTGGAAGGGATGTAGGAGGCGGTACTGAAGACAGGGAGATGGGGGAGAACAGGGACTGGGATTTAGGTGGAGACTTTAAAATTGGGTGGGAGAAAAGAAGACAGAATCTAAGATTGGCTGGATTAGGGAGAGTAAGTGGGGACTCAGATGATGGGCCCAGGAGCTGGCACAACTCACTCTGCATGCAGCTCCGGCATTGTGCAGCTTCATCTTTCTTTCTCTGGGTCAGCAACAGCAGCCAGTGCTGCCTCTAGCATTCACTTCCACAGTATGCAGGGCCATCCACCAGAAGTGAATACTACAAGCAGCACTGGCTGCTGCGTGCTGACTCGGAGAAAGAAAGATAAAGCTGAGGATGGGGGGTAAAGCAGAAGGGTGAAGGGATTGAGAGATGCTGAATTGGAGTGGCGAGAGAGAGAGAAAGAGGGGAAAATGGTGAGCATGATGGAACTATGTGTGAGAGCACATGGAAAGCTGGCAAGAAGATGAGTGGGAGGAAGATGATGATTACAGAGGGTTGAAATGTGGTAATGGGCAGTGGGTGAAAGACAGACGGGAATAAGAGGCAAGCGAAGGAGTGAGATGAGAAATGGGGGAGCTGGGCTGGAGGTTAGAAGGGTAGATAGAAAGTTGCTAGGTGAAAAGTCAAAAGGGGATCGAGGACGGAGGGTTGAAACTGAGTGGATGAATGAGTAAAGAAAGAAATGGAGAAAAGAACAAAAAGCTAAAGATCAGTATGTCAGAGGTGGATGTAGACTGAAAATGGAGAAGAGAGAAGAATGGACAAATGGACAGCAGACACAGCAGACAATGGAGAGTTAGCAAAATGCCCAAACAACAAAAGGTAGGAAAAAAAGTATTTTATTTTGAATTTACTAACTGGAATATGTCAGCTCTGGGAAATGTGTGCTGATGTCTTTGCGCTTTGTTCAGTATAAGAGGAAATTAATTTCAGTTTAATTTTTCCAGTGTTGTGATGCATTCAAAGTTTGGCTTTTGGGGTTCCCAGTTCCATTATTGTCTTCATATTTCTAAATCGTGATCCCTTGTTCTGTATTTGGTGATGGTCTGTCTGTTTTGCGTGTATAACAGAAATGCGCTATTCTCTTCATCTAGTTTCTGTGTAGTAGACCCACTTGTTCTCTTTCCTTTTGATAAATAGGGTTAGGTGATCTGTGAGAGTCCTGGTAGTGCTGTGATGATATGGCAGGTTTGGTTATAAATGAGCAGGGTTTTGTAGTAATGCACCTGGCAGTTGGCACTGGAGGATAGTAATGCAGAAATATGGTAGCCTTTCTTTGTCCTCACTGTACATGCAAATGGTTTCCAGACACTCATTAAGAGGCATGTTTATGAAAGGTTAATGTGCTTTCACAAATTTAAATGTATGCTAAGTGCAGCAACACCCATTTATGTCTAGGGGTACAGTGGCACTTAATTCGCATTAATGTTTATTAAACATGCCCCTAAGTCATTAATAGGACAAAAAAGAGGCTTATGAAGGACTCCTTTGAAAGCAGCTTAAAACTTTAGATGGGCAGCATATACATATTAAAATACAATAAATTATACAAATGAGGCCCAGTGGATATGCAAATATTAATGCAAATAAGGCCCCACAATTAGTCTTTGCACATGGCTTCGCAACACCCTTGGGCCGCCCCTACGTGGAGGGCATTTATTCTGTATTGTTAGAGTTTGTAAACCTTTTTAAGTCAAGGATTTTCTTCGAAGAAAAATGGTATACAAGTACAAAACAGAAGAGAACTGAATAGAGTTGGCCATGCCAGCAAGCCTCTCCCTTGACGCTATCTTTCCACTAGTCTTCAGATTCAGGACGCAGAAGCCAATGAGTACTCACCCATGCAATTCTTCATCATCATAAAGCCACTCTCGTAGCCATCAAAGCATTCACACTCAAAGCTGCCGGGAGTGTTCACACATGTGCCATGTCCGCAGAGGTCCGGGGAGATGTGACATTCATTAATATCTAAGGAGGAAGAGAAGGGCAGTATCAACAATCAGGTAAGTGTAGGCATCGCGCATGTCCATATGCATGACTATGTGATGATAAACCAACCAGAATAGTAGGGAAGAACTGGTGTAGAAGAATCTATGCATAAATTTCAAACAATATGCCTTAAATATGACCAATAATTTTGAGGTGTGTTTTGCTTCAGCATAGCAGTTTTGTCGAGGGTCAAGCAAGGAATACTTTTGTCTCATGTAAACAAACCTGCGTATGCTCTTCCCCTTCTCCCAGCTGCACAAAGCGGCAGGATGTGGGATCGACAGGGTCCTGGTCCTGTCAGCATGAAGAGCCAGTGCTGCAGACGAAGAGGCTGACGGGAGGCCCCAAGTCTCACTGGCCAGAAAAGCCGGGCTGCAGTTTGAGGTCAATGCTGAAAGAAGGGGCGGGGCTTGAGGGAAGGGGTGGGCGAGGGGTGGAGCTTGAGGGAAGGGGTGGGTGAGGGGCAGAGCTTGAGGGAAGTGGTAGAGTTAGAATAAAATAAAAGGGGGTGAGGTATAAGGGAAAGAGCTGTGCTGGGTGGAAGATAAAGAAAGGGGTAGAGCATTAAGGGAAGGGGCAGGATCAGAGGAGAGAAAAAGTAGAGACCGTGAGTAGGGGAGAAGGGAAGAGAGGGAGGGAATGTAAAGCTTGAAAGAGTGCAAAGTTGGCTAGCAGGGGAGGGAGAGTGCATGGGGGAGGCGGAGGGGAAAAAGGGAGAGTATATGAGAAAGCAGTGAAGAATAGGAAAGGGGAATACTGAAAGAGGGCAGGAGGGACAAGGGGTAGTTGCAGGAGGACAGGAGAAAGTGCAGACACACACACACACACGTCACTACAACATACATGGATACCCAACCACCCCTAACGCCCACACCCACACCGCCCCAACACTCACACATACACAGAGACACTCCCACCATACACATGAACATATATGCTCACACCGACCCCAATGTACATACATGCACAGAGCCGTCAAGACACACAAGCAGAAACATACCAACACACATGCACGTCCCAGCACTCCCCATGACATACACGTGCACAAAGCCCCCTGACAGCTCACATCACACACACACATGTACCCTCCAGATGCCTGATTCTGCAAATGGAAGAAATGCTGTCACTGAAGTGTACAATTTTTCAACTTGCTAATAAACATATTTCACATATGTTAATGCCTACGTAGAATACCGTCCATATAGAGAGAAAATCACACACATGAAAGCAACACATATGGAAAAAATATACAATATAAACCATTTATCAGTTACAAACTTGACATGACCATCTTTCGTCATTGGAATTGCATCAGGGGGTCCATACATATACATAAATTATAGAAGAATATTAATATATGCAGATGGCACAATCAAAACCCCAAAGGCGAGGTTGAAAAAAAGAGAGTAAAAAAAAAAAAAAAGGGAAGCACAGGGTGGGGGAAGGTTTTTTATTTTTTAAATGATTATGAGGGTCCAATTCTAAACTTATTTGTAGACTTTTTTAATAATATAAGAAAAAGACTCACATTCAAATAGTCCATCCTATATAAAAAAAACTTCGGTTAATACAAAAATCCAAGGTATAAAGCCATTAAACATACAAAACCAAACAAACAATAACATTACCTTAGTCAAAGTAAAAGACGGGTGATGGAACTGGCAGTAATATTGAAATGTGTGTGTCTCTTTAAAAAAACTGACTGTCAAAAGCAGAAAGGTATTTAAATAGATTGCTCTGCTGAAGCTGAGTTTAAACTTAAAGAATCATGTAACAAAAATGTAAAAGGTTCTCCTTAAACTATGTAAAAAAACCAGAAAGCACACTTACACTAAGGGGTCTGTAGCATTATCTGCAGCCATGACTTGGCCAATTTTGGCAGCACTGTGCAAAAAATATTTGTGCAGTCGCTACCAAAAATTGACATATCTGCCCCAATCCCATCTCCCCACTACTCTACTGTGCAAAATGCAGATATTGCTGAAAAGTACCTGCAATATCTGCATTTTGATCACATTAGTTGCTACTGCCAGGCAGTATTTCTGCATTAGCAGCTGCTACAGTTTAGTAAACACACCCTTAAGTCTTCTTCATTTTAAGGTGTGTTTGGCATCAGGCAAACTCACTTATTATTAAGGGTCAATCTATCTGCCTGTCTGTACACATAGAGCCCGATTACAGTAGGGGCACGTCCGGGCCGTCTGGACAGCCCCGAGCAGGACCCGATTCTACACCTCAGGAGCCAGACATTCTCATAGGTGCAGGATCAGGCCCTTAGACGGTCTGGTATGCCCCTGCATACCGGCGGGGACATCCACCCCGCATGCCAGTGTGACCGCCGCAGTGCCCTCTCTGTTGACCTGCCGTCTGACCCCCGATGGGGGCAGCTAGGGCCCGGATCGAGCAGTGGGAACTAACCATGGGTGTCCTGTTGCTCTAGGCAGGGACAGCCAAGCTCCAGGGAGGGTCTGCTAGGCAGGATCAGAGGGCGCACTGCGCTTATTCCATCTCAGAGGTGGAATAAGCAGGGCGTCCCCCCTGGTGATCCCCGGATTCGGCCCTGTATGTCCAGGGGTTGGGCCCGCCCACGTTCTGCCCACTCTCCACTCCCGTGCTGCCCCCATCCCCCACAGCATGCATATTTGCTCTATATGTGCAGTGGGGCAAGGAGGTGGAATAGGTTGAGGGCGGATAGTGGGCTGAACATCACATCGGGATGTACAGCCCCACTATTCACCTTCCTGGATCAGGCCTATAGCTTTGTTGGCACATGTGCCAACAAAGTTTTGCCAACAAAAACAGAATGCAGCAAAGCACACACACCGCTCCCACACTACACACACACACACACACACACAAAACCCCTGCACACCTCACCCCATACAAACACCTCCCCACACTGTCCCCATATACACACACACTGCACCACATCTCCCCTCCACACCTCCCACACACAGACATCACATTCCTCTCACACACACACACGGCCCTCTTACACACACACATACACACCCTCACTCTCACCCCCACACATACACACCACCCCTGCACTAAACACACACACATACACAGATACTACACCCCTGCACAACACACAGACACTCCCTCCCCACATCACAGACACTCGCACATAGATCCAACCCCCTAACCACACACACCCACACACTATCTCAAGATAGAAATAAATATATAGATACCACCATTCATAAAGATGCCTCATGTAGTCCACAGTCCCTGCTTCCCTAAGGAGGCAGACATAGCACAGTTACTTACCTGTAACAGGTGATCTCTGGGAACAGCAGGAATAAGTCTTCACATATGGGTACGTCGGTACCAACGGAGCCTGCGCGGGAACGCTTCCCAGCGTCCAATCAGAAAGCTTTTGGAAGCATCCCACCACGCCTGCGTGCTGCCTTCCCGCCTTTCCCAACTGCCTCTCCTCAGTTAAGTTTTAAAGCTGAGACAAAGAGCGAGAGAGAGAGAAGGGAAAGATAGAGATAGAGAATACAACTCCTAGGGGAGGTGGGTGGGTTGTGAAGACTTATTCCTGCTGTTCCCAGAGATCACCTGTTACAGGTAAGTAACTGTGCTATCTCCAGGAACAAGCAGGAATGAGTCTTCACATATGGGGACTCACAAGCTAAGATGCCTGGAGTCCCAGCATGTTATGGATTGGAACATGCTACACCTCATATGGCCAGGCATCCTCAGGATGGTGGGAAGGAGTTGAAACAGAAAGGTGCTGTAAAAGACAGCTAACCTAACATAGGACTGCAGACAAGAAGTCCCTGTGTGGATGACAATTATCATCAAATATACTGAAAATGAAATATTGCAATATGGACCTCCCCTAGCAGGATTGTACAAAAGTATGGAGGTTCATGGGATCTACTGGGGATCCAGTAGAGGAACCTCAAGGAGGACCTCACTACAAAAGTAGAGGTAAGAAACCTGTAGGAAAACACAATGGAGGTCAGGAATTCTGAAAGGTAAGAGGTAACCCCAGGGGTAAACTGGGGTAGTACCAAAACTGTAAGCCGTCAGAAGAAGGCTTTATGAAAAAAGCCCAAACTCTTTTGGCTACAGAGTGGCTCACTCATAGGAGCAAAAAAGAGGAAAAGGCTGACTGATTTGGACAAACAGGCCTAGTCCCTGTGGGAAGAAGGAGTATGGAAAACCCTTATATCCCAAAAGAAAGGACAGATGCCCGAGGCATTAGCCTCAGAATAACTGAAGATCTGCAATGTCTTTCCTAACTGATGTCAGTTAGGAAAGATACTGGAACATGGAGAGCTTCAGGGGTACCTAAAACCTTTTAGGGGTATGGTAGAAAGTTGTTAACTACCACTGGAGTAGTTGTGTGTGTAGCACCCCAAACATGCTGGGACAGCATGGTATGGGTAGAGCCCAACTGTCAGAATCATCTAGAGACATATATATCTATATGAGCATAGACAGATAGATAAGTATGTAAATACATATCTACCTATAATAAATATCTCGACAGATGCACATATATATATATATATATATATAGATATATATAGATATATACATATAGATATATAGATAGACATCTAAGAATATATATCTATAGTGAGATATAGAAGGGCAAAAGATATACACACACAAATGATATAAGTGTCTGCAATTAAGCAGACAGAGATGTGCTTATAGAAAGTATATTCACATAGGAGATGTGAAGAGGAAAGATTCATCTAATAACAAGAAGGTGGAACCTACTTGAGAAGATATATAGAGAATCTATTCCCCCTGGTTATGATGGAAGAAGTCAGGGGAAAAATCTCCCTGACAAAGAACAGACTAGATTGCTGCAAGAATGCTAGTCAGTGAAATAACCAGGATGGTTACGTGAAAAGCAGAGGATAATATCAGTCTGCAGGCAGCAAGTCCCGAGTCCTCCAGAACTCTGGCATGGTAAATGGACAGAAGACGCATAGGGATGAGATACCATGTTGACCTACTTGAGGGGCAAAAAGGGTATCATGCGTTCTTTAGCTAAATATGCACTGTCCATGAAGGATTAGGATACCATGAGGACAAGCTGCAAGGAAAAAGAGAGCATATTCCCGGTGGGAATCCTGAGGACCAAACGAGGGAATTGAACAACTCTTTAAGCTTTCACGTAAGAGAAGGCCCATGTCCTTTGCTTTAGAAAGGAGATAGTAGGGTAGGAAGAACCCTTCCAGTCGAGGGGCATGACTGAGGGAGCCTTTTCCAACCATCTAGGACAGCTGTTTGAGGAAATACTAATGCTCTCTAGCAAGGGCCCATAGTGGAAAGCTTCTCTGTAAGATTGCAGAGAGCATAATGCAGGAGAATTAGGAGAAGAACTGGCTGCTGGAAAAGCCAGTACCTAGGTCGACTATGCTGCCAAACCCAAGGGAATTGGAGATGGCAAGAATAGAAAACAATCTGAGAAGCCTGTAGTGATAAGATTTGCCAAGAAAGATGAATCCACTGTCTTGGAGTCACTACTAAGGCTAGAAAGAATATAGTGGAGGACAACTCTGGATGCTTGTGGGGAAGAACCAGTGGTCCAATCACTAGGACTCCTGCATGAGCAGCTGCTAGTAAGACATCAGAAAGAATCTTTCTGTTAAAAAACAGAAAGAACAGACAGAACAGGAGTAGGAAAACTCTGGACCTGCCTGAAAGCTGCCCCAAAGCAAAAAAGAAGAAGGAGTTAACTCATAGAGGAAAACTCCACACTGGAATAGTGACAAAACTAAAAGGGCTGAAGAGAAGCCCTCCAGTGTAATAGTACCACTCTTACAGGGGAAATGCTTGATAAGAGGGTAGAGAAAATGGAGCTGAATGGAGACTTACAATGTGGTAAGTCTGTAGAAAGGAAAAAATTCATGCTGGTACAGAAAACTATCATTTGATAGTTGTTAAACCTCTTTCCCTAGCAGGAAGTAGAGGAGAAGCTGTGACCTATAGGCATGAACAGCCTAAGAGCTCGTATAACAGAGAAAAATGGATGTCTTGTGAAAAGAGATCCATGCCTAGAGTTTAGAATGAAGCAGTGGAAGGCTTCTACTGAGAAGAAGCCAACTGCAGGTTCTAAACCCCAAGAGACACAAAAAATATGTGATTAATCAGAAACCCTGCGGATGCTGGGTTTGGTGAGCCTGGTGAGAGTTTGGATTCTTCAGACCAGGGCGATGTTTCCCCTGTTTGGGAACATCTGTGTGATGGGCAGAAGATGAATAAAACCTTCTCCCCCTAGGGGAAGAAAGTTTGGTAGGACATTTCCTACCTACTGGGAAAGAAGAGGGCGTAGAACAGCCCTTAGAAACAGGTAAGTCAGTGGACCACGGAGTAACCTGACGTAAAGACTCCTTATTGAAGAGATTTTCTCCAGTGCAAGGAGTATTATCCAGTCTTTGTTGTGCCCATTTGTCTAAGTCTGAAGCTTGGAGCCAGGCTCTACGTCGTGCCCCTAAAGCTATAGCAGAAGTCCTGCTAACAGACTCAAATGAGTCTAGGGAAGCACGAGTAAGAAACCAAGAGAAATTTTGAATATGACTAAGCAGTGAGGAATAGTCTGCACTCTTGGGTTCTGAAAGAAAGGGAGTCAAAAGATGCAATTTCTTTGTGACCTCCTCAAGAGATAGACTCATATAAAAAATATATGAGAGAATTCTTGCTGAAAGCATGGATGTCTGGAAGGTTTGACGTCCAAAGGCATCTAGTATCTTAGACTCACGACCTGGCGGATAAGAAGAGTGCTTTTTCTTACTCTTCACCCGCCTCATTGCTGATTCCACTACAATGGAATGATGAGGAAGTTGAGTCTTTTGAAACCCTGGAGAGGGGGGCACCTGATATAGGAGATTAGTTGCTCTGGAAGGTGGGGGTACCCTTAAAGGTGCTTCCCACATTCCTAGAAGAAGATCCTGCAAGGAATGATGCAAAGGAAGCATTATGTTTTCCTTTGCTTTGGTAGAAACAGAGCCTTGTGTAGGATCATGTCCAGGGACAGAGATGGCAAGTGATCTTGCCATATCCCAGAGGAAACTCTGAAAAGAAGGATCTCCAAAGAGAACCTCCCTTGGACAGGTTAGATCTGAGGAACTAGCCTGGACACCGAAGGATGTATCTGCACGGTGCAATATGGGATCCTTAACGGATGGACGCTGGTACTGGAGGTACAGGACCAGTGACAGACAGTAGCACATCGTCCATGCCAGGTATCGACTCCAAACTTGGTATAGAAGGGAGCGATCCTCTTGAAAGAAGCAAGGAAGGAGCTGGCCACGATGCTACAGTGGATACCGGTACCGATACCGGTACCGATGTCGGAACCGAACCAGACACAGATATCGGAACAGCCATCGGTGACAGCTCAATCGGTAACGAGGTAACCAAAAACTTTCGGCAGTCACCCTCGGCACCGAGCCTCCGGTATCGACAGGTCGCGGTACCAAGGCGTGTCGGAACCGTGTCTTCCAGACTAGAGATCGATTCCAAACTCGGCATTGAGGATAATGTAGACATCGCTACCGACTTCGGTACCGTGTCTGATACCGATGGATGAAACCCAGCCGGTGGCAACCCAAACGGCATCGGAGGAACAGAGAGTTGTGGATCCGAACCATCGGAACCGAGCCTTCGGTACCGAAGGGAGCCGGTACCAAGGCGAGTCGGTACCCAGTCCTCCAGACTGGAGATCGATTCCAGACTCAGCATCGAAGTCGATGCATGTCTGGAGGGTACAGACGTAGGAGGTAGTATCGGTGATGGTACCGATACTGGAAAGTCAGTCTGGAACGTATGCACCGGTCCCGTAGGTACTGAGGACGCCAGACGACGATCCCTGGTGAGGAGTGTTTCGTCCAACACCAGTGCCGATGCCGGGGTATCGGTACCGCTCGAAGCGGATGCCACCACCGGACACGGCTCAGGTATGTTCTGTGGGGGGTGAACCCCAGGAACAACCTGAAACCCCACATAGGCTTTGGAGGCCGAAGACTCCCGCCGGGGTTTTGAAGCCAATGGGCCCTCGAGGGCAAGGCCGGAGCCGTCTACATGCTGTGCATGAGACCTACCACTCAAGGGTTGGCTAGTCTTAACAGACTGTTTGTGGGTTACCTGATTCTGTGTAGAAGAAGAAATGGTCAGTGCCCTAAAGTTGGAAGGGAACCTCAGATTGAGGGAAATTCGATGTTGAAAACTTCTTCTCACAATACTGTTGCCCGAGGGCTCTGGAGGAAAAAGGTCAGGACCCAAACAGCTTAGGCACCAATTTTGGGAGTCTAAAAATAAAGTTGTACCGCCACAGTTTGAATATTTCTTGGAGAAAGTGGCTGGTGGTTCCATGAAGGACATGGAGAGGCCTGGAAGGCCTGAAAAACCATAAGACACTCAGAAGAAAAAATATTCCCTAAAAGGAAAAATTTTACAAGAAAAGAGAAAGAAACACCGGCGGTACCGGTGGCGTCGGGGAGACAGCCGCGACCACAAGAAAAACTAAAGAATTAAAAGAAGAATTTTCTGCGGTGACAGGAGGATGTCCTGCTGGCTCCGCGGAAAAACAAAAACTGAGGAGAGGCAGTTGGGAAAGGCGGGAAGGTAGCACGCAGGCGTGGTGGGATGCTTCCAAAAGCTTTATGATTGGACGCTGGGAAGCATTCCCGCGCAGGTTCCGTCGGTACCGACGTACCCATATGTGAAGACTCATTCCTGCTTGTTCCTGGAGATTATCATGTCTCTTTGTTTACCCTCCTCCGTCAGGTATGTATGAGTTTGTGAAGGGCGGAAGGAAAACACCCCCTTTTGTCACACAAGAAATTTGCCGCACTACCTTTAGCTGTTTCTCTGCCAAAAGGCCGGAAAAGAGTCTCTCATTGAGGGGCCGAAGTCTCACGATACCCGCGACTTTGGCCTGGCAGAGGGATCTGCTTTTCAGGCTGCCACGGAACAGTCCTTCACAGGCAGAGGGGCACAGCAAACTTCTTTATAGAGTAAGTAAGATGTTTGCTGCTCTCTGACATGCTTAAAAAAGTTTGCAGGGGGGAGGGGATGGGAAGGGAAAGGTATTTCCTCCCCCTTTTCGTGGCCATTGCAGTTGTCATCATCATCTTGAGGGGCCCTTTTGTTTGGGTGCCACTAATTTGAACTTACACCACTGACTCTAGCAGAGAAATATACTTTTTTGCAATGCTTACAGCATGCACTTTTCAACGTTAAATGCTGCCATTTTGTCCATAAAAAACAGTTCAGCCAGGGCACGAAGTATACTTCACATTACAACATACTCCCTGCTGTTGTTCCTTAAATCCAGATCTTCCCCACCATTGTTTCGTTGGCTTGCCTTGAAACTTCATTTAAAACAATTTAAATTTAAAACACAGCAGTATCAAACATTAAGCTTATCGTAAAGCCTTTTTTTAAATAAGTAGTTTAATGTTTGATACTGCGTTTTAAATGTAAATTGTTTAAACAAATAGCTATAGTCAAGCCAATGAAAAATGGCAGGAAAAAGCCTGGATTTAAGGAATAATGGCAGCAGGTATGTCTTAATGCAAAGTATACTTCGTGTTGTGGTTGAGCTGTGTGTTTTTTGTTGTTTTTTTTTTTTAGAGAGAAATGAGTCTCCATCCCAGGCAGTATTTAAAAATGAAGGAAACTAAGGGGCTCTTTTACTAAAGCCCATTAGGATTTTGCATTTAATGCAGATTTAGTGTGAAAACTAACATGCGTTAAGTGCAAAGCCTCTATGATAACTATCAGGGGCATGGGCATGTTCCTGGCTGTTACCACACAGATGCAAACCCTAACACATGGTGCAATTCATGTGGATGCACCTAATGCCACCCCTACGTACCCATGTGCTAATTGCCACATTGACAGCGCATGATATGTGCCCTCCGTTCTAACTGCAATGTATTCTCCACACCCACACTACTCCCATATCCTTCCATTCCCCGCTCCTTCATGCGAGGGATAATTAATGTGCACTTTAGCAGTTGGTAGCTGTCATAGTAACATAGTAAATGATGGCAGATAAAGACCAGTATGGTCCATTTAGTCTGCCCAGTAAGATGGCAAGAGTAGGTGCACCTGCCGCTCCGTGCAGGCCACCCCTCCTCATGTCTTTGTTTAGGGGTGAACCCACCGCTCCATCTAGGACACCCCTATTGGTTGAGAAATTAGATAGTTCAGTTTATTTTGATTTTATCCTGTTGCTTTAAAGGGATCCACTGTGTCTATCCCATGCCATTTTGAATTCCGTCACTGTGTTTGCCCCCACCACTTCCATCGGGAGGGCATTCCAAGCATCCACCACCCTTTCAGTGAAAAAGTATTTCCTGACATTGCCTTCAGTTTACCCCCTTGCAGCTCCATGTTATGACCTCTAGTTTTACAGCTTCCCTGTCTTTGGAAGAGGTTTGTTTGCGGGCTTTAGTAAAAGGGCGCCTCAACATATGCATTGCTTTGTTATTTGATAGTTTAAGGAATGCTTTTTATACTTTTTATGGATTTTTACGTTTTAAATCAGCTTCAGCAGCTTTTGACAGCCGGCTTTCTTAAAGAGACACACAACATTTCGTCCTAAGGTTCAATTGCTGCCAGTCCCTTCACCCATCACTTGGTTTGGCTAAGGTAATGCTATTGTTTGTGCACTTCTTTTTATGTTTAGTGGCTTTTTACCTTGGAATTTTGTATTAATTGAAGTTTTTTATATGGGAATAACCATTTCACTATATGCCTTTGGATTCCCCATGGCTAAGCATAGGATCAGCTTATTTTGGGTAAAATTGTTCTTACATTATTGAAAAGTTAAAAAATGATTTTAAAATTGGACCCTCATAATAATAATAATCAGACATCATCATGCTTGGCAAGATAGAAGGTCAACGCAAAAGAGGAAGGCCAGCAATGAGATGGATTGATACAATAACAGCAGCTATGGGTACCAGTCTGTCAACAATGAGCCACCTGACTCAAGACCAAACACAATTTAGGATAGCTATCCAGAGGGTCTCCATGAGTCGACTCCGACTCGATGGCACTTAACAACAACAATAATAATAATAAAAACCCTCTCCCCCTTTTTTGGTTTTCTCTTTTTTCGCCTTGCATTAGGGATTTGATTTGACTCCTGGTTGTACTGTCATCTACATCTGTTAATGTGCTTATAAAATTTACATAGATATATGGATACCTGATGCAGTCACAGTGACAAAACATGGCCATGTTGGGTTTTTAACTGATAAAGGGTTTATAATGTATATTTTTTTCACGTGTTATTGTCATGTGTGTGATTTTCTATTTATGTGTGTAGTATTCTAAATTTGTATTCACATGTGAAATATATTTATTAAAATTTGTTGGCCTTATTTAAGATATTGCTTGACATATATGTGTAGGAGAATTCTGCCACGCTTGGTCTTCTCTACTCATTTGGTTGCTTTTTTTATTTTGTAGGATTTTCCTGTTGGTTGTTTTAAGAACATAAGAAATGCCTTACTGAGTCAGACCAAGGTCCATTAAGCCCAGTATCCTGTTTCCAACAATGGCTAATTCAGGCCTCAAGTACCTCCCTCAAATAAACATAAAATCTCACATCCAACATGTCATGGTTACCTGTACAGTTTCTCTCTTCAGCATCAAGAGCGAAGCCACTGTCACAGACACACCGGAAGCTGCCGATAGTGTTTCTACACGTGCCATGAGAGCAAAGGCCAGAGAACACCTTACACTCATTCACATCTGTAAGACAGAGAACTCCATTATCCCCATGACTCGGTCCCATCTAGAAATATGGACGTTAATATTCAGCAGAGCAGACATCACATAAAGATAAATAGAGGACTTATCTATTTATCTTTATGCTGGATTTTCAGTCAGTCTATTCATTAGCATTGGACCAGTGGCTTACCAAGGACGGGCTAGTGGGTGTGGACTGCCCTAGGTGCCAGCCGGAAGGGAGCTGCACCTCCCGCAGGCCCATGGAGGAAGCGTGGCAAACTACTGATTTAAGCTGGCTTGCCAAGGCGCCTTGTGCTCCAGGGCCAACTGCTCTTCTCTCCCAGCCGTTTTGTGAGAATTCAGCTGGGAGAGAAGAGCAGACAGCCCTGGAGTGTGAGGCACCTTGGCAAGCCAGATTAATGGTAAGTTTGCTGTGCTGCCTCCATGGGCCTGACTGGGGTTGGGTGGCACATTGTAGTGCATAGCGCTGTGCCGTACTTTACGGGGGAGGGGGGCACCAGTAGTGCAGGGTGATGCCCACCCCGGGTGTCGAGGGGACTGGGAATGCCACTGCATAGGACAACTGACTGTGCACTTCTGAGCTTAAATGGATACACTACAGTATTTATTTAAGTTGAAACACATAGGATAATTTTATAACAGGATATCCAACTTGTGCAGCAGGTATGTGTATAAGTTACACTAATTTTCTAAAGACAATATGTGTATACTTTTCCTATGACAGCAACTGCACCAAAAGCACGTGTACATATTTACATTTGCTAATTGATATGCATAACTTTCCCAGTTTGTGCATATTTTATGTTATATTTATTTTTAAGCTTTCTACACTGCCCTTTGCGAGGCATCAAGGCGGTTCTCAATGATTATTACAATATAATAAAAATAAAAGACTAGTAATAGTTAAAAACACAGCAAAAGAGAATGGTACTAATACTTTGTAATTAACCAAGAGAAATGGCCATGGCCCTCTTCAAACTAGCACTTACTCTCCTATACCTCACCTTACACGCCTTCTACCTCTCCACTGCATTCACACACAACCACAATCCCATACCAAAACTCATTAGCACAAATAAAAAACACTGCCATAACCAGCATCAACATCCAGGACACACACATTATAGAGGACAACCTCACCTGTTGTATGTTACCTTGGAGCACACAACCAACAAAAGGTTCTGTAGGCCAAAAGCGTACCATGACATTAGGTGCGCTCTTATCAACGCACATTCTGCCAGCAAAAAATGGCCAGTCATTACAGACTTAATAACCACTTTTAATCTAGACATCCTGATGATCACCGAAACATGGTTCACAGACACAGACACCACCATTCTAAATCAAATCACACCCCCTAATTTCTCAATCCATACTAGCAATAGATCTAGTAAGAGAGGGGGCGGGGTCCTCATATTATCAAAAAACGAACTGCAATACCGGACAGTCCAGTCTAGAAGTATGCAACAGTTAGACACAATCACCATCGCAAACAAACACAATTCTTTCAACCTTATCTACAGGGCACCAAGCTCCACCTTTGACGAGATATCCAACATAATTGATTTAGCTTGTAACCCTGAAAACCCCTCTAAACAAAACTGCTGACTATTGGGAGACTTTAATCTAGCCTCCTTACAACCTACTCTGTCCAACGCATTTCTAGAAGCAATGACCAACTTTAACTACACCCAGATCGTAACTGATCCCACCCACCAGCATGGGAACATTCTTGACCTAGTTTTCACCCCAGTCACATCCACTGACAGGAGGGACCAATTTAATCCCATCATCACTCTGGTCCCATGGTCAGATCACAGCCTGATAACATTTCAGGTCCCATCTCCTCTCAACAATCATGACCGACCAAAACCAGAGAATGTTACAAACCTATGCCGCTTCAGACCATTTGATAAGGAAGGACCATTTGATAAACATGTCATTGCAAAGCTCTCTCAACCGTCGAACAACCTCAACGACATGGTCTCCACTTGGAATGACACTCTAATGTGGTATGGTCACCAACCTCCATTGAATGATCACGTCAAACACAAGAACAACGCCACCAAAAAGCAAACAGCCCCATGGTTTTCTCCTGAACTAAAGAAGTCCCTACTTCACCTGGGAAAACTCGAGAGAAACTGGAGGCACACCCATAGTACAGACGATCAAACCACCTACCTAGCCTACTTGAAAATCCACCGAGAAGCAATTTGGAACAGGAGGAAGGAATACCACTCAGATCTCCTCAGTCGTTCACTAAACAAGCCATGAGACCTCTTCAACTTGGTAAATTCTTTAACCAAAGAACCTTCCCCACCTCAGGTGGAGCAAATACAACCCCAAGCATATGCCAACTATATGCAATCCAAGACCATCAAAGCAATTAATGCCACCTGTCCAGGAATACCTCAACCTTCCCTACTTCTACAACCATTCGACAAGTTCTCTCCCCCATCAGCGTCCAACATCGAAGACATTATTGCTAGCATCCATACCACCACAGCACCAAATGACCCCTGCCCAGCACACTGGATCAAAGCAATGCGATCAGAACTCAGCCCAATCATAGCAGAAATCGCACATCAATCCTTCATAACAGGAAAGTTCCCAACAACACTCAAGCAGACCTCCATTCGACCACTGTTGAAAAACAACCAGCTTGACCCAGAGAAGGTAGATTCCTACTGGCCGATTTCCAGTATCCCGCTGCTATCCAAAATTCTAGAGAAAGTGGCCCTGATGCAAATCCAACAACATATAGACACCGCATACCCCCTAGACCCCTGCCAACACGGGTTTAGAGAAGCACACGGTGTTGAAACACTCCTGACTTCACTAATCAACAATCTCGTCTGTGGCTTAGACAACATCAAATCTGGCTTTGTTCTGATTTTCCTGGACATTGCAGCAGCATTTGACTCAGTCGACCATGCACAACTACTAGCTCGGCTCCATGATAAGGGGATTCATGGTCTAGCCTGGGATTGGTGCAGATCTTATCTCGAAGACCGATGGCAGCAAGTCAGGATTGGATCTAATACATCAGAACCGTTCCAACAAAAGCAGGGAGTACCCCAGGGTTCCTCCCTTTCCGCGCTTCTCTTCAACATTTACATGCAGCCAATCTGCGAAATCACCCGTGCCTTCAGAATATCATGCCTTATCTATGCAGATGACATTCTGATGTATTCACCTTTCAACGTCACACTCCCAGATTACATTAACCTAGTTGATTGCTTCAACGCAGTAACAGACTGGCTCCTCAACCAGAACCTAAGGATAAACTTCAAAAAAACTGAGGTTCTAACCATCACAAGAAACAAAAATTTCTCTCCTCCCACATCTCTAACTGTGAGAGACACAGAGCTACCAGTCAAATCAGCTATACGCTACTTGGGAGTAATACTTGATCAGCAGCTAAACTTTAAAGAACACATAAGTCGCACAGTAAAATCTGTCTATTACAAGATCAAGACCCTTCGCCACCTCAGACCCATGCTAGATCCCGACAGCTTCTGCACAATATTTCAAGCTCTAGTCATACCCCATTTCGACTACGCTAACATTGTACTCCAAGGCCTTCCCAAAAACACACTTAACCCTCTTCAATTAGCGATGAATGCCGCTGCCCGTGTATTGGGACATCAAGAAGCGATCACATATCCCCCATCCTAAGAGATCTACACTGGCTACCGATAAGTTGTAGGATCTCTTTCAAGGTTCTACTAACCACATTTAAGGCTATAAACAACATAGCGCCCCCATCAATCTCCATGCTCATCTCCCAACCCACCAACAACAGATCCAAGAGGTTGCATCACACTAATACACTCATAACGCCAAAAGACTCCACAAAATGGGCACAATCCACCAACAAACAGGCATTTGTGTCCTACGCACCCAGTTCATGGAACAACCTCCCACATAATATCAGAGCAATCAAGGACATCACTCAATTTAGAAAAGCCCTCAAGCACCACTTGTTCATCACGCACTTTCACAATGCTCCAATTCTCCCCAGCGCTGCATAGCATCACAAACATCATCCCACAACATGATAAATTAAAAGCTTACACTAGTTAAGTAAGAGGAAGTGGTCCGTAAATGGAATGCACACTTAATCTCAATCCATGCTCCACCTGTGTAACATTATTGTCACATCAGTATGTAATTTGTACATAGTTTTCCCTGTTCTCTCCAAGCTGTCCTCCCTGTTCGATGTAAACTCGAGAGTGCCCTGTGGTCCTCGAGTCGTTCTGTTAATTGTAAACCGCACTGATGATAAAGAGTGCGGTATAAAAGAAATGTTAAATAAATAAATAAATAAATAAATGAAAACAGAAAGAAAAAAATAAAATAAAATAAAAAAGTCAGGTTCTAGTGCAGTGGCAGTGGATTGAAGCCTAGCTTGGCTAAGCTTGGGAAGGTTAGGAAGATTTTCGCCCTGGAATTTATGTGTATGCGACGGAACATAAGGGAGGAGTAAATTGGAGAGATATGGAAGATGACCAAAGCAAAGAGTCTTAAATGTAAGTAATGCTATCTTAAACTTAATTCTCTTAGCAAGAGGTAACCAGTCTTCATTTATGAGTAGTGATGTAACATGGTTGTAGTATTTAGCATAGGAAACCAACTATATTGTAGCATTTTGGATAAGCTGCAAACATTTCAGACTAGACTGAGAGATCCCATTATACAATGAATTGTAATAATCCAGCCTACCTATAACAGCAGCAGGGACCAAAATCAGCTTTTCTATCAAGAAATGGTCTAATAGATCTGATTAAATACGAGTGAGTTAAGACAATGAGTAAAATGCAGTGAGCAAAAACAGAAGACACTTGTTGGGTGAAAGTCAAATGAGAGTCAATAAAACAGCCTAATATATGAAGAACAAGCTGACGTGTTAGTGAGTGACCAACAATAACAGGAGACATAGATGGGACTGCATGTAAACTCTAATCCTACCCCTGGAAAAGCTGCCACTCAAGTTGAATATATTTATGTGCAGAATCTCCACAAACACACATTAGGGGTGATGGACTGCATTCCAGAGTCTAGGCAAACCTCTCTTGCCCAATTGAATACTTTGCCATTTATGTATAAGGAAGGTTTGCAACACAGACCTAAGTAGTTTTATGGATTCTGTTGGTTGTTAGATTTACCCCTGGCACAGGCAATTATTCACCAAAACATGACTATGTCAGGTTGTTTAAGAAAACGTATCTACTTAGGCTCTTTGGAGTTCAATCCATCACCCCTGCTACATTTACAAGTATACTGGCGCACAAGTTGGCGTGTACATAGTCTGGGCAATTTTATCAAAGGCTACTTCTGCATGAAAAGCACAGAAAATGTCTTTTGGAATTACCCCTTAAAATATAAAGTTATCGGATAGCACTGAATATCGCTATCTGCATAACCTCTGGTCCCATTTCTGAATAATGAGATGCCTGACCAACAGCTATATGTTGGCTGATTGCAAATTTTGCAAAAAAGGGATTTATGCTGCTAGTTCCAAAATTAAGCACATAAATTTTTAAAAAAATATCAATATGAGCCAAAGCAAGCAAGACATTTTCTGTGGCAGAACCCTCTTTAACTGATTTATTTTATGCCATTGAGGGGGTGTGTATGTGTGTGTGTGTGTTTGTGCTTTGTTATAAAGTACATGGGCTCTGCCAAAATCATTTCTCTTTGAAACTTAGCCAGCTTAAGTATGTACATACCAAACGCATACATACTTTTGCGCTTGCTATCTACGCAGGTGGCCAATGAGGAAAATAGCATACGTTATGGAATGACCGCACACTAGTTCCCTTTCTGCCAGCTAAAATACATGTGCTATGAAAGCTTGTGCAGATTTTTAGCTGGGCAAAGGAAGGCCATTTCCAACTATCAATTTACCTGGGTAAAATGCTTTGAAAGTTGCCTCCTATGAAATATGAGAGAGTGCGTCATCCTCTTACCTTTATAAAAGGACTTCCCGGATAAGATATCTCCTCTGTTGGCGAATCCTGGGCCACGGGGACAGATGGCTTTGTACTCATCACTGCCTAGCTTTGGACACTCCTCACAGTCTATGCCCCAGGCAGATCCCACGGTGCAACAGCACACGTCAGTGCGATGCTTCCCAGGGAGAGGCGCCGTGCATTCATCCTCACTCCAGTGCAGGTAACACTGCTCTACACGCATATCTGTTAACAAGAAGGGAACAAACAGTATGTCACAGACACAGGATGGGGATATTGTGTCATGCAACAGGACATGCATATGGACACATACAGAGAAATGGGGGTGGAGGAGCAGTGTACTGTGCTGTGTGATAGAAAATAGAACATCACAGACACACAAGGAAGGCACCATGGTGTGCAATGCAATAGGGCAAAGAAGGTCAGAGCCATGGGGGGAGGGAGGGATGATGGAATACTTGCCTTATGACAGAACACACAGGGCTAAATGTTAGGCTAGACTTGGAAGCATAAATAAAAATTCAGGTACATAGGTTTGTGCAGATAAAAAATTGGACAGATTTACACTCAGTATCCTGCAACTGCAGGCCATGTTCAGCCTCCTCTCTACCTGGTATGTCCCCCAGTCCTTACCAACACAGGTCCTGCCACTTCCATCCAAGGTCAGCCCTTCTGGACACTCGCACTTATAGGAGCCAGCGGTGTTTACACAGCGGCCATTGGGACACATCCCAGGGAAGACGGAGCATTCATTCACATCTATGTCAAACCAAACAGAGAGCAGTCAGACAAGACCTCACGGCATCCCACCTCATGGAAGTGCTTCCATAAACCATGATAGGGCAAGGTTGGAATTGCTTAGGAAGTGGTATCACACAGACTGCCTCCTTGCTGGGGAATGGGGAATGCAATGTTACACCTTTCTCGGTCTGTTCATGCTATCTGGGTGCAGTGAGACTCACCTTCACAGTTCACGCCCTTCATCCGGGCATAACCTCTTGAACAGGCAGCATCTAGAGGAGAGGAAGCGAGAGGAGGGAGAATAAATAACAAATGACCATATGATGCCCGATGGTTGAAGGGTGAAACCATGTCATGAAACAAAGCAGGGTGATGGGGAAACCCCTTCACCACACTGAGTGAAGAAAGACAGAAATGGCATTACCGATCTCGCAGCGTTCGCATGGGCTGCCCCAGGCAGCTCCTAATGTGGCACAGCATTCTGACTTCAGTGTAGCTCCATTTATGTTCACCTCGCAACGCCCATCCTGGATGTTTAGCCAGCATGTTCCCTTCATGCTGTCTGCAAAGGTACAAGAAGGGGCAGAGGTTAGACATGTCTACAGCTGGGTTTGGGAACATCAGCTGTGCACAGACAGAGCTGCACACTCTGGAGCTGTGATCAAACCACCGCACAGATGGGAGCCAGGGGTGAATGTACAAAACCCGAATATGATCATCCTAAATACCGTCAGGTCAATATTTAACTGCAACTGGGTCAGCGTTTGTTTTTTGTTTTGGTTTGTTTTTTAACATACAAAGATACAATTATCAAAGAAAATACAAGAAATAAAAAAGAAATATAATACACCAAGCAAAAGCAAACATGTTTTTAGTCCACGTTATGAAGAGAGGCTCTCACTCCACCTAAGTGGGAGTATGATGTATTGCTTAGATAGAACCACCCTAAAACTGGAAACTAAGAAAAAAAATGGGAAATAAAGAAGGAAACTAAGCAGAAAGACCTAGACCAAAAACAGGCAAATATCAATTTTCCACTTGAGAGGGGTCAGTAAAAACATATCTAACCCCTTGGTAAACCAATAAACATGTACAGGGAAAGCACAAGAAGAAAGAGGTCCCCAAAGCCACAATCTGAGGTTTTAGCTGAAGGAATTCTGCTGCTTTGTCTAGATCATAACCCTGCTCTCTACTTTCTACTTATTTATGCCCCCCCTTCCCTCCCATCTCACCTCTGGGATTCCCTTCTCCTAACTCTCTCTGAGGCCTCTCTCCTATATCCTCATCTTCTTATCCTTGGGGATTTCAATCCCTATTTAGACTCCTCCTCCCGCCCCCGTGATGCTTCATTCCTGTCTCTCGTCACTGACCTCTCACTCCATCAACAAGTCCACTGTCCCACCCATTCCACTGGCCACATCCTCAATCTTATCATTTCCCCCCTCAGTCCCCTACCCTTTTTCCTACTGATATTTCAACTCTCCCCATTTCTTGGTCTGATCACTTCTGCCTCTTGTTCTCCCTTCCCCACCTTACCCCTTCCTTTCCCCCTCAGTTCCCTCTGGCCGACTCACCCTCCCCTCGCCTCGTTCATCACATCTCGGCCACTACCCTCCAACAGTTCCCCCCTCTGACCAACTGTTCCCTCCTGACTTTTCATCCCTCCCTCCTGACCTCCAGGTCACATCCTGGAATTCTATCCTAACTGCCGTCCTTAATACCCTGGTCCCTCTTCGTCCCCCATTTTGCCCTCATCACCCCTGGTATCACTCTGGCCTTTACCTTCATTGCTCCTACCTCCGTTGTTCCGCACGTCACTGGCGTAAATGCCTTTCCACTGAATCTTTTGCCCATTTTCGCCATTGTCACTCCCACTATCGTTCTCTTATTCATTCCGCTAGGCTTTCCCACTACTCCCAACTTATCTCCTCATCCTCTAACTCCTCCCTGCAATTGTATTCTGTCCTTTGCTCCTTGTTCTCACTCCACTCCTCCTCCTCTTCTACCCCCTTCCATTTCTCCTGACCCCACCCTTCTAGCCACTTACTTTACCGATAAAGTCCTTTGTTCCTTCCCTGACTGCCTACCCCCTTTCCTCTCTCCCCCGCTTCCTCCTCCCCCAGCATCCCCTCTCTCCCCTTCTGCCCCTGCCCTCTCCCACTCCTGGTCATCCTTCCGTCTTCTCCCCTGCTGAATTCTCTAAAGCTCTCTCCTCTTCCCGTAAGACTACCTGCCTCTCCAACCCTATTTCCTCAGCTTGGCTCATGACCCCCTCTTTGGCTCTGCTCCCTCTTATCCTCAGCATCTTCATTTCTAGTCTTTCCTCTGGCTCATTCCCACATTCCTGGAAGCAGGCTGTGATTCGGCCTATCCTTAAGAAACTCTCACTAGACCCTGCCATCCCTGCTCACTGGTGCCCCCATCTCTACTCAGTCCTTTCTTTCTAAAATTCTTGAGAAACTCATCTTTTCCCAGCTCTCCTCTCACCTTGAGGCTACCTTCACCCTTCACCCCCGTCAATCTGGTATTCATCACAGTCATAGCACCGAGACTATTATCCTAGCCCTACTCAATGAACTTCACTCCTCTCACAATCATAGTAATTTGTTGGCTGTCTCTTTAGATCTCTCCTCCGCTTTCAACCTAGTCGACCATTGCACTCTTCTCTCCTTTCTCCACAGTTTCGGCATTTCTGGCTCTGTCCTTCATTGGTTTCACTCTTTCCTCTCCTCCTGGACCTCCTCTGTCCTCACTAGTTCTTCCTCCTCCTCTGCCACTCTGTTGTCCTGTGGTGTCCCTCAGGGTTCTGTTCTTGTTCCTCTTCTTTTCAATGTTTTTCTGGCCCCTCTCTCCCTCATTATCCAACAACATGGGATCTCTGCCTATTACTTCACTGATGACATTCTTCTCGTGCATCACACTAGCCCCTCTGCCCCTGACTTGGCCCCACTAAATATCTGTCTCTCTTCTATTTCTGCCTGGATGGTGACTAACTTTCTTCACATCAACCCCGCTAATACTGCTGCTATTTTGTTTTCCTTCTCTAGTTCTCCCCCTCTCTGGCTCCCTCCCTCATGCAGACCCCCATTCCCCTGGTCTTCTCCCTCCGTTATTTAGGTGTCACTCTGGAATCTTCTCTCTCTTTTCATGATCACTTATCCTCAATCAACCAACATTCATTCTACTCTCTTTACCAGATCCACTCTGTTCGTCCCTTTCTCTCACTCCTCTTCTAGACTATACTTCTTCTCTCTGTCATGACCCATATCGATTACTGTAATGTTGCCCTGGCTGGTCTCCCTCTGTACCAAATCCATCAGAACACTGCTGCTCGTATACTCACTCATGCCTCCTGCTCAGATCATATTACCCCCCTGTTCATTCATTTGCACTGGTTACTCATAAAATTCCATATACAATACAAGATCCTCACCCTGGTACATCGCACCATCCACACCCATACTCTGCAGTATCTATCTGACCTAATCCATCTTCACACTTCTCATTGTTTCCTCCGTCAGATTCATTCCAACCACTTTTCTCTTCCATCTCCTTCACATGCACATCTAGAATCCACCTAAGCCTCTGACTTCTTTTTCCTGGGTCCCCTCCTGTGGAATTCCCTCTCACCTGACCTTCAACTTGAGCTTTCCTTTTCTTGCTTTAAGGCAATGCTGAAAACTCATCTTTTCTCCCTCGCCTTTGACCTCTCACTCTCTCCTTCCTAGTTCCTGCCCTCAATTTCCCTGTCCCCCCCCCTACCAATCAAAACTCTCCAATACTTTCTTTTGAGCTCTTTTCTTTCCTTTTCTAGCCTAATAATTGTGTCCCTTTTCCTTTCTTATTCCTTGTAGCAGTTTTGTATTGTAAACCGCCCAGATGCCTCGGCGTTGGGCGGTATATCAAATACCACAATAAAGATAAATATAAAGATAAAAAACCTCTTTCTTCTTAGCTGTGTGACTCGCGCCACATCAGGCAATATCATAATTATTTGCCTTCAGAATATAAAATCCTTCTTGGAAAAATAAGCTTTCATGATTCTAATTTGTCTGCCTCCAAAGACAGAGTAAGAATTAACGTAGCCCTCGAGGAAATACCATCCGTAGATGTTTCCAAGAACTCTGTTAAATCCAACTGAGGAGAGATTGCTGCCACTGAAACGTCTACTGCCTCGTCCTAGAGCAAAGATCTAACAGGCAGATAGTAAATATTGGATACCAAGACAGGGAACAACAACACGTCTTTTAAATATTTTATAAATAATATAAAAGGGGACAATAAACAAATCTTAGGAAAATTTAAGAAACGTAAATTTCTTGCACGCATAGAATTCTAGTTGCATATGTGTTAATAAACTGTCCTTAATATCTGATGCTTCTGTGGCAAACAAAGAATTAACCTGACTGGAAATTTTATCCATCTTCTGGAGGACAGAACCAATCCTAACCTCATGATCTCGGAACTTCTTGACAACGTCAACAGAAAACGTCACTGTTTGATCAAAAAAGCCTTCCAGTAACGCATTGGTCTGGGTTACTACCTTCAAAACATCCATGAAAGTAATAGTCAGTGCATTTTATTTAAACGCCGGATGTCAAGGTTGAATAAAAAGCAGATATTCAGCACCGGTGTCTGGAGAGTGGCCATCACTGAATAACCAGATAGTGCGGTCAGCTGCAACCACCCTCCATGTAGTGGTGATTTTCAGTGCCACTATACAGTTAGCTATCTATATAGCAGTGCTGAAAATCGGCCTTGCCCCAGCACTATCTGGATCTGCTACTGAGCTGAGTGCCTTTGAATCCTGACCTCTGTATCACCTTGGTCACTAT
The DNA here is from genome assembly GCA_033557465.1 of Ichthyophis bannanicus. NCBI lineage: Eukaryota > Metazoa > Chordata > Amphibia > Gymnophiona > Ichthyophiidae > Ichthyophis > Ichthyophis bannanicus. The sequence goes on along the minus strand of CM066039.1, from coordinate 220,159,719 downwards.
ATAGACCTGCAGCCCCCCTCACCTCCACTCTCTGCATCTCTCATTGTCCCTCATTCCCTGTGTCTCTGACTTTGTGGCTTTTTATCTCTTCTCTCTGTATTCCATCAAACATGCTCAGCATCACCTGGGCTCAGAATCCATATAGTTAATTAATTTATTGATTAAACCATTTTTATAGACCGCTTTATCTTGGGGTCAAAGAGGTTTACAAGTAACATTAAACTTTCAATTATTTACATAGAATGCATTATACACTGAACTGTTATCTGTTTACGTAAAGACACATTCCCATCAGGCCATCCAGTCCCCTGTGCGGCCGATCAGAAGTGGGATGCCCAGAGGTAGATCCTATTCTGATCCTGTGGGGGCTAGATGTGCCCACAGGATCAGAATCGGGTCTATGGCCTGGACATGCAGGACGGGCCCCAATTCTGATCGGCCTGCATGCAGCCCCTCACACCCCTGTTCAGGCATCCCTCTACAAACGCACTGTTTGTATGGGGAGGTTTTAGCCGGGGCCAGCAGGGGGGCAAATAGCGGGGATGGACATCCAAACGGGATGTCCATTCCCACTATTCACAGGACAGAATGACCCCTGTAGAGCACATAAAACAATGATTAACATAACTAGCGTAAGGATAGGATTTTTTCATATAACTGAAAACAACTGGTGCAAAACTTGTCGGATGGGTTAAGTTTCATTCCAAAGTGTTTTAGGAATAAATAAGTCTTGAGATTTTTTGGGTAAAATTCTGCTATCTCTGAAATTGCTTGTATTTCTTTGGGGCACGCATTCCACGTGCCTGGTGCACAGAGTGAGAAATCATGGGTACAGGCAGCCTGGCTACTTTTTGATCTTAAAGATGGGATGGTAAAAATGTTTTGTGCACAAAGTCTCATGGGCCTGTGCAGGTAATCTGAGGATAGATTGTGTGATATTTTGAAAATGGTTAGCAGGACTTCGTATTTTATTATGGGACTCGTTATGGGAAGGCAGTGTAGTTGTTTAATATAGGTATTATGGGGGTTATGTTGAAAGTCCTATTTGTGCTTTGGATGCCTGAAAATGGGCATAGAGACATCCAAAACACAGAGACATCTCCAGAGGCATTTTAGATTCTGGCTCTGTGGATGTCCCCAACATGATGATGTCAAAGTCTGAACGGGAGTGTGGTGGAGGCGTGGTCAGGGCATTCCTAAGAATCCAGACATTCCCGCCTGATCTCCGAAACATCCTGGACGTCCAGAGTCATGTCTAAGTTTAGACCTGCTCCAAGCATGGGCAGTGCTTCTTTTGTCTGAAAGACATGCAGAGGGTGTAGAGAAGAGTACTGTATACTCCACAGTACCCAGCACAATTTCAATGATAGCAGCAGTGGGATTTCAACACTGGCTTCCCTATTCCTATCCCACTACTCTAACCATTAGGCTATTTCTAGATGTCCAGATTCTGAAATACTATTCTGGCGATGTCCATGTAGATACCCCTGCAGAAGTCCATATTGGGCACGTCCGTGTTTATAAAATCGTGTTTGCCCCGGACGTGCCTGATTTCTTTCAGATGTTTTGGCTTAGATGTTCCAGATTGCACTTGAATTCCTTTCGAAAATTTCTCTCCCCATGCTCTGATTTAGATGTGCTGTATAGAATAAGGACTGCAGTGTTCTGTGCCACTTGTAGAGAGTGAAGGGCATATTTTGGTACTCCCTAGAGAATGATATTGCAATAATAAAGGTGTGGGACTACCAGGGCCTGGAATACTGCTTGGAAGCCGTGCAAGTCGAGTAGCGGGCGTAGGTGTTGCAGTACTCTCAATTTGTGGTATACAAGCCTCATAGTATTGCTAATGTGCTTGTGTAGGATTAAACACTTATCAAGGGTTTTTCCTAGGTATCAAACCTTATTGATTTCATCTCTAGTTGTGCATCCTTAACTTTTAGGGCTGTTGGTGAGTTGAAAGTTGTATCTCTGGTTATGTAGAGAACTTCTGTCTTTTTGTAGTTTATGGCTAGCTAGAGAGTCAGTGTACAACTGTATCAAAGCATCATATTAATATAGTGTGGATGGGTCTTGCGGTAGACAAAAGTATATAAAGCATGATGTCATCTGTATATATATGGTAGAAAACATTGTGAGCTTCTATAATTGAGCATATTGATTGTAAGTAAATATTGAAGAAGAAAGAGAATGATGCGGATTCTTGTGGAACTCCTTGTTGAGTGTATGGAGAGAATTTATGGGTCCCTATCTTCAGTTGTTGTTGACGCCCTGTTAGGTACGAACGTAACCACTTCATTGCTGTACTGTGTATTCCAAAGGCCTGGCAATCTACTTCCATTCACACTGCCAAGAAAACCCAGGAGCTTCTGGGTCACCAGGAGTCAGCATTGACTCGAAGGCACACATTGCATTGCATAGGTGTGATATTGGTACTGTATGTTATGACAGACAGAGTCAAATGCTGCTGCTGCTGCTATGTCTAGGAATATAAGAATGAATCCCTCTTAAGGCTTCTTGATGTCTTTCATTAGTCTATGAGAGCTTTCAAGAGGGTTTTGACTCCATGCTGGGGTCTGAAGCCATGTTTCTGTAAGTCTAGTGGTATATGTGAGTTGATATAATCTTGGAGTTGGTGCTAAAATACTTTTTCAATTATTATTGCCAGGAAAGGAGTCTGTAGGAACTTGGGTTCTTTGTATCTAATGAGGTGCTCTTTAGTATTGGACACATTGATTCATTCTTGAGATCGATGGGCATGTAACCCTGCATAAGGAAAAACTGAGTAATCCTGGATATGTTAGGACTTAGTTCAGCTCAAGCTATTTTGATCCAGTTGACTGAGTATGGATCAAGTGGGGAAGTAGTGTAATTGAGATTGATGATGATATTCTTCAAGTGTTCTGGAGAGACTGAGTTGAAGAACTGACAAGAGCTGTTCGTGAGATTATTGTTTGATGGCCTACAGGTGAATTACTGCTGGTGGCCTTCAGGTAGAAGTGGTGGAGGTAGTACTTCAGCAGATTCTGCTCAGACTTGAGATGGATATGGGAGAGGGTTATGAGACAGTGGAACAGGCTGGTGGTTGGTATTGAGTTGCATCTGGGAATTTATCTGCTCATCTACTTCAAGTAGAACAATTTCAATGGGGTGGACTGCATGGGTCAATTTGGTCCCTTTCTGCTGTCTTTTACTATGCTACTATGTTAAAATGGAGGAGATACTTGAGTAAGCTCTGGAAGGGACTATGAAGCAGAATGAGTAGGGGAGGGGATCTTACCCACACAGATGGTCCCAGTGGAGTCCAGCTTACTGCCCAGAGAGCATTCACACACGAAGGAGCCAGCATTGTTCCTGCAAACACCGTTCACACATGGATTGGACAAACACTCATTCACATCTGTAAGAAGACAGCAATTATTAGGTGCAGGCCATGCCCAGAGTCAAAGGAGCTGGAGGAAGACTACTATGGATTCAAAAAGAGCAAAACAAAAAAAATGTCTAAATGAACCAAGGAGTACCTGGCTTATGCATGTCTGAAATACTGCAGATTTTACTCAAGGTAAAACCTTGTGCATATTGTTAAGTTTAACCCTTAATTCTGACCCCTAGTTTCTAGTGATGTCTTCACATGGAGGACTTTTTGTGCCCAGTTTTCAAAGGAACTGATACCCAAATGCCGCAGTGTCCAGCCATGGTGTTTAAACAACAGCAGCTGCCACTGAATACCCAGGTTGAGTGGCACTGTCAAGATAAGTGGCAGCTGTTCATGTGGCCTAAGTTGTCTAGATAAAGCACTGGCTGAAAATTGCAATCTCTGGATACAACAATTTGGAATTTCAGCTTTCTATTATGCGGACGACATTCTTCTTCTTCTATACCACACCTCCCCAGCTTGCCCCGACCTTGCCCCTCTCAACTCTTGCCTGGCTGCTGTTTCTGATTGGATGACTCATAACTGTCTGCACCTCAACCTCTCAAAAATTACAGCCATTTGGTTCCCGCACGGTCACCAGCCCCTCTCTATTGCCCCCTCTTTCCCTGCCATTCCTATCTCTATGGTTTCCACCTTTCGGTATCTTGGGGTGCTTTTCGACTCGGATCTCTCTTTCTCCGATCATGTTTCTCATATCTCTAAAACCTCCTTTTACTATCTCAGACAAATTCGTGCCATTCGCCCCTTCCTCTCTCCACCCGCTCTTGCTACCTTGCTGCTGGCTCTTGTTATCTCCCGTATTGACTTCGCTAATTCCGTTCTCTCTGGCATCTCTAAACTCCAACTTTCACGACTTCAACGAATCCAGAACACCGCTGCCCGTCTCGTGTCTTATTCCTCCCCTAGAGACCACGTCACGCCCCTTCTCTTCTGTCTTCATTGGCTTCCCATTTCCTTTCGTATCCAGTTCAAACTTCTCACACACGTTCACAAAGTTCTTCATACCACCACTCCACAATACTTGGCCGATCTCATCCACTTTCACACCCCCAGGCACACCCCCCGCTCCTTCCATCTCAACCGCCTCACACTACCTCCCCCCTCACTTGCTCACCTCCAATCCACCCGCTCCTCAGCTTTCTTCTTCATAGGTCTGGCTCTTTGGAACTCCCTTCCCTCTGCTCTCTGTCTGGAGCCCCATCACCCTACCTTTAAAGAGGCCCTGAAAACCCACCTCTTTTCCCTTGCCTTCAATCCCCCTCCCTCCTAGCCTTTATCCTTTCCCTACGCTGACTTTCCTCTCTCGTCTCTGTCTCTCTATCCTTATTAAGTTGTAATTTCCTTTTCTCTTTCCAGCCTTGTGCCTTGCTGTTATGAAGATTTATTTATTTTTTGTAAACCGCTCTGTTTATCACTGAAGGGTGGTCAATCAAGTCAATAAACATAAACATAAACATAAACATAGGTGTCTGCACTTCTCTGGATAGCAATGGTGCCACCCTCACTCCTCCCACAGGCCACCCCTGCACTAATTGGACAGTGCCAGGATGATCTGTGGAGATATTCAGCACCACTATCTGGATACTGCCTCTGAATATCGCACTCAGCGCCCTTATCCGCATAGCCTCCTGTTGGCCGTCTGCATAAGGGTTTTGAATATCGGTCCCTTTCTATTTCTCTTTATCAGGAGCATTTTCCGGACTATTACAGAGTAGGAGCCAAGTCCTTCTCTTCAGACATTACACTCCGTCATTTCAGACAGGGAAACTCTTGCTCCCACACTTTTTGGTGTCACACACATGCTTACCACTCACTTGAGGGTGATTTGTGCTTGGTATTGTGAAGAGAAATCTCTTCCCTGCTACAGACATTCCCGCTCTCCTGCTGAAGCCCAGAAGCAGCCGCAGACATGTCTACACTGCTACAGGAATCTCATCTGCATTAAACATCTCCTCGCTCTCAGGGTCTGGGGCACATCATACAGAGACACAGCAGCAGGGGGTGCTCACCTTCACGTTGCCCTCGGTCTGTGTCTGACTCTCTATCAGTGGCTGCGTTGGTGGAGAGCCAGCAGAAGAAGTGCTCACCTTCACAGGTCTCCCTGTGTCTCTGTCAGTGGCAGAGAGGTGACAGCAGGGGGTTCTCACCTTCACAGGTCTCTGTGTCGCTCTTGAAGACAAATCCCTTGGGGCAAGTGCAGGCGTAACTGCCAGGTGTGTTCCGACACAGCCCATTATCGCAGAGCAGGCGATTCACTGAACACTCATCCACATCTAGAATCAAGGAGAGACAGTATTAATAGGTTTGGCAGCAAATATGTATTTATATATTGAATCCATTCAGGGCCGTACCGAGGGAATATTGTGCCCTGTGCAACTTGCACATCAGGCGCGACCCCCCCATCCCCCACAGCGGGAGAGAAGAGGCACACCCGATGTGCAAATCACCGGCATGCTGGCGGAAGGCTTAAGGGGCTCATTTTAGCTTTCTTCCGTTGCCTGCCACCGCTGAGAGAAGAAAAAGTGACGGTGGCAGGCAACAGAAGAAAGCTAAAATGCGTCCCTTAAGCCTTTGCGCCCTGTACGGCCGCACCGCTCGCACAGGGCTAGGTACGGGCCTGAATCCATTTATATACTGCTTTTCTGGTCCAAGAATCATTTAAAGCATTGAACAAAAAATGCAACGTATACTAAAATAAAAACATAGTGGGGATATTCTACGACGGCAGCGAGCTGTTCTAACACGACCAGCCGTCGCCACTGAAACTTAAACCCAGATATTCAATGAAGATCCAAGTAGGCCTAATTGCCAGGAAGCTAACTGGGCAACGGCCATACTTGGCTGCTGCCCGGTTAGCTTCTGCGGCAAAAGTTAGGCCGGCCTTTGCTGTGCCTTACTTTCACTGCCTTGCCATAACTGGGCAGGGACTCAATATGGCCACTGTCCAATTTTTGCTGAGCAGCAGCCCCAGAACACCCTGATGCTAACTGGTTAGCAATGGGTGTGCAGCGCAGGCGGTACCTGGAAATATTCAGCAGCAGCAGCTAATACTGCTGAATATCCCGGTCAGCGTGATTAATGCGGTCAGCCTGCTAACCACATTAATCCCTTTGAATATCCCTCCATAATATTTAGACACGATACATACCAACAAAGACAACAAAAACCACAAAGCATAAGTTATTACATTTATAAGACAGTACTAACATGTGTGGAAGCCAGAGAACAGGGCATTCACAGATCTATGCACAAGGAGAGAGAACATTAAATCAGAGCGACGAGAGAGAGTGTCAATATAGCTAGCGTCAAGGAGAGAGAGAGAACATTATTAAGGCTGAGAAGAGAGGTCTGTGATCATAGGAGAGAGTGTTAGTAAATGGTCAGGACACGAGAAAATTAACAGAATCTCCTAGGTGGAACATGGGCTTGAAGAAGCAATGGGAGAGCAACCCCTGTTTGAACACAGGGCTGAGGAGCTGGGGAGCTGATGAAAGAAATCTAGAGCTGGACACCTTGCATAGAAGACGGTGCAGTTCTTCATTGCTTAAACTTACCAACACAGTTCTTGCCGGTAGGGTCTGATTCATAGCCCAAGTTACAGATGCAGCGGTAGCTGCCACGCAGGTTTTCACACATGCCGTTGGGGCATATCTCTGAATTCAGTGCACATTCGTTAATATCTAGGGGGAAAGATGGTCATAACTGAGACTGCAGTAAAGGTCTGATCACTTCCCTAGAGCTGGGACAGTCTGAACAGATGAAGGAAGGTGAAAGAGCAACAGAGGCTGAGCAAGAACAGGGTGGGAAGCCCTGGGAGATGGACAGCATCTGGGGGAGACGGGTGGGGAACACAGAAGACGAAGCCTGATAAGTGGGAAAGTAGCAGAGGTATATTGGGTGGGGCACAGCAGCAGCAATAGGAGGTCAGGAAGGAGAAGAGCTGTAGGAGGGATCCAGGGAGTAGAACATTCAAGAGAGAAGGGAGCAGAAGGTGACCACAAAGGGGAAGAAAAACAGAATCGGGCAACACAAATTAAGCAGACAGTAGTTTTAGATCTGAATTTGGTACAGTGAAAACTAAAGAGCCTCTTTTCTGCTGCTATCCAGCCACAGCATAATGGCAGGACTACATCAAAGCCAAGCCCCCACAATCCACTACTGTTATACTGTATTTCCAGTTTCTTGGGCACTAGCTGGCCCGGTCATCATAAACTGCACCTACACCACCACACTCTGTTCATAACACTGAAAGATGCTCATTACTCACTTTGCTTGATTTGCCACTGCAGTATACAAAATGCCAAAGAAACTCATTTTGGAGTTTAAAATGCATTCAAAAGAACTGAATGTATACATATGGAGAGCAGCAATTTTCAGTCCCATACGCGATCTCTCTTCTTGGGAAATTGACATTTATATGTTAGCCCTGCTGAATTCAGAGGGGACTAGTGAGCCCTGTGGGGCCCCAGAGCTGTGAGAGAACTGGGCCTAGCAAGAAGGTTCTCACCTCTGCCATCTGCGGTGATCCCAATACCACTGCTGCAAAGAGCCTGGAATTCAGCTGGAAGACAAAGCAAAAACCACAGTGAGCTCCTAAATCAGAGGGAGCAGTGATGACACTGCAGCCTTGGGCCCCACAAGGTGATCTCATAAAGCAATCATAGGATTTAATGTACTGTTTCATCCACCGAGTTTTGATCATCCTGCCAGCGTAATACCTCTCACCTGAAGTTTTGGCTGGACATGGCTGGCAGGGCTCTCCAAAGCCATGATCGGGGTTGGCACAACAACACTCTGACTTTGTAACGGCACCTGGGAAGGGCCGGGAACATGTCCCCTTTTTAATGGTGCCATAGCAGGTACTGCGCATGTGTGTATCAACGCAGACACGCCCATCAATGCCAATTGTGAGGCCACCTAGGCACTCGCAGCGGAAGGAGCCTTCTGTGTTAACGCAGCGCCCGTTCATGCACATCCCTGGAGTCTGGCATTCATCAATGTCTGTAAGAAAGAAAATGGCAGGCAATAATGCAACATGAGGAAAGCAATTAGCATGAATGCTTTACGTTTTCACAAATAATGCTGCTATCTGCAAGAGAGTGGACATCCTTGACAGACCAAACAAAAGGAGGCGTGAGCTTAGAGAACTGAGGAGTGGCCAAGTGCTGATAGCAATGAGTTCATGCAAAACAACAGAGGCTTCAATTTGGGCTATAGAAATCCAAGGAAATAATAAATGGGGTGCTGGGAGGATGGGTGTGTGTGTGTGGAATAGAATTAGGTCTTGATGTGCACCAAAGAGGAGATTTCTGTTAGGTGAGCGGAGAAGTTACTTAATGGTTGAGAACTAGGGAAGCTTGGTTCAAATCCCACTGTCACTCCCTGTGATCTTGGGCATGTCACTTAACTCTTCACTGCCTCAGGCACAAACTTACAGGCCAATGCAGAAAACCTGTGCTAGAGCCCAGTGCTTAAGGTTCTAGCATAGGCTTTCATAGTGTGACTTCAATGCTGACTCTTTGCACAATATGCAAATTACCCAGTGCACAGAAAGTCAGCATTAAACTGAGAAAGCAAGCCAACACACACACAGAAGTCAGCGCAAGTTTGGCATGCTGTCCTGGAGAAACGGTCATTTGAGGTGAAGTTTGGGAGGAGTGGCCTAGTGGTTAGGACAAGGTACTTCATTTCTTTTCTTTTTTTTTAATATTTATATTTATTAGAAATTTTATAACATTCTGACAATACAGTATCAGAAAAGAAAAACAATATTAATATCTCAAGAAATACCGAAACATTACATAATCTTAAATCAAGTACAGCAGCCCACATCACGGGGAGAAAGAAGAAAAGAAACAAGTGTCTCAAGAAAACAAAGTCAGGTACAACAAACAAGAGTCCCTGACTAACATCTTATTCTAACTAGCCTATACGCACCCTCCGAATAAAAAGCTACTCATCAGGCAAAAAAGAAGAGGAGGAAGAAACCCTCTGTGCCTGTTTCTCCTTTTCTAGACGCCATCTGTCTAAATCAGTAGGAGTAATAAAAATAAATTTATTCTGGTCCAGCGTGATAATGCATTTGCAAGGGTAGCGGAGGAAAAAGGTGGCCCCAATTGTGATTACCCGAACTTTATAAGCAAGAAAAGATTTCCTACGAAGTTGCGTTGACCGTGACACATCAGGGAAGATGGAAACCTTCTCACCACAAAACAAGAAATCCTTTTTCCGAAAATAAGCCTTAAGGATTGAAATTTTATCTTCCTCAGAGGACAAAGTGATTAACAAAGTGGCCTTTGTAGAGATATTATCCTGAGTGTCCTCTAAAAAAGCAGTTAGGTCAAACGCAACAGGCTCTTCCAAAACAGCTGGGTCATCACTGTTGGTACGTAAAACCACCTTGGATGGCAAATAATAACACTTAAACACTAATATAGTATCTGCATTAGGTACTTTTGTAATACATCCTTCATATATTTTCTAAAAAGAATAGACGGAGAAAGCAAAGAAATACAGGGAAAATTTAACAACCGCAAATTTTTAGACCTATGCACATTTTCCAAGTTTTCCAATTTTTGAGAAAAAACTAAGCTATCCCTAACACTATCAGACTGCCATAACGAAAATGCTTTAACTTGGGTGTCTAGCTGCATATACTTGGAAGACAAGTTCTTTACTTGCAAGTCCACTGATTGGAACTTGCAGTTAACATCTTTTGTGAATTGGCAAAGTAAAGGAACAGTCTCTAATAGGACACACTCAGTTCTTTTAACCACTTGCCAAATATCCACCAAAGAGATGGAAGCCCCAGAGGGACTTCCAATCGGCGTAGCCGGCTCTTTCCAATCAACAGCTTTAGGTAATACTCCGATTTTCAAAGGCTCCGAGGAAAGAGAAGACACTTCAGAAAGTTCCAAAAAACCCGGAGGTAAAGGTGGCGTACGTTCCACCGAACTAAGGCTAGCACCTTCTATAGAGGGAACAGAAGAAACAGTACCTGGTTGTGCAGGGGCCGGTGTCAACACCAAATGTCGATCCATAGGGCCCGAAGTTTTCTCCGTGGAAACAATCTTTTTCTTTCGCTTTCCCCCTGGCATAGTACACCAACACCACCAGCGCGCGCCAAAGTTGCTCCCAAGGGGCGTGGCCTGCCCCTTTCGATACGTCCCTTAGGATATGCCCACTGCAGACGCCGACGGCAGACGCCGAAATAACACAAAACACTTTTATCCAGGGGGAAAGGGGAGGAGAAAGCCAAGGGGGGCTTTCGGTGACGTCGATGGAGCTGCCCCGAAGAAGCCGGCAAGCTGCACAAACCAGGTGGAATCACCCCCTCCACAGAAGAACAACAGCGGTAATCTCTCCCGATATCCAGGGGCCGCTGGGATCTTTAAATAGGGGCCTTCGGTGACGTCGATGGAGCTGCCCCAAAGAAGCCGGCAAGCTGCACAAACCAGGTGGAATCACCCCCTCCACAGAAGAACAGCAGCGGTAATCTCTCCCCAGGACAAGGTACTTCAGGCCGGAGGGCCGGGGGTTCAAGTCCCACCTGGGGACAGCAATCTCAGGCCGGAGGGACTGGGATTTCTAGTCCTATAGGGACTCCTTGTGGTCTTGGGCAAGGCACTTAACCCTCCATTGCCCATGTTCCCTGTACGTATTAGCGTATGTGTGTCATATCCCCTCATGTTAAATGTATCTCCCAATTGACCGCTTTGACCTGGTGAAAAGTGGGATATAAATACAGCTAAATAAATAAGTTTGACACTTCACCTCAGATGACCTAGGTATTGGAGAAAGTCCCTGATGCCATTGGTACACTCTTGGGGGACCCGTGCTCCCCCCTGAACATTGACCCCCCCCAACAGATACAAAGTCCCCAGTTGGACAGCACCTCTGATCCCCTCTCCCACCCAATAAAAGAAATCCCTGCTGGCCCATGGCCCGGTGGCCCCAATCCTCCTCACCCAAACAAAAAGATCCCTCGTGGCTAAGCAGCCCCAAACTCTCCCAAACAAAAAGAAAATCCCTGTTGGCCCACTGGTCCCCAAAACCCCTCAATCCCCCTCCCAGTACCTTTAATCTGAGGTAGGAGTATTGCCCTATAAAAAAAAGCCTTATATGGCAGAGTGACCCCCCCCCCCAGTTGCATCCTGGGACAGCTGGTGTATCCCAGGATGCAACACGGGAGGGTCACTCTCCCATATATAAGGCATTTCTTTGCCTTATATGGCAGCATGACACCAACTGGTGTATACCAGGATCATGGACATAGTTTGGAGAGGCGAAGGGGGGGCATTGCCCCTCAAATGAGGATGGCCCTTTGCCAATTTGGCAATAGCTTGTTCCCCCACCGTGCCGCAGCTGCCACCGTTGCTCTGCTTTTTCTGTGCCTGTGGCAAGCAGCAGCATGCGGCAGCCACAGTGATGGACTGGCCTCCAATTTTTAAAAATCCCAACCTGTGAGTGTCAGCACTTTCTTGCTAGGAGGCTGGTCTGGTCCCCACCTCTCTCTGACGCATGCTTAGTGTCAGAGGAAGTGGGACCAGACCAGCCTTACATCTGCATTTTTTCTTTTTCTTTTTAAAATGGAGGCCAGTCTGCGGCTGCTGCAGGCACAAAAAAGGCAGAGCAGTGGCAGTGGCAGTGACATGGGTGGGGGGGGGGGGCAAGGGTGTGTGTGGAAGTCTGGAAGGGAAATGCTGGACAGATGGACATGAAGGGGGGGGAATAACTGAAAGGGAAATTCTGGGCAAAGGATACAAGGGGAGGGGGGGGGGTGGAATGGCCAGAAAGGAAATGCTGGGCAGATGAACATGAAGGTGGGGGGGGGGGGGGGGTATAGAATGGCTGGAAAGGAAATGCTGGGTAAATGGACACAAGGGGGTGGAATGGCCAGAAAGGAAATGCGGGGCAGATGGACATGAAGGGCGAGGGGGAGGAATGCCTGAAGGGAAATGCTGGGCAGGTGGACATAAGGGTGGGGGGTGGGATGTCCAGTAGGGAAATGCTGAGCAGATAGACATGAAGGAGGTGCTGGAATGGCTGTAAAGGAAATTCTGGGCAAATAGACCTGAAAAAGGGGGTAGAATGGCTGGAAGGGAAATGCTGTGCCAATGTTGCACATGAGGAGGACAGAGGGCAGATGCTACATAGGAAGTTTGGAGGGGATGACACAAGACAGATGCTGGACACAAAGGAGGGGTGAAGGCAGATAATGGACACCGTGCAGGGGTGGGAGGTAGATGTAGGACACAGGTGGGCAGATGCTAGACATAGGCTGGAGGGGTAGAGAGAGACATAGGGTGGGGAATATAAGGAGGTAGAGAGCAGATGGTGGATATACAGTGGGGGTATATGCTAGACATTGGGTAGAGGGTTTCTTTAGAGGGATAGAGAGCAATGCTGAACATGGAGGGGGTAGGAGCCATAAAGGGATGGTGGGCAGACACTGATCACAGGGGAGGAGAGTGGAAATGCTGGGCATGAGGTGGGGAAGAGGAGGATGCGGGATATGGGGTGGGGAGAGAGGAAATGCTGGGCATGAGGTGGGGAAGAGGAGGATGCGGGATATGGGGTGGGGAGAGAGGAAATGCTGGACATGAGGTGGGGAAGAGGAGGATGCGGGATATGGGGTGGGGAGAGAGGAAATGCTGGACATGAGGTGGGGAAGAGGAGGATGCTGGATATGGGGTGGGGAGAGTGGAAATGCTGGACATGAGGTGGGGAAGAGGAGGATGCTGGATATGGGGTGGGGAGAGTGGAAATGCTGGGCATGGGCTTTCTGCATTATCTCAGTTAGCCAGCCTATTTCAATATCATCATAAGATCTGACCCAATCCCGATCATCCCACTAGCACTGCAGGACATCATAGACCATTTCATCCAGCTGAGACTCAGACCAGTGGTTCCTCCTCTGTATCGAGAACCATAGGTTGGAGTGGTGCATAAATGTTATGGCTATGTTAACTTTGGGATGCCATCTCACTCAGCTCAGCCCAAACAAGCTGATCCAGTCCTGGTTCTGTCCCCTTCTTAAAGCAATGAAAATGAAACATCTCAAAAGTGAGAGGCTTATCATATTAGTGCTGGCCATAGCAGTCAAAAGCAGTACTGGTTCTATGTAATCCTCTAGCTCCTCATTAATTTTATAAAGCAAAAGCCTCTTTAAAACTGACATCTCAACCGCAGTCTACAAACAAAACATGTGAAAAGGAAAATATCACCCTGAATAGTATCAATAGCAGCTATTATGTCAACTTATTCAAGACAACTCTACTTTCTATCTGCAAGATTCCACTTCAACAAGTGAAGATTTCCATGAATGATACTTTCGCTTGCTCAGTGGCCAGCTTCCAAGGTCTTAAGCTGAGCTAGCACCCACTCTTTTTTGTTTTGACCTGGCAGCTTCCCCCTGCTTTATTATACTTCTCGCTCATTTGGAACCAGGACGAGGACCTGGCACGGCATCTTCATTCACAACTATCCAGGGATTTTTCTCCTATTTTATTTCACCTCATCTAACATACCTATTCTGGGCACTGTAGTGGCTGTCTTGGACCAGAGGGCATCCATTAGGGCTCCTTCTGTACCTAGCCTTGATTTTCTGAGAAAAGCGTGAGCTAAATCCAATTTCCCCCCTTATCCTTCTGGAACCCTGCAATCATGGACACCCCCCCCCCCTGCAGCCTCAGCCAAGCCGGGGGGCTGCAAGACTCGATGTGAGGAATCAACAAAGGACATTTCATGTGGCAGTGTACGTCATCTGAGCCGCCATGTCGATTTTAAAACATTTAAAGTAATTCACTCTACAGCTGGTGATCCTGCCATTCCAAAGAGGACAATCCCAATCAAAATGGGTCTATTGAAGCACTTCCATTTATCAGAGGACACACTATTTAATTTTTTTTAATATTTAGTAGGATGTTTAATCTTCCTGCCTTTGCAGTGGCTTCTCCATTGTCCTCTCCGTAGTGAGATTAAGTAAAAAAGATATCAATTCACCCCTTCCCCAAATACTGAACAGCTTTTCGGCCTCAGTCAAGAGGTCAAGAAGGGACCAGCCTCAGCTCATAGATAAAATATTGTGTTTATGAATTTAGAGGTCAACTCAGCCAGATAACTGTAACTAAAGGTGAATGGACCAATGTATCTTTAGTCGGATATTCAGATGCACTTACCCAGCTAGAAGAGTGGCTGAAAATCTGTGTGGATAGATTTAGGACTGCTTTTTCCACAGCTGCACTTAGCTGGCTAAATTTGAAAAGTCTGCTTTGCCTCGTTCTCTACTGGGCTACACTTGTGCTGGTAGTGATTTTACCCACACAAAATGTAGCTGTTTAAAGGGTGGGGGAGGGGAAATGTTGAACGATAAATCTTTTGAATTTCAACCCCTCAGCAAATTGCATGAAAGGAGAATATGACACCCACAAACCTGGATTCCAATGGTCATCAGATGAAGAAACTGAATTTACTGCATTTGATGGAGGTATGACCTAGTGGTTAGAACAAGGGGCTAGGAATTCGGCAAACTAGCATTCAAATTCTGTTTCTCCCATTGACATTTGTTGTGACCATGGGTACTCGCTTTATATCCTGCTACTTCAGGCACCTGTTTAGAGGTGAGTTCTTATTGTAAGCATGCAGAGGAACCTGTCCCCTCAGCTGCTATGTATGAATAGAGAACCCTTGAGCCTCAGCTGTTCTGCAAGCATAGAGGAGCCTTCAGCCCCAGCCTAGACTTGCTGACATTTACCTACGCAGTAGCGCCCATTTGGTGCAAGCACAAAGCCTGGCTTGCAGATGCATTTGAAGCTGCCGTCCTCATTGATGCACATGCCGTTCAGGCACATGTTGGTGGTGGTACACTCATCGTGATCTGCAGAGAAAAGAAAGCAGGTATAACTCTACAAAAACATGGCACGTCCATCCTTCTGCCGCCCCTTCAGGGACCTCTCTGAGACATGTGCATTACCTCACACAGTGATCTAACACTGGAAAAGCTGCCTAGTGATTAGAGCAATGGGGTTCAAGTCCCACTTGCATAGAGATATAGGTGATGGCAGGAAAAGGTCGATTGGCCCATTCAGTCTGTCCAAGGATATATTTGTCACTCCAACAGGTGCATCCATGCCAAAACGTTTCCCTTTGAAATGTGTTTGCAGATCATGAATAAAGCAGCTACAGGTCTGCAAGCACCCTGCGGGGTTTACAATTTGCTCTATTTATCTCCCATTGCCTCAGATACACACTTAGGGGCTTGTTTACAAAGCCGCGGTAGCGGTTTCCGATCGTTATCGGAGCCGCGGCCCCATTGAAATCAATGGGGCCGCGGCTCCAATAACAATCGGAAACCGCTACCGCGGCTTTATAAACAAGCCCCTTAGACTGTAAACTCTTTTGGGAAGGGACTTATTGTACCTGAATACTTCTCACTATTATGAGGTACTATGTACATCCAATAGAACTATAAAAATAAGTATTTTTATAATTAACTTCTAGTCTAGCCCAGGAGTTCTTAACCTTTTTACGACTACAGACCCCCAGTGGATCGCCCAGTATGTCCCCATACCCCCTTCACCAGACTATGAAAATCATATATATAAATATATAGCTAGAAACAGAACAGTGTAAAGAAAATCTTAAGGATTTTATCATATTTATTCACAAATACACAAGCTAGCTACAACTAGTGAGATTTTTGCTGCTGATTTTGTGCAATTAAAACAGGGAATCGAGTTACAGTTACTGACAATGTTACTTGCATTTCATCTGACACATCAAGTCGATTTCCCCATTTTGATTTCAGGTTTAATAATGCCGAGAATCCTGTTTCACAGAGATAAGTAGTTGTGAAGGGAACCACAGCATTCATTGCCCTCATTGCCAAGCTAGGGTAGGCTGTGATTTGCTCACACCAAAACTGCCTGATATCCAGCCCAGCCCTTTCCAAATCAGCTTTCTTTCTTGGGCCTTCTTGGAATTCAATGACATTATCCTTTGCTGAATCATTGCCACTCCTTGTAGATATATGAAATGAGAATGGACTCCTGATCCAAACAGATTCCACGCTAAAATCATAAATATCTGAGAAGTAACCCTCAAAATTGTATCTAGGACTTCCAAATGGTTCTTGACTTTTTGAAGTATTTCTGCAGGTAGTGTTTTAACCATCTCATTCCGTGTTGATAACTTTGATAGTTAATAATCAAAATTTTAATCTTACAACTTCTTTTGTTAATTGTTCAAAGATCCAGTCCCATAGCCCCATTGTTTGGTTCCCATACCCACAATGGGTATGGATAATCCCAGTTAAGAACCTCTGGTCTAGCCAGGCTGCTTATCTCTGCTGATGCTGATGCATCTGTTTTATCCTAAGCAACAGCACAGGAGTGATGTCACAAAATCATGCGTGCTGCAGGAAACGGGTGTGATGACATCACCGTGTACTTTCCTGATGCAGCACAGGAATGCATGCTCTTAGAAGCTATAGCAAAGAGCTGATTTCTGTTTCCAAACAAACAATCCCCAAGAATAGAAGTGTCCAGCCAGGAGTGATGAAGGAAACATTTTTTGAGTGCACAATAAACTCCTTGAAGCTTAAGGAGAGGCCTTCCCCTTGAATTGCTAAACCACTGCCTGGAAAGTCACCAAACCGCATCAAAGAACCAGCTGCTTTTTACAGTCATTAAGGATCACAAAGGATTTACTTGAGAGAACACTAGTTGCAAAAAAGTGAGAGTAAAGCCAGAGATCAGCTGGGAACAGTGTCACTGTACCAGAAATGGAACTGGGAAGACTAGTTGGACCTGATAGTCCCTACCTGCCATCCGGTTCTCTGTTTTTGTGCTGTAACATTCCTGTGGGTTACAGAACTTTCTACAGCACTGCAGACTGTAAGATTAGACACATTTGTTTCTGTAGCAATATGAGGGTTATAGAATCTTGTTTTTATAAAGAGATTATGTTGTTGGCAATGCCCAATGGATCGGGTACCTTGTACTGGGCATGCTTCATCCATCCCCCAGTCTCAGTTGCTTTCCTTTATCCTCCCATCACCCTTCTGAAACTTGGTGCAAAGTCAGGGTGCGAGGGCAGAGGTGGCGTGACATTGACAAACGTCTGTGGAGGTGAAAGGGCAGAAGCGACACTGTGCTAGAAGCTTTATCGAGATCTTAGGGCTGGTGTTTCTCTACTGAAGTGAGAATGGGGAGTGAGCTCGCTTAGCTTCCTTTACCTAGAGCCCTATGACAGTGCCCTTGTACATTTTGGCAGCAGACAGGACGACTTACCTATGCAGTTTTTGCCATCAGGGGTAGTCTCGAAGCCAGCATTACAGATGCACTGGAAACTGCCATCGGTGTTAACACAGCGCCCATTCCGGCACATCACGCCGTTCATGATACACTCATCTAGGTCTGGCAGGGAGAGACAAGGTGCAGGTGTCTGATCAATCTGGCGTGCCATATGACGCCTCCCCATAAGCTCTGAGGGTTGTGATCTATAACTGCAATATTGAACACCCTGCCCACAAAGCAATGCCTGGATAGTGGGAGGTGCACAATAATTGTGAACCATGGTTTTATTGCTCACCTCCCTTTCTACTCCTCCTCATTCACTTTTCTCTCCTCCCTTGCTGCCCTCTCTCTCACAGCTTCACATTATGTCCCATTCCCTTTGCTACCTTTTCTCGTCCAGCGTCCTTTTCCACCCCTGTGTACCTCCCTGCTGCTGTTCAGTCAGCACTTCTACAAGTTTAATTACTCTGAGTCGCGCTCACGGTGGGAGAAATGCAGTTTTAATCTTAGAGCACTACCAGTCTCGGCCCCATACTCAGAAGCATTGCCATGTTCCTCTCTAACCTGTTCACCACAAGTCTCCATCCTGTTTCTTTAATATCAAGAGCATGAAATACCAGAATGATCTTTAACGATGCCATAGGACAGTGATGAAGGCTTGAACTCTCTCCCTTAGGGCAGTGATGGAAGAAATGTACTGATAGAGACCTAACCCACTACAAAACAGTAAAGGAGAAGATGTATCTACTTATGTCTAATCCCTCACCTATGATCCCCCACTTCAGAAGACCGTGATGGAAGAGACATACCTATGCAAGCCTGTTTGGTGGGGTTGCTCTGATACCCATCATGGCACCTGCAGTGGTACGACCCTGGCGTGTTCACACAGTCTCCATTCACACAAGGACTGTTGGAGCACTCATCCACATCTGAAGAACAAGAGAAGAATCAGAAGGCATTGCTTTCAAATTTGGCAAAGTGGGCAGGGATGCCCTGAATACATAGAGCAACATGTGGGAGAGATGATCACCACAGGACTAAAACTCTAAGAGGGAGGGACCAGGCCAGCCATTTAAATGCAGGTCTTTGCAATTCCACTTTTGAATGGGAGGCCTGGTCCCTCCCTCCTCTGACATGACCTACATCAGAGATGGGGAGGAGGGACCCGACCTGCCTACATGTGCAGAGTTGGAAAGACCCGCGCGTTTTGTTTTCTTTCTTTTTTAAAAATTTGAACTCAGGTCTGCTACGGTACTGCTGCCACTGAGAAATCAAAAAGTGGCCGCAGGGCAACAGCAGGCAGCATGTGGAGTCGAGGCCGGCAGCCTGAAAAGCGACCCTAATCCTTTTGCTCCCTGTGCGGCTGCACTGTTCACATAGGGCTAGGTAGGGCGCTGATGACCATTTTGGTCTTCATTTGCCATCATTTACTATCTTACTATATTGCCATAGTTGAGAAAGCATCTGACCTCAAGCCTATAATGACAATATAGTTCCTTCCAATAGGGCAGATGCTATTTCCCCATTTGTAACTCATATTATACTTGCCTGGAGTGTGTCATACCAATGTGTGCAGGCAACTGTGCGGTTTGCAACCTGTATTACATACAATGTACAGTGTACTTACCGATGCACTCTAGGCGACTGTCCTGTTTGTAACCCATGTTACACTCACAACGATAGCTGCTGGGTGTGGGGATACAACGTCCGTTTTGGCAGAGGTTGGTGAAGAGCTTGCAAATATCTCCAGTCTGATTCAGTGTGGCTGTCCCTAAAATTAATGAGCAGAGTGAAGACCTAATTCTGGAAAATGTGCTGTACAAAATGTGCTGGAAAATATGGAGTACATTGGAGGAACCACACAATAATCACTGAGCCACAACTGTACAATTTATTTATTTATTTATTTGCAGTCTCTTTTATACCGCACTATTCGACATCAGTGCGGTTTACAATGAACATAAGAGTTGCATATCTCAATTTCGTGATTTGTGCTTACAGTGAAACAGGTATAATAACTTGGGTATACATTAAACAGGAAAATTAAACTTGGGTATGCATTAAGCAGGTATAACAGGTAAAATAGGGTATAAATAACCAGTCCCTTAACAAGGAGACACGATGAATAAATACAGTCTACAATGCCGTGTAAACTGATGTGCTTTGTTACTACTGATCATTTTTTGTGTTTTTTGTAGTATGGTATATGCTGATGATGGTGCTTCATTGATATTGGCCCTTTCAGTGTGACTGTACAGTGTTGTGTACATTCATGGTGCTGTATAATAAAGTTAGAATAAATACAGCTATTATAGGATGTTATTCTAAGGAAAGGAATTTAAATGCAAAGAAAAGATATGAGGTGGGTGACTGGGGAAGTAACAAACAACAAACTTGTATAAATGCAATCGGTGACTATTGGGATGGAGAAGAAAAGTGTCCTAGTGATTAGAGCAGCAAGCCGAGAAGCAGGGGAGCTGGGGTCCAGATACCACTTGTCCCATCAATGCTCCTTATGACATTGGTCAAGTAATTTAACCCTCCACTGTCTCGAGTACAAACTTTTAGCTCCATTTACTAGACTGTGTTAATGTGCCCCTGTAATTTGGGAGGAGCTTCAAACTTCTAGAATAAAAATGGTTTCAGTTTGCAAGTCCGCATGCGCAGCGTTCTTCAACACTTTCAGAATAAAACTTGATTAACGTGGGCAGCAACATTTTCCTGTAAGTACTTAATGAGTTTTATTCCTGATGTTTTGGATGAGTAATGTTTTTCCGATTTTAGTGGATTAGCTAGTGCTATTGCTATGTCCTATATTTACAGACCCTCCTGAGGAAACTCCATCACGGAGTGAAACGCTGTAAGGGTGCCGGTTGAAGCGTAGAGGCAAAGGAAAGAGGCACAGAAATCCTGTTGTGAAGATATAAGAAGATGTGATTTCAGAAGATTACTAAGCTAAGCAAAAAAGGTTTTGTTGAACTTCAGGTTTTAAGAAGATTTTGGTGCAATAGTTTTTTGGACATTTGATGAAAGAAACTTGGTGTTTACACTGAGACAACAGAGAGATACGAGACCACACATTGAACACGTGTAGTGCATTTAGAAAATATCTAATATGAGCTGTTAATCGTGTTAAGCATGTGGTCGTGAAAATTGAGATCCTCTCAACAGTTCTTTAATATATTTGGTGACGGAGAACGGGTGTTTATTAGAAAAAAGTTCTAATGTGATTACATTCCAGGGTGGTTGTTGATGTTATCTATGCGCTGACGCTCAAACATCATTGAACGCATACAAAAGCGCTGTATAGAGCTGAAACCTCCTGGGACATTAACAATACTAACCATTAATATTAGTTCTAAACATCAGTGTTCTTAGCTACCTTATTATTTACACCATTTGGATATTTTAACAGTATTTCCCACTAAGAGAATTTGTTGGATTGGAGTGATTTTTTAATCGACAATTGTAATTCACCCCGTAAAGACCAAAAAAAAATTTTTTTGTATTGCTTAACACATATGGATCAATATTTAAAATCCACAGTCAGCACTTTTTTAAATGCTGGCTGCAGAGCTTAAATAAAATATTTATATTCAGCACTGCTATTTGGCACTGAATTTACATATAATATGGTCAGTACCAGAGTTATCCATATAGCGGTGATATTCAGCCCGCTATCCAGATAACTTTGGGATAGATAAAAGGCTGACCTAAAGTTAGCCGGATAATTATCTCGATGATGGACTGAATATCGCCACTGTGCAGATAATTCCTGGGACTGCCTGCTATATTGCGATAATGCCACTGAAAATCAGTGATTTGACCCAACCAGTGACACTTATCCAGATAACAGGACCCCAAGGAAAGGCCTCATGCGTCAGTGCACATTAACGCGGGTGAAGGTGGGTTATGCACTTAACCTTTGGGGATGGTGGTACAGAATATAATAAATGAATAAGTAAGCAAATAGACTCCAGTGGAAATAAAGGGGCTTGCGCTAAATAACATTGGGCCAATATTCAAAAGCAAATCTTAATGCAGATTAGTAAATGAGGCCCTCATTGCGAGACTCCTGGAGCAAAGAAGTACGGACTGTACCTGAATGAACGTGCCTTAAACTCGATTATGGAAAGCAAATAATTACATTTAAAATCCAATTCCAAAATCCAAATGTTAAGCAAGTCATTTTCATGAATGCACAGTAGATATAAAGTTTAAGTCCTTCCTGCACACATTGATAGACGGGGAGAGTCATTCCCACATATACAGAGAGAAGGAGAGTGCTGCCCTTCAATGTAAATACAGCAAGAGTCATTCTTACCAATACTGGAACTTCCAGGACCCATTCCAGGGAGACCAGAAAAACCTCCTTGTCCATTTCCTCCATTAGGTCCAATGCCTCCAGGGATGATACCCCCAGGTCCGATACCACCCCCAGGTCCGATACCACCCCCAGGTCCATAGCCAGGGTATGTGCCAGGGAAACCAGGGCCCAAGAGAAGCCCCTCAATGCACAGTCGGCGGTGCTCATCTGAAAGGAAAAATTTCCAATGTTTAGTAGGGGCCTCATCACCTTCTGTTGAACTAAGCCACCAATAAGAACCAGCACTGCCATCCTGACAACACAGACAGAGCCATACACCAGCACAAGCCTCATTTCCATGTTCGAGAATGTTCACAGCCACCTAAGAATACAAACATAGTCTTGTACTAGCATCAGCCTCATTGCCATTTATGAGAACCATCACAGGGCCCCAAGAAAGGCCTCCATCTGTAAGAGCCATCACGGCCACCCTGAGGACACAGATGCAACCCTGCATAGTCTGGACCTTACTGCCATTCATGAAAATCATCACAGCCTCCCCAAGGACACACACATGGCCCTTTACTAGTATAAGTGAGCGATGCTTGAAGTTTTGCAGCTGAACTTATGTACTACTGTGGTACATAACCAAGAGCCCTACTATCAAGAACAGTCTGCTTCTCAAATCCTAGCCTCTTTTAGCCCACAGTGGATCAATAGGAAAGAAATTTATGTAACAAAGACCAAAGAGAAATCAGTTCTAGACAATTCATTTACATGTATGTATTTTACTTACACTATAGGCCTAATTCTAAGAGGCAGATAGCGGGGCAGCATGTCCCGCTATTCGCCACGCTGGTATTCTGCTTCCATCCCCCGCTGCATGCATAGAGCCACTGTGCATGCTGCGGAGGATGAAGGCGTGATGGGACGGAGAGTGGGCAGATCATGAGCAGGCCGATCCCTGTACTTATAGAGCCAATTCCAGTGGCGGCCCTGTACGTCAGGGGATCGCCGGAGGGACGCCTTGCTTATTCCACCTCTGAGGTGGAATAAGTGTGGGGCACTCCCCAAACCTGGCCAGCAGCCCCCCCCCCGGAGCCCAGCAGGCAGCATATAGTGGGTCCCCGCCGACTGATCCAGACCACGGGGTGAAGGGCGTCAGGGATGTGGTGGGCTGGCTGGGAGGTGGTGTGGACATTTCCTGGTGGCCGCAGGGGCATGCCAAGTCATCCTCGGGCCCGATTCTGAATGCTATGGGAACGCTTTGCTCCCACATCTCAGAATCAGGCCCAAATGGGCCTGTCCTGCTCGGGGCCATCTGGACGGCCCAGATGTGCCCCTTCCTGAATCGGGCTCCACATTACACTAACCACAAAAGCTACATATAACAATATATCTAATAAAACAATGTATCAAATAGTCTTCAAAAGCCCCAAAAAACGAATATACTACGTATTGAATAGCAATAGCAATAGACACCAATATTATTTAAGCAAAAGCAGTATAAATTTTAGAATCCTATCTTTATTGCAAACAAATATTAAACCCACATTTTATTTTAGATTATATCGATTCATAGTTAATAGCATATTCATATCAAAATACAATACAGGGAACAGCAACACAGTAACTCATTTGAAGGTACCAAATGACAAAATGAGGATCCCGGAAATCGTTCATCCTTAAACCGTCATAACATCTCAAGATTCCATTCCAACATCATGGGACATGCGAGATAACCTTATTTCTTGTGTGAGCTCTAGACACCTTAGACAATCTGATTACAATTTAATTCCTTAAAGGAACCAGTGGTGTTGAGCACAGTGGAATGTAAAGAGCTGTTGTATTGCATTGACTATTTTCAGTTGTATCCTTTTAGCCTGTGTTTGTATTTATGTTAAGAGTGAGGTGTGAGTGTATGGGTACAGAATGAATGGGGCGTATCGTATGGATAGTGTGAATGGATTTATATCGTTAGAATTATGATATTATTGTATAATTACATATAATTAAATGCATTGAAGAATATTGCATTGTATTTTGATATGAATATGCTATTAACTATGAATCGATATAATCTAATATAAAATGTGGGTTTAATTTTTGTGTGCAATAATGATAGGATTCTAAAATTTATACTGCTATTGTTTAGATAATATTGGTGTCTATTGCTATTCAATACGTAGTTTATTCATTTTTTGGGCTTTTGAAGGCTGTTTGCTACATTGTTTTATTGGATGTATTTTATTTACATACATTTATAATCTGCATGATCTAATACCAATCAATCTCAGTGGAGTACAACATACAATAAATATTTTAATAAACTCACAATAGTAAAAAGCAATCAATCTTAAGTGCAACATACAATAAATATACAATAATCTAAAATAACCTAAAAACAATCAACTATCCAAACCTCTGCCACATCACCAGTTCATCATGGCATCAACCAGAATTAAAAGCCTCCATTATATGCAAACCTGTTATGTATATTCATTAGGGATATCCTAAAATCCTGTTTTGTTCCCTTCAGAATTAAACTTGTGCAACCCTGCTCTAGAAACACGGTTGGTTTCTTATATATCATTTATATCAGTCATATTTTTAAATGTTTCTTATTATATCCACACCATACTGTCCCTCTAGTATATACATACTGAGGTTCTTAAGTATCATCTCAGATATCTCATTTGGTTTGATAGCCTCTTTATGGATCATCTCCAGCTTATCTATGTCCTTTCAAAAGAACAACCTCCAGAATGGTGCACAATAATCCAGTTGAGATCTCTCAACTGACTTGTACAGAGACCTCATCACCTATTCTTTTTACGATTGGTTATGTACCCCAGGATCTTTCTGGCTCTGGCCACTGCTTTGTTGCACCACTGTCCAACCTTGAAGCCAGCAGATATGATTAATCTCAGATTCCTCTCCTGGCTGGTACATAGCAGTCTATTGTGATCCCCAGGCACTGCTCCTCTGGATACCCAAATGTAGGATTGCTCTTTTTCAATTCAGCTCACAAAGTTATCGGCAGATGCATACTTACATATAAAGGGAGTAATTTTATAACAGTGCAGATACATAAACACTATGGGGGCTATTCATGCTTTGGATGTCCGCAAAAAGGCACGCAGACGTCCAAATCACAGAAATGCCTCTGGGGCATATTGTAAGCCATCCATGAAGGGGGCATGGTGGAAATGTGTCTGCGGCACTCCCAAGAACTTGAACATCCTCGCCCAATTTCAGAAAAGCCCTGCATGTCCCGAGCCATGACAAAAGTTATACCTGCTCCAGGAAAGAAGAGGTCTTGGAAGAGTGCTCATGTTTTAGCCAAATGTTCGGAGGCTGTGAAAAAGGAGGTGGTACACTCATAGCGCCTATATTTTTCATGTTGTCAATAATCACTGATGGGGAATGAGAGCTCTTGTTTTCATTTTGCAACTCCAATGGATGACCCTATATTCAAGGTAGCATATGATGGACGTTCCCGCCCCACGTTTTTGTAGCAGGGATGTCTATGTAGAGGATGGTGCGGGTGTCCATGTTGAGGATATGTATGTTTCTATAATCATGCCAAAACATAGATGCCTCTGATGTTTTTCTGTACATTTGTCTCAGATTGCAATTGGACGACCTTTTTAAAATGCCAGGGATTTACTGTGTTAGTGCCACTGAATATTCCGTATAATGGGATTAACATGGTTAGCAGGTTTGCTAACTGTGTTAATCCCTTTGAATATTTACTCCCCCTCCCATTTCTAAAATGACTCCAGGGATGCCCTTGTGAACTGGACATCTGCGTACCCATTTTCAAACATCAAAACACAAATAAGGCTTCTAAAATAGCCCCCTATGCATGTACTTGTACCTGTATGAGTAAAGGTGAATTTTCAAAATGAAAGCATGCACAAACTTCCGTATCAAAAGTTACTCTAGCGAATCTAGGCAGATATTTTTAATCCCATTCTTTGGTATACACAAATTTCCTGAGTTAATTTATGCATACACTTATGTAGCGTAAATTTATAATACGGGGCCATGGATATAAAGACAAGTAGGTACCTATTTATCTTTATAAAATACTATCCTATGTGGCAGAGAAAACCTCTGGAATGCAGGTTCAACCCCTTACACCTGCTTGCAAGATTAAAGTATTTTATATTCTACACCCAGACAGCCCCCTGGCTATGTCTACTGACAAACTATGCATCGTCATGCCAAAGCATGTACTTTTAGGTTAATCAGTATTTTATAAGAGGTCATTTACTCGTGGAATGACTGTATAAAATTGTGTCCATAGACATATGCAATCCTACCCCAGGGAATGCCTGTTTAGTCCGGGTAAATTTATATGCATGCTGATTGTATGCAAATAGGGCTATGTGCATATTGGAACAAAAATTCTATAAAGCCTATTTCTGCAAGTAAAACACAGCTTTATATGTGGAAATGCTTTTAAAAATGAATCTCAAAATGTCACAGATCAAGCCACCCCAAACTTGGAAGAGGCAATTATTTGGCTGAAATGTTGAGAGGGCAAAATGTTCAAAATCCTCAACAGCCTCAGACAAGGGCCATAAGCATGCAAGAGCTCCATTGAACTATCATAGAAACTTCTTGTGGTTTCCTACCATCCCCACTCATCTTGTCGTGCTCTGGTCACTCACCTGAACCTCTGACTGGACACATTTCGGGTGTCAGCCCCGAAGCCCAGCACCTCCCGGAGTCACAGCAGCAGTGTGTCTTGGAGAAATGGCCTGGCAGCTCCATGGCACAGCGCCCACTGATCACAGCTGAGAAACAGGTGCCAATGCGTTGATCTGTGTACGAGAGAGGACAGTGAGAGACGGGTCACCATCTGCCCTGATGGGTGCCTACATTACTGAAGGAAGAAAATAAAATCTGGAAACAGAATTGGAGTATGGAAAGAGCTAGGGCAGGCGTTGGATCTAGAAATTTGGAAGTCAAAGGACAGGCAAGTCTTGTGTGTGCTGTTTCTTGCTCAAGGGATTTGAGGGGGGGGGGAGTGTGGAAGAATGTATGACTCAGACAGCGCTGCCAAATTCAAGTGGCTCCCATCCCAGTGTGGTCCTGTACCTAGACTGCCAGTCATGGTAGGTGGGAAAGAGGATAAAGCACTTTAAGAATTAACCTTCTCACACAGCCTGCAAAGAATCCAGCTTTCTCCAGAACCAACACTGCAGCGAGAACTCTGCACTACCTTTGGGAACTGAGAAACCATCACCACAGGTGAGGTGTGGCGCGTATGGTGCGAGTAGAGCAGTGATCACATCGCTTTCTCTTAAACATGCTGACCTCCTTCCCCACCATCCCAGTGATGCAAATGGAGGTGGAGGTGATGTTCTAGATCCAAAGAAGAGCAGAGACAGCTGCCATTATCACAGCAACCCTTGCCATTCAAGAGAGATACCGTGGCTCGCTCACAGTGGAGACTTCCCTCTAGTCCTTGGCCAGTATCACTTGGGCACTGTCTAGGGTAGAGGGATTACAAAGAGGGAAAATAGGAGCTGGGGGAGTACTATGACAATTGATCGGTGTAAAATTTTCCAGTTAAGGCCTCGGGTCACCTCTTTAAGTGAAACACAAGCTTTTGGCATTCAAAAGTGTTGGTTGGTAGGGGTCCTTCTTTTTCTTTTCAGAGATAAGAGGAAATGAGATATTCGGGGAATAGCTGCTAGAGAGAAATTTTTTGGCCCATTAGTTCTTCCTTTCCTTCTGACTCAACTGGAACCAAGGTTGATCCCATGAGTCTTCATTTGCAACCACTTAGGGATTTTGTCTTCTTTTTCTAATAGACTCCCCCACTATTGCTGGGTGGATATTCACTGGAACTCTGTCCAAGATTTGCATAGTGCAATCCAGAGTGAAAACGAGAATGCTGATGGAGAACTTGCAATTGTGACCAGTGTCGTGATGTGAATGTGAGTGCAAACCTCTGACCTACTGAAAGATCTATGAAGAGCAGTTGGCCACTGCCAGCAAATAGTGCTTACAAGAATAATTGCTAAAGCCTTACTCTCTGCACATATTCTTTTTGAGACCTAGCAGGGGCAAACAGCGTCTCATAGCTTTGGTTAATTTGTAGAATGATTGTAATCCTTTTTCTATATTGTCAAATGGACCATATGTAAAAAGACTTCTTCCAACCAGCTAGATGAAGTTCACCCATGGTCCAGATGGGCCTAGGACTCTGAAGCGAAGTGAAGTGGAAGGCGTTTCCCACTGTGGCAGATTTATTTTATTTGGCCTTTTATTTAGTTATGTGTTTATTTATTTATTTTGGACATGGTAATGTTTTATAGTGATTCTTTACAGAATCAGAGGGGGGACTGTTGATAGGGACTTGAAGTGGGGTACCAGGGCCCTCTGAAAGAGTTACTATACAGTGTGAAAATAATTCTGAATATTTCTGTCAGTATTACAAGGGAGAGGCACTCAAGATTACATCGTGCAAGACAGGGAACTTTTGGTATGATTAAGCTGGGAAATATGTCAGTGCTTAGTGTTGACCTGCAACATGTAATGTTTGTGCTTTGACTTCTAACTTATAGATAAACAAAGCTTGATGTAGAGCTGAATTTGTACCATGTAGCAGTTTCCCTTAATAAAATGAAAGTATGACCTAGCTCAGGTAGAGATTTACAGGGAACTGCTCAAGTTTGCAGAGCTGTGAGTCGCTCACTTAAGCTTAAGTCATTCTGTTTTATATAACTCTCTGTGTACTGTATGTCTGCTTCCTTATTTGCATTTGAATTTAGAGAGCTGAAGTCAAAGAATCAAGGTCACTTATTTGGTAGCCCGGTCAGAAGTAGGCCACGGGGTTAAAAAGAGATTCATTCAGTCTGGCCATTACTTCAGCAATCCTCAGGCAGGGAGCCATGTACCAGGGCTCCTTCCAGAGCCTTGTATCTTGAAATCCAGCCACCAGGTGTCACCCTTAATGATAACCATGACTCTCTGTCCTCTCCTCCAACAAGAGCTGTAAATGCTGCCTCCACAGCATCTCTAGGCCCAGTCAATCCAGGGTGCAGAAGACCTGAATCAGGCATCAAACTGGGTTCCTTTTGCAACAAACTGGCCCCATATTGATTTTGTTTATAACTAATGATTAAACTTTAATGCTCCCTGCTTGCTAGCTCTCAGAGAAATGTCTATTTACAATTGGTTGCAAACTCATTCCCTCCATTGTAACACGAGCCAGCATTTAAGTGGAAGACCATCCTATGATAGGAGGGCCATGTTTATCCAGCAGTGTTAGAAGGCATCACATATTCTGCAGACTTTGGGGGTTCTCTTTACTTTTGGCCCTTTCCCCTCTGTCTTCAATGACAGAGCTCTGCTTTTGCTCATCTTCGGCGAGACCTCAGCAGAACACCACGGGGGAAATGAACACAGACCGAGTGAATCCAGCAGCAACCTGCAGAAAAAGTCAAGAGTGAAGCAGCTCCCTTCACCCTCTCCATCTTACCTAGGCAATGCGAGCCATCCAGGCTGGTAGTGAAACCACGAGGACATGTGCAAACATAGCTCCCAGCAGTATTTGTGCACTGGCCTCCGTCACACACGCCAGAAATTGTGCTACACTCATCCACATCTGAGGAAAGAAGAAGGAACAGATCAGCATGGCCGCTACAGTATCTCACCCTCCCCTGGGGCTTACTGGAAATGAGATTAATTGGGACATGCACAAAGAGGGGAAGAAGTATATAGGTATAGTAACTTATGGAGGCACAATTAACAAGGACAGTTACTCAATGGGGAAATGGTTAATGCAAAGGGGATATGGTAATGGGGAAAGGAGATTACAGGGATGTTGGATCTTATGTATGGTGTGCTGAAAGCATACAGCTAGCCTCTGGCCAGAGGATGCTGTGAAGGTGTCTGTGCATGCTTGCATGTGTGTGTTTTTGTGTGTGTGGGAGTGTTGGAATTGTTAACCCCTACAGAATGTGTGTGTGTATTTATATCAGTGTTAATTCTCTGTGTATCTGTGATGGAAATAGATGAGAGGGGAGGGATGTTTGAAAGTTGCGACCCTGTAATCGCTGTTTAACTGTGAATATGTTTTTCTATGCTGCAGCTGTTAAGAACATAAAATTTGCCATACTGGATCAGGCTAAAGGTCCATCAAGCCTAGTAGCCTGTTTGCAACATTGGCCAGTGCAGGTCACAAGTACCTAGCAGGATCCCAAAAGATAGACAGATTCCATGCAGCTTAACCTAGGAATAAACAGTGGCTTTCCCCCAGTCCACTTTAATAATAGTTTATGGACTTTTCCTCCAGGAGATTGTTCGAATATTTTTTAAACCAAGACACACTAATAGCTTTTACTACATCCCCTTGGCAATGAATTCCAGAGCTTAATTAGGCGTCAAGTAAAAAAAATATTTTCTCAGATCAGTCTTTTTTTTTTATTCTTTATTTTTTCATGATTTTCTTCATACATTTACAGAAACAAGTCTAGTACAAAAACCATTAGAACAGAACAACCAGAATTCTTGCACTTCTCAATATCCCTTGGAGTATAACCAGCAGAAGCAAAGATCAGCATGAGGAATCATAGTGCGTGTGGGGGATGGGGGAGTGGGGAATAGCAAGAAAGAACGAAGGGAAGGGGGGGGGGCGGGGGAAAGCAAAGGGTCACTCCACCATTCCAGAGCTCCTGCTCACAATTAGACATCAATACTTCCCCTGCAGAGAGATTGATCACCTCCAGTATAGATGACTCTGCAAAGTCCATGAAGTTTAACCAATGCCCCCCCTGCTCCTAGCCAGAGTCAAAGAACAATTTGATTGGTCCAAGTCCTTTCAAATCTTTCCAGTGTTCCTCTCATATGTCTTCTTCCTGTTCCATAATTTGTGTGAGCTTTTTTTGACCAGCTTTTTTTTGATGTTGTTGCCATTGGGTTCTTCCATTTTGCCACACATAGGACCGCACTGCTAGGAAGAAAAAGTTGGTAACCCCAGATCAACCTAAACAGACAGCAGGTGGCCCCTCAGGAAAGCTCAGTAACATTAAGGCGGCATCTTTAGACATGTCTTTCCCTGTACGTTGAAAACAGATCTTAGCCATTTGTTCCCAAAGGAGTTTCATCTTCTCGCAATCCTACATTATGTACATCAGGATATCTCTTCTACCACATCCCTCCAGCAATCTGTGGGGCAAGCCTTATTCATTGCATGCAGTTTAGTAGGAGTAAGATACATCCTGAATACTAGTTTATACTGGGAGTCTAGGTGTGATTGGCAAATCGACATCTTTGGAGTATTCTCCCACAACATTACCCACTGCTCCACCGATCAATGTCTCCCCAGGTCCCTTGGCCAAGTAGTCTGATATCCATGCTGCTCTCTGCAACCTTGCATTATGATCTGGTACGTATAACTGTGCCAGATACCCACGTCCCTTAAGGGGTTTGACAAAAAACACTTCAAGTGGGTGTACAGAGGTGAGGTACAGTGCCCGACGGGTATGTAAAAAATGCTCCACCTGAGACAACAAGAAAAGGTGAGGAAGAGGAACCAAACAACACTCCATGATCTCAGCCCTGGATAGAAAGCAATCTTGCTTAATATAACCTACCACTCTGCCCATTTTATTGGCACTCATCCAGCAGAACTAACCCGGATCCGTCATACCAGGAGGGAATAACTGCCCCTGAGTCAAGAAAACCAGACATGACTGAGAAAAGGAGAAACCTAACCATCTGGCCACTCTCTCCCAGACTGCAAAGGTGGGGCCTATCAGTGAGTGAGTTGATGCCAGCC
This sequence comes from Ichthyophis bannanicus, assembly GCA_033557465.1. Classification (NCBI taxonomy): domain Eukaryota; kingdom Metazoa; phylum Chordata; class Amphibia; order Gymnophiona; family Ichthyophiidae; genus Ichthyophis; species Ichthyophis bannanicus. The sequence goes on along the minus strand of CM066039.1, from coordinate 220,127,881 downwards.
CCTTCCCACCTGGGAGGCCACAAACAGGGTCCACCAATGACTGTGAAACCCACCAGGTCTGCTTCTATCTGAATCCAGTGCTGGTCTGGGTTTGCCACCCACCAGAAATAAACTGCCCTCAGTTGTGCCGCCCAGTGGTACATTTTAAAATTTTGCAAGGACAGCCCCCCTGGTGTCTAGGGTACATTAGCATGCTCAACATGACCTGGGCCCTCTTACCATTCCAAAGAAAATGGGCAAATGACCTGTGTAGGTCACAGAAAAAAAGCATCTGGTATCAGTCAGGGCAGCATTAGGAACAAATATATGAAGCAGGGTAAAACATAATTTTGATCACATTGATTCTTGTCAGAAGTGATGGGGATAGAAAAGCCCAATCACACAATTCTTCCAATACACTCCTAAGCAATAGTGGGGAAGTGCATTTGGAAAAGCCTGCCTAAATTGTTAGGGATCTTCACCCTCAGGGTTCAATTCCTACTAGAACTCTTTGTGGCCTTGGGCAAGTCATTTAACTCTCCATTGCCTAGAAGAAAGGCCTGGCAATCTACTTCCGGTCACAATGCCAAGAAAACCCAGGAGCTGCTGGGTTGCCAGGAATCAGCATTTACTCGAAGGCACACATTGCATTTTTTTGCTTTACCCAAAAGTAAAGGAAACCTTTCTTTTATTACCACCTCTAACCTCGAGGGGAAATTAAAAGAGAGGAGCACTGATTGTCGAGTACAGCTTGTAGCCCAACACAGCCCCAAACGCCCTATATTCCTCCTTGAAGGCATATAAGGAATGCTCAGGACTTGAGAGGAACAAGATGGTATCGTCAGCATAAAGAGCAACCTTATGTTCTGTACCCCTTGCCAGCACTCCTGCTATCGCTCTATTCTTCCTAAGGGCCTGGGCAGAAGGTTCTAATAAGAGCACAAAAAGCAGGGGGGACAGCAGGCAGTCCTGCCTCGTGCCCTTCCCCAAGGAGTACTGCAGTGAAAGAGCTCCGTTTATGCTGAACCTTGCCGTGGGTGCACTATAGAGGGCCCTAATCCGCAAAAACTCTGGTCCAAAGTTAAAAGCCTCAAGGACCTGCAGTAGAAAAGGCCACTCGACATGGTCAAAGGCCTTTTCCCCATCTAGGGCCAAAAAGACCTGCTCACATCTATCCTGCATTGCTGTGCTATCCCCATGACTCTCTGGACATTGTCTGCTGTGTTTTGGCCCTTAATTGAATCTTGTTTGATCTTTATCTATTAAAGCTGAGACAAGCTGAGAAAAACCTTTCATGAGCAGCTTCGCATTGGTATTCAGGAGAGAGATTGCAGTAGCAGTCAGGTGCGGTTGGATCCTTCACTTTTTTACGGATTAAGGTAACATGGGCCTCCAAGGAGGACTTGGGTATCTAGCCCTGCTCTCTGACCGAATTGAAAACCCTGCACAATAGTGGGGATATGGCTCCATAAAAGGTTTATAGAATTCAGAGGAAACCCATCTAGACCAGCAGCCTTCCCCAGTGGCAGACCACTAACAGCCTGTTGCAGCTCCAGTACTGTGATGGGGCTATCCAGCCTTTCCTGCTGGTCACCTGAGAGACGTCTCTCCAGCTCATCCTTTAAATACTTGGCTATCCGGTGGATATCCCCTGTACATTCAGAAGAATACAATGCACTGTAAAACCGTACAAAGGCCTGTTCAATACCCTCTCTGTCATGATGAATCTACTCCCCACTATCTCGGAGCTGTAGAATTGAAGTTTGTGCTTGCCTCCTCTTCAAGAGCGAGGCAAGCAGTTTATTTATCTTCGCTCCTCTGACATAGTGGGTCTGAGCCATCATCTTAAAGAGCAACTATCTTCTCTGACAACAAGGATTAAGCTCACCCCTTTTCATGGCCAATCAGCAAGAAAGCTCCTCCAACTTACAACTATTTGATAAACTGAATAGTAGCAAATCACCTGGACCGGATGGTATACATCCAAGAGTGTTGAAAGAACTGAAATATGAGATTGCAGACCTGCTATTAGTAATCTGTGAACTTTCATTAAAATCATCTGTAATACCTGAAGATTGGAAGATCGCTAATGTAACGCCAATTTTTAAAAAGGGTTCCAGGGGTGATCCAGGAAATTACAGACCAGTGAGCCTGACATCAGTACCGGGGAAAATGGTGGAAACCATCATAAAGAACAAAATTACACAGCATGTGGATAGTCATGGCCTAATGGGAGACAGCCAACATGGTTTAGACAAGGAAGATCTTGTCTCACTAATCTGATATGTTTTTTTGAAGGTGTGAATAAACAGGTAGACAAAGGTGAGTCAGTTGATATAGTGTATCTGGACTTTCAGAAAGCCTTTGACAAGGTCCCTCACCAGAGACTTTTGGCAAAACTAAAAAGTCATGGGATAGGAGGCAGTGTACTATTGTGGCTCGGGAACTGGTTAAAAGATAGGAAGCAGAGGGTAGGGCTAAATGGCCAATTTTCCCAATGGAGAAAGGTGACTAGTGGAGTACCCCAGGGATCTGTACTGGGTCCGCTACTTTTTGACATATTCATAAATGACCTGGAAAAGGGAATAATGAGTGAGGTTATCAAATTTGCAGATGACACAAAACTGTTTAAAGTTGTTAAAACCCAAGAGGACTGTGGAAAACTGCAGGAGGATCTGGATAAATTGGAAGACTGGGCATCCAAATGGCAGATGAAATTTAATGCTGACAAGTGTAAAGTTATGCACCTAGGAAAGAACAACCCACACTATGGTTACACGATGCAAGGTTCCACACTGGGAACCACTACCCAGGAAAAAGATTTAGGAGTCATCGTGGATAACATATTAAAACCCTCTGCCCAGTGTGCAGCGGTGGCCAAGAAAGCAAATAGAATGCTAGGTATCATAAGGAAAGGAATGGAAAATAAAACAAAGGATATTATAATGCCTCTGTATCATTCCAGGGTACGACCGCACCTTGAATATTGTGTGCAATTCTGGTCGCCGTATCTTAAAAAGGATATAGCGTTATTAGAAAAGGTACAGAAAAGAGTCACCAAAATGGTAAAGGGGATGGAAGGCTACTCCTATGAAGAGAGGCTACAAAGGTTAGGGCTCTTCAACCTGGAAAAGAGACGGCTGAGGAGAGATATGATAGAGGTCTATAAATTAATGAATGGAGTGGAACGGGTAAACATAGATCAATTGTTTACGCTATCAGAATATAGAAAGACTAGGGGACATGCAATGAAGCTAGAGAGTAAACTATTTAAGACAAATAAGAGAAAATATTTTTTCACTCAACGTGTAATCAAACTCTGGAATTTGTTACCGGAGGATGTAGTAAGAGCTGATAGTGTAGCTGGGTTTAAAAAAGGTTTGGACAAGTTCCTGGAGGAAAGGTCCATAAACCATTACACAGGTACACTAAAAAAAATTTTTTTAAACTGCCTCTAATGTTTCGATTGATTTTTACGTTTTTTGGTGCGCTGAATCCAAATCTGGTAACCAATTTGCTCCATCACGTACAGATTTTTTGCTACATTGGGTTAGCAGTTTGAGGTGAACGTTTCAGATTGAGTGCGATCGAGATAAAAGTTTCTTGGATGAATTCTTTATACTAATTGTTTAGTAGTTATTCAAATAAGAATAAAGAAATTGTAACAAGGCAGCACATAAGAATAGAGTAATGTCAACAAAACACACTGTGATGGTAGCAAAATTGTCTGCACTTAAAACAGCCACATACATGTGCACAAACATTGAGCATATAAGAGCGAGGTTAGACACAAAGCAAAGCAAAGAAATGTGCAAAAAATGTTGTACAGGTATGTATGTAAGAATAGAAAACGCAAACCGCACCATTGCAATACATGAAGACAAACACCCGATGGTGTGAAAATAAAATTCTAATAAATGAGATCCGACACTGTGGTAATAACTAGCAAATTTTTATTTCAAAGTTTAGTAAAAACACGATATTGTCAACACAGTTTAGACTTTAAAGTCATTCTTGGGTCAATCAATCTCCTGGTGGGCCCGTTTCTTCTTCCCCCGAATGCTTCTCTTGGTGCGCTGCTTGGCGTATTTTTCATCTGGGGTTTCCCGCAGCAGCAACCAGCAGAAATCAGCCATCATAGTGGTGTTCCATCTTCCTTGGTACCTTCTCTCTGCGTCCTTGATGTCCTGGTGAAACCTTTCACCTTGTTCTTCACTGTACGCCCCCAAGTTTTCGGGAAAGTAGTTCACATGGGAGTGCAAGAAATGGACTTTCAGGCTCATGTTACAGCCTTGTTCTTTGAAGGCATTGAGCATCCTGGCAACAATATCCTTATAGTTCTCATCCCGCCTGTTCCCCAAGAATTTGATAACAACATCATTGAAGGAATCCCAGGCTTCTTTTCCTTCTCAGACATCGTTTCAGCGAATGCTCCATCTGAAATGAGTTTCCTTATATCAGGGCCAACAAACACTCCTTCCTTTAGCTTTGATTCAGAAAGTCGGGGGAACTTTGAGCAAAGGTACCGAAAGCACTCACCATCTTTTGGAAGGGACTTGATGAATTGCTTAATGAGACCCAACTTAATGTGGAGAGGTGGTAATAGAATTTTATCACGAGGTACCAAGCTCTCATGAAGAACATTTTTCTCACCGGGTCTCAAATACTCCCGAATTGGCCAGTCTTTTTTCCCCCAGCTATCCCACAAGCAAAGGAAGCAGGGATATTTGGTGAAACCGGATTGCTGCCCTAATAGCATGGATAGAATTTTAAAGTCTCCACAAATCATCCACTTATGCTCATCATAACGAATCTTCTGAAGAATCAGGGCCAAATTCTCGTATTTTTCTTGGAGAATAACAGAGTGAGCAATAGGAACTGAAGCGAATGTGTTGCCATTATGAAGAAGAACACCTTTTATGCTGTCTTTTGACGAATCAATGAACAGCCGCCATTCAGCAGGATCATACTTGAGTTTAAACTTTTCCATCACTCCGTATATATCGTTGCAAAATACCAAATCTTCCTCTTTGCTGAAATACTTCAAAAATTGTGTCTCGCGGTTGCGGTACCAATAAAAAGTTGTTCCTGGTGACAATAGATTTTTCTGTTTAAGCCGAGAACCTAGCAGTTGGGCAGCATCTTTTGGGAGTCCTAAATCTCGGACTAAATCATTCAATTCAGCTTGAGAGAAAAGTTCAGGTTTCGGATCTGGTTCAGTTTCAAACTCGGAAGTACTGGACTCATCGGGAAAAGCCATCTGATGAGTCTCATCATGATCAGAACCGTCCACACAAATATGATCCAAAGATTTTGGTGGTTCAGGCACAGGTACTTCGTTGCTATGAGGCATAGGCCTAATTGCTGAGGGAAGGTTGGGGTAACTTATTACGTTCTTATTTTTTAAGTTGTATCCCTTCACAATGCAAGAGCAAAAATAGCAGTCACTGCTGTGGTCTCTTTGTTCACGCCACATCATAGGTATTCCGAAACGAAATGCTTGTTTTTTACCTTTCATCCATAAGCGTAGATCTTCCTCACATGTCTTGCACACTTTGTGAGGAGCCCACGGTTTGTCTTGATCACCTAACTTCAAACCGAAATAGGCGAAATATACTTTTTAATAAATGCAGAAATGTTCCTCTGCCGCTTTTTCACGGTATATTCCCCACAAATAAAACAAAAACTGTCCGGAGAGTTTACGCAACCTCTGGCTCTGTGAGCCATCACAAATACACAGCACTGCAAACTACAACTGTAGTGAACCACTTCGGAATAAAGCTGGATTACGACTGAGCAAACAAAAGGTAATAATGAACTTGCAAGAAACTGAAATTTGACAGGAACGTTCATGTCGCAACCACCGTGTTTGAGCGAGCGAACGAGGCGAGGCGAACAGGAAAGAACATGCGCCAGCGCGAGTACTGGATTTAGCCCCCCGCCTCCCAATTGTCCTGTTAATGTATAAAATGAATACAAAACACTCTAAAATATCATGAGGGAGTGTTTCTAGTTAGTTAACCATTACAACCTCTATTTTGGGCCAAGAAAATAAACTGCAGTCGGCTAAAAAGAAATTATGTGAACATTCCTTATATGGGTAAGAAATCTAATTTTGCAAGAAAACGTGACGTGATGGAACATTTTGGCTATTTTTCCTGGATTCAGCACCCCAAAATCTATAGGAATCAGTTGCAAAACTGGAGGCAGTTTTTTGGTAGTGTACCTGTGTTATTAAAAAGGGACCCAGGATATCAATGCTTGACCCAATACAAGCATTGTGGAACCTTTGTCTTTTGGGGATACTGCTAGGTACGTATGACCTAGATTGGCCACTGTTGGAAACAGGATACTGGGCTTGATGGACCTTGGTCTGACCCAGTATGGCATATCTTATGTTCTTATGTTCCGACTGCACCAGCATATGTTCTGCCTCTAGCACACCCAGATCTTCTTCCAGATCCTGCCTGGTTTGTTCCTTTTCCTTTTTCTTCCTTGCCCCAGTCTCCATCAATTTGCCTTGCGCCACTGCTTTTAGTGCATCCCATACCATTGCCTATATCGTTTTCCTGAATATAGTTCCCAGTGACCACTTCCAACTCTTTTATAGTCCCCTTATATGCTAGCAGGGATGTGTTAAGCTTCCAGGGTTTCACCACCTCACCAGTAGGCCTTCTTGCACCCGCCTGAAGATGCACCGAGGCATGATCTGTCCATATAATATTACGAATACTACAATCTCCTACCAAAGGATAAGAAAGTAATCCAATAATCCAATCTAGAATAGGAGTTATAAACAAAGGAGTAGCAGGTGTATTTCCTAATTCCTAGAATTTTTACTCTCCAAATGTCCACCAAGTTATGCATCCGCCCAAGGGAACTCAAAACGTCTCTTCCAGCCCCCATACATCGATCCTCGCATGAGGAACTATCCACCCCCTGTGTGCAACTGTGTTAAGATCCCCACCGTATATCATGGGCAGAGTGGTCCACCCCTCACAGTTAACAAAACTTTCTCTCAGGAAATGAAGCTGCCCCTTACTAGGGACATACAGGTTTATCATATATAAAGTGAGTCCTGGGAACTGTGCTCCAGCATTAGCGCCCTCCCCTGGCCATCCCTGCATTTGTTAATGATCTTATATGAGAGGCTCTTCCTATAGAGGATGGCCACTGCAGCACTGTTGGACTTGTCCAGGGATATAATCATCTTGCTAGACCAACCAGTGCGAAGCCGGCCCACATCCGAGACTGCCAAATGGGTTTCCTGCAACATGTAAACATCACAAATGGATGTTGGCCAATTCCCGCAAGACCAGCTTCCTCCTCCACTCTGTTTGCAGACCCCTTACATTAACAGAAGAAAACTTTATACAATCATCATTATTAGGCATACTCTCTTATCATCTTTTCACACCACACAGCAGATGCATACCCCAATAATCACAATCACTGGGCTCCGCATCCATCCTCTTAAGCCACACACTCACATTCAGTTGTTCCCACCTCCCACCCCGCCCACTTACCACAGAAGTGCACTTCTGGGATAAACAGTATAAGAACCAACATGACACAAAAACTAGCTCAAGCCTGGCCCAATCAGGGTTGTTTGGAGGACCCCATCTGGGTGGGGTCAGCAAGTCACCCTGCAGATACCAGAGGGAACTCCAATGGTACACTGGACAGTCCCCCTCCACCACACTGGCTTAACAAGATGGTATCATCCTCCTGCCTCTGTGTCAGTGATGTATTGTTTGGCCTTCTCAGTTCTGCCCACCACCACTTGAATCTCAGTCCAGGCCTCCCTGAGCTGTCCTTGAATTGTCCCGAGTTTCTCTGACAGCTCTGCATTGCTTGCCTTAATGGGGGCCAAGATTACCTCCATCTCTGGGGGACTTCTGTGTGCCTCACTCAGCAATTCTGATGCCGGAGGTATGACTGACATGTTCTCAGCAATCGGCGGATCTCCGACTGAAGCCGTTCTGCCACCATCTTGGGAAGTCAGGCATTCTGCATAGTCTGCTGCTGTAATGCCTTTACTGATTTTGCCATTTTTTTCTGCTCTGGCTTTGCTGACATGCTTCCCCCAGTCTCAATAGAGCAGTATGGCTCGTGGAATGGAACAAATGACAGCACTAATCTGGCCTGGTTTGGGAGCATGAGTGAGGCAGCCATGAGGCTCTTACATAAGTGATCAGCCTGACCCTTCCCCCAAGCCATGAGGCTTTTACATAAGTGATCAGACTGACCCTTCCCCCAAGCCATGAGGCTCTTACATAAGTGATCAGCCTGCTAAGAGAAGACATTAAGATTTCAGTAGGCACCCTTCCCCCACTCCAGGTCTGAGCACAATATCCCCTTGCCCAGAAATCAGCAGACCAGAGCACACCGGTTTGGACAGGTCACCCAGGTACCTTCCCCAGGGGCTGCTGATTGGTGAACAGGAAATACCTGAGGCAAATGGGATTGTTGAATGAGTTTGAAAATGTACAGTATATAAGGTATTGTAGGACGTCCCTCGAGGCTCAGATTTTTTGTGGAGATTGCTGGTTTCTCTGTCTGGGCCTGTGCGCACATTAAAAGTTCCTGTTTGCATACCAGCCTGTCTGTGTGTTTTCCTTCTGTGGGTGAGTGAGAGAATTAGAGCTTTTCAGCAGCTATGCTGCATCATTTCTGGAACCCCAGGTGGGACAAAATTAAATTAAATTAAAAGAAAAGCCTCTCTCATCACACCCACGGTGGGAAGACTACTGCTTTTTGCAGGATCGGGCCTCCGCCAGTCAGGGACCGGGCCCCTCCAGGTGATTAACGGCCCTTGGCGCCCCGGGCCCCCTTTTGTGCTCCGGAAGGACACCTTGACTCATCTGGTCGGTCGGTCCCTGCGGCTGACCCCCCCCGATTGAAAACCGGCTGGATAGACTGGCATCCAAACTCTCTGTCTGATCAGAGTTCTGGTGAGTACTGCTACCTTACTGTTTTACTGTTTTGGCTAGTTCTGTATTCTGTATCTGGAAATCCTGGTAATTCTGGTATAAATCCTGGTAATTCTGGTATCTGGTAATTTCTGTGAACCTGTAGCGGCATGATCACCCGCAACGAGCAGTCCGAATAAGGGTCCTAGAGGCTCTGAAACCATTGCTCGTCCTGTCTGTATCTGGTATCTGGTAAATCTGGTAGGAATAGGGGGGGGGGGGGGGTGCTTGCGAGTACCGGTAAATAACTGCAGTATAAATTTAACTTTGCCACCTCGGGCCCCTTAAAAGTATTTAAAGCGCTGCCAAAGCTATTAAAAAATTGCCTAAAAATTTGTATTAAAAATTTGTACTGACCGTAATTTGTCCGCAGGCCGGCTGGCTCTCCCCCTTTGGATCTGTTCTTTTTTGTTTTTTTGCACGCCGCGGGCCGGCTGACTCTCCCCCTTTGGATCTGTTCTTTTTTGTTTTTTGCGCGCCACGGGCCGGCTGGCTCTCCCCCTTTGGATCTGTTCTTTTTTGGGGGGTTTTGCGCGCCGCGGGCCGGCTGGCTCTCCCCCTTTGAATTCTTCTTTTTTTTCCCTGTTGTTTGCCTCGTCGGCACGCTGGAGCGTCCGTTTCGGGCCTGCTGGAGGTGCCCTTCTGTTTGCTGGGGGAGTCCCGATCTGTTTTCCCTGCTTCGGTTTTAAAATCCGGAGCTGTTTGACCCGATGCCTATCCCTTGTTTTTTTAAGTCCAGGAGCAGCTGAGTCGGTGTCTGGAGGTGTGCAGTGCCATTGGTGGGGAGTGAGCCGAAGCCGGTGTGGAACACACGAGGAGGCAGCCATCTTGTGAAGACCACCGAGATACTAAAAGGAACAGCACTTAAAGTGATTCTGGAGCTCCATCTAGTGGACATTAGCTGTATTTTCTCATACTATCCTCATGGTTAAAGTAATCCTGGAGCTCCATCTAGTGGACATTTTTAAAATAGCTAGCTATACTTATATCACAATTATCCAAATCAAATCTCATGCCGTGTATTTTGTAAATTGAATTTTTCCTGAATTGAGATTAGATTAGATGTGTATTTTGTAATATTGCATTTTTCCTGAATTGAGATTAGATTAGATGATGTCTTTTGTAAATTGTTTTTTTTCCTGAATTGAGATTGGATTAGAAGATCTGTATTGTAAAATTGCATTCTCCTGAATTGAGACTAGATTAGAAGATCCACATTGTATACTGCATTTAGTCATTGAACTAGAATTTGAGCATGGGGTCGGGAAAGTCAAAAGTGCAAACGCCCCTGCAGTGCATGCTTCGCAATTTTAAATCTGGGTTTGGGGAGGATTATGGGGTTCCCCTCTCCCCCTCTCGATTATCTTTTCTATGTCAGAGGGAATGGCCAGCCTTAGTCAAGCTGTGGCCTCCCCAGGGGTCCACAGATTTACCCACTGTGTTTTTAATCCATCAAATTGTAGCGAAAGAACACACAGACCAGTTTCCATATATTGATTCATGGCTGGCCATATGCCAGCTCAGACCAAGATGGTTCCAGCGCTGTCACGAGGATCAATGTAGAATAATGGTGGCAGCCATCGGTCGCCAAAAAAGATGGACACCCGCCCCTATCTACCAGGGGCGGGACTCTCCAGATATTCCTCCACGCCCCCTCCCTCTGCTTCAACCCCATGTCCCATCCGCACCACTGCAGAATCCGCCCATAGCTGAAGGGACAGGAAGACCTCCTCTTGGGGTGGGTGATGGCAGATTTAGGGAAGATTCTACGGATTCCGGCCCCTCATCTTCAGATTCCCCTCCCACATCCTCCACCCCTCCCACTTCTGATACCACCTCCAGTGCCACCATCTCCTCCCCTGAGAGCACAGAGGCTGAGCTTGAATCGTCCACCCTGGTAGCCTGCCGCCTGCGGTCGCATGATCTCCAAATGCCACTACGACAAGTGCAGGGGCTCCCGTATCTTGATGCTACTGGACAGGTGGCAGTGGGACCATCCAGCCTGATTTATGTCCCTTTCTCTACTACGGACCTGTTGAACTGGAAAACCCACTATGCCTCCTATACTGAAAAGCCCCAAGAACTGACAGATCTTATGACCAGTATTATGCAAACACACCAGCCTACCTGGTCGGACACTAAACAATTGCTTTCCACCTTATTCAATACAGAAGAACGGGCGCGCATTGTACGGGCCACCCTCGAGTGGCTGGAGACACATCCTGCCCGTGAGGGAGTTATAAATCCACGGCAGCAGGCAGAGGCAGATTTCCCGAATAAAGACCCCCGCTGGGACCCGAACGACCCTGTTGGAGCAGTGGCTCTCACTCGTTTCCGGACGGCGCTCCTTGAGGGCCTTAAGAAGGGGGGGCAACGAGCTATGAACATCAGTAAAATCGCAGAAGTTCTCCAGCTTCCTGATGAAAGTCCGGCTGTATTTTATGAGCGTCTGACTGAAGCATACCGATTATACACTCCCTACGATCCAGCGGCCCCTGAGAATCTTCGGATGGTGAATATGGCCTTTGTGGCACAGGCACAAGGTGATATACGGTGGAAGCTGCAGAAACTGGAAGGGTTTGCGGGCATGAATACAACACAATTGATGGAAGTTGCACAAAAAATATATGTAAATCGTGACCAGGAGCAGAAGCGAGAGTCGGAGCGTCGGATGAAGAAAAAGGCAAATTTCCTAGCAGCCGCCCTAGCCAAGCGACCACCAGTTCCAGCCTGGGCCAGAGGAGAAAATAGGGGATGAGGACGAGGCCGCGGATACGGGGGGCCGAGGTTTCCCCTAGGCCCCACTCAATGTGCCTACTACAAAGAGGAGGGACATTGGAAGAATGAGTGTCCAAATCGTAACACAAGGCGAGGGAGATATCCATCCACGAGGGGTGTAAGAGCACCTGTACGAACTACACGGGAGCAAGACCAGCATGATGTTTTCCCGCCTCCACCGAGACCATCTTTCAAAGGCCTTGCAACTATGGAACACTATGACTCGGATGACTACTAGGCCAGACTGGGCTCCAAGTTTCTGTTGGGCCCCCAGGAGCCTATGGTCAACATGAATTTGGGGGACCGGAAAACGCAATTCATGGTCGATACCAGAGCAACATACTCAGTGGTCACCCAACAAGTGGCCCCGATCTCCTCCCAATCAGTAACTATTGTGGGAGCCACGGGGGAGAGGGCCCAGAGACCTTTCCCTGCAAAAAAATAAAATGCACGTGCCAGTTGGGGGGACAGACCATCACTCACCAGTTCCTGTATATACCTGAATGTCCCATACCCTTGTTGGGTCGGGATGTTCTGGCAAAACTCCAGGCCCAAATCTCATTCGGGTCTGACGGCCAGGCTGAACTCGAAATACCCAGCCTGGGCCCAACAGTTTTGGTACTGTCCGTCCCCCAAGAAGAAGAATGGTGGTTATATGAGAACAGGCCCAAATCTGATGTGGCTACCCTGGATACGTGGGAATCAGTGCCCCCTGGAGTATGGGCTGAAGGAAACCCCCCGGAATGGCCATTAACATCCCTCCCATATGCGTTGAAATGAAGCCGGGAGCCTCCCAGGTACATGTGCGACAATACCCGCTGCCGCGGGCAGCTGTGGAAGGAATTCATCATCATCTGGTGCAGCTACTACAGCATGGTATCCTGCGGCCCTGCCAATTGGCATGGAACACTCCTTTGCTGCCAGTCCAAAAACCTGGAACCACAGACTACCGACCTGTTCAGGATCTCCGTCGTGTCAATGAGGCCACTGTGACTCTGCATCCAGTAGTACCAAACCCTTATACACTGTTGGGCCTCATCCCAGCGACTGCTTCTCACTTCTCAGTACTGGACCTAAAAAGATGCCTTCTTTTGTATACGCCTGGCTACTGCAAGCCAGCACCTGTTTGCTTTCGAGAAAGAGGACCCTGTTACTGGCAGAAAGTCCCAAGTTACCTGGACTCACTTACCACAGGGTTTCAAGCACTCTCCTACCATTTTCAGCACAGCATTGGCCCAAGATCTCGCTAGTTTCCCTCCGGGGGAGCCCGGCAGACGAGTACTTCTGCAGTACGTTGATGACCTGCTAATCGCTGCTGACTCTGAGGCTGAATGTATACTGGCAACCACAGAGCTTCTCCAACTTCTGTACGATGCCAGTTGGAAGTGAAGTATCTGGGATTCCATCTGTCGAAGGGAAGCCGACGGTTGGGGACCGAGAGGAAGGAAGCAGTGTGCCGGATCCCAGCGCCAACAACCCGCAAGCAAGTACGCGCCTTTCTCGGGGCCGCTGGGTACTGTCATATCTGGATTCCCAACTTCGCAAAGATTGCAAAGCCCCTCTATGAGTCTACAAAGGGCCCAGAGAAGAGCCCCCTTGAATGGGGTCGTGACCAACAGGAGGCCTTCGAACATTTGGAAAGAGCATTACTGTCATCACCAGCCCTAGGCCTTCCGGATGTTACCAAACCTTTCACTTTCTACGTACATGAAGCAGCAGGAACAGCTTTGGGGGTCTTGACCCAACAACTAGGGTCTTGGCCGCGACCAGTCGCCTACCTGTCTAAACTGTTGGATCCAGTGGCCACCTTGCCTGAGAGCAATAGCAGCAACAGCCTTGTTGGTGGAAGAGTCTGATAAACTGTCCATGGGCCAAGGCCTTCTAGTCACCGTCCCACACTCAGTCCAAACATTGCTAGAGCATAAAGGAAGTCACTGGTTCACCATCTCCCGAATGTTGAAATACCAGAGCATGTTATGGGGAAATCCCAGGGTGCAAATAACTACCAGCCAAGCCTTAAACCCTGCTATATTCATGCCTGTTGGCCCGGGACCACCTGATCACGACTGCCTGGAAGTGATGGATACAGTCTTCTCCAGTCGCCCTGATCTGACAGATGTGCCGTTAAGCAATCCGGATGAGACCTACTTCGTAGATGGAAGCAGTCTGGTGTTGGAAAGCCGCAGATGTGCAGGGTACGCGGTGGTGACGATGGAAGAGATAGTCGAAGCTCAGCCTTAGCCCCCTGGAACTTCCGCACAGAAGGCGGAACTCATTGCCCTTACCCGTGCCCTAACCCTTGGGACTAACCATCATGTGAATATATACACAGACTCCCGGTATGCCTTTGCCACTCTCCATGCCCACGGGGCCCTGTACAAGGAAAGAGGGTTAGTTACTGCAGCTGGCTCTGAGATAAAGAACGGCCCCCAGATATTGGCCCTGTTAGACGCAGTCTGGTGTCCAAAAACAGTAGCCGTTATGCACTGCAGAGGCCACCAGAAAGGGAACAGTGAGATAGCCAAGGGAAATAGACGGGCTGATGTAGAAGCCCAGCGGGTCGCAACCACATGCCTGTCCCAGTCCTTCCCAGAGGGCTCCCAGTATCTACAAGCCCCCCTGTTTCTGGTCCCACTAAGCCAATGGGCCAAGAGGTACACTACACGAGAACTAGATTTATTCTGTCAGGAGGAGGGTGGGGTGTTACACACAGATGGTTGGATAAGGTTACCCAGAACAGGGACAGCTCCAGTGATAGTCATCCCAGACAGCCTTGCCCCAGCATTCCTATCATCCTTTCATCAGGCCACTCATATGGGCAAGACAGCAATGGAAACTACCCTCCGCCCATATTTCTTCATTTCCTGCTTATCCTCGTTGGCAGCTGCAATTGTTAGACAATGCACCACATGTGCTAAAAACAATGCCCGTCAAGGTCCAAGCCAACCCCAGGAGTCCAGTCTTATGGTGGGTGGAGGCCTTCCCAGTCTGCACAGAAAAAAGCCAGAGAAGTGACAAAGGTGCTGCTACCACTGTCATGACCCTGACCCAAATACACCCCTCTGCGGCTTGCCTCCAGAAATACTGATCTCTACCGCCCCTAGCAGTTGAGGTCTCCCTTAAAAAGGGGGGAGTGAGGCAGCCATGAGGCTCTTACATAAGTAATCAGCCTGACCCTTCCCCCAAGCCATGAGGCTTTTACATAAGTGATCAGACTGACCCTTCCCCAAGCCATGAGGCTCTTACATAAGTGATCAGCCTGCTAAGAGAAGACATTAAGATTTCAGTAGGCACCTTTCCCCCACTCCAGGTCTGAGCACAATATCCCCTTGCCCAGAAATCAGCAGACCAGAGCACACCGGTTTGGACAGGTCACCTAGGTACCTTCCCCAGGGGCTGCTGATTGGTGGACAGGAAATACCTGAGGCAAATGGGATTGTAGAATGAGTTTGAAAATGTACAGTATATAAGGTATTGTAGGACGTCCCTTGAGGCTCAGATTTTTGTGGAGATTGCTGGTTTCTCTGTCTGGGCCTGTGCGCACATTAAAAGTTCCTGTTTGCATACCAGCCTGTCTGTGTGTTTTCCTTCTGTGGGTGAGTGAGAGAATTAGAGCTTTTCAGCAGCTATGCTGCATCATGAGGAGAATATGTCTGCTGTCTACTCCACCATCATGTGAACCCCCAGATTAGCCTTAAATGTATTGTTTTGTAGCTTCATTTTGTGTTGGAACTGCTTTTCCCATAAAAATGCATTGAGGCATTTTAGGGGGGGAGGGAGGACTTAATTCTTCTTCCAACTCCCATTACATGCAGAAATTTCATTTCTACAGCACAAGAATCCCCCAACTCTCCTCCTCCCTTCCTGTGACTATAGCAGAACTGCAGTGATCCACCTCCACAGCCTTCCGATTGGCTGGATTGTACCCCCTTCCTATTGGCTGGATTGTACCCCCTTCCTATTGGCTGGACTGTACCCCCTTCCGATTGGCTGGAATGTACCCTCAGTCTCTGCTGCTAGTTACAATGTAAGCAGTCAGGATAGGCTCATTCTCACAGAGGAGAGGATTAGAGATCTGCAGATGGAGTTTTAAAACTCTGAATAAGTGGGGAAAGCAAGCAGAGCATGGCTCATGGCTCATGGAATCCTTTTCAACGTTTGTGTGTCTTGTAAATATGGTATCTGAGTGTGTAAGGGAGTGAATGTGTTTGTATGTGTGCATCTCTGCTTTGCATATTTTTATCTTTTTTTGTATGTGTATATCTCAGTTTTGTTTGTATGTATGTATGTATATTTGTGGGTTGGTATGTCTGTGGGTGTTTGTATGGACATGCATGTGTTCCATTACATATGTGTTTGTATGTGTGTCTGTGCATCCTTGCATGTGTGTGAATAATTCTATGTATGTGTTTGTGCATGCATGTGTGTTTATGTTTGTTATGTGTGTTTGTTCTGCGTGCGTCTGTGATTGATAGAAGGGATAAGAGAGAAGGGCTGTTTGACAGGTACAATTGCCTAATTGCTAAGTTACTGTGAAACAGTGATAGTATGTTGCAGCTGTTGAAAATGCTTTTCCTAGAGAAAAGCATTCAGGCATTGAGGATTTTATTTGGGGGGAGAGGGAATGGGAGGCTTCACTTCTCTTCCATCTCCCATCAAATGCAGAAACCAAGGGCCCGATTATCTTCTGGGTGGGCTATGTGCTACTACAGCACATAGCCCTGCCCGCTCACCTTTAACCCCAGATATTCAATGCCGCGCCGACGGCATTGAATATCCGGGTTGTGCACCAAGGGATCAATGCTGTGTAGCAGCAATATTGGACTGCTACACGGTTAGTGGTCTGCGGCTAGAACTCGGCGAGCCAAAAGCTGGCCTAGTTTTAGTCACAGACCACTAACTGTGTAATGATCCAATATCACCACTACATGGTTAGCGGCAGTCACCACATCCGCTCTGCCCCGGAACGCCCCCAACATGCCCCGATGCTGACCGTATAGCACTGGGGCGCAGAGGGGACATAGTCAGGGATATTCAATGGCATTAACCATGTAGGGGCCGTCCCTGTTTAAGGCATTTTGTGGTACTGCAGAGCCTATGCAAACAGAAAAAAAGGTTTTAAATTCAGAAAAAAGATTCCAACACCAGATGCGACATTACGAGGAGCCAGATAGGGGGAGCAAGAGAGACCTTCCAAGGCCTAGAGAACCGCACCCCAGAGCTTGTGATGTGATGCCGGCCAACAGCCAATCCAGGAAAGGGGGAGTTCCTTCTAAGAAAGGCTGGGAAGTTGGAAAGAGAGAAGGAAGAGAAAGAGGAAGAGAAGGAGTCTTGGCAAAGAGACCCGAGAGGAAGGAGTTCCTGGCAAGGAGACACAGGGAGTCCGGTGCAGCAGGACACCAGGAGTCCTTGGCAAAGAGGCCCTGGGAGGAAAGGTACCAGGAGAGAAGCAGAAGTCAGAGTTTTATCTGATGAACCGGTATCAGCAGACTCAGGACCCTGTGGAAGTTACCAGAAGGGTGGTGAAGTCATTGCCATAGGTGGTAACACTCTTCATTCAAGGAGAAAGAGGTATGGGTGTGAAAGAGAGATAACTCCACCCGAAGGCCAGCTGGACAGTGGGAGGCCTGCTACTCGAGTAAGGCTGAACAGGACTAGGCCTCAAGCCTCAGCTCACTGGGATAGGCCTGGAGAACAAGGTAATCCACATTTTTATACTTCTAACCGTTATAACCTGGTGACACAGGGAGCACAAGGAGCAAGGGTGTGCTCGCCTTATCAAGCTGTTTGTAACACAAGACACAAGCTTTTACCAGATAAAAGACTGTTTAATACAAGGCACCAAGACAAGGGAAGGTATTCTCATAGCAAGCATTCACATGACCAAGGCCTAAACCTAGGCCCAGAACATTGGAGGCTGGTACAAGCTGTCTATGAAAAGCCTCAGCGTATTCCACCAGACTACCCTGATACAGAGTCACAGCTCTCAGACCCACAGCCCATGCAGGTGGAATTTACTGAGGACCCTTCTGAAGTGCCCATGGATTGTAGCTACTGTCAGGCAGGAAGCCTAGAATCCCTGCCTAGTGTATAAAGCAGGGCTCAGCAAGCAAAGACTGTGTGTTTTATTGTATAAATTCCTGTGAAGATAACAGTGGATAAAGTAATAACTGGTTATGTTTCTTTTCTACCTGAAGTAAGGTTTCTTTATGTTGACGTAGATTCCACTACCTGAATCATTGTGCATTAAGGGAAATAAAAAGCCTTTCTTTCCCTACTCTCGGACTTTGTGTTTACTTGAGGCTTTGGTACACGGAAGGCCACTGGGAACAGATACCCAGACCCCGCATACAAGAACCAAACTCAAACTAGAAAAATAACTCATGTCCACCCGACCTGCCTTAACCACCTTTGACCACTAGGGCGGCGGTGCGACAATTTACACGGTTTACTTGGCTGTAAACCATGTAAATGCCTTTCAAATAGTAGGCCCTAAACCTTTACAGCACAGGAACTTTCCCTAACTCACCTCCTCCTTTTCAGTTCCTAGAGCAGTATTCAGGGTCAGTGCAAGGATTTGAGACGCCCTTGAAGAGCCCCCCATTCTGCCACCCCTGCCCCCATTGCTGCCCCTCTTCAAGGCTGCAGTGATGGCAAAGGCTCAGAAACCATGATGCAGCGCTTACCTACACACTCCGGTGCTGGGTTGCGGTTTCTGCCTTCTACTATTTGCCACTGCCACTCTCCTCCAGAGCAGATTTACGGTTTATGCAAACTAGAAGTCTGCATCGGAGAGGGGCGAAAGTGACAGATAGTAGAAGGCAGAAAACATGATGCAGCGCCGGAGTGTTTAGGTAAGTGCTGCGTCACGGTTTCTAAGTGATTGTTGTGGCTGCAGGCCCCATAAAGGAGCGGAGCAGTGCTAATGGGTGCTCCACCCCCCAAAGCCTTCCCTTTGGCTGGACCTTCCCCACAGTCTCTGCTTCTAATTACGATGTAAGCAGGCAGGATAAGCCCACTGAAACAGCTGGGGAGGAATACAGAACTGCATGCAGCTAGAGGTTTTAAATTCTGAAAAATGTGTAGACATCTTAGCCTTCTTCTGTCTTCCAGACATTAATGTAAAAATCAGTAGAATCATGGAAAAAGCCAGACAGTTGTCAATCCGACCCTCTTGAGTCCTGAACACATCTGACAAATCCCTCTCTTAATTTTGGACCCTAGGTGTGTTCCTAGCTTGTCAGTTCTTTAATCTAGCCCTGGCCAAGGCAATAGATACCAGCTGATAGTACAACCAATAAGAAAGCACTATAATTCAGTCAGTAGCTTTCCTAGTAGAAATGACCTGAAAGAAAATGAAATATATATGTAAATAATCTAAAATGTGGTACATCACAGGAATTATTTTTAATCCCTGTATCTATATGTGCGTATGTAGTGTTCATTTATTTGTATTTCTGGTCATGATCTGTGTCTGCAGTGCATGTCTTCTGGTGGAGTAGCTGAGTTTGGTGGGGTATTTATGGAGAATGTACTTTTGGGGGTTGGTGAGAGTTGTAGGGAGGTAGCTTTGGGGGTGGAGCAGTTTGCAGGATGATGGGCAATTATTGTGGGAAGTTTTTAGGGATAGGCATTTGCATGGGGGGATATTTTCAGAGTGAGGAAGTCACAGGAGAATATTTTTGGTGGGTGGGGCAATTTTCAGGATGGTTGGTAGCTGTGGGGGAATAGATTTTGGGGGTAGGGCAACTGTGAGATGGTAGGTTTTTTGAGTGAAGGCAATCTGCCGGATCTTAGGGCATATGCAGGGACATTTGGTGAGGTGTTGGGGCAGTTACTGGGGATGGTTTTTAGGGGGTGGGGCAGTTTCAAGGGTAGTATGGCAGTTGTGAGGGAGTGTTTGTTAGGGATGGAGCAGTTTATGGAATGGTAGAGCAGCTGTGAGAGGGTATTCTTGGGGGAGGGATAGTTTGCAAGGTAGTGGGGCAGTTGTGAGAGTTTGTTTATTGAGGTGGTGCAATTTGCGGGGTGATGGGGCAGTTGTTGGGGTTGGGGCAGTTTGCAGAAAGATGAGACAGTTGCAGGAAGTTGTTTGTTGGGCTGGGGACAGTGTGGTAGGACAGTTGTTTCCGTAAGTGGGGCAGTTTGCAGGTTAGCAGGGCAGTTGTGGTGGGGGTATTTTTTGTGGTGGCAGTATTTTGTAGGTTGTTAGGGAAGTTGCAAAGGAGTGGGGCATTGTATGAAGAGGGGGACAATTCTGGTGGGGGATTTTTAGTTGGTGGGGGCAGTTTAGGGAGTTGGGAGAGTAGAGAACAAGGAGAAGGAGTTTGAAAGGAACAAGTCCCGAACTACGGGCCTGGCTCAGCTCTGTCGGATGGTAGAGTCGCACATATGGGTACCTGTTGGATCCTGCTGTTCATGGAGAACACCTCTTACAGGTGTGTAACTTTGCTTGGTCCCTCATGAGAGACTGTTGGCAAAATTAAAGAGTCATGGGATAGGAGGCAGTGTACTATTGTGGATCAGGAACTGGTTAAAAAATAGAAAGCAGAGGGTAGGTCTAAATGGCCAATTTTCCCAGTGGAGAAAGGTGAATAGTGGAGTACCCCAGGGATCTCTGCTGGGTCCGCTGCTTTTTAACATATTTGTAAATGACCTGGAAATGGGAATAACGAGTGAGATAATCAAATTTGCAGATGACACAAAATTATTCAAAGTTGTTAAAACCCATGAGGATTGTGAAAAATTACAAGAGGACCTTGATAAATTGGAAGACTGGGCATCCAAATGGCAGATGAAATTTAATGTGGACAATGTGTCCCCTAGTCTTTCTATATTCTGATAAGGTAAACAATCGATCTACGTTTACCCATTCCACTCCGTTCATTAATTTATAGACTTCTATCATATCTCCCCTCAGCCGTCTCTTTTCCAGGTTAAAGAGCCCCAACCTTTTTAGCCTTTCTTCATAGGAGTATCCTTCCATCCCCTTTACCATTTTGGTGGCTCTTCTCTGAACCTTTTCTAAAATCGCTATATCCTTTTTAAGATACGGCGACCAGAATTGCACACAATATTCAAGGTGCGGTCTCACCATGGAACGATATAGAGGCATTATAATATATTTTGTTTTATTTTCCATTCCTTTCCTTATCATACCTAGCATTCTATTTGCTCTCTTGGCCGCCGCTGCACACTGGGCCGAGGGTTTTAACATGGTATCCACAATAACGCCTAAATCTTTTTCCTGGGTGGTGGTTCCTAATGTGGAACCTTGCATCATGTAACCATAGTTTGGGTTGTTCTTCCCTAGGGCCATAACCTTGCACTTGTCCACATTAAATTTCATCTGCCATTTTGATGCCCAGTCTTCCAATTTATCAAGGTCCTCTTGTAATTTTTCACAATCCTCATGGGTTTTAACAACTTTAAATAGTTTTGTGTCATCTGCAAATTTGATAACCTCACTCGTTATTCCACTTTCCAGGTCATTTATGAATATGTCAAAAAGCAGTGGACCCAGCACAGATCCCTAGGGTACACCACTATTCACCTTTCTCCACTGGGAAAATTGGCCATTTAGCCCTACCCTCTGCTTTCTATCTTTTAACCAGTTCCTGATCCACAATAGTACACTGCCTCCTATCCCATGACTCTTTAGTTTTGCCAAAAGTCTCTGATGAGGGACCTTGTCAAAGGCTTTCTGAAAGTCCAGATACACAATATCAACCGACTAACCTTTGTCCACCTGATTATTCACTCCTTCAAAGAAACATAACAGATTAGTAAGACAAGATCTTCCTTGTCTAAAGCCATGTTGGCTGTCTCCCATTAGGTCATGACTATCTACATGCTGAGTAATTTTATTCTTTATGATGGTTTCTACCATTTTTCCCGGTACTGATGTCAGGCTCACCGGTCTGTAGTTTCCCGGATCACAGTTTACTGGCAGCAGGGAGAGGGTTTGGAGGGTCTGTGGTTTTACCTTCACATTTCTGGGTGGTATCACTCTGTTTGTGACCAGCAGGACACCTGCACTCATAGGACCCCACAGTGTTGATGCAGTTGCCTCCCTGGCACAGGCCAGGTATAGCCTGGCATTCATCCACATCTGAAATTGAGACAGAAAAGAAGTTGTATGTTTGGTAAGCATTATTACACGTCCACAGGAAGAGGAGGAAAAAGGCTGTTATTCTTAAAAAAGCCTTTAATTCAAAAACTTCAAAGTGTGGCCTTTTTCTCTCCACTTCCTGTGGACTTGTTTGTTTTTTTTGCGGAGGTGTCTCCTCTTCTTGTGTTTCTCAGATCCAAGCATTATTACAAGTCAGAACCAAACTATTTCAAACATGAAGGTGGAAGAACAGTTCATGTATTTCTATATTTCAGAGAAAATTCACTTAACTACTGCCAAATGAAAATAATACAAATAAAACAGAGGTATAAGCATAGTTCTAAACATCTGGTTATCAGCAAATGCGCTGAGTCAGAGTTTTCCACCAAGAGGCAGATATTCAAAGACCTGCTGAGTGGGTAATTAAACATTTTATTTTGCTATATGTTGTATGTTTTTAGCAAGTTTTTACTTTTATGTTTTTGTAAGTTTTTCTGTTGTATTTTTGTGTATTTGTTTATGAAGTTAAGTTTATGGTGATTATTAGCCACTTTATACTCATGGTGTGAAAAGACAGAATATAAATGCATTAAATTAAATTGGTTAATTTTAGCTAGTCCACTGTCTTCTCATGTGATCCCCCACTCTTTTGTAAAACTTTCATAGGGTACCACAAGCCCCCTGTGGAATCTTCCCCCCTTCTTACTGGACTCTAAATGTTGCATGGTAGGAGAGGATCTTCCACCTGGATCCCCCTCCCAGTTCCTCTCTCCCATCTGCTCTCAAGCTGTGGAAATCCCTCCTAAGAGCAGCTAAAAGGAGAATATACTCTTACCTCTTTCCGGCTTGGCATCCTTAGTTACTCTGATAACCATGGGATGAGAAGAGTGGGAGAAAAAGGATAGGAGCTATGGAAAAAGGTTGTCAGGACTCTTCTCCAATGCAACTTTTAGATTCCAGCAGGAAGGAGGGGGATCACTATTGCAGCCCCTAAATTTAGTCAGCCAAGTTGGGCTATTACAGCTGAAAATCTGTTAGTCACCCTTATCTCTTTGCCCTAACTCCATCTCCAGGCCTACCTAGAATCTGACCAGCTTAATGTAACCACCCAGTGAAATTTAGGCGGCTAAATTTAGCCAGTAAGCCCAGCTAATTTTCAGTCTAGCTAGCCAAGTCTTTTAGCCTGGTAAATCCATTTGAATATTGACCTCTAAGTATCCAAGAGCTGATGCCTCACATACAAGAATCTTTTCATGCCTGCAAAAAGTTTACAATATAGCTGAACACAGACATCAGTCTCCTGAATTCCACTTGATGAAAATGACCCACACCTCTGTTGGTCAAGCCTCACAGTCTCTATTAATTTTCTACACTGGAGCACAAAAAGGGGTGATTTTGTAAGGAAACTATGTAAAGATATGCGCCATTTACATTCATGTGCTTTAGGCAATTGTTATGTTGTAAACATGCGTACAAGTCCTATTGCATGTACTTTCAGTATGGGTATGTACCGAGTCAGAGCATAGGCAAAGTGCAAATTTGCACATGTAAGTAATAACTTATATGTGTTTTTTAAAGTTTAGGTGTGGTCATTTAAAAATCCAGAGTAGCCATACTGCCTTGCTCAGATAGGGGCAAAAGGATGTGCCTCAATTTTATAGAATTAAGTATGCACATACTTCTCTTTAGAAAATAAGCCCCAAATACATGCATGGCAACCCATGTTAAATGCATGGGAATTATGAAATTATCCTCATTCTCGACGAAGATACTAACATTACACAATGGAACCATGTACTACTTACTACTACTTCTCATTTGTATAGCGCTATAAGGCGTATGCAGGTCATGTACCATGAGCGCCAATCTGTCTGTATCTCAAATGGGTGTGAAAGACCATGGCACATAATCAGGAGTTGAGTTTTTACTTCTTACACATGGAATACCAGGCTTTGAGAGAGTTTTTGCCATGAGTATCTCATGTGTGTCAATGCAGCATCATACATTGAATTTGGGGAGGGAGAATGACCCCAGTGTGTTTTACTCATGCTACAAGTACAGAGCAATTCTGCTAAGTCGCTTCACATCTTGCACAGTTTGGCTGGCATCCTCACATAGCATACAAGTCTCCCCATTTGGTTCAGCACCTGTCACTTTTGGTTAAAGTTGAACTACTGCTCAACTCTCTTCTGTGTGCTTCTAGATCTTCCTAAAAGGAGATCTTGTTAGACCTAGCCAGGGGGCCTTTGCAATCCACTTCCTAAGGCACAGGAACTGGTCTCCAAGACTCTCCCTGAACTCTGATTCTTGTCTTTCAATGAGGTAATCGAGGATTAGAAAAATATAAATTTGATGGCCAGAAAAACCACATGGCCTACCTAGTCTTCTCTTCCATATCAACTACAATAGTCCCCAGAGATCTTCTGTATTTGTCCCATGCTTTCTTGAATTCAGATGCTATCATCTCTACTACATCCACTAGGAAACTATTCCACGCATCTACCACCCTTTCCATAAAGAAATATTTACGCATATTACTCCTGAGTCTGGCCCCTTTCACCTTTATCCTATGTCCCCTCGTAGTAGAATTTGTTTTCAATTGAAAGAGGCTCTCCTCTTGTGCATTTATGCCACGGAGGTATTTAAATGTCTCTATCATATCTCCCCTATCCCGCATTTCCTCTAACGTATACATATTAAGATCTTTAAATCTATCCTAATATGCTTTATAACAAAGACACTAACCATTTTAGTAGCTACCCTCTGCACCGACTCCAACCTACTTATATCTTTTTGAAGGTGCGGTCTCCAGAATTGCACACAATACCCCAAATGAAGTTGCACAAGAGACTTATACAGAAGCATTATTACCACCTTTTTTCTGCTGACCATTCCTCTCCCTATACACCCAAGCATCCTTCTGGCTTTCGCTGCCACCTTTTCTACCTGTTTAACTACTTTAAAATCATCAGAAATAATCACGCCAGGTCCCACTCTTCTTTCGTGGACAGAAGTACTTTGCTCCGTATACTGTTCCACTTCCTTGGATTCTTGCTGCCCAAATGCATGACCCTGTATTTTTTTAGCATTAAATCTCAGCTGCCAAATTCTTGACCATTCTTCAAGCTTAGCTAGATCCCTCCTCATGTTATCTACTCCTTCTTGGGTGTCTACTCTATTGCAGATTTTGGTAACATCCGCAAACAAGCAAACCTTACCCGACAGCCCTTCCACAATATCACTAACAAAGATGTTGAAAAGAATTGGACCAAGGACAGAATCCTGTGGCACACCACTGGTAACCTCCTTCTCCTCAGAGTGAGCTCCATTTACCTGTTCCCTTTGTCACCTCCCACTCAACAAACCTCTAGTTTCTAGTAACTTTAGGGTCCATTCCTAGGGTGCTCAGTTTGTTTATAAGTCGCCTCTGTGAAACGGTGTCAAAGGCTTTATTGAAATCTAAATATACCACATCTAGGGCTCTTCCTCGGTCCAACTCCCAGGTCACCCAGTCAAAGAGATCAATCAGATTTGTCTGACAAGACCTGCCTCTGGTGAATCCATGCTGCCTTGGATCCTGCAATCCATTGGACTTTAGAAACCTCACTACTCTCTCTTTTAGTAGCCTTTCCAATAATTTACTAACCACAGAGGTTAGACTAACTGGCCTGTAGTTCTCAATATCATCCTTATGACCACTTTTGTATAAAGGGACCACATGTACCTTTCTCCAGTCCTCTGGCACCACTCCTGACTCCAAAGAGGCATTGAAAAGGTCAGACAGTGGAGCTGCTAGAATGTCCCCAAGTTCCCTCAGTATTCTTGGATGTATCCCATCCAGACCCATCGCTTTGTCAACTTTTAGTTTAGCTAGTTCCACAAGAACACAGTTTAAGATCCACGTCACTTCTGTTCCTATTTGTGGATGTTCTATGAGGTCTTGCTCCTGGCCCTTCATCTGTGAGTACAGAACAGAAATATTTGTTAAGCAATTCTGCTTTATCCTCATCAGTTTCTGCATATTCCTCCCCTTCACCCTTGAGTCTGACAATACCACTTTTGCCCTTCCTCCTCTCACTAACAAATCTGAAAAATGCCTTATCCTCACATTTTATTGCATTGGTTATGTCTTCTTTTTTGTACCTTTGCTTTCCTGACTACTTTGCTAGCTTCTCTAAAAGTCTGCCAAGCCTTAATAACTCCTATTCTGGACTTTTGTAATCCTATCTACTACGGTCTTTCAAAATACTCTCTTAAACCTCTTCAGATGGCTCAGAAAACGGCAGCCAGAATTATTGCTGGCTATGCATCTCAAGATCACATTACCCCTACTCTCAAATAGCTCCACTGGCTTCCAATAAGCCAGCGCGTCATCAGACATAAATGCTCTGCTTTTAGCCTTCATAAGAATAACAACAGGCCAAGACGAATAACTACATCAAACACCCTCAGCACCCCAAGTAGTTTCAGAAAAGCGTGTAAATGTACTACACAAAGGGCAATTTCCTTATCGGCCCCACTTATATGGAACTCTCTCCCTCCCGATGTGCGATCCATGGATGATTTAAAGGAGTTCAGAAAACAACTGAAATTTGTACTCTTCACTGAGTACTATGGCACAGACATCTAACAGTCTCTATTATTATAGCCTGCATATAACTTTTTTACTGTAACGGTTCCTTGATGTTGCGTATCCCAATTTTACCTTCACTCTTTAGTTTAGTCAGTGTATGCCCCCCTGTCTCTGTTCTCCCTTCTTGTGTCTGGTAACCGCTTTGATTTAAGGAAAAGGCGGTATAGAAAACCTGTTAAATAAATAAATAAATAAATAAATAAATAAAAACGTTTCCAAATATACTTATGTCTTTGCAGATCTGGTACAATGCCTGTGCTATTGCTGTGAGAGCAGGTCAAGGTTTGGAAGTGGTCAACCATCATTTGGGGGGGTAAGTTTATTTC
This sequence comes from Ichthyophis bannanicus, assembly GCA_033557465.1. NCBI lineage: Eukaryota > Metazoa > Chordata > Amphibia > Gymnophiona > Ichthyophiidae > Ichthyophis > Ichthyophis bannanicus. Next base: position 220,101,082 of record CM066039.1, on the reverse strand, counting down.
TTCTTTCTGTTGGGAGGGGGCTTTCATTAGAGATTTGACTGTCAAAGAGTTCTCTAGGGCAGTTTAATGAGCTTTGGAATAGTTTGGCATAGGATTCTCTTTTTGCATTGTTGGTAGCAGTTTGATATTTGTGTAGTTTGGCCAAAAGATGTCAAGGTTGTCAACTGATCTGGTGTGTCTCCACTTTCTTTCTAGAGTTCTGAGACTGTGCTTCATGTCTTTTAGGAGTGTGGAGTACCATATTGTTGCTTTGTTTCTCTGGTGAGGAGTGGGTATATGCGTGGTTTTATTGCTATATTGCTTATGGTTTTGTTCCAGTTCTGTATGAGTGTCGAGGTCATCAGGAGTGTTCTGGAGTATCTTTTCTAGAAATTACTTTTCTATATGCTGAAATCTGTGAGATGTCGTTTGTGTGTAAAGTCCTTTTTGATAGAGTGTTTCATAAGGGAGGAGGATGGAGATTAATCTGTGACTGGACCAGGGGACCATGGTCATTGTGATGTTGGGCAAAGTTCTGTCTGTTAGAGTTCATTGTTTCTTGTTCCACCTTCCCATTCAGGGCATGTTCTTGAAGCCACTGACCTCATCGGGTGTTAGTAGTTCTTGATTAGCTTGCAAAGCAGCTAGGCAGCTGAGTGCTGTATAAAGATCTACAGTCCCTTGCAAGTACTGGCATTCCTAACAGGGACTCCATTGCAAGCAAGGTAATACTGTGTGGCTTTTAAATACAATCTATCTGCCCAAGAGCTTTTAAAGGAATTTTGGTTTTTATTTTTAAAGCAAATTATTTTTCTTTATTGCAAAAGGGGAGATTTTTGTGTTGTTAGGCAAAGCTCTGTCTGTTAGAGTTCATTGTTTCTTATTCCAGATTCCCATTCAGAGCAAGTTTTTTGATGCCACTGACCACATTAGGTGTTAGATCCCTCCCTACCCACCCCAGCTCCCACCCCCCCCATGTGATCATTCTTGCCTTATAGGGCAACTCCCCAGTTAGTTGCACACAGGAACGTAGAACAACACTGTTAGAACACACTTAAAAGACATTAACTGTTTTTTCTCTTAAAGGACAGCTGAGGAAAAGGTAGGGACTTTGGTCAGTCTCTCTCTTTTACTTCAACAGGTACCAAACTCTACCAGCTGAACAATGGCTGGGAAAATTTGTATTGCCAAAGCTTTATTGCCCCCGTTACAACTTCTACCTCTGTCCAGACAGAGAGCCTGATGAAAGTTAAAGGACCAGTTCTATATGCAGGATGCCTGCAAGCTGAAGCTCTCATGAAAAAAGTGGAGGAGCTCAGAGAAGAGGTGGCAAGGCTGAGAAGCATTCAACAGTGAGAAGTACATTGATAAGATGCTTCTTAAAACTTCCAAGCTCTCTGACAGAGGTAAAGATGGGAGGTTACAGAATGAAGAGAATTAGACATGAGTCACCAGAGCCTGCAGAATCAACAATCGATCTCCTCCAGCCCTTAAATTGAAGAACCAGTAAGCAGCCCTGGAAGTGGAGGAGGTGAGAGCATCCTAGGAAATGGAAGATCCAGAGCTCAAGCACCCCAAAGTTGCAGAATCAGTGACCACAAGGAAGTAAAGAGTAGTGGTGGTTGACGACTCTCTTCTGAGGGATACTGAGGTGTCCATCTGCCGACCAGACTTGATGTTCCAGACAGTTGTGCTGTCTGCCAGGTGCCAAAATCCAGGATGTTATGGAGAGTGTGCCGAGACTCATCAAGCCTACTGACTATTATCCAATGTTTCTTATCCTTGTCAACCCAAATGATACTGCTAGGTATCCCTCTGAGCATATCAAAAGTGACTTCATGGCACTGGGATAGAGGGTGAAGCAAATAGATGCACAGGTGGTGTTCTTTTCAATCTTCCCTGTTGAGGGTAAAGGCCGAGGCAGAGAAGCCCTCATCCTGGAGATGAATGCATGACTGCATGGATCATGTCATCAAGAGAGTTTTGGTTTCCTGAACCATGGGATGATGTTCCAAGAGTTGCAGAGCAGAGATGGTGTCATATGTCCAAGAAGGGTCGATGTGTCTTCCACAGCAGACAGGCTAATCTACTGAAGAGGGCTTTAAACTAGATTCATTGGAGATGGGTGAAGAAAGCCCCGAGGTAAGTGAAAGATTAAATACCTCTGTAGAACTGGATAAAACACGCAACATCTGAAAAGCAGTATGTATAAATGCAGGTAGCATAGGAGATAAGATCATAGATGTTGAAACTTTAATGGAAGAGGCTGACTTGGATTTAGTGGCAATTACGGAGACATGGTTCATGGACAACCATGACTGGGATGTAACTATACCAGGTTATACTTTATTCAGGAAGAACAGGGTAGGAAGAAGGGGAGAAGGAGTGGCAGTATATGTAAAAAATAATATTAAAGCTATAGAATTACAGGACTTAAAGGGAGCAAAGAGGCACTGTGGGTTAAGCTAGAAAGAGAGAAAGGGAAATCCATTTGCATTGGAGTGATATACATATCCTCCTCATAGGGAGAAGAAGTGGACAGAGATTTAATAGAAGACATGTGCAATATTGCCATGAAAGGAGAAGTGCTACTAATAGATGATTTCAATATGCTGGATGTTGATTGACACATCCTTGCTGCGGTGTCATCTAGAAATAAGGAGATCCTAGATTCTTTACAGGGAGAACTATTCTGGCAACTGGTAACAGAACTCACACGTGAAGGGGCCATACTGGATTTGGTGATTACCAATGGGGAAAGTGTTTCAGATGTCATAGTGGGAGATCGTCTCACATCCAGTGATCACCAGATAGTGTGGTTCAGTATTAGGACAAGGGCTGATAAAATCCATTCAAAAGCAAAGGTCTTAGATTTTAAGATAACTAACTGCCAAGATGGGACAATACTTCAAGAGTCGTTAGCAGGATGGGGTCTAGAATTTGGCAGCTGAAATTTAATGCTAAGAAATGCAGGGTCATGCATTTGGGCTGCAAAAATCCAAAGGAGTGGTACAGTGTAGGGGGTGAGGTACTTCTGTCCATGAACTGTTCGGGTTTTCATGGGCATCCCCTAAGATTATTTGTGAATTTTTCTATTTTTGTTATTGTGGCTGCTTGTGTTAACCCCAACATATATACAGGACCCACCTTAAAGAAATTGCTTGTGCCACAGTAAGAGCATGGAAACTTTTTATTTATTTTGCCAGGTCTGTAACATCACAAGCTTCGCATTTTTAAATGATAAGGTACAAATTTTAATATCATTACAGAATGAAGAGCAGGACCTGGGTGTAATTGTGTCTGACGATCTTAAAGTAGCTACAGTAAATAGGTAGAAAAAATGACTGCAAAAGCCAGAAGGATGCTTGGGTGTATAGAGAGGGAATGGCCAGCAGAGAAAAGGAGGTGATAATGCATCTGTATCTCTTGTGTGACCTCATTTAGAGTATGTTATCTAGCTAATAGATTATATACTCCATGTAAATAGTTCTCCCATGTTATCCAAGTTGATACTCCTGTTATATGTAATACCAAACAGCCTGTTGTTCTGGTTTCTTTATGTTATTTGTAAACCGCGCTGATGTTAAAGAGTGCGGTATATAAGAAGTTGAAATAAAATAATAAAATAAGCAGGTTGGAGTCGTCGGTGTGTAGAGGATGGCTACTAAAATGGCTGGTGGTCTTCGTTATGAAGCATATGAGGACAGACCTAAGATCTTAATATGTATACTTTTGAGGAAAGGCAGGATAGAGGAGATATTTATTTATCTGTAACATTGTTCTATACTGCCCCTTCCAGAGATCAGGGGCAGTTTACAGTAAAACAAACATAATACATCGAACCAAGTTAGAGTAGAAAACTATTTACAATAAACAGATTGTAACAAAAACTATTTACAATAAGCTTTGAATATGATAGAGACAAATGAGATTACTAGAGACATTTAAATACCTCCATGGCATAAATGCACAGGAGAGTCTCTTTCAATTGAAGGCAAGCTCTGCTACGAAAGGACATAGGATGAAGGTGAAAAGGGATAGACTTGGGAGTAATATGCGGAAATATTTCTTTATGGAACTCTGCCTAGGATGAAGGTGAAAAGGGATAGACTTGGGAGTAATATGCGGAAATATTTCTTTATGGAACTCTGCCTCTGTCCCACTCACCTCCTCCTTCTGGTATTTAGGTGTGATCTTGGATTCCTCCCTTTCCTTTTACAACCATGTGTCAACCCTTACTTGCTGCTCCTTTTTTGCTCTGTGTCAAATCAGGGCAGTTTGTTCTTTGCTTCCTCCCAGTTCACTCACTACTCTAGTATTATTTATTTATTTACACAGTTTTGTATACCACCTTATCCTTCAATCAAAGTGGTCACACACAATTGGGGGATACATTTAACATGAGGGGATATGAGACACATACACTAATACTTACAGGGAACATGGGCTATGGAGGGTTAAGTGGCTTGCCCAAGACCACAAGGAGCACCTGTGGGACTAGAAACCCCAGTCTTTCCAGCCCAAGGTTGCTGTCCTCTAGTGGGATTTGAACCCCCAACCTTCCAGCCTGAGGTACCTTGCCCCAACCATTAGGCCACACCTCCACTCCTTGGTTATAAGTAGGCTGTTCTATTGTAATATAGTCCTTGCCAATTTACCCTCCTATCAGCTTCAACGCTTACAGTTAATACAAAATACAGCAGCCCGTCTTATTACATATGCTCACCAGTCCGATCATATTACCCCCCTACTTTACCATCTTCACTGGCTGCCTCTTCGCGTTAGGTTCCAATATAAATTCCTGATTGTGACACATCGGGCTATTCATACAGCGAACCCACTTTATTTGTTTGATCTCATTTCTCTCTACACCCCCTATCGTCAACTCTGTTCATTGCATGCAAATCGGCTATCCTTACCTTCCCCCTCCAAAGCCCATTTAGAACAGACTCAACGTGCCGCCTTTTTCTTCCTCAGTCCCGTACTTTGGAATGCCCTGCCATCCTCCCTCCGTTTAGAACCCTCATACCCAAAATTCAAAAGTTTGTTAAAAACTCATTTGTTTGAACAGGCCTTCGACCCTCCCCTGTGATACCCTCTGTATACCCTACTTAAGTATTGCTCTCTTGTGTTATTTGCTAATGATCTACTACTTCTATTCTTTTCTATATTATTATGGCATTCTTTTCCATTTTCCCATAGCGTAGACATGTTTTACTTATTGTAAACCGCCCTAATGTCTCGACAAGGGCGGTATATAAAGTGCAAATAAAACTAAAGATAAAGATAAAGTGGTAGATGTGTGGAATAGTCTCCCAGTGTTGGTGGTAGAGACAAGGACAGTGTTCTGAATTAAAAAAAACATGGGACAAACAGATGCTCTAAAGAAAAAAAGGGCAGTATTGTAGTTGATATGGAAGAGCAGACTAGATACCCCATGTGATCTTTTTCTGCTGTCATGTTTTATGTGTTTTATGTTTCTATAACCACACAAATCCTGAAGTCATCTGGGATTCCTTCTCAACCATTACAGCTGAACATTTCGAAAGAATAATCACAGGCATTAACATTACCACATCCCCACTTGCTCCCTGTCCGGTTAGCTGGAACAAGACTGCCAGAACAGAATTAATACCTACAATACTCAAAGTTGCTCAGCTATCCATACAGCAAGGATACTTACCTCCAGAACTAAAGATGGCTTCCATCTGCCCATTAAGGAAAGGAATGGGAAATAACACAAATCAACCAACCTCATACAGACCCATCACCAGCCTTCCCTTTACGGCAATGCAATAGAGAAAATCATACAGATACAACTCTAGGACCACAGACTCCCACTTCCCACTGGATCCCCAACAATATGGATTTAGACTCCGCCATGGAGTCAAATCCCTCATGACTGCTTTAATGGACAACCTAACAAAGGGCATTGACAAACCCAACAAAGGATTTATCCTGATCTTCCTCTATATCAAAAGCAGCCTTTGACTCTGGTCCACACAACCTAATCATCCAGTGACTCCAAAAAATTGGACTAGCAGGCACTATGCTAAACCGGTTCATATCCTACCTATCAGATCAAGTGCTCCAAGTAAAAACGGACACCGAAAGATCAACTCCATATACACAATGTCAGGGAGTTCCACAGGGCTCTGCCCTACCTTACATACTCTTCAATATCTTCCTACAACCAATCTGCACAATCATACAGGCATACAGCATTCTTTGTCACATATGCACAGATGATGCTATGCTATATGCTCCCTTTACCATGACTAGCCCAATTACCCACATAAAGAAATGCTTCACTTCTATCACCCATTGGCTGGCGGAACATCACCAAGGGCAACAACTTCACACCACCTGCCTCCATAACCATTGATGGAACCCAATTACAAGTAAAACCTACAGTACGTTACTTAGGAATCACCCTAGATCAATGCCTCTCCCTCTCCTCCCACATCAGTAGCATCACAAAAAACATCTACTACAAGCTCAAGACAATACAACATCTTAAACCACTCCTAAATCCTCACAATTTTCGCACAGTTCTACAAGCACTCATCTTCTCCCGTTTTGATTTCTGTAACCTCATCTTCCAAGACCTACCCAAATCAGCAATCCATCCACTTTAACTAGCCCTGAATACCACAGTATGCATTCTCTGCAATACCCCGAGAGTGGAGCACATACCCCCACTACTCAGACAACTACACTGATACCATCGCTGAACAAATCAAATATAAATCCAAACGCACAATCTTCAAAGTCATCCATGGCCTATTCTCCATCGACCTTCAATCTCTAATACAGAGGACGCCTGAAAGCGGAAACAGAAGAACTGGTTCCCGTAATACGCTTCACATACCAGCGTTATACACCAAGACCAACTGCACTACATCAAAGAGGGCCTTCTTCCTTTTCTCACCGTCCTTATGGAACTCAATCCCAAACAACCTACATGCCACAAAGGACCTAACAGCCTTCAGAAATAAAACTAAAAACATTAAAACATTCCTATTCCTAGACTGCTTTGCCAATGAAATAACATAATCAAGTGGAGGCCGATTCAGATTGGGACACGTCCAGGCCATCCGGACATCCAAAAAATGGATGGCCTGAAAGTGTACCCGATTCTGCAGCCATGGGAGCTAGAAGTTCCCAGGGGTGCAGAATTGGTCACTTAAATGGGCCGGATGGGCCCCAATTCCACAGTGCGGGACATCAAACATCTGCCCGGCTAACCCTCTCTAGGCTCTTGCTGGTGTGCCGGTGCCATGGCGTCTCATCGCCATGGCATTGGGACTCCAAGCAGAAGTGCACAATGCCCGATAGTGGGATAATGCATTTCCCCTGCCATCCGACCCTCAGTGGGAGAAACCAGGGCCGGGATCGGGCGGCGGGTGCTTACCTGCCTCTGCACTGTGTGTTGGGGGTTCCTGGCATGATCACCACCATTCGTTGGACTTATTCCACCTCCAAGGGTGGGTTTTGGCAGGAGGGATGTCCTCCAAGGTGGAATAAGCCCAACATCCATCTTTGCTGCACCGGATTTGAATAGGCCCTGTATGTCTGAGTTGTGTGGCCCGCCCCCACTCTGCCCCCTCTCCGCCCTGTTGTCTCCGCCAAAACCCTTTAAGAGCTCTCAGGCAGAGAGGTTGTATTTAAAAGCCACACAGTATTACCTTGCTTGCAATGGAGTCCCTGTTAGGAATGCCAGTACTTGCAAGGGACTGTAGACCTTTATACAGCACTCAGCTGCCTGGATGCTTTGTAAAGTAATCAAGGACCACAAATACCTAATGAGGTCAGTGTCTTCAAAGAACTTGCTCTGAATGTGAAGCTGAACAAGGAACAATGAACTCTAACAGACAGAGCTTTGCCCAACACCACAAAAAATTCCCCTTTTGCAATATAAAAAAAAGAATTAGCTTTTAAAAACGAAAACTAAAACCCCTTTTAAGAGCTCTCAGACAGAGATTGTATTTAAAAGCCATACAGTATTACCTTGCTTGCAATGGAGTCCCTGTTAGGAAAGCCCATCTCTGTTAGGAATGATTAATTGATTGATTGATTTACTAGTATTTAACTCACACCTTTCCAGTAGTTCAAGGTGAGATACAATCAGGTACTGCAGGTATTTCCCGTCTCTGGAGGGCTTACAATCTAAGGCAATGGAGGGGGGTTAAGTGACTTGTCCAAGGTCACAAGGCGTGTCAGTGAGATTTGAACACTGATCTTTCTGGTCCCAGGCTGCTGCCCTAACCACTAGGCTATTAACACAAGAAGCGCTAAAAATGCCTCACTGTAGCCAGATTACAGGGGCTCAGGGCTTTCTTAAGGACTTTAAAGCCCAGGCTAAGATTGAACATATTTATTATGATAGGTAAGACAATTACATTTGCTGCCATACCTCACCTCAAGTTTCTTGGACCACCATGAATTATGTGATGGGGTATATGTCCCAAAAACAGAGAAAACCCCTAGAGCCATGAGTCAGAAGAAGGAGACCACACCCTGGTTCCCAAGCTCATCCCCAAACCTAGGCCCCGACATTGATGAGAGGGTTTCTGATCCCTGTGATAGGGGAGAAGGAACAGGGAAAGCCCCTTGGAACCAGAGCGAGGGAGTAGTTGAATCCCCAAAAATAAACCCTACAGAACCAACAATAAGGGAGCATACCCCTGCCTCTGAAAGGGACATAGAGATGGATCTCCCTTTAGAGGACTTGAACGAAATGGAGTGGTAACAAGAAGGCCCATGCCTGGGGGAGCACTTGATACTGTACCTGAAACCTCCATTGATGTCTCCGTGATGGACACCAGGTAAGGCCTGCCAAGGGGTGGAAGTGTCTGAGTCAATTACCTTGGTGGACTTGGGACTGTTAAAGGCTATGGAGGCTAAAGACTGTGTGTAAGAGGCTCAAGAGAGAGACAGCCACCTGTTGGTGAAGTGCGATAGTGCTGAGGTATAACCGCATTTGCATACAGCAACAGAACCACTACAGGTGAGGGCTTCCTTGAACCTGGGAGGAAGCCGGAAGTCACAAAAGCTGGTTCCAGGGAGGAAAGTGATGGAACTCTTTTGCTGAGCTATATTGCAGTGTATTACTGTTTATTTTTTCACTCTGACTCCCCACAGACTCTCAGGCTTTGGAGACTTTGAAAAGAGTTCCTTAGCCTCTCCTGCAGACAGCTAGTGGACAAGGATGGAAAGGTAGAGGATGGGAGAGGCCTTGCTGGAGACAGAGTGACTAAACAGAAGAGTTGCAGCAGCAAGAGATAACTCTGGGATACCTGTTCCAGGCCAGACAGGCATCACAACGACTGACAGTATAACATGGCAGGTCTGCTTCTCACAACTCAGTGTCAACTCTGAAAATATGTTTTTTGTATTTTTCTTTGCATTAAGGCATGGAGCCAGGTGGCAACTTTACTCCTCAGGTGAAGACCAAGCTAAAGTTGGATTGCCACCTTCTTTCAGAGCAACTGAACAAGCTGAGACAGTTGGGTTTTGCCTACTGCATGCATGGATTTGTAGCTCAGAGTTTTTAAGGGAATCAATGGGAAAAATCAGAACTATAAATCCATGCACACAGTGAGGCAAACTCAGGACTGGATAAGCTTTTTCAGATAATCTGGGCTGAAATGGTAACCTTAGGTTGAAGGCTTGTTGTTCCACGCTTCTATAAACATGGTATAACACCATAGACTCCTTCTGGTAACTCGCTGTGTTCAGCCAGTAGCATGATTACCCTTCAGGGACACACAAGGACATAAGAACAGTGCAGTTATCCTGGGGAGGTAATGTGGAATTGAACTGTTCACTGCTGCAGATCTGCCTGTGATAGTCTTGCAATTATTTCTCTGGTGATTCTTTTCCTTTTTACTTTTCACTCTCATCTGAGTGCTGTATTCTGTGTTAAGATGAACTTATTCCCAACAGAATTAGTGACACACATCTGTGCAACAGCCCTCCTGAGTGGAGGCACACTGAGTCACCATCTTTCATTCAAGAACGATTGCCATGAGCCTCTTGCCCCATCCAGCTAATATGATGCCAGGGTCAAACCTCTCCCCCACCCTTTAAAAGTAGTGCCATCTGCGAGTCAGGATACAGAAGAGGCACAGCTGGTCTGTAAATCATATGCATAACTTCTTTCAGTTGTTCCAACAAAACATTTACAGTGTCTAATGTGGGCTATTTCTTCTGCTAGCAACATGACAGCAAAATCTTTAATACACTTTAACTCGTGACTAAGTATCCAGGGATTTATTCTACTCTCTTCAGTACAGAAAGAACTGCTAAGCCCAACATGCTTATTGAGGCGAGAGCACAGAAGTCAGGAGACCATCCCAAACGTCTTGCATTTCTGAAGGTGTGCAAGTATTTTATCTGTAAACAGAGTTGATGTGGCATTTACATCTTTGAGTCTCTAGGCCATGTACGCAGGAGCTTTCCCTAGGGACCAGGACCGTACCAAGATAGAAGTGCACCCAGGGTGACTAATGAATCTTGAGCCCCCCTCCACTCATTCACGTCAGTAACTTATTCTTTTTGAGCTTCCTGGATGCCCAGTGATGATATCAGCGCCCCCTTCTGTGTTTGTGCCCTGTACGGACACACCACTCGCACAGCCCTTGGTATGGTCCTGCTAGGGACACCCATATCTGCTCCTTACCTTGGCAGGCTCCAGTGCGTATGTTAGGAATGAACCCACGACGGCAGGGGTGAGGCTGGGCAGGACACATCTCACAGGGGTGCCCCCAGGCACGACCAATGGTAGCACAGCACAGAGTTTTGGTGCAGACAATGCCACTCAGCTGGCCCTGGCACATCTGGTTGCTCACCTGGGTGAAGCAGGGACCAGTGCGATAATCTACGGAATGAAACAGACAATAGACCTTATGAGAAGAGTGGGCACACTGATGAAAGAAGGCAGGGATTTTGTGTAACATCTCAGCATTGTCCCCACTATTGACCAGCCAACAGAGCCTCCTTGTTAGTTCCAGTCACTGCTGTATTGTCAGCGTGTGCAGAGAGGTATAAGGGAGTCACAGAGAAGTCAATGCAGGGGTACAATACATGGATAACAAAGTCACCCAGATACTTACAATAATGAGATATGAGACTGAGGGCAGAGGAAGGGACAGTGAGGAGCAGGGGCAGTGTATTTTGATGGTGGCAGGTGGAACACTTCTCTGCCAATGTGGATCTGCAGGCAGTACTTCAATGTGCGGAGACAGGAAGTCTGGTGTACTGTGAAGGAGAATAAGAACTAGAGGGAAGGGATGGCAAAGACTGAGAAAGAGCTGAGGAGACTTGTGCTCAAGGAGAAAGAGGTGTCAGGAAAAATGAAGGATACATGTTCCTTGAGGGATGTATAAAGTGCTTGTTACTCTGGTACTACAAATACTGAAGCTCTATGTGGTAACTGAATACTCCAAAATCTCTTTGCTGTACTACAGCAGTGTGTTGCCGCACAAGACTCTCAGAATGTCACAGCATCATGTTTTCTTTCATGGAGTCAAAATCCTGTTGTTGAGTTTTTTAGACAGTTTTCTTGACTCTTATTCATAGGAGCCAAGAAGCAGATCATACTTTTATAGCTCAATCACATTCTGTCCTCTAGTCCTGCTTTGTTTCCTCAGTTTGCACTTGGATTTTGGCTCCAAAGAGATTTGGATATAAAGCATATTCAGAGCTATCGGTGTGCAGATATGTCTATGCATTTGGATACAAACCTGTGTTTCTACGTGCCTGATACTGAATGGCTGGTGGCGGCCCTTCACTTTGTTCGTATATTTGGCAAAACCGGTCATTTAAATGGAACCACTGAATATATGTTTAAGTGGTGACTGTGACTCTGCTTCTATGCATAAGTTAGATCTGCTCTTTGCAGGCCAAACTTATGTGTACAAGTTATATGGAAAGCAGCTGATTTTCTCAGCCTGCCTCCAGCCAGCTCTGGAGCATAATTTTTAGACACATAATCTGCAGCTACTTAACATTATGCATATGACCGGAACAAATTAAAAAAATAAGACTTATGTCTTAGGTATCAGAGCCAATAACATAAGACTTTTTAAATATCGGGGGCTATGGGGCTGATTTTATAAGAAGTGCACCAAACGTTACATGCTGTTCACACATGTTAAGTCCCTATTTTCACAGAGTTATGCAAGTGAATGGACACATCTGCGCACGCACGGGCCTGTCGCTATTCTGTATGCTGTGTAGAAGTGCCACGCGCACGTAACTTCCAATGGGCCATGCACGGAGGCAGTGCTTGGGCAGAGTGTGGCTTCATCTGACACATGTAAGTTATAGAATACTATGACTTACGTATATCAGTGTGCCGATCTAGGCACCCCAGGTTACTCCTGCCCTAGAGCATCTATCTTCTAGTATTTTATAAAGTAAAGCATTTACACACTTTAGAAAATAGAGCCTGCAGAGTATATTAATTAGGGGAATAAACGATTAGGGTACAAATTAGGATGCAGGCATCAGTGGATAGTGTTAGGGTTGGGGCTTGACGCTGAGAATTAGTTTGCAGGTTTTAGTTAGGACACAGGACTTTCTTAAAAAGGAGTAAACTTTGCCAGGCAGTTGAGAGAAAGCCTCAATGAACTGTTTCTCTAGTGCTTCCAGGCCCCCCTCTGTACCTAGCTTCACTCTACCCATGACTACGGATGGCCAACTTTCACAGAAAGAACAAAAGGGCCTGATTCAGTTCAGAAAGCCAGACACAGCCAGGCATGAAAAAAAGACAACCGTTGAAAGGTACTAGTATAGAAATGTCACGCTTTTAAATTTAAAAAGTGCCCTGAAATTTTCTCATTGCCTGTCTGAGCCCTGGCCTGCAGAGAAAAGTGACTAGTGGAGTGCATCAGGAATTAGGCTTGAAATGGTTCTGTTCAATATCGTTGTGAGCAATATTGTGGAGCAGTTAGAAGGAAAGGTTTGTCTTTTAGCAGATGAGACTAAGGTTTGCGATGATACCTTTCAGGGTATAGACAGAATGAGGAGTAATCTAGGAAAGCTAAAGTTACCAGATTTCCCCTATTTTCAGGGATTGTCCCTGATTTTAGAGTTGTGTCCCCGACTTCCACCTGCTTGGCAGCCTACTGACCCCAGTTCCAGCAATGGGGTCATGCTAGGGAAGTAAAGTTCTTGAATGAAATAAAATGACTGATTCATGGAGCAGCTGGTTTGGGAACTCATTAGAGAAGAAGCTATTTTAGATTTAGGGCTCCTTTTACTAAAGCCCGCTAAGGCTTTGCAATTAGGGTGTCAAACAAACACGTTAATTATTTATTTTTAATTTATTTAAATGTATTTTTATACCGCCTTTCTATAATTCAAAGTGGTTTACATTTAACAACAAGGTAACAGGCTGTGAGGCACCCTGTTGTACAATGAAATGGAACGGACAATATTGTATAATTGTAAAACCTCCGCGTAAGTTGACCAATATGTTCCTGTCAGATAACATGTGATGGGTCATTAGATGAACTTGCATTAAGAGCCACAATGCCTCTGAGTGCATGACAATTGCCTTGGTGCTAATGGTAATGTGCTATCCATGCCCACATTCTGCTCAATCCCTGTTCCATCTCACATTGGTCGATTAATGTGCATTGTAGCATGCAATGGCTGGCACGCTCGTGTGTTAATGTTCTTGGCTACCAGTTGTCACGTTAAAATGCACATTAACTAGCTAATGGGCTTTAGTAACAGGCCCTTAATCCTTTGTGGAACACAGAATTTGGTATAAGACCTAACTGTGTTGAGAACACTTGGTACTAGTAATCATAATCTGATCAAATCTGATTTATTAACTAGAGTGAGGTATGCAAGGAAATGTACTGTCAGTGTTTAATTTTCAGAAGGGAGATTATGGTAGAATGAGAAAAATGGTTAGAAAAATCAAAAGGAGCATCAGGTGTGGACATTGTTTAAAATACAATCTTGGAAGCCCAGACCAAATGTATCCCACACAATAAGAAAGGTAGAAAGAAGGCCGAACAACAGCCAGCATGGTTAAAAGGTGAGGAGAAAGGCTATTGAAGCAAAAAAAAAAGTCTTTCAAAAATAGAAAAAGGAACCAAATGAAGAAATAACATAAGCACTGTCAAGTGAAATGCAAGGCACTGATAAGGAAGGTAATAAGAGGATTTGAAAAGAAGCTTGCCCTAGAGACAAAAACTCACAATAAAAACTTTTTCAGATACATTCAAAGCAAGAAGCCAGGGAAGGAGTTATCTGGACCATTAGATAATTAAGGGGTAAAAGAGGCATAAGAAACTAAGGGCATGTTTATGAAAGCCCATGCTTATAACACACATATGGGCCATGTTACCAGAGCGAGGAACTCGCATGAACCAGAGGGTGTGTGCAACCATCATCCTGCAGTCAGCATAGGCCCAGGACACAGCACAAACAATGAAGCATGTGGGTGTTCTTACCACCCATTGAAGTGGCATTAAGTGCATCCAAGCTAAAGGCAGCAAGAATTATTAGCGCAAGCTACTAATGCCTGTGCTAGCCACGATGTGCTGTCAGAGTCTTCATTCCACCCTTAGCCTGCCCAGTTCCTGTCCCATTGCATGCAACCCAGGTAACATGGGATTTTTGGTGCAGGGGCCCACGCTACCTTTTTGCGTGGTACCCAAACTGTGCACTAAACCCCATGCTACCGGGTAGAGCACTTCAGTAAACATGACCCCAAATTAATTCTTTGCTTCGGAATTTACTGAGGAAGAGCTGGGAAGGATACCCATTCCAGAGCGGGTATTTAATGGTGATGAGTCAGAAGGGATGAATCAAATTTCAGAGAACCTGGAAGATGTAGTAGAACAAATTGATAAACTATAGAGTAGCAAATCACCTGCACTGATGGTATGCATGCAAGAGTGCTGAGAGAACTCAAAGGTGGAATTGCAGAGCTGCTATAATTGATTTTTAACCCATCATTAAAATAGTCAACGGTACCAGAACACTGGAGGGTGGCCAACCTAACACTTATTTTATAAAGGGCTCCAAGGGGGCTTCTTGTTCCGGTAGAGATGTGAGTGGTTGCTTCAACTCATGGCTCCGGGCATTTTAATTAAAAACTGTGAGTTTTCAAACAATTCTAAGGACTAAATCTGAATATCCCAACCTGTTTAGATGCCAAAAACTCTCCGGGCACATCCAGAGAAGTCCATTAAGGACTTGTATGCAGAAAAAGCGGCAAAATCACCACAAACTGGTAAGCCAGCAGGACCTGTAATGATGGCGGCGGTTACCGCTGAACAAAAACACTTGGTCTCAGGAGAAGCAGTGAGCAGCATGTTGGAGCTCCTGCATAAGATCTGAGCTTCCAAACTCGAAAATATTAGCGTTATTTCAGCACGCTTTGATGAGCACTCTGATTCCATGCTGGTTCGAGTGCAGGAGGCTGAGGAACACATGGGAAGATTAGAGGGCCAGGAGGTGCAAGGAGCAAAAGACATTGACAACATAACTAAAATGGTGCATTGGCTGGAAAATAAGATGGAGAACCAAGAGAACTGAGACCGCCGCCAAAATCTTAGAATTTTTGGAGTCCCAGAGAGCACCCAAACACCAGATGCACATAGCTTTATGCAGCAGCTTCTGAGCACTACCTTCCCCTCTCAGCTGGCAAACCCCGCATATGAGATTGAACGGGTGCACTGAGAGACAGTGCCAAGGCCTGGCTTGGATCAAAAACCCTGAGCCCTCATTGTTTGGATGTTTCATTACAGGGAGAAAGAGCAGGTTATTGTGGAAGCCCATAAGACCCGAACGGTAATGTATAAGACCTGGTAGGTCTTGTTATTTTCTGATGTCAGCAGTGAAACAGTCAGAAAACAGAAAAAACTGATACCATATAGTGACTCTCTGGTCAAAGTAGGGCTCAAGGCTAATATTTGGTATCTTGCCAATCTCACTTCTGTGTATAGAGTGGAGCGAGTGTTCCTTCGATTCCCAGAGGCGGTGGAATGCCTGCTGGAGTGAGTATGGAGAAGTGCTTCTAATGGGGAAACTTCCAATATTGAGACCGTAGGCCAGGAGGTCAGGAGGAATACAGTGAGCTCGCTGCCCGCTACATCAGACTCTGACCCAATCTTTGCAGAACAGGCACCACTCCCAACATGAGCAAGTAGAGGAGCATAGCAAATGTAATGAGCATAACAGAGAGGGGGCGGCCCTATCTGCAGAGCCCTGATGTTTGCAAGCGTTGCTGAAAACTTTTCAAATCTTTTTTTTTTCTCCTTCCTATGGGAGCTGGAAAAGGCGATGCAGTTAAGCAGTTCTGAGTTGCGGGTGCAACTCTCGTAGTCAACCCTGATCATAACAGTCTCAGGAGGCAAGGAAATCACACCTTACAGGGCACTGGACTTGCTGCTAGGGCATATTAACAGCTTTGGGTCAGCGGGAATGTCCTGCCTGTCCTGGAAGATCCCCCAGGACAAACACCTTGGAAGGATGATCAGAACTGTCCTTGGAGTGCTCTACTTGCTCTGGAAGAAAGGATTGATAGTCTGATGCCACGGCTTAAGTTGAAGATGGAGGCCGATTTTGACTTTAAATAGAAAAGGGGATGTTTATTACTATATATTGTTTTTGTTCCTGTTGAATGGTTGGTGTGTGACTGGAGTGTGTGGTGTGTGGGATTCTGCAGAGAGGGAATCTTAATTTGCTGTGCTATCTCAATTTCACTTTGATTGGTTTGCTTTTTACTTATGGCTCTTGGGTGGCCTCAATAGCCCAATTAAGTGGAAGAGAGTACTTTCTTATCTTCAGAGGGAAAAAGTGGGCATTGCTCTCCTCCAGGAGGTCCAGTTGATCCTCTTCGGAGATGGACAAGTTACAGGATGCTTTCTGGGAGCAGGTATTCTATTCCACATAACTCAAAAAAGAGGGATGTGGCAATCCTGGTGAGTAAGAACACCCTGAATATTGTTGCACACTCGGGTGGGGATGCTCGTGGATGGATGGTGTGGATGGTGGGGCATGTTGAGGGTTGGGAGCTTTCCTTTCTAAATATCTATGCCCCAAATGGCAGTTTCTTCCAGCAGTTGTTCTCAATCTTTGTCCAACAGGTACAGGGTTCAGTTTGGATTGGGGTGAGATATGAACTGCACCCTCAGCAGGGCCGGATTTAGCTAGAGTGAGGCCCTACGCCAAGAAAAATTGTGGGCCCCCCCCCATGTCCCCGTGCAGTCCTGTGCCCCCCCTGTGCAGTCCTGGGCCCCCCCGTGTTCCCCCCCCGTGCCTCCGTGCAGTCCTGGGCCCGCCCCGGTGCAGTCCTGGGCCCCCCCCCGTGCCCCCGTGCAGTCCTGGCCCGCCCCGTGCAGTCCTGGGCCCCCCCATGCAGTCCTGGCCCCCCGGACAGCATCGCGGCTGTCTGAGGGGCTTCAGAGGGGGCCGGGGAAGCCCGCGCGAGGCCCCGGCTCCCTCTGTACAGCCGCCAGCGTGAAGAGCCTTTTCCTTCACGCTGGCGGCTGTTTCTGTGAAGCCGGGAATGCTGGGAAAGGTTAAAGCAGGATATCTCCAATGCATATATATCTCATGCATATTTATTAGGGATATCCTGAAAACCTGCAGGATTGTGGACCACCAGGACTGGAATTGAGTAGCTCTGCCATACACTAACTTTTAGTAAACATGCCTCTTAATGAGTATATGGATAAAGAAAGACTAAAAGGTTTCTACATTACTATAATCCAGTACCAACCGCCAGGCACATTAGGAACTACTACAAACACTGCCCATTTAGAACCCATAGCAAACCCGCCATATCCTAACAGCACTACCAGGACTCACAAAGCACCATACCCTAACTATCAAAAGGCAACACTGCAAATATTAAACCAATACATTTCAGAGAACAACAATACATGACCTACTGGGGAAAGAACAAGTGGCAATGTCAAATAGGAATTATATAAACAGAATACCTCAGCTCAGTTACACATGCACAACATAGACCATCACCAAACAAGGAATCACAATTTAGAAACAGGAAGACAATAATTAAACTGGGAACCCCAAAAGCCAAACTTGGAATATACAACAACACTGTAGAAATAAAACTATAAATTAATTTCCTCTTGTACTAAACAAAGCGCAAAAATTAATGATGCACATTTCCCAGAGCTGACATATTCCAGTTAATAAATTCAAAATAAAGAGATATTTTTCTACCTTTTGTGCATTTTTTTTCAGTTGCAATTGTTCCAGCCACTTTCTTCTGGTTTCTTTGTGTCTTCTGCTAACTCTCCATCTGCTGTCCATTTGTCCTTTCTTCTGTCTTCTTGGTTTTTTTTTTCCATTCTCTCTCTACATCTGCTTTAACATACTAATCTTTCTCCTTTTGCTCTTTCCTCCTCATTCCTATTTCATCTACTCAAAATTTACCCCTCCATCCTCAATCCCCACTTACTCTCCCAATACCCGGCCAATTGTAGATTTTTTATCCCTCCCACACAAAATATTTTTCCCCTCTCCATTTTACTCTCCCAGCACCATCCCATTCTAATCCTCCCCCAACACCAGCTCCCTTCTAGTTCCAGCCTCACCCAGCATCCATTCCCTTCTAGTCCCTGCATCAGCCCATTTCCAGTCCTAGCCCCCCATTAGCCCATTTCCAGTCCTAGCCCCTCCCATCAACCCAATACCAGTCCTAGCCCCCCCATCAACCCACTTCCAGTCCTAACCCCCCATCACCCCATTTTCAGTTTAAGCCCCCCCTATAACCCATTACCAGTCCTAACCCCCCATCAGCCCACTTCCAGTCCTAACCCCCATCAACCCATTTCCAGTCAGCCCCCCATAGCCCATTGCCAGTCCTAACCCCCCCCCCATCAGCCCACAGTCCATTACCAGTCCTAACCCCATCAGCCCACCTGAAGTCCTAACCCCTCCCCATCAGCCCATTTCCTGTCCTAGCCCCCCCCCCCCATAGTCCATTATCAGTCCTAACCCCCCATAGCCCATTATCAGACAGCCCCCATCAGCCAACAGCCCATTACCAGTCTTAACCCCCCCATAGCCCATTGCCAGTCCTAACCCCCCCATCAGCCCACAGTCCATTACCAGTCCTAACCCCATCAGCCCACCTCAAGTCCTAACCCCTTCCCATCAGCCCATTTCCTGTCCTAGCCCCCCATAGCCCATTACCAGTCCTAACCCCCCCCCAACAGCCCACAGCCCATTACCAGTCCTAACTCCATCAGCCCACCTTCAGTCTTAATCCCCCAACCCATTACCAGTCCTAGCCCCCCATAGCCCACTCCCAGTCCTAATCCCACCAGCCCATTTCCAGTCCTAATCCCCATCACCCAATTTTTAGTTTAAGCCCCCCCCCATAGCCCATTACCAGTCCTAAGCCCCCATCAACCCACTTCCAGTCCTAATCCCATCAGCCCATATAGACTTAGCTCCCCCATAGCCCATAGCCCCCCCATAGCCCCCCCCATAGCCCATCACCACTCCTAACCCCCCCATAGCCCATTACCAGTCCTAACCCCCCCAACAGCCCACAGCCAGTACCACTCCTAACCCCCCCCAGCCCATCACCAGTCCTAACCCCCCAACATCCCACAGCCATTAACACTACTAACCCCCCCCAGCCCAACACCAGACCTAACCCCCCAGCAGCCCACAGCCATTACCACTCCTACCCCCCCCAGCCCATCACCAGTCCTAACCCCCCCAACAGCCCACAGCCATTACCACTCCTACCCCCCCCAGCCCATCACCAGTCCTAACCCCCCCAACAGCCCACAGCCATTACCACTCCTAACCCCCTCAGCCCATCACCAGTCCTAACCCCCCAGCCCACCCCAGCCCAGCGAATTTTTTTTTACAAAAAAGCTGTCGCTGCCTCTGCCGGGGCCGCCGCGGCAGAATCGATTGTGCCGCGGGGCCCCCCCTGCCCAGCAGAGCCTGGCCTGCCCTCCCCGGTATCACCTCTCGAGTCTCAGCTGCCTCCCTCCAGTCACACGCGTCGGCTTTCAGAGCGCGAGGTGAGTTTCTCCCTCGCTGCTCTGTTAAGCCCGCGGGGGCTGATGGGAAGTCCCATCAGCCCCCGCGGGCTTAGACAGAGCAGCGAGGGAAAAAACTATCCCCCCGCGCCCTGAAAGCCGGCAGCTGAGACTCGAGAGGTGATACCGGGGAGGGCAGGCCAGGCTCTGCTGGGCAGGGGGGGCCCCGCGGCACACTCGATTCTGCCGCGGCGGCCCCGGCAGAGGCAGCGACAGCTTTTTTTTTTTTTGTTTTAATTTTAATGATGAAATGAATGTTTTTTGCGCGGGGCCCCCTGAAACGCGGGGCCCTGTGCAAAAAACATTCCCGGTGGGCCCTTGCCAGCTGTGGGCCCTACGCCACGGCGTACGTGGCGTATAGGCAAATCCGGCCCTGACCCTCAGTACTTTGTACAGATCTAGCCCAGTCCAGCAAGTATGCCCCCTGTTGGAGGGTAAGGCATTGCACAAAGCTTTGCTTAAGTTGGGTTTGATTGATGTCTGGCGGGCGGTATACCCCAATGGTAGGGATTATGCACACTGCTTGGCCAAGACCCATGGTTACTCACGGCTTCATCTCTTTTGTGGGTTAGACACAGAGTTGAACGGCGTAGAGGCCATACACATCATGAATCCTGAGGTCAGTGACATTGTCATGGTTTGCTTCTAGGGGGGCTAACACGTGACTTCTCCAAGAGAAGGGTGTGCAAGAACTCATTGGATCCTGGTGGGTCGGGTTTTTGGGTCACAATGATGTGTGTGTGTGTGTGTGTGGGGGGGGTGTATTTAAGCTAGCCTGTTATGGGAATCCAGTAAAGCGTACATGCGCAGACGACTGCTGCAACTTGCATGTAGAAAGCGACAGAGAGAGGCAGAGCTCTGTCAGTTGCGAACCCAGTTGAATGATTTGCAGGAAGAGCACAAATGATGCTCTCACTTCTACCAAATGATGGTTGGCAAGTTCACCATCGTTTGGAAGAAGTGAGGAACCGTATTGAGGCAATAGAAGTGGAACATATTGAGTTCTTACTATGTTTAATCTGTCCTAATTTCTTGAAGTCTGGTGGGCATGCTCGTAAGCTTCCCGCATGACAGCTCCACAAAAGATGAGCTAGCCGTCTCATTGGAGAGATATATGACCAGCACTGACAGTTATAGGGAGACCATAGGGATATTGCACAGGCATTTCAAATCTTCTATGCCTCATTATATAAATCTGAATGTTCCCCCACTCAAGCGGACCTGGCTAACTTTCTTGACCAAATCTCACTTCCTAAGATTTCACCACAACAAGAGTCCTTGGACAGGGTGATTTCAGTGGCTGAAATCAAACTTGCCATAGGATCATTGGCCTCCAGTAAGGCCATGGGGACAGATGGATTCCCTATTGAGTAGTATAAGGGTATGAAAGATGCCCTTGCCCCTATACTACAGTAAGTCTTTAATGAAACTCTGCTGACAGGTCGTGTACCTGCAGTAATGTACTGTATGAGGTTGAGATCTCATTGATTCCCAAGGAAGGACAATCCCCCCTAGAATGCTGGAACTATAGGCTGATTTCCCTTCTCAATAGTGACATTAAAATCTTCACCCACATCTTAGGAAACTGCTTAGATAAAGTCATTCCACCCTTTTTTGGCTAAAATAATAGAAAAAGTGGTACAAATTCAGACACAAGAATACCTTGATTCATCCTACCCGCTTGATGACCAACAATATGGATTTATTTATTGATATTTCGGCAGCATTTGATAGTGTTCACCACACTATAATGCTTAATAACCTAAATCAAATAGGAATAAAAGACACTGTACATAAATGGTTTACCTCTTACCTAAATAATAGAACACAAAATGTAAGAATTGGTAACCAAACATCAACCATATATAAACAAGAAGTTGGTCTCCCACAAGGATCCGCACTATCAGCCCTCCTGTTTAATATTTACATAAAACCTATCTGTGATATCTTTAAAAAATTCGGAGTATACTATCATCTATATGCAGATGATATTATGCTGTACATCCCATTTACAATCCCTAACTTACCAATAAAACTACTATCTGATTGCTTCAATGAAATTACAACATGGCTCAAAGCTCAAACCTTCACATTAACCATGCAAAAACAGAAGTTCTAATTGTAACAAAAAATCAATCATATATCCCTCCAACCCACATAACATTGCAAAACCACGACATTAAAATAAAAAATGAAATAAGGTACCTAGGTGTTATCCTAGATACTCATCTGACGATGAACACTCACATCAGAAACACCATAAAGAAAATATACTTTAAACTTAAAATCCTTAAACAACTACGACCATTAGTACACCAACTAGACTTCATTAATATAATACAGGCTACAATAACACCGCACTTTGATTTTGCCAACCTAATTCTCTTAGGTATAACGAAACAAAACATAAAACGAATCCAATTAGCACAAAACGCAGCAGCTAGAATTATCATGAAAGCACACTCAATTCAGCACATAACACCAATACTAGCTTCCCTACACTGGTTGCCAATTCAAAGTAGGATAATATATAAAACCACAATAACTACATATAAAGCTTTAAATAACATGGCCCCAATCCCATTAAGCAAACTAATTAGCATGGAATCTCAAAAAACCACACACAGAAAAGGATACTCAAATAAACTAAAAACTCCTAATGATTTCATAAAAGCAAATAAATTAACTAACAACAGAGCTTTTTCCCATGCTGCCCCAACTATTTGGAATTCCCTTCCGGAGGACCTAAGAACTATAACCGAAATTATGGAACTCCGTAAAAAACTAAAAACCTACTTATTCTCCATGCACTACGGCAACATAGATAACCCCTTGATACACTCAGATAAAGGTTAAAAATCATGACTAATACTATTCCCAACAACTTAACAGACAATACACTATTATAAAAACACCATGATTCAATTCTAAAGTACCCACAACATATATTTGTATATAGTTTATTGTATATAATTTAATTTATTTGTAATAGTTTATTGTATATAATTTACCAGCCAATTTTGCTATTATGCATAAGTTCATTATGTTTACATTTACTTTTATTGTTACAAAATGTTCAACGTAAAACTTTTATTGTTACAAAATGTTCAATGTAAAACTAAGCTTTTGCTTTGTGGATTGTTGTTTATTGTGAACCGCAACTGAACTCTGGAAGTTGCGGGTTATAAATGTATGCTAAATAAATAAAAATAAAAATATTATACACCCGGATCAGACTGGATTCATACAGTGATGGCAAATTTACGATAATGTCAGAAGGTTCCTGAATATTATTCTAGGTGTTACCTTGGAAGGCAAGAGTGTGTGGTGTGTGTCATTGGAGGCAGAAAAAGCTTTCAATCGAGTAGAGTGGGAATATCTATTTACAGTTATGGCACTGTTTGGGCTAGGCGAATGGTTCGTGGGATGGGTTTGGGCTCTATATGCTGCACCGACGGCTAGAGTGGTGGTCAATGGCACTCGATTGAAGAATTTTTCCTTATATCGGGGAACAAGACAGGGGTGCCCACTCTTCTTGCTTTTCACACTGGCAATTGAACCATTGGGGCCTGCTTATTGTGTTGAGCCCCGGACATCCAGCCTGTTATATTAGAAGGGGTACCATATCATGTATCACTGTATGCAGATGATACCCTAGTCTTTCTAGAAAATCCAGAGATGTCTACACTAGGGCTACTTCGGGTTCTTGGAAAATTTGCTGCAGTCTCATGCTTTAATGTGAATTTTTTTTTTTTTAATTCTTTATTTTCGTTTTACAACAACAAAGGAAAGGAAGACATACAACTAAGAGACAAATACATACATGGAATGTGATACATACACCAAAGTAAACCCCTACCACCCCCCTCCCCCCTGCTTCTTCTCTAGAAAACTAAAACATTCTCGAAGCGGGCGTGTACTGACATTATTGTGTTACAAAACCTTACAGCGATCTGAAACATTATTGTGTTACAAAACCTTACAGCGATCTGAAACATGATGAGTGTACATTAAACAGACATGTCGAAGCAATGAGCAGATCGTACATGATCATTGAGCATCTGCCATTTAGACAAGCGAGAATGAAATTGGGTATGGAAAATAGCTCTCCGAGATATCTGCTCATATTTACTATATAAGCAGACAAGGTTCCACTATTCATTGACAGTAAGTCGAGAGCTATCCTTCCAAGTCCCCGTAATTAAACATATGGCTATACCCAGCATGAAATCAGGAGAAAGCGACCCTTCTTAGGAAGAGAGGGGACCCCCGCCACTGAGCGGAGTCCCACAGTCGTCCAAGAAAGAGGCTCGTGAAGGTGCAAGATAAATGAAATACGACCCCAGACCCGCCCCCAGTAAACCTGTAGTTAAGGACATTCATAAAGAACATGAACGAGGGTTCCCACATCAGTATGGCAAGACCTACACTGGCCCCTGGCAGTTGTGTTCCATTTGGCTATTTTCCTGGAATATAAGAACATCTATGTGCAAAAAAGACGAGAGTTGAGTTTGGGTAGCTGAAGCAGATCGGGAAACCCGCATTATTTTGCTCCAGAAAACGCTCCAATGCACAGGGGTTAAAGTGGTTTGCGGTTAGCGATCCCAGGCTTGTTGGACTCTACAAGTGGCAGTATCTGTACCCTGACATAATAGTTTATAAAAGTTAGAGGCTACCCCATGTGTACTACTAATAGAGTGAATTAGTTCTAATAGCCCATCCTTAGTAGGGACAGAGGGCGGCATGATTGGAGCACTTTTGAGGCAGCATGTAAGCTGCATCAATTGAAAGTAATGTTTCGCTAGTAACGCAAATCCCCAGTATAAATCAGAAAAGGTTTTCCAACGAGCTGCAGAGAAGAGCTGTTGGGGTGTCCTGATCCCCCTGGAGTACCAGGGTCTGGAAGTAATCATGCATGGCTGCTCGAATTTCTAACCGGAACTCTGGCTGAGTTAATAGGGCTCTATCAAAGAACCAGGCCCCCGGATTCCCTTGAAGTGCAGTAGTATGGTAGTGAAAAGAAATAGCAGCATGATCTGAAATATGCTGGGAGTGAATCTTTGCAGCGTCCACCTGAGGAACTAACAGTGTTGATATTAGAAAGAAATCTATGCGAAACTGGGATTTGTGAGGGGAAGAGAAGAAGGTAAAGGCAAGCTCATTGGGGTGTAGTAGCCTCCATAGATCGACTAGAACAATATCTTTGATCATAGAGGTAAGCGCGATATGACTCTTGGGGGGACCACTTGTCCTGGGCGACTATATGTCAATCAGGGGATCAAGAACTGAATTGAAATCCCCCCCAATATCAATGAAGAATTAGCAGAGGCCTGCGCAGCCTGAGCAGTAATAGCAAAAGGGCAGGGTCATCCAGATTAGGAGCATGAAGGCATATACATGTAATTTTAAAGTTACCCATCTTGAGGTGAACTCTGGACCATCTACCCGCTGTGTCTAAGCAAGTCGCAACAATAGTAGCATGCAGAGATTTCCTATCCAATATAGCAACCCCACATTTCCTAGAAACAGCTGGGGAATAGGCGGCCACCATGTAAGGTTTAATATTGAGGTTGAAAGTTTCCTTCGAATTGAAATGTGTTTCTTGGAGGAAAATCAGGTCCGCAGCTTCATGACTTAGAGAGCTTAGGAGTTTCCTCCGTTTTATCGGATTATTGATTCCTTGTACGTTCAATGAGAAAATCTTACATGGTGCCATCAGTCGATAATAGACATTTTAGGTAAGAGCGCTTGAAAACTTACAACATAATCAGAATCTGTACAATAATGACATAAGCACCAAGTATGCTGGCCAATACACCCATATTGTAAAGTATGTGCCAAAGTAACTTAGAGAAGAAGCAAACCCCCAATGAATATGGCGACCAGATATCTGCGGGAGGAGGCCCTAGAGAGGAAGATAGAGACATAATAAAAGAAAAGAAACACCAGAGTCCATAAGAAACACTGTCTCTGATACTCGTCGAGGCCACTATGGGTAGATGGAGTCGGGTCCCAGATATCTTCAAAATAAGGCAACAAACCGCCCTCGACAGACTCTTCGCTGAGCCGCGGTAAATCCAATATGGCAGGCACAGCGGATATGAGAGTACTGGCAGGAATATTCTGGAAGTCAGCGCATCAAGTCGGCTTCTTTAGAGTCCAAAAACTCCGCTAGTAGATCAGGGTCCTCAAATGTTCTTGTCTGATTGTGAAGCGTGACTCGGAGCTTGGCCGGGTACATCAGGCCATAGCGTGCTTGTAGTTGTTGAAGCCTCGGCCGAAATTCCAGAAAGCGCTTTCGGCGGTCGACCGTGGGTTTAGCCAAATCAGGATAGAAGGAGACCTTGTGGCTCTCAAACTCCATATGGCCCTTTGCCCGGGAGGCACTGAGAATTTGTTCCACATGTTGATATCTCAAAAGTCGAAAGATGATAGGCCGCAGGGTCTTCCTGTTGAGCGTTATGTTTGTGGGTACACGATGAGCGCGATCGATCTCCAATTCTTTGGTAAAGGTGATTTGGAGCAGGGAAGGGAGGATTTTACTTAAAAACTCCTTCATGTCTCCCAATTCCTCTCCCTCCGGTATGCCCACGAGTCGTAGGTTGTTGCGGCGCGCTCTATTATTGCCATCTTCCACTTCTTTCTGCAAGGCCCGCACCTGACGTTCAACTTTGTCAAGTTTGGACAGCCGGACCGCATGGGAGTCTAATATACTCTCCATTTTGTCCTGACGCGAAGAGAGCCCCTCTAGCCTGCCTTGCAGTACACCAAGATCTTCCCTCAGCGCTCGAAGTGCTTCACCGTTTGACTGCACGAGGTCCTTAACCCCTCTAATTTCTGCGAGGATTTCCTGCTGCATTTCGGGGCCCTCGCGCAAAGCCAGCCCCTTCTGCGGGGACGGGGGTTCAGTTTTGGAGCGTTTACCGTGAGAAGCCGCTGGAGAGCCAAATTCCAGGCGCGTGGGTTTGGTCCCCGCCATCTCACCAATGTGCCCCGGCAAGATCAGAGGAGAAATTCAAGTTTGTCCGGTGTTAATTCAGGATTCTGAGTAGGCCTCTCGGGAGCCTCAGCGTTATGCGACCATCCCGCTGGACATCGGGCTCCGCCCCACTTTAATGTGAATTTTGATAAAATTGAGGTCCTCCACTTGGGGATGGCTGAACCCCCCTCTCCCACCGAGTTGTCCATTCCGAAAGGCCTCCTCATCTATTAAATACCTAGGGATTAGAGTCTCATTGTGCCTCACAGACTTGTACAAACCTAATTATGCAACATTGGCATCTATAGTAATGGCTGAGTTAAAGCGTTGGGAAGGCCTCACCATAGGATGGATGAGCCGGGTTGCTGCGATAAAGATGACGATTGTTCCAAAGTTACTTTATCTTTTTCCACAACTACCTATTTGGGTTCCTGCACATTTCTTTACAAAATTAGAGGAGTGATTCAGTCGGTTTATCTGGGGGGGGAAACCCAAGGCACAAATCGGGTGGCAGAGATTAGTCCCCTCGGTGGAGGATGGAGGGATAGGGTGCCCTAAGTTACTTCTGTACTACAAGGCAGCAGTGCTAAGAGGACTGCACTACTACTATGTGAGATCACTGGATGTCCACTGGGTGGCTACGGAGTAGGCCTGGTTAGCAACCTTTTTGGCATTTGAGGGGGCAAAGGTGGGGAAAGAGCGGGCAACCGGTCATATTTTGTTGACCCCCTTATTACAAGTCTGGGCACAGGTTTGCCACAAAAATGGGGTGAGCACTTCACTGTCCATGAGAGCTCAACTGTGTGATTTTAACCCCTTTGCTCGACTAAGGCGAGTGTGGCACTAGAAGGGGATAAGATGCTTCTCCGATGTATTTGAAGAAGACACTTTTATGGGTCTGGGACAACTGAATGTTAATGGAGATATCCAAGTCCCATTGTTTCAATACTTTCAGCTCCTCTACTTAGTCATTGCTGCAGAACACAGGCTCCATATTACCAGTGCTGTAACCACAATAGAGAGAATCCTCTTTTATAAGATGAACCAATGAAAAAGATTGCTTTCAAGATTATATGGTGCCCTGGCAAGAGCTTTACTGTTCAGAGCAGGATGAGCATTTTGACGCTTGGCATTGACTCCTGGGAAACACTTTCTCACCCGGAGAGTGGCGCCTGATCCACTGGCATGGATATCGTTGTGTGCGCAATACGAACTGTCGGCAGTCTCAGTATCAGATTTTGACCCCAATGTGGATGAAACATCTTGGACTGCAGGGTGGGAATGACTGCTGGAGGAACTGTGGACAGGTGGGGTCCTTTTTCCACATTTGGTGGACCTGCCCACATATTCAACGCTTTTGGGTGTAGTGATTTCTACCATAAACAAGGTTATTGGGGGAATATTCATGCAGGAAAAGCATAGGTTGGTAGAGCTGTTGGGAGCATGTGTGGTGATCACCAGACAGTGGAAGAGTACCGCAGCTGGTCTTGCAGAATGGCAAGCTCAGATTCAGGATCCTGCTAACATGGATTGATTATTTATTTATTTATTTAATCTAGTTTTTTATACTGCCTTATCCTGAAATCAAAGCGGTTTACGTTAAACTAAGAACATGAACAGGATATATTATAAATGTTTTGGGATATTAACAGAGGAGAACTATTTACAAGTTGTTCAACATATTTACACAATAACATGGGGTTGTATTTGTTTGGATATGAATAGGTAATTGTGTCCATATGAGTCAGTCAAGGAGTCTTTGGTTGGGGGCTGGAGCAGCTGTAGGATTAGGTGATGTGACCATAGTGTTCTGTGAACAGGAAGGTTTTATCTTTTATGCTTAAGCACAAACTGGAGGACTATGACTCCATTTGAGCACCATACCACGCATGGGAGCGGGCTAAGGGGGCCACCCTAGACAGATAAAAATAGAATTGTAACCTGGTTCGCTACTGGACTTTTGACGTGCAGCATTCTGGTTTTGTTGGTATTCCCCTTCTCTCGCTTACCCTTCCCTCTTTTCCTCCTCTGCCCCTGCTCCCCCTCCCCCCTTCTCCGCTATTCCAGCCTTTTTATTGCCCATTCTTTCTCTCTCTAGACTGCCTTGTCGACCTTGGCATCTCATGTCGATTTAGGCAGATGATAAGCACACTGCACAAAAGAGGTGGAAAGTTTTGCTCCTGTTCAGCTTTTGATACATTTGTTTTGCTAATATTAGTACTACTACTCCTAATCTTGCTATTATTATTTGCTGCAGATTTATAATGCCGTTTTCAATGATTTTGGTTGCATGTATGACTTACTGTATAAGCCTCGGCCTACTATAAATAAAAAATGTTACAAAAAAATAAAGGGCTCAAGGGTGATCTGCGAAACTACAGACCGGTGAGTCTAATTCTGGTGCTAGGGAAAAATGGTGAAAACAATTATTAAGAAATTACTGATACATGTACAGAAATGGTTTAATGGGACAAAGTCAACTGGATTTAGCCAAGGGAAGTCTTGCCTCATCAATTTGCTCCATTTCTTTTGAAGGCATGAATAAACATGTAGAGAACTGTGAGCTAGCTGAAGTTGTGTATTTAGACTTTCAGAAAGTGTTTGACAAAGTCCCATATCAAAGACTTCTGAGGAAATTAAAAAGTCCTATCATAGAAGTCAAAGTCCTATTGTGGACTGGAAACTAGGTGACAGATAGAAAATACAATAAGGATAAATGATCCATTTTCTCAATAGAAAAAGGTGAATAGTGGAGTACCTGAGGGCTCTGTATTGTGACCGGTGTTTTTTAACATATTTATAAATGATCTGGAATTGGGAAAATCTAGCGAGGTGATTAAATTTGCAGAGAACACAAAATTATTCAAAGTTATTAAATCACATGTGGATTGTGAGAAACTGCAGGGGGACCTTGTGAGACTGGGAGACTGGGCATCCAAATGACAGATGAAATTTAATGTGGACAAGTGCAAAGTGATGCATATAGGGATGAATAATCCAAACTATAGATACACAATGCTAGGTTCCATATTTGGAGTCACCACCCAGAAAAATGATCCGGATGTGATATTAGATAATACATTGAAATCTTCTGCTTAGAATACAGTGGCAAACAAAAAAGCAAACAATGTTAGGAATCATTAGGAAAGGAATAGAAAATAAAATAAAGGATATTATAATGCTTCTGTTTTGCTCCATGGTGCGACTGTATCTTGAGTATTGTATGCAATTTTGGTCTCTGTATCTCAAAAAAGATATAGCAGCATCAGAAAAGGTACAAAGAAGGGCGCCAAAAATGATAAAGGGGATGGAACAACTCTCCAATAAGGAAAAGCTAAAGAGATAAGGGCAATTCAGCTTGAAGAAGTGATGGCTGAGAAGAGATATGATAGAGATCCTTAAAATCTTAGTGGAGTGGGATGCGTAAAGGCTAATTAATTGTTTACTCTTTCAAAAGGAGTAGGGGATACACCATGAAGTTACAAAGTAGAATATTTAAAACAGATAGGAGAAAATATTTTTACTCTCAATATATACTTAATCTTTGGAACCCATTGCCAGAGGATGTGGTAAAAGCAGGTAGCGTAGCTGAGTTTAAAAAAGCTTGGACACATTTCTGGAGGAAAAGTTCATAAACCGTTATTAAAGTAGGCCAAGTACTTATCCCTGAGCATAAGTAGCATTGAACTAGATACTTTCGGGGTATGCCAAGTACTTATGACCTGGACTGGCAATTGTTGGAAAAAGAACATTAGGCTTTATGGTCTGACCCAGTATAACAATTCTTATGTTCTTATATATCAGATGGGGGCCAGAGGCAACCCATAGAAAGCAACTAAAAAGGTGCAGGGTCCACATCAAAAGTTATATGTATACCACAGAATAGAGAGGAGGGACAAGGATTATGATAGAGACACTTAAACACCTGAAAAGTATTAGTCACAAGAAGCAAACATTTTCAGAGGAAAGGAAGCTGTAGAGCTAAAGATCATGACATGAAGTTCCAAGGGGGTAGATTCAAGAACAACATCAGAAAATGTTTTTCCACAGAAAGAATGGCAAATGCCTGGAATGCTCTCTCAGAGGAGATTAAAATGGTAACAGATGTAAAGGTGCCTTTGCTTCCTTTACTAGGTCTTTGCTTCTTGCAAAGGAGTGCATATGGACAAAGATGACTCTAGACCAGCGTTTTTCAACCACTGTGCCGCGGCACACTAGTGTGCCGTGAGATATTGTCTGGTGTGCCGTGGGAAAAATTCCAATTTCATCCGTAACATGTGGCCTCGGCTCACAAATTAGGGTTGCCAACCGGCCGGTTTTCAGCCGGCCTGGCCGGTTTTTCCATGGCCAGGCCGGCTGCCGGCACAGTTGTAAAACCGGCCATTGAAAAGCCGGTTTTTTGCTCTGGCCGCAAGATCGAGAGCGGCCAGAGCAAAAAACCGGCTTTTGGGCCGAAGTCCGCGGCGCGAACGCTTTTCCATCTAGCAGTGCCGCCGCTGGTTCTGCTTTGTACAGAGCAGCGGCTGCACTACACTTACATGCAGAGCCCGAGGAAGTGATGTCATGGGGGCGGGCTCCTCACAGGCTGTCTTTCCTTTTCAAATTAACTTTAGCTGCAATAAAGTTAATTTGAAAAGGAAAGACAGCCTGTGAGGAGCCCGCCCCCATGACATCACTTCCTCGGGCTCTGCGATGACCGGAGAGCTCCTGACACAGTTTCTCTTTACTTTTCAATGTAAGTGTAGTGCAGTCGCTGCTCTGGTATTGACTGGGTCAGTGTCACGGCAGGACATGCTAGCGAGATAAAGTTTCTAGATGAAATAAATGACTGTTTCTTGGAGCAGTTGGTTCATGAACTGAGAAGAGGGGAAGCCATTTTGGACCTAGTCCATAGTGGAACCCCAGATCTGCTGCAAGAGATAAGGGTGTTGGGGTCACTTGGCAATAGTGATCATAGCATGATCATATTTGATTTAGTAAATGGAGGAAGGATGGCAAGGAAATCCACAGTACTACCTTTTAACTTTCAAAAGAAAGACTATGATACAATGAGAAAAATAGTTAAGAAAAAATTTAAAAGAGCAGCAGCAAAGGTTAAAGATTTACATCAAGCATGGATGTTATTTAAAAATACAATCTTGGAAGCCCAGACCACTTGTATTCCACATTTTAAGAAAAGCGGACGTCAAAAAAATTGCCAGCATGGTTTAAAGGTGAGGTTAGAGAGGCTGTTGTAGCCAAAAAAGCATCTTTCAGGAAATGGAAAAAGGAGCAAATGACGAAAACTGGAAACAACATAAACACTGACAAGTTAGATGCAAGGTATTGATAAGGCAGGAAATGAGAAAATTTGAAAAAAAGCTTGCCATGGAAGCAAAAATACATAATAAAAACTTTTTAATGTACATTTGTAGCAAAAAGCCTGTGAGCCATTAGATGATAGAGGGGTTAAAGAGCACTAAGAGGGGACAAGGCTATAGTGGAGAGATTGAATTAATTTTTTGCTTCAGTCTTTACTGAAGAAGATGTAGGGAAGTTACCCATGACTGAAATAGTATTTAAAGGTAATGCACTGGAAGAATTGAAAGAAATATTGATAAACCAGGAAGATGATAAATTAAACAGCATCAAATCAGCTGGACCAGATGGTATACATCCGAGGGTGTTGAAAGAACTGAAATAGAAGATTGCAGACCTACTATTAGTTAATCTGTGAATTATCATTAAAATCATCTGTAATATCTGAAGACTGGAGAATGGCCAGTGTAACGCCAGTTTTTAAAAAGGGTTCCAGAACTGATCCGGGAAACTACAAACTGGTGAGCCTGACATCAGTATCAGGCAAAATGGTACAAACCATTATAAAGAACAAAATTACTGAACATGTAGATATTTTAATGGGAGAAAGCCAACATAGCTTTAGCCAAGGAAGATCTTACTAATCTTATATTTTTTTGAAGGTGTGAATAAACGGGTAGACAAAGGTGAGCCAGTTAATATAGTATATCTGGATTTTCAGAAAGCCTCCTCATGAGAGACTCTTGGCGAAATTAAAAAGTCATGGGATAGGAGGCAGTGTACTATTGTGGATCAGGAAATGCTTAAACGATATTAAGCAGAGGGTATGGCTAAATGGGCAATTTTCTCAATGGAGAAAGGTGAATAGTGGAGTACCCTAAGGATCTGTGCTGGGTCTGCTGCTTTTTAACATATTTGTAAATGACCAGGAAATGGGAGTAATGAGTGAGGTAATCAAATTTTCAAATGACACCAAATTATTCAAAGTTGTTAAAACCAAAGAGCATTGTGAAAAATTGCAAGAGGACCTTGATAAATTGGAAGACTGGACATTCAAATGGCAGATGAAATTTAATGTGGACAAGTGCAAAGTAATGCACTTAGGAAAGACCAACCTAAACTATGGTTACATGATGCAAGGTTCCACATTAGGAGCCACCACCCAGGAAAAAGATTTAAGCGTCATCATGGATAACACGTTGAAATCCTCCGCCCAGTGTGCAGGGGCAGCCAAGAAGGCAAAAAGAATGCTAGGAATCATAAGGAAAGGAATGAAGAATAAAACAAAGGATATTATAATGCTTTGTATTGTCCCATGCTGTGACTGCACCTTGAATATTGTGTGCAATTCTGGTCACTGTATTTTGCAAAGGATATAGTGGAATTAGAAAAGGTACAGCCACCAAAATGGTAAAGGGAATGGAAGGATACCCCTATGAGGAAAGACTTAAAAGGTTAGGTCTTTTCAACTTGGAAAAAGAGACAACTGAGGGGAGATATGATAGAGGTCTATAAATTAATGAATGGAGGGAATGGGTAAACGTAGATCAATTCTTTATGCCATCAAAATGTAGAAAGAAAAGAGAACATGCAATGAAGCTACAGTATAACTCATTTAAGACTAATAAGAGAGAATATTTTTTCACTCAGTGTGTAATCAAACTCTGGAATTCGTTACCTGAGGATTTAATAAAAGCTGTTAGTGTAGCTTGGTTTAAAAAATGTTTGGTTAAGGTCCTGGAGGAAAGGTCCATAAGCCGTTATTAAAGAGGATCTGGGAAATCCACTGCTTGCCCCAATACAAGCATTGTGGAAGCTGTGTGTCTTTTAGGGAAACTGCTAGGTACCTGTGACCTGGATTGGCCACTGTTGAAAACAGGATACTGGGCTTGTCTGACCCAGTATGGCATATCTTATGTTCTTATGACTGAGGAGAACCACCTCTTTATTTAAATGTAGGGTTAACAGATTTTTTGCAGACTATCTGGGACACATCCAAAGTGGGGAGTGGGTATACCTTAGTTTCAGAATTGAGCAAAAAGACATAAAGGATGAAAGAGAAGTCATTACCCTGCCCCTCCATCCATCCCATGATAGCAACAATATCACTTCCAGGCAGACAAACTGATGGAAAAATAGAAAAAATGAAACATTTCCCCCATACTGTGCAAAGTATAGATTGTGATGCAGTGACCGGTACAGAACCTATGGTACTAGAAGAGCTTACCTTGGAATCGCATAGGCAGCAAGCATATTCAGATTACAAGGAGCAAAAGAGTAGTGGAGCAAAGTTTCCACACACTAGTCATGACGCAGCAGAAAACCAAAAAGCTAATCAGGAGCACCTGTTGAGGGAAGCATATACAGCGTGCAAGAAACAGGAAGATAAAAGCTGCTGGGAAATCCCAGCAAGTGGAGGTGGCAGAACAGGAGTCTCTGAGACGAGTGCAGGAGTCTCTCAGGCCAGAGAGGGCAGCGTCCTGGGAGGAGTGAGAAACTAGGTGGAAAGCAGACGTCACAGACAGGAGAGCTTGCTGGATCCAGGAAGCAGTGGGTGTGTCCCGGTAGCAAGGAGCAGCAGGAAAAAAGTCTCTCCAGAACGTGGCTATAGAACTGCCCAGAATACTGGTGTCTGGAGGTCCTGAGAAAGAGCACTCCACAGCCCAAAGAGAGAAGCCCGGATAACAGAGGAAAGAGGGGAAGCCAACTGCCACGGAGGAAAAGCTAAGTACTCTAATTTCCCTAGAGGGCAAGAGGTGGGCACAGCCAGTAAAGCAAAAGCTAGAAGCTTAAAGGAAAATCCTCATTACTGGAAAGAGAGAGAATTCCCAGGAGAAACTGCCCAAGGTACAGGTGCCCAGAACCCTGTCTATATAGAGCAGTTTCCTGCTAGAATAACCGGTGTCTCACAAGGAGGGAGTTCAGACAATACCAGCTGTAAGGATTGTTACCTACCGATTGTTACCTACCATATGGCCAGCTGTGAATCCAACAAGTTGAAAAGAAACAAATAGCTGTTTGTCAAATGTAAATAGTTAAAGGAGAATCGCTTTTGTACATATGAATGATACCTAATGGAGGGCTATATCTAGACCCTGAGATGTGTGCTGTGTATTACCCCTCTTCTTTCTATCTATGCCCCAATCTTCCTGTCTTGATTTTGTGACATATCCCAAAGACTTCAATCAAACCGCTTCTGATCGCTGGAAGTAGCGGTATACAAGTGTTTGCTAAAATAAAATAAATAAATAAAATACCTGAAAACCCAGACTGTGAGCCAATGCAGTGGGAAAACGCTAGCTGTGATTTGGAATCCAGTCCCATGGATTGCACACTATGTTTCTCAGATGAGATTGAATCTTTATGTTGAACAAGCAAGCTGAAGCACTGTGATAATTACTTGGAGAAAAGAGTTTATTTTGCTGTGAAGAAACAGTTGTTTTGTTTATCCTCTGTTGCTGTTAAAAAGGAAGTCTTTAAGGGAAGGGGAATAAAGCCCTGTATTTATTTTTGCCTATAACACTCGACTACAGACTGTTCTTACATTAAAAGGCAACTCGCGCCTCATGGCCCTAGGCAGCTGACTAATAGGGACGTGGAGGTGCGTCACAAGATGATGGATATAAATTCTAAAAACTGATATATTCAAATCACTAAAATAAAAATAATGTTTCTTTTCTTCTCCCTCTGTCCTCTTTGCTGGAATTGAGGACAGGAGGCTGTCAAATAGGTGGGAGTCGAGGACAGAGCTCTAAAATCGGGGACACTCCCCAAACATCAGGGACATCTGGTATCCTTATTAAAAGCAAACTTTAAATGGAACATTGCGTTAAAGGAATTAATTTGTGTTTTAACTTCCAGTATTTTTTCTTTTCTTCCGCTTACACTTTTAATTTTGAGGATTTCACTATATAAAAGTGAATGTTATTGAAAAGTGCACAACAAATTAGACTGATATTCTTTTTGGTGTGAAGCAGAGTTGATTGCTTTTACATGTTAGGGAGTGAGAGTCTTTGAGGCATATTGCCTTCTCCTGTATATCAGGGGCCACCTTCAAATAAAAGCAACTTCCATTGAGTGGGCTATACACCCACTTACAGGACCAGTGATGGCATCAGTTATTGGGCAAAGGACCAGAGATGTCCCGATATTTATTTTATTTATTTAACCAGTTTTATATACCACCTTATCCTTCAATCAAAGTGGTTCACAATATCATTTCTCATCGTACATCACAACATGTGGATGAAAGGGGGGGTAGTGAGAGGTAGGATTATATACAGGTGTACAAACTATTTACAGCTGGCTCTTTTGAGATTGTGTGTATGGACCACGGCCTAAGATTAGCTTGTAGGTGAATGTATTTACTGCGTGTCATAGGTTATGTTATGTGGCTGAAGTATTCTGTGAATAAGAGAGTCTTGAGTGCCTTGAGGAAGTCCTTGATGTCTTTCATGGCTCTCATTCCTTCGGGCAGGGAGTTCCACCAGGTTGGTGTGTTAAGTGAAGGCACTCTCCTGGAAGTGGTATGGTTGAACAATGGTGAATGACTTTGAATACGTTTAACCTTGCATGGGCATGGATGGGTAGCCAATGCAGTCGTTGGAGTATAGGTGTGATGTACTCATTTTTGGTAGTGCCTGTAATGATTCATGCAGTCATATTCTGCACTAGTTGGAGTATATGAATGGCCTGTTTGGGGAGACCTTAGTACAGTGAATGTCCATAATAGAGAATAGGCGTGATAATGGCCTGGCACACTGAGCAGAAATGATCCTGGCTTAGGAATGGTTTAAGTCTCCTAATGAGCTTTAATCTGTGGTAAGATTTTGCAGCAGTTTTGTTGATGTGTGTCTGGAGGTTAAGATTCTTGTTAAGGATAATGCCCAGGTATCTTACTTTGTCCTTCACTTTTATTGTCTTCTGTAGGACGTTGATTGATTGTGGTGGGTTGAAGGTATTGTTTCTGGAGATGAAAAGCGCTTCTATTTTGTCATAGTTAACCTTAAGATTGTTGTTGTTAAGCCAGATGTTTATGTCTTCAATGCATTTGGTTATAGGTGTTAGGTCAGGTGCATGTAGGTCAACTGGTGTATATACCATGATATTATCTGCATATATATGGTAGTATATCTTATGCCATTTGATGATGTTGCAGATGGGCTGTATATATAAGTTAACGAGTATAGACTACAGTGCGGACCCCTGGGGAATGCCATGTGGCATGGAGAACAGTGTTGATGTGTTGTCACCGCATTTGACTTGCTGTGTTCGGTTGTTTAGGTATTGTTTTGCAGGCCAGTGTCTTGGAGGCATTGTAACATTATGTTGTGGTATCGTATCAAAGGCGGCCGAGATGTCCATGAAAATTAGAAGGAAACAATTCCTAATGTTGTCAATACCCTTTATGACATTGTTGAAGAGGGAGGTTAACAGATTCTCTATGTTATGATGTGGCTTGAACCCATGCTGGTGTGTGTCAAGTGGTGCGTTCGAGTCAATGTGGTCCTGAAGTTGGTTCTGTACAGCTTTTTCAATGATATTCGTGATGAATGATAGACTGGAGATTGGGCGATATGATTTTGGTTCAGATAGATTTAGCATGGTGCTTTTGAGGATTGGTCGTATCGTTGCTTGTTTGAGTGAGGGAAGCATGTATCCTTGCTGAAAAGTCAACTTTACGATCTTGTAGAGGTACTGGCTGAGCTGTTCCTTTGAGGATTTGATCCATTCCACTGGACATGGGTCAGCCAGTGAGGTTGTTGTGTTCAGAGTGTCCAGTATGTGTTCTCTTTGTTGTACGGAGGGTATAGTGAAGTCATCCCATGTCTGTTGGAGCTCTGATATTGACAGGTTATTTATTGTGGGGGCGGAGATCTGAGCAAGATTGGTTTGTTTGCTCCGTATGTAATCTGCGATTTCTTGAGTGTATATGTGTTGGATATTTATATGTGTAGCGTCTCTGGTGAATTTACATACTATGTTGTATAGTTCCCTTGGTCTGTTCTCAGACTTCATAATATTGGTATGGTGTTCTTGCTTGCATCTGTTAATCAGGTCATTGTAGTCCAGCTGTCTGGTTCTAAATTGGTGCATGGTATCCTGTGTTCCGAGATACAGTACCTCGTCACCATCGCAGTAACAGATCTGGGAAAGATCATGTGGGGTTGGCAGGAAAGAATTAGGCATCAGGTGAGGAGGAGAAAGAGCGAGGATCATGCAGAAAGCAGTGTGGAGTGGAAGTGCCCCTCCTGAATTAATAATCAGATCCTTCTTTCAGGCTATAACTAGCCCTGCCGGGGGCAAGCAAGGAGGGAGTCTGAGCTTGGAAGAAAGCAATGGATTTCTGGTATGCAGTCTGTCATGGTGCGGGCACTAATAAAGTTGGTTTTAAGAAAAGAAATCCTGTTTTAGAAGAACTAGATGTGCAGTTACCTCCAGGCACATCTAGAGGGAGCAGGAACAGACATACTGGACTTAATGAACCTAAGCTCACTGATGACCTGCAGCTGAAAGGGAGCCAGGAAGTCAGCAGTAACGGTTCACTTTATAAGCCAGAGCAGAATGCTTCTGGACAGCAGTGGAAAAGAAGGCAGTGGAATGAGCATATGAAGCAGCAGGAGCTGAGGAAGGAGGAGAAAGAGGAAGAAGGAACTGGAGCTGGACTAGAAGGAGAAACAGCAGAGAATCCTGGAGGCTATCAAGGACATAAGCCTGATTGCTGTGAAAGAAGCCAAGCTGGAAGCTGGAGGAGAAACAGACCTCACAAGGTGGGAAGCCAGAAAGCCCAAACTGAACCTGTTGTGCAAGGGGAGTTTGGTGGAAGTTGCTCCAAGGTGAGAGGGTCTGCCACGCCTAGTTCCTATACTCTGCCTGTTGGTAACATAGAGAGAAGAAAGCTAAGAACCAGAGAGGGAGGTTCTGACAGAAGCTTATCTCTAGAGGATCAATGCCCAGTTTCACCTATTCAGAGGGAAAAGCATTTTTATAAGCAACGGAAGTTTTTACTCAGTGAGCCAAGGTATGAGGCATTGAAGATTAACTGTAATGATTGTACTGCTAAAAGTTATGCTAAAAGAAGTATTCCTCCTAGGAGAAACAAGAGTCAAGACTGGTTCACTAAACTACCGCCAGCCTTAAGAGTCCCTGGTTATGTGAAGCCAAACTCCCAAGTGGTAGATTACCATGCTGAAATAGACAGGGACAGTGGAAGCCCTTTTTGAATCAGTATAGGGGAGAAGAATTGATGGAAGTGGAT
The DNA here is from genome assembly GCA_033557465.1 of Ichthyophis bannanicus. NCBI lineage: Eukaryota > Metazoa > Chordata > Amphibia > Gymnophiona > Ichthyophiidae > Ichthyophis > Ichthyophis bannanicus. Next base: position 220,061,505 of record CM066039.1, on the reverse strand, counting down.
TCTCCCAGCACTATTCCCTCACCTTTGCCTGAGGAAATGGAATGTGATTGGTGCACTGCCTATGCTCCAAAGTATGTATGCTCCACAGAAGAATAAATGAAATATAATTTGATGTTTATTATACTGAATATTACTATGAAGAAAACCTGCTTTAAACTGTGAAGTAACAGTTAACTAGCCAGTGAATATTGGTACCTTTTAAAACAAAGGACTGTTTCTGTTATCTAAAATATCTCTTAGTTGAACCTTGCTTTAAACGGGGAATAAAAGCCTTTATTACCCTACACTTGGACTCTTTGTTCTTTAACAGCGCTACCTAGTGGCGTATAATCTTTGTGTCACCGGGAACCGAGTGACAAGTCTTGTTGTTGCACTCAGACTAAAATACTGATAGTGAAACAGGTCAACTAAGCTGAAATCTGACTTTCTTCCCTGTAGACATACATTTCATTCTTTCTCCTCCAGAAAGTCTAGAGAAGTGGAGCCTTGAACCCCAGATGGAACTAATGTAGAAGAGGCCTGGCTCAGGATCACAGGATCGATGTGAGGGTGGTGCAGGGACCACAGAGATACTACAGACTTTTACATCCTTGTTCCCTTTACAACAAAAATAGGATCTGTCTCTTCTGAGACAACTCAGCCCAAACAGCTGTTCTGGGCTATAGAGGATAAACAGCAAAACCGGCTAAGTTTCAAGTCACATGAGTTATACCAGAGTTGCCAAGTTATCCAGTTCCAGGAGTGAGACTTTTTGCCCATTTCAGGTTTTACATTTGCATTGCAATGCAGTTTCATATTTGTAGTCCCCGATTTTTTCATTGGTATCAGTGCTGCAGGTTCCATTATGCATCAAGATACGATTGGTCAGAAATCCAGAACAGGCTTAAGATCTCACTCCTGGAACTAGGTAACTTGGCACTCTGCAATATGTGTTCCTGGAAAACATCTGACTGCACCTTTCCCTTGATATCCTTGGAAGACGCTCTAGTTTCTGTGCCTGGGGCATTCGTGAAGGATCAATGAGAAGAGAGCAGCCGTGAGTCATAGCATTTCCAACTTGACAGATGTGTACGGTTTTTTTTAACATCCCTGCTACTGCATTGCCTTCCTTTAAACTGGATGCTTTTGCAATGAAAAAGAATGGGACAGCTAGAGGGAAAGTGAGACAGGGAGAAAGAAGAACAAGGGGAAGAGATGTGGGAAATACAAAATGTTTTCACAGACCTATCGCGTGTGCCTGCAGACTAGAACTGTATACAAGTATCCTGAGGCCTATGGGGTAGTCACATTGGCTGCTCGGAATTATAGAAGCTTTCCACTCTTAAGCAGTCAATGTGGGAATGCTTTCTTGGGTCAGAGCAGTGAATGCCTTCGTAGCAACTGGGAACCAGAGCAATCTGATACGAAGTGGAGAGACAGAGAGCAGGAAGACTGTCACATGTGATCAGAGTCCTCCCATATAACCTGGGTGTGCCCATATCCTTTACAATAGAATAGCTCTCTCCTATATGCCCCACTATAGACTGAATTTACCTTCATTTTTCACTATTATCTAGATGTGCCTGCATGCCTTGCTACTAAGCCTCCATCCTTCACTATAGAATGAAAGATAGATAAGCACGGTCAACGTATAATTTGAAATGTCTTCATTTAGATAGTTTCAGGTTGTACATATATTCAACAACGCTATATTATAAACTTTGAGTTATACCTGCTATTTGTGCAGCCCGCCTAGGCATTTAATTTAGCATCAGGATTCAATTTAACAGCTGAATATTGCTGTTTAGACGTATAAATTATATGTGTAAGCAACATCACCCCCCGAAATGCCTCCAGCCCCCAGCCCCTTAAGGATGCATAATTTTAGCTGTAAAATGGTTTATACGTTCACATTTATCCAGTCAAGTGTTTTGAATTAAAAAAGAAACAAGCAAACTAGTATTTATGTGATCAATGCTGCCACTGTCCACTTAAATGCTTTTGAGTATTGGGCCATTGATGTATTATCCCTTCATCCTGTACTACAGACTGGCTGTATCTCATAGGCCCTGCTATAGACTGGATATAGCCTCCATCCTTCACTATATGCAGATGTGCTAAGGGAAGCTGGGATGTTTGAAACATTTTTCCCACCATTCTCTATAATCTGGCTCAAATGCAACTAGACCATGTATAATCTCTCTCATCAGCTTTATGATATATGCTTATCCCAAAGCTGTCAGAAACTGGGCCAATAATTTGTAGAAAGACTACAATTTGGACAAAGCAGATCATCTGTTGCCTAACTACTAGCTCCAGAGTCTTCTGGCTAAAAATGAAGAAACAGTGCAATGTCTGACCCATGTGTCCTCGCTCTCTGGGGGTCCAATACCTCCAGTAAGGGGCCTGGGACTACTCTCCATGAAAATATCAACTCAGGAATGGAGAACTGAAAGAAAGAGAGGCTGCAAAGGCCTGCAGCAACATCTGGTCTCAGGTGCCTTGTGACATCGGAATGCACCTAGACCTTGAGTTCTGCAGTGTAATAATTAAAGCTGCTGTCTTGTGACATCATAGTATATCTATGCCATAAGTGCTGCAGTGTGACTGGCCAGTGTAGATGCCCTGTGATGTCATAGTGCATCATGAAAACTGGGGCCTCTCAAAATCACATAATCTCAAGAAACCAATAAAACAAACCCCTTATAATTTTGTACAATCTCTCCAGATTCACTGCTGCAGCTTCTGTTCATATTAGGAGGAGATTGGAGGGTCAATTCTGTGTTAATCCTGGTGTATCTAAGGCCAACTGCAAAACAAACGATTCCTTAGAGACCAAAAATCTACAGAATACACAAACAAATCCCTTAGAAAATAATGCTTTGAAAAATAAAAAAAATTACTTTCCCAATGATATTTAAACAATGCATAGTATAATGAGGATAAAAAGACCTCAGTATTGTATTGTGACTTGTCCCTCTACAAGGCACTGGATAAATTCCTTGCCACAGGGGATATGGTATTTACACAAACATTACTGGTCAGAAAAGAACTCCTCATAAAGTATTAATAAAGCACAATTTAGCTGTTTAATTTTATAGGTTTCAATTTTCTCTTCTCTTTTTATTGTATTAATCAAAAAAGTGATCAAAACAGTCACTCTCTCTACAAAAATAAACACAATACCACCTCAAGCTAGAATAAATCAATAACTTTAGCAAAAGCAAAACCAATGCCGTCACTTATCTGTAGTCATATCTGTGGTCATCTATAAATCCTAAAGTCCTCATGGGAAGTCTTCATTTTTTGTATATGCCCAACAAAGATCTTTGTTTTGCCATCAGCTGCATCAGGGGCTTCATGTACATCAAACTTCCGGCATTGATGTCTGTCGTCACCCCTATACCTTTTAAACTTGAGTACACCCAAGATCAATCAATCAAAGTCAAGAAGGAGGGGCTACAACAAAAACAAGGGAATACCCTCGATAGAAGCCTATATAAGGTACCATTGTTATCCAATCAATGTTCCTAAAGGAAGGGGGAGAGGCTGCTAAATACCAGTCCATAAGGAGAAGGCACTTTACATAAACCCTCCCCCACTCAATTATATTATTCAATCCATGCAGTTCAAGAGTGTTCTGTTCATATATCCAACATTGCTCCCGCTGCACCAGGAGTTTACCACGATCTCCTCCATGGATATCTTTCTGTACACAGTCCACGACCATACAACGTAAATCTTACACAAACAATACTTATGCTCAGTCAGTCGTGTACGAAGCTGGCGAGTAGTTTTTCCAACATATATTTTCTGACAGTGAGACCTTATAACTTTTACTGCATATGAAGACATACACAATGTGGTATACCGTATCCTTATAACCTTATTGAATTAGATAAATTCAGCACCCTCCTCAGTGATCACGCAAATCTGACATTTGCCACATTTATAATGCCAACTGGGCAATCATTAATCATGATCTCATTACCGCAGAGCATAATCACACAAATTCCTCCCTTTACTATATGCCACTCTTAATTTCTGCTGACGAAAGCAGGGATGTACTTGAAGAACACTCCAACGCTGTTTAATGATAGAGGCAATTCGTGTAGACAGAGATTAAAACCGCGATACACAAGTAACTATATCTGCCTCTGTCAGAGTATTCGAGGACTGCCCCAACAGCTATTCTAAGATCAACCAGGGATGCAATTTTACTCCTGGATTAGATACACTGGGGGTAGCCAATACAGGAACAGATGCATGTTAATGACATTCTGGAGTCAAATCTAGTCTTAAATACAAACTCAAAAGGATATCGATACATCAAATTCAGTGTGGACAGAGCAGGAAGTGAAATTACATAGTGCTATATGCTAGTGCTGCACATTCCTATGGAGCCTTTTGACTGAGAGAGCGAGGGAAGGCTACCAACTGGCTCAATTTTTTTAGGGACAGGTTGATCTGATCCTGGTTTTACCCCACTGCCTGTAAGCAGAGCTGGGCCGCCCACTAGGTAAACTAGGCATCTGCCTAGGCAACAGACCCTGGTGGGCGACACAGTGATCCTGTCCTCTTTGAAGCGGTGGTGGGCCTTAAAACACCTGTATGTGTATACAGTCACGATCTGCCACTCCTGCCCCCTCTAAAAGGAAGTTGTGTCGAAGGGAGCAGGAGTAGCAGGCCATGAGTGTGCGCACATGCTTTAAGGCCTGCCGCCGCTTCAAAGGAGTGATTTCCATGCCCCTCACTTCCCCAGGTGAGAGGCTGAATTCCTGGGGCAGTGGCAGCATAGTAGGCCAGTGGAAGGGGGAGGGGGGCAGCTCCTCAGGCCTATTATATTCTCTCAGAAAAGCAAGACTACAAATTCATGAGGGCAGTAGCATAAAGCCAGGACCGAATTGCCCTGATTTGAAGAAAATGGAGCCAATTAGAAGAAAGGACATCCTCCTCCCTGCTCTGCCCCAGCATTGGTGTATCAAGGGGGAGGGGGGCAGAAGGGTAAGTGATGGGGCCCTGTGATGCAAGATCTTCCTTCCCACAGCCTGCGCCTGCCCCCCCCCCCCCCCATCCCTTTGAAAGGAAAGTTATTCATGCACGGCTCGGGTCCCGCAGCAGCCATTTTCACCGCACAATGCATTCACTGTTTTCCTTTTCCAAGGATTTAATTTGCAAGAGTTTGGCTAACTGCTTCCATATGGATGGGAATGAGAGGAACAATTCCCCAGAGAATTCTCAGAGCCAAACACGATGTGGGAGCCAGCTCTACCCAGTGCTCTGTTGAGGCTCATTTCATTCATTCCAGACACGTGTGTCGGGGCCAAGAACAATGACGGTTCAGTCCTAGCGTCACTAACTACAGCTCCAGGCCAGTTTGAAATTCCAGTCCAGCACTGGGATTCTGAAACAAGAATCCCCATCACATAATATTTCTTATGAAATGATTGAAAAAACAAAACAAAACACCACGAGTTGTGATTCGTCAGCCAGCATCATGTGACCGTGCATTAATATCCACAGGACACTCAGTCAATGATGACAACATTCCAGTGAAAACAGTACTGAGGTTTCAAGTGAAAACCCAAAAGGGAAGAGGATCAAGTACACTGTCATTACCCAAAGGGAATCAAAGAAGTCACAGAGCAGACACACACACACATACACACAAAATAGGGTTACCAGATTGTTTTCAAGAAATTTCTGGGATACTTATCTTGGAGGGGGGGGGAGAGGAAAGGACATCTTAGTTTTAGTTTTGAGCAACAAAGCATAAAGATGGCAAGACAGTGATTACGATTCCCCCCCCCCCCCGGTTCATCCCATGACAGCAGCAATATCACTTCCAAGCAGACAAATTGACAGAGAAATAGAAACAGTGATGATGTATTTCCTATGCATACTGCAAAATATAAAGATAATGGATGTAAATTCTATACTCTGACATACTCACATCACTAAATTGAAAATAAAAAATTTATTTCTACCCTCATCTGTACTCATTGCTGGAATTGAGGACAGGAGGCTGCCAAACAGGTGGGAGTTGGGGACAAACCCCCAAAATCGGGGACATCGGGTAACCTTAACAAAAGAGATTCCCTACTGAATGAAGATTCATTTTCTTACTTCTACTCAGCACTTGAGCAGCTGAAATCAGCATTAATCCTGACACAGAGGATTAGCCTCTAAGTCTAGACACTGGCCATAAAAATGAATGAAAGACATTCTTTGCTGCCCTGTAACTAGTTTAACAGGTGATCCAAACCAAACTTTATCCATCCTGTCCTTGCAGGTTGCCCTGTGCTGCTAGGGAGTGAGGGGGTAGACTGGCAGAGGCTGAGGCGATGAGGAAAGGGCACTTAAGCTTTGCATTCACCCAGCCAGACAGTAAGCAATGAGACAGAAGGGGCCGACAGTTACATAAACATAATATACAGGGTGGTACAAAAAATGTGAGGACATCTCGTAGCATATAAGTTATTTAAAAATTCAAAAAGACAGATGTAAACGATTGACAAATTAAAAAAAAAAAAGATGGGGACGGGAAATTGTCAAAATAAAGACGTTATATAGCTAAAAAAGGTAAATAAGTAAACTATTTAAGCTTTTAATTTACGAGATGTTCTCACTTTTTTTGGACTACCCTGCATTTAGGGGATACATTTCAAAGAAATTTCTCTCCTTCCTCCCCACCCCCCAATATTTGGGAAAGAGTACACAGAGATAGGGGAAGATGGATTATGGAGTAATGTTACAGATGTCCCCAATTTATGTGGACAGTTCCTGATTTTGAACTAAAGTCTCCAACTCTAAGGACTAAAACCACCTCCTGTCAGTGCAGACTGAGGCTTAGGAATTCTCTTCTCCCACAAGCCCCTCCAATAGAGTGCAAGTGGTCTATCAAGTCTTGGTCCTCGCCCTCCCTTCCTCCACATTGGCAGCAGGAACGGTGCTCAATAGCATGTCAGCTTCTTGTGCCATTGAGAACCAGTATCCTCTGTAAATCTGGGGGGGCTCCTCACCCCTACTATTCCTCAGTTCTAAAACTCCAAGAAGCTACCTTTTCTTCAGAAGTCCCAAATTTGCTCTCCGAATATCTGGTAACCTTATTATGGAGGGTCACCTAATAGTAGGTGCAGGGGTTTTATTTTAAAATCTCTGCATGCACTCTGTGCTAAGAACTTTGCACAAGCAAGCACAAAATGTGTGGTGGGGGGAGGGGAGGGGAAGAGGCGTTAAGAATTCTTGTGATACTGTCTAACATCAACTTTTCAAAAGGGAAACTCCATGGGAAATTTGTTTTGAAAACTAGTTTGCAGACCATGAGGTTGCATAATTGCTCCCCTTCCCCACACCCCAGTCCTGACTAATAACTGTGGTCCATGTCTGTCAAGCAGTTTGGACAAAAATGCTTCTAAACTGTCTCAGTTTACTCAAATGCAACTGGATAATAATTTCTTCTTCCCTCTGGAAGCTTCCACACTGCCGCAAGCACCAGAACTGTGCGACTAGACTATCTAACCCGAATCTGCGGCACGCATGCCTGTCCAGCATTAATGAATAAGCACAACATGCTCCTAATGTGATAAAGGAAACTTAGAAGAACACCACTGCTTATGATCACCTGAATTAATATGGAATACAGACAAGTCCTCCAACAGCCATAAGAGTATCCTTCACTCACCCTATGCATGAAGGTCCTCACCTGTGAAGAAATGTGACCAGTCACTGGCTGACAATTATGTTCCCAATGGCATGAGACAGCATCACTTTTCTAGAGAAGGACTGCCCTGCCGTGAGCTCAGCAGCGCCCTTGCATTCTGGCTGGCATCTGAGTGAGGATCAGATGCTAGCCTGGCGGGGCCTTTTTGCAGCATGTAACGGATCTTTCTCTAGCCAGCCAAGTTCTCTGTTTGTCTTGGCACTTGCTAGTCCTTGTATACACAGCTGGAGTTCTTGTTTTGTCTCCTAGACTAGGTCTGAACCTAGTGAATTCTCCACAGCTTTGTAAAAACCACTCACTCGCTCCATACAGTGTCCCCCCCCCCCCCCCGCCCCTTCCCCCAGGACATGCTGCCTTTGGAACCCAAGGACAGAAATCTCACAGGGACTGCACGCTTCCAGGGCCCTTGTGGGGCACTAATCCCCTTCCTCTGAAAACCAGGCAGCATTCACTCTTCCTTGCAAAAGCTGGCATGACAGAAACCATCCCACCTATCAGGTCTATTGGGATCAGGGACTGGGGGGAAGTCTCAGTTCCTCCAGCATAACCAGTCATCCGCAGAGCCAACCATCTTGCTTCAGCAATGGCCAACAGGTGCACTGGACGTGAGAAAAGGAAAACATAAGATCCCCTTCTTTAAGGGAACCAGAAACTATTCTACCTTTCCATGCACCTATGATATCGGCAGCGAATATGAATTCACTTTAGAGTCACCCTTACTTGCACTTGTACTAGGAATGGGACTGAAGTTCAAGGTCCACACTAATCGTGCTATACTTAATGTCATAGAAGAAGGCACTTTCACTCCAGAATTAGTGATGAATCCTGAACTTAGATTAGATGCATATGAAAGGAATTCTGGAGTCAAATCCAGTGTTAGGTAAAGCACAAAATAGTAGGGATTTAATCTAATCCAGTAATAAATATCAGAATTGTCTTATCTTTTGTAGAACACACCAGACTAATGGAAAGTTCCTCCATCCCCTGCCTCAAAAGACATTCAAACTCCCCAAATACTCCAAAGCCCCGATTGTGTATGTAAAAGGCTGGAGGAACACTAGATTTCTTGCCTGGTATCACTGGGATATGGGGGCCAGCATCCCCCTCCTACATAATGTAATGATTGTAAAGAACATATAATAGCAGATAAAGACGTGCACAGTCCATCTAGTCTATAAACAAACACCACAAAATTCATATGAATTTCAGGTCTTCAAATGTGACAGAGTTAGTTCTTATCTCATGCTGCTCCCATTTCAAACAATACTGGATTACCAACCTTCCTGCTGGCACTTACCAATTAAAGACATAAGATTTGCTATACTGGGTCAGACCAAAGGTCCTCAAGCACAGTATTCCTTTTCCAAGATGGCCAATCCAAGTCATAAGTACCTGTTGGGTTCCTAAAAGGTACACAGATTCGATGCTGCACATCCCAAGGATAGGCACTGGATGTCCTCAGTCCATTTTAGTAATAGTTTATGGATTTTTCTTCCAGGAACTAGTCCAAACCTCTTTTAAACTCAGCTACACTAACAGCTTTTACTACATTCTCCAGCAACGAATTCCAGAGTTTGATTACGTGCTGAATGAAAAAATATTCATAGATTTGTGAAGATTTTTACAAATTAGTTTTTAGAAGGAGTTATGCGCCTCTGACTTTTTCCTTCTCTTTTAGCTCTTGTGAACAATACAGCACTGTTCCTAGCAGATTTATCTGAATTCCTGTCACTCATGATACAGCATTAAGCTAGGTCCATGTGCAGCTATGCAAGAACAGAGATGATCGCAGTGATTCCCAATGAGTCACAACATGCTGGTGATACTGGACCTGGTAAGCACACGGTGTCACCTAAGAACCAATGAAGGCAGAGTCATGATTCCAGGAGGGCAGCAGGAGGAAAGCAGTGACAGTAGGAAGATAGTGATTGGCTGAACTGGTAATACCAGACAAGACAGGATAAGAAAAAGATGTGGGAATGAAGATAGGCGGGCACTGACTCAGAGTTGCCAAGTTACCCAGTTTTACTCCTGGAAATGATGCTAGATGGGCTTCCCCGAATCAGAACAGCACGTTCCCTACAAAGCTCACATTCCCACTTCCAGCACAGAGAGGAGAAAGGCAGACTCTTACTACCATGCTTCCAGAGTTACCAAGTTATCCAGGTCCAGGAGTGAGATTTTTAAGCCAGTCCTGGTTTTCTGACAATCTCATTCTGATGCATTATGGGATCTGTAGCACTGATTTCAATGGGTAAAATCAGGGACTACAAATACCATACTGCATTGCAATGCAAATTTAGAACCAGAACTGGCAAAAAATCTCACTCCTGGAACTGAGTAACTTGGCAGCTCTGCGCTACCCATTTCCAGGCATCTGGATTTTCACAGGGAAGCTTGTGGGTATCAGAGCAAAGTGGCTAACAGGGCCACTTCACTCATGTACCTGTGAAATCACTGTGCATGGTGACAGGCACAGAGGTCTTATCAGTGACATTTCCACAAAATGTTTGCATCCAACCCACCACACAATGACCAAGAAGAGGAGCCTCTTTGAAGCATTTAAAGGTGGACTTACCTCTCTCACATTGGGGTCCGGTGAAGCCATAGACACAGGCACAGCGGTTTGGCCCAATGCAACGTCCCCCATTCTGGCAGCCACTCTCACATACCGCTGTGCAGAAAAGGAAGTGCAGGTGAGGCTCAGTGAAAAATTGAATCGCAAGAGCACTTGTAAGGAGGCAGGAGCTCTGTGCTTCATATGCATCTTATATCCAGCAATACAGCTGGCGAGCTGCCACCATCATGTGATCTAATCCTGGCTTTTAGCTTTACTGCCTGTCTGGAGACCTGCTTGCCTTAAGGAAATCAAAACTACAAGTCCCTGCACTTTATCACGTAGAGAGGATGAGAAGGTCAAACCAGGACTAGATTACTCTGTCAGCCAAAAAAAAGAAAGCCCACAGACTAATCCCACCTTTTTTTCTGATGGCAGTTCTCCTTATATCTTCCCTTATACAGCCCTGTTCCTCTTCCAAAATCAAGGGGGTATGTTTATCAAGCCGGGCTAATGGTTAAGCCAGGTTTATTCAATGGGACCTAGTTACATATACAGTAGCCTGGTTTAACTGCTAACCTGGCTTAGTAAACATTCCTCTAAATTACACTAATCCCAAGCACCATTTAGATTCTGTGTGTCATCTTTTTATTGCATTACCAGGTGGTTCCAGATCAACAAGATAATGTTAAGCCATCTCTGGATTTGCTCCACTGAATGCTGAGACTTGTAGTCTCTGTCTTTCACTGAGAAATGAGAACTGCAAGTCCAGAGATGCAATGGGGAAACACATTCAGTCATCAAGGTGCCTCCAGACACTGTGATTTCAATAATGTATTAACGCGGGATTGACTGGGACTTCAACCGTGACAGTCAAAAATGTTGTTGTTAAATGCCTTTGAGTCAATGTTTATTTTATTTATTTAACATTTTTTTTCTTATATACCGCCTTTCATGATATCAAGGCGGTTTACATTGAACAAACTGAAATGTTGACTCCTGGAGACCCTGTGGATAACTGTCCAATAAAATAGGGTAGACAAAAAAGAAGGCATTTCTATGTCCTTCTACTGGTTTGTAACAATAAAGTTAGACAAGCACAGGGATGCAGAACCTCTTACCTCTGAATTGGAAGATTCAGAGAATAGGCGCAGGGATACAGAGCCTTTCATTTCTAGGAATGGATGGCTCAAGGGATAGGTATAGGAATATACTGCTATTGCCTATGCTGTACTTATCCTGCGGCAAGGCAGTATGTACATGAAGCTTGTGTTGCTGCTGCCTATGTTGTACCCAGTCTTCGATGGGGCACTATATGTGCATGTGTGTGGTGGGACGTGAGGGGGGAAGCAGAAAAGTTTGCATTGCTGCTGCCCATACTTTTCTTGTGCTGTGGTGGAGCAGGGTGTGTGTGGGAGATCCCTTGTCCTTCATTAGGTTCTTTGTGCTTCGTGGAGTTTCCAGCTTTTAGTGAAGATAGATCTGTGATAAGTCTTATGGTGGGTGCGCAGGAGACAATCCCAGGTGGATGTGGAAGGTACTTACGCTGGTCACAGTGCGTTCCGGTGAATCCTTTTGAACAGATGCAGGCCTCCTTGCTGCAAGTCCCTCCATTCATACATCTCACGTTACAGTTCTGCACTGGTGGAGGGAAGAAGCAGAGTGTTCATGCAAATATCCCCGGCAAAAGTGCAGTGCAATAGCATGAAATCAGATATAGTGTACCTACAGGGGGGCACCAGACAAGGATGCTGCCTTCACCTCGACTGCACATGAAGAGACAACAAGCACTGACATATCAGTAGACAGAATATCTGAAGAATACAGCATCTGATGTAGGGAACTATGTGATCATCAAAGTTCTTTGTTATTATTGGTCCAGCCAAAGGTATCTACAGCATACGAAAGATCTGGTCTACTCTCACTTGAGTCAGTCTCTGGGATTCACACAGGCCTCAGGATTTAGAAAAGCTACCAAGGCCAATACCCTCTGCCAGCGGACAGCACTTCTTGTCTGAAGCTCAAGAGAATGAGCTAGAGAAGAGACGAGACATGAGTTCTGCTAATAATAAAGAGCAACAGGGTCACACGTGGTCAAAAACCTGGCTGCAGCAGAACCTCAAATGGCTGTCTGAAGTTCTTATGCCCTTCTGAAAATCCATGTTGCTTAACAAGTTTGTGATACCCATTGATGCATTGACTGCCTGATGGCCTCTGTTGGAGAGTTAATATTAATTCTAGCAACACAGTGAGTACTATCTGGAGGACCATCTTTTGTTCCCTTCCTGGAAGATGGGTATCACCTCCACTCCCCTTCATCGCCAAAGGGCATTTTGCTTTGTAACTAAAGTAATGAAGATCACTGATCACCTTGTCATTAATGATCCCTTGATGTCTCTGTGCTGAAATGATCAAATATTCTCAAGCAGTCATGTGTGGAAAAATAAAAGGCTCCTTTAGAAAGAATTATTCAAGCCGTAAAGCTCTGAAGAGTCAGGGGACCCAACCAGCCAATGAGAGGCGAAAGGTTATCAGAAAGAAAATTAATTTACTTGTGACAGTAAAGAAGGAAACTTCTGGGGGGGAAAGCCAATCTGATTTCTTATGGATAGCGCAAGAAAGTGGACAGACTACTAAAATTACAGGTGCCACAGAGGAAATCCTCTGGCACTTACAAGGGCGTATCACCAATATCTGAAGCACGTTTGTACAATATTATAATCAGGCTTTATTCCTCAGAATCCAATAAAGATGTGTGTGCACAGCAGGAGTGGTAGCTGGGGAATCTGTGTGCGTGTACGTGTACCTGAGTGTGGCAGAGGCGGTTGGGGACTTCTTACCTCCTCCGGCACCGCAGGTTGGCGATTGTTGTCCATTGGAGCATGTGCACATGTTGGGACGGGAGCAGAATCCATCCTCACAAGAGTTTCGACAAATCGCTGGGGAGGGAAACAACAAAAGAAGGGCAAATGTGACAATGTCAGGTACAGAAAGGTACAAGAAAGGGATTCTTTCTGCTACATAATCACTGAGCCCGAATCACCAATGTCATTCATTAGGAATACTTAGGTGGCATTATAGCAACTGTGACATCACTGCAATTGAACAGACATTATGTGACATCTGAGTGATTGTAATCTCACAGTAACAATATTTGTGACAGGACATCATTTGAATGTGGCAGAGGCATGAAGAAAAGCTGACTGAAGCAGATAAAATATGTAACCTAACCAACCACTATACGGAGCCCATTGTATGAATGAATTCTGAGATACTCTTATCTTCATAAGAAAGCTCATGTATTCTTAAATGGATAGAATCATGGGTGCTCCTGGTTTCTTCAGGATATGAGCATACCTTCAAGGATAAGAATGCTTGATGGACAGCGTGTTTCTAACGAAGAAGCAGGGAGAGGACTCCTTGCATCTCTTACATGATGGTAGACATTTTCTGTTTCCTGAAATCATGGTTTCTCTTTTCCTGGCTTGCTGCTGAGGGGTGGGGGACTTTATACCAACTGCTTGCTGAGTTAAAAGAGGATGGTTGCACATATTTTGCCAGCCCATTATGGTCAATTAATCCTGTAATTACCTAACATAGGAGGGAGGAGGTTATGATTTTTTAAACAGCTTTTTAGTGGTATTGTGATTATGTAGAATCTGGCTTCTCTCATAAATTATCATATTCTTTAAAAGTAGTCCAGACTAATGAATGCTAAGGTGTGTGTTCCCCCTGTCCTCTAAGTTCATGACAGCAAATAAAGACCATACGGCCTACCCAGACTGCCCTTCCATATGAACCATTAAACTCTACCGTCCTTTTTCCTTAGAAATCTTCTGTGTTTGTCCCATACTTTCTTGAATTCAAATACAGCTTTTGTCTCTACTTCTTCCACTGGGAGACTATTTCACACATCTACTACACTTTCCATAAAGAAATATTTCTGCAAATTACTCCTGAGTCTATTTCCTTTTACCTTCACCCTATGTCTCCTTGTAGCGGAGCTTGCTTTCATTTGAAAGAGGCTCTCCTCCTGTGCATTTATGCCACGGAGGTATTTAAACATCTCTATCATATCTTCTCTAGCCTGCCTTTCCTCTAAAGTATACATATTAAGATCCTTAAGTCAGTCCTTATATGCTTTATAATGAAGACCACTAACCATTTTAGTAGCCACCCTCTGCACCGACTCCAACCTATTTATATCCTTTTAAAGGCGCGGTCTCCAGAATTGCACACAATACTCCATATGAAGTTGCAAAGACTTATTCAGAGGCACTATCACCTCCTTTCTTCTGCTGGCCATTCCTCTCCCTATGTACCCAAGCATCCTTCTAGCTTTTGCCGTTGCCTTTTCTACCTGTTTAGCTACTTTAAGATCGTCAGAGACAATCACGCCCCAGTCCTGCTCTTCTAATCTAACCAAATACAAAAACCAGTTAAACCCACCATGTAAAAAGAGAAAATGTGCCACCTATTGATCCTCTGCAAAACACCAAATCATCTAGGGCCCGATATTCAAGAGCATTTATATGGTTTACAGACCTGTAAGCGTGTAAATGCCTCTAAGCGGGATAGTCAGTGGCACTAACATGGTTAATACCGCTGAATGTCCCTGGGTACCACTGCCTGGGGCTAACCAGTCCGTGGCAATATTCAGTCACTGTCTGGTTATCCTTTGGTGGTGAAAGTTAGGCGCAGCCAAAGCTGTCCTAACGTTTGCAGTCGAAGCTAACCAGTGAGAGTGACTGAATAACGCTGCTCCCCGTTAGCCTCTGGCTTCCATGGTTGACCCGGATATTCAATGATGGTGGCCGGGTTTAGTGTTCAATGGTGACAGCTAGACGCTGCAGTCATGCTAGTCGCCACTGCTGAATATCAATACTTAGTGTCCTATTCATTTATCCACAATTCTGGGGTTTGTGCAATGGCGTGCAAGTGCCATCTGACATCAACATTTGTGTCTTCTATGTCCCTTCCAGGGAATGGAAGTAAAGGTAAACCCCATGCTACTGACAGAGACTTCATTTGAAGCCTTGTGAATACATTATTTTCTCTTACAGGGGTTAGCATTTCCAAATGGGTTTGTCTGGCATATACCATGGCAGGAATGAACCTCATTCTTAAGCCATGGTATGTGGAGTTACTTCCAGCATTCTTCTTGAGACTTGTATCATGCCAAAGAGCATCCTTTTGGAGTTTGTAAGGTGTAATCTTTACAGGCAACATAGCTGTTAAACAAGCCTCAGGCTTTGTCCTATTTTAGCACTATCCTGTACCTGGCTTCACGTCAACTGGACAGGCTGGCTCATTCCTTGTTTCCACTCTACTGTAGTCTTAGAGCCTTGTTTACTAAAAGTCTTCTCCTATTTTGTGTCTTTGGGGAAAATGCTTAGTAAACAGGGCCCTTAGTTTTAGTTTCTATAAAGTAAGAACTACAAGGTCATAGATGTAAGACAAAGCCAGGCCTGGATCAGCCTGTCCTTTACTCAAAAGGAGCCAATTGGAAACCCTAACACGACAACTCCTTCCAAATCAAGCCCACAGCAAATGTCCTTGCGAAACCATCCCACTGTTTCCACAGTGCAATAGAGCTCCCAGTCAGCCACCAGGAGACAGTATGCAGTGACACCCTCTTACTTTGGCAGCCATGATGCATCAAGTACAGCCCTAAGAAGAGGAATCAAGAGGGCAAGGGAAAAGCGTACTTTAGCATTCATTATACTGGTTGCTGTTGGGCTAAGACATCTGGCAAATCTTTTCCCAGGACCACCCTTGTCTCTCCACATGACTCAGGGCATTAAATCTATTCCAACAGGGAGGACAGGGGCATCCTTCCTGTAGTCTTAAGAAAAACTCCCCTCTACATTCTTTGCTTCTGACCTTTTACCTTAGTGGGACTTTCATATGCTCTCATTTTCCATTTAGATCTAAGACCTAAGCGCACAGCTGCAGCATGTGGGAGGGAGCAGGTTAATAGAATAAAGGCATTGTTATGCACTATTTCCAGAATTAGTTTATTAACACTTTAATAATTTCAGCATCTAGGGTATTACTCCAGCTCCAAGCAGCACAAATGTAGATCAGAAATTATGCTACAAAGAATGAAGTCCAGGTTCATGTCTCAAGCACAGAATCTGCTAAGGGCCCTGTCTCCCTAGAGCCATCCAATACTCCCCATCAATGTCTTATGTCCCATAGTAGTGAAGTCACAGAAAATGCAAGACAGGGGGTAGCTAGACACTCACAAAGAATAGGGGTGGTACGAATGAATATTCAAAGGCAGTGTGTGAGGGTGGGAAGAGGACAGACATAGCACATGGAGTGAAAATAGCTATGTAATACTGAGTAATGCTTGAAGAGACTATTTGAATACTCACGGACAATGCATTGATTTCCTCCTGGAAGCGTCTTCCATCCTGGACAGCAGTAGGAGTGAAATCTGGATCCGCACACATTTGGCCTGTAAATGATATTGGGAGGTTATTACTTTTCAGACCTTTCCTAGTTCACTCTGACACTATGTGGCAGGAGCTGAACCAATGCAGTCATACTGAAACCAGCTGCAGCTTTCACCTACAGAAAATTCATAGAGTATTACAGGCCAAAGGACATGCAAAGTTTCTTCCTCAGAGCTCCAGTCCATATTTCCTTCATTATTTCTATTTTCTACCTTCTGGTTTATCAATCACAATAGAGATTTTTGTAAAGTTCCCTTAAATACCCAGCATGAGCATAATGCTCTTAAAGCCTCTGTTTTCATCATACCCTGCTTGGCCTGCACTTCTTACCTGTCTCTGCTGATAAAACTGCTCCGTCACCTTTTGATCTTTCTGGCTCTTCTCCATACTCCCATTATCTCATCAAAATCTTTTTGCAAATAAAGTGGTCAAAACCATATTCATCTTCCGAATGAAGCCTCAACAAATCCCTAAGTAAGGGGGGTTTCAGTCTTTCTTCCTAGGATGAGGACTCTCAGTGCCTCATGTGCTGCCTCAGAATTCCCAGTACACACACATTAAGCCCAAACACCACAGGCCTTAAAGAGTCCCAGGGATACCCAAAGTCTTATACACTATATGAGAGACACCAGGTCTTGCAGGTGTAAGGATGTCTCTTAGTAGTTACATCACTGTCTCTACTGACACTGATGGAGAAGCCAGACAGCAGGAGTGAACAGCAGCTCAGACATTCCACAAGTAGAGCGGTCTTCAAAGGAATGCAACTCTGCCAAATTCATGAACCTGAATGGGCTCATGTTCCTTCTTCCAGTCCTAGGAGTGTGCTTAAGGTCAAAGGAGAAGCTCCCAAGAACCAGAGGTAAGAGAAGATACAGTAGGATCTGGAGACCAAGAGAGAACCAGAGG
Organism: Ichthyophis bannanicus; assembly: GCA_033557465.1. Classification (NCBI taxonomy): domain Eukaryota; kingdom Metazoa; phylum Chordata; class Amphibia; order Gymnophiona; family Ichthyophiidae; genus Ichthyophis; species Ichthyophis bannanicus. Next base: position 220,043,879 of record CM066039.1, on the reverse strand, counting down.
CTGAAGCTGGTGAGGAGTTAGTTCTATACTTCTGGATTGCACTTGGAGTGTGTAAATTCTGGAAGAAGAGGAGGGGGTTGGAGTCAGTGGAAAGACTGCGAAGCCTGAGAAACTGCTTCTGAGTTGCTCCATAAAGGTATTGACAAGAGAAGCTAATCTGTACCATGTCTACAGGATTTTTCTAAGGAAAAGAATCTTTAACCAACTTGGAAATGGAGTCTGCATCAATATGGAAGACGTTCAGGGAAGCTCCCTATCTATAGAATACCTTGACTAGATAGTAGCAGGCAAAGCAAGCCCTAATGAATGCAGAATTTCTTGCAAATGACTGCAGATTTCTGATGCTTTGTCCTTGTAGTAGCATTACAAAGCTAGGGGGTAATTTTATAATACAGTACTTCCCTCACTTGGTTTGCAGCTTGTCATGCTGTGATGGCTTGTGTGCATCACTGATGCTGAGGGCTAAGCTATCGGTAGTTTAACTACTGGCAGGGTGTCCCAAGATGGACAGGTCTCAGCTGAGGTGCCAGACCAAGACAAATCACCCATCTGGGCAGCAGCAGAATGGAACAGTGTTGGCGGCAAAGGATCACATTCTGTGACAACACCACCACTAAAACTGCATGGAAAAAAGGCCTGGAAATCTACTTCCATATCTTGCCACGAAACCCAATGGATAGTCACAAGAAAACAAATTGCACTATAGTGCTGGAAGATGAGACCTCCAGGTCGGAAGGCACTCAACTGGCTACTGGGGAGGAGCTGAAGATTTTTCAGAGTAAAGCCAGCATTTATGATGTGGTTGGATCAAAGCCCTCGGGATGTCTGATTACTGTTGTAGCTGCGCATGAAATGAGAGTTAGAAGCTGTAAAGATGTCTTACATACTGGGACATGGAACGTATGAAGCATGAACTAAGAGAAGTTGGAGGTGGTCAAGAATGAAATGGAACATGCACAACTTGATCTGTTTGGTGTCAGCGAACTGAAATGGACCAGCATCAGGCACTTTGCATCATGCATCACATTGTGTACTGTGCTGGAAATGAAAGACAAAGAAGAAATGGTGTTGCATTTATAATTAAGAATAAACTTGCAAGAACTATGATGAAATATAATGCAGTCAGTGAAAGCTTAATTTCTATTCATCTACAAGGAATGCCTACGAACACAACTATAATTCAAGTATATGCCCCAACAACAGCTGCAGAAGAGGATGAAATTGATGAGTTCTATGAACAAGTACAAGCTGAAATTGACAGAACATGCAAACAGGATATCCTGATAGTCATGGATGACTGGAACACAAAAGTTTGCAACAAAGAATAAGGTAAAATGGTTGGAAAATAAGGACTTGGCAACAGAAATGAAGCTGGAGAAGGACTGATTGCTGGTCTTGCAGAATTCTATCTATTCATCTCAAACATCTTCCAGCAACAGAAATGGACCTCACCCAATGGATTGTACAAAAATCTAATTGACTACATCTGTGGCAGTCAATGGTGGAAAAGCTCTATAACATCAAAGACAAAACCTGGAGCTGACTGTGGTACAGATCACCAGCTACTAGTATGCAAACTCAAGCTAAAGTTGAAAAAGAGTAAGCCACTCATGGATGTAGCAAAATATGACCTTAAAAATATACTAGTGGAATTTAAAGACTGCCTGCAAAATCGATTTGCTGCTTTAGATACAAATGACAGAGCTCCAGAAGAGTTGTGGGATGACATCAAGAAGATTGTGTTGGAAGAAAGTGAGAACTCTCTACAAAAGGTGAAAAAGCAAAAATGGCCAAATGGATGACTGAAGAAACTTTGAAAATTGCCCAGAAACGCAGAGAAGCTAAAGCCAGAGAAGAAAGAGAGGCAATCACAGAACTAAGAGATTTCCAATGGGCAGCAAGACAAGACAAGACAAGGAGATAATGACGCATGTAGGAAATAGAAGCAGAAATTATTAGAGGAAGAATAAGATTAGCTTTCTTAAAGCTATGAGAGTTAAAGAAAAAAATCCAGCCTTGAATTGGATTGTTACAAGATGCTCAAGGATTTATGTTGAATGATGCTGAGAAGATCAAAAAAAGGTGGAAAGAATATACATAGTTTTTATATGATACAGATCAAGTGGACCAACAGCCTTTTCAACCTCTACCTTATGATCCGGAACCAATGGTGATGAAAGAAGAAGTCGAAGCAGCTGTTACCGTACTTACAAGGCTCTGCCAGGAAATTTGGATGACAGCATTATGGCCAACTGACTGGAAAAGATCAGTGTTTATACTAATACTAAAGAAAGGTGATTCAACGGACTATAGAAATTATCGCACAATCGTTCTGATCCCACATGCCATCAAGATTTTACTGAAAATTGTTCAACAGAGACTACAAGCATATCTGGAACGAGAACTACCTGAAGTGTAAGCATGTTTCAGGAAAGGGTAAGGAACAAGAGACATCACTGTGGATGCGAGATGGATCCCTGAAAAGACTAAAGAATGCCAAAAGAATTTCTATTTGTGCTTTATTTACTACAGCAATACTTTTGACTGTAAACCATGAGAAACTATGGGCCACATTAAGAAGCATGGGTTTACCAGAACACCTGATCAGTCTCTTGCATAACCTTTACATTGATCAAGAAGCAACAGCTTGAATGGAACAAGGAGAAACAGAATGGTTTAAAATCAGCAAAAGTGTACAAGCTTGCATACTTTCCTTCCACCTATTTAATTTATATGCAGAACAAATCATCAGAGAAGCAGGATTGTATGAAGACAACAGAGATGTGAAGATTGGTGGAAGACTCAACAACCTTCGCTATGTTGATGATACCACATTACTGGCTGAAAGTGAAGACGATCTGAAACATTTGCTTCTCAAGATCAAGTAACATAGTCTTAAAATGGGCCTGCACCTTAATGTAAAGAAGACAAAGATCATGACAACTGGCAAAATCAATAATTTCAACGTTGATGGAGAAGAAATTGAAATAGTGGACAACGTTTACCTACTTGGATCAACTAATCAATGAAGAAGCAACAAGCAGTCAAGAAATCCAAGACTCATTGCTCTTGGCAGAATGGCTATGAAGGAACAGATAAGATTCTCAAGAGCAGAGATGTCTCTCTTCATACAAAGATGTGACTTATTCAAGCCAAGGCATTTTCCATAATATCATATGGATGTGAAAGTTGGACAGTGAAACAGATAGACAGGAAGAAAATTGATGTCTTTGAATTATGGTGCTGGCGACGAATACTGTGTATACCATGGACTGCCCGAAGAACAAACCAGTAGGTATTAGAGGAGATCAAACCTAAGCTTTCTTTAGAAGCTCAGATGACAAGACTTCGACTTTCATACTTTGGACACATCATGCAAAGAGAGAGCTCATTAGAGAAAGACATCATGCTTAGCAAGGTAGAAGGTCAATGCAAAAGAAGAAGACCTGCAATGAGATGGATTGATACAATAACAGCAGCTATGGATTGCAGTCTGTCAACAATGAGCAGCTTGACTGAAGACCGAGCACAGTTTAGGACAACTATCCAAAGGGTCGCCAGGAGTCGACATCGACTCGATGGCACTTAACAACAAGAACAACAACAATAAAGCACTTATGTTTATAGCACAACTGGGTGTACACAGCAATGTACAAGATGATAAATATTTGGGTACATAGTAACATAGTAAATGACGGCAGATAAAAACCAGTATGGTCCATCTAATCTGCCCAGTAAGATGGCAAGAGTAGGTGCACCTGCCACTCCGTGCAGGCCACACCTCCCCATGTCTTTGTTTTAGGGGTGAACCCACCGCTCCGTGTAGGACACCCCTGTATGTTGAGAAATTAGTTAAGTTTAATTTGATTTTATCCTGTGTCTGTCCCATGCCATTTTGAATTCTGTCACTGTATTTGCTCCCACCACTTCCATCAGGAGGGCATTCCAAATATCCACCACCCTTTCAGTGAAAAAGTATTTCCTGACATTGCCTTTCAATTTACCCCCTTGCAGCTTCATGTTATGCCCTCTAGTTTTACAGCTTCCCTATCTTTGGAAGAGGTTTGTTTGTTCATTATTTCTCTTTAAGTATTTAAAGGTCTGAATCATATCTCCCCTGTCCCTCCTCTCCTCCAGAGTGTACATATTTAGGTCTTCAAGTCTCTTCTCATAAAGCTTCTGACACAGGCTCCAAATCATTTTGGTCGCCTTCCTCTGAACAGTTTCCAGTCTTTTTATATCCTTTGCAAGATATGGGGGCTTGTTTACAAAGCCGCAATAGCGGTTTCCGATAGTTATCGGAGCCGCAGCCCCATTGAAATCAATGGGGCCGCGGCTCTGATAACGAGCGGAAACCGCTAACGCGGCTTTGTAAACAAGCCCCATGGTCTCATAAACTGAACACAGTATTCCAAGTGAGGCCTCACCAGTGACTTATACAGTGGCATTAGTACCTCTTCCTTTCTGCTGGTAATTCCTCTTTGTATGCAACCCAACATCTTCCTGGCTTTTGCCACCGCCTTGTCACACTGTTTTGCCATCTTGAGATCTGCAGAAATAATCACACCAAGGTCCTTCTCCTGCTTCATACACACCAACCTCTCACCCCCTATCGCGTACATTTCCCCTGGATTTCTGCTTCCCAAGTGCATGATACTGCACTTCTTCGCATTAAATCTTAACTGCCAAGCATTAGACCATTCTTCCAGCTTTTGTAGATCTTTCCTCATGTTATCCACTCCCTCAGGGGAGTCCACTCTGTTGCAAATTTTCGTGTCATCTTCAAAAAGACAGACTTTTCCATGCAGTCCTTCAGCAATATCACTCACAAATACATTGAACAGTGCTGGTCCAGGACCGAACCCTGGGGCACACTGCTAATCACCCTCCTTTCATCTGAGTGATCTCCATTTACCATCACCTTCTGTCATCTGTCAGTCAACCAATTTCTGATCCAGTTCACTACCTTGGGACCCATCCCCAAACTACTGAGTTTATTGATAAGCCTCCTATGAGGAACAGTATCAAAGGCTTTGCTGAATTCCAGGTAGATGACATCCATGGCATGCCCCTGATCTAGTTCTCTGGTCACCCAGTCAAAGAACTCAATCAGATTTGTTTGGCAAGATCGTCCTTTGGTAAAACCATGTTGCCTCAGATCATGCAACCTGTTGATTTTGAGAAAGTCCACTATTCGCTCTTTCAGAAGCACCTCCATTACTTTTCCTGCCACCGAGGTAAGGCTCACGGGCCTGTAGTTTGTCACTTCTTCTCTGTCACCACTTTTGTGAAAAGGTACCACATCCGCCCTTCTCCAGTCCTGAGGAACTACTCCTGTTTCCAAGGAGGATCTGTTGAAAACATCCTTTAACGGCCCTGCAAGAACCTCTCTGAGCTCTTTCAGTATCCTGGGATATATCCCATCCGGTCCCGTGGCCTGGTTCACTTTCAGTTTTGCAAGTTGTTCTAACACATCATCTTCAGTGAATGGTGTGGTATCTACTTCATTCCCATTTTTATATTTGGGAGTCACAGATGGTCCTTCTCCAGGATTTTCTTTAGTAAAAACAGAGCAGAAGTATTTGTTTAGTAATTTTGCTTTTTCAATGTCACTTTCCACAAATCCATTCCCAGCACTCATGAGTCCTGCAATTCCATCTCTGATTTTCCTCCTCTCCCGAATATACCTGAAGAAAGTTTTGTTACCACACTTCACATCTTTAGCCATCTTTTCCTCTGCCTTTGATTTGCTTTCCTTATTTCGCTTTTTGTCTCTTTTAGTTTGATCCTGTATTCCTTACTGTGGTCCTCTGTTTGCAAGCTTTTGCATAAATTCCTTCCCCAAAGAGCTTACAATCTGAGTAGGTACCTGGGGCAATGGGAGATCATATGATTTGCTCAAAGTCATAAGGAATGGCAGTGGCATAAGGAGGATTTGAATTTTGGCTTTCTTGGTTTTCAGCCCAATACTCTAACCACCATGCTTGAAATTTCAGAAATATATACGTGCTATCCCTCCCAATCCCTGTCCCCTAGGAAAGCCTCTGCTCGGTATGGACAAAGTTACCTGCATTCAGGAATGGCACATTTATTTATTTTATTTTATTTATTTTACATTTCTTTTATACCGCGCTATTCAACATCAGTACGGTTTACATGGAACATAACATACACATTGCATTTACTGAACTGTGCTTACAATGAACAGGTACGAAAACTTGGATAACTTGGGAAACTATTTACATCTAATAATAAGTTTACCTGCATATCAGGCAGGCAATTTTAAAAAAGCCCATTTCTACTGGTAAAGCATGGTTTCACCTGTGGAAATGCTTTTGAAAATTACTCTCTATATTAATTTATTCCACTAATAGCTCGTTAAGCTACATTCAGGCACAAACGACATTTTCCCTGTCCCCAGAGAGCTTACAATCTAAGTCTGTATCTGAAGCAATGGAGGGTGAAGCAATATAGCAAAAGTTAACAGAAGCTTCAGAGGATTTGAATGGTGGTCTCCCTGGTTCTCAGCACATTGTTTATCCAACAGGCTACATTTTCTTCAATGCAAAAGGAAATCATTGAAGCCTCATTTTGTAAAAGGTATCTCCAGGAAATATTTCTTTCATGGAAAGGGTGATGGAGGAATGTCCTCCTGGAGTGGGTAGTAGAAGCTAAAATAACAGATTTCAGGAAGGCATGGGATAAGCACAGAGGATCCTTAGTCGCAAAAAAATGAAGCGATAGTAGAAGAATTAATTAGTGGCTGGTTCTGTTAAATAGACATGCAGGCATGTGCTCATGTATCCAGGCTACTATGACAGAACTAACAGCTGGGTATGTCTAGCAGGCTGCTATACAGCAACGTCTAGAAATGCTAATGGATAATGCAATCAATTAGCTGAGTCTGGCTGGCAGGTTACACATTCCTCATATTGAGTGGATTGGTGCAACAAGGAGCATCTGGAAAGGCCACAGGGTCTAGAACAGCAGTTCTCAACCTGTGGGTCACGACCCCCATGGGGGTCGCCTCAGGATTTAGCAGGGGTCGCCTCACTCCGCCATATTAAAAAAATAAAAAAAGCGCACAAGTTGCTACTGCTGCCTAGTCCACTTCTCGGCAGCGGCAAACTCACTGCCTCCCTTCTAATGCAGCCGCGGCTCCCTGCCTCTTAAGGAACCGCGGCTATGCCTGTAAAACTGTTGCAGAGCCTTCCCGTCTCTTGACGGGTCCTATGTAGCATTGTCCCGCCTCCAAAGGAAGTTTTTTACCACTTCCTTTGGAGGCGGGACAATGCTGCACAGAGCCTGTTCAGAGACAGACAGGCTCTGCAACGGCTTCACAGGCACAGCCGCTGTTCCCTAAGAGACAGGGAGCCGCAGCTGCAGAAGAAGGAGGCAGACATGGGAAGAAGGGAGGAGGGGGCAGGGAACCTGCAACGGGGCTGACATGGGGGAGGGACAGAGGGGGCTGACATGGAGGGGGTGGCTGACATGGAGGGGGGCTGACATGGAGGGGGCTGACATGGACAGAGGGGGGCTGACATGGACAGATGGGGGGCTGACATGGAGGGAGGGAGGGAGGGAGGGGGCTGACATGAACAGAGGGAGGCTGACATGGAGGGAGGGAGGGAGGGAGGGAAGGGGGCTGACATGGACAAAGGGGAGAGACAGGGGGACATACTGGACAGACAGAGGATAAATGCTGGACAGAGGGGAGAGACAGTGTGGGTTAGGATTATAATGGGCTGATGGGGGAGCTAGCACTGGTAATGGGCAGATTGGGGGGGGGCTAGGACTGGTAATGGGTTGATTAGGGAAGGCTAGGACTGGGAATGGACTGATCAAGGGGGGGGGGGGTTGGGACTGGTAATGGACTGATAGGGGGTAGGACTAGTAATGGACTGATGGGGGGCTAGCATTGGAAATGAGCTGATCGGTGAGGTTAGGACTGGAAATAGGCTGATTAAAGAAGGCTAGGACTGGTAATGGGCTGATGGGGGGTAAGACTGGTAATGGGCTGATGGGGGGTAGGACTGGTAATGGGCTGATTAGGGGAGCCTAGCACTGGTAATGGGGTTGAGGGGGGACTAGCATTGGAAATGAGCTGATTAGGGGAGGCTAGGACTGGTAATGGGCTGATTAGTGGAGGCTAGGACTGGTAATGAGCTGATGGGGGTGGAGAACTGGTATTGGGCTGATTAGGGGAGGCTAGCACTGGTAATGGGGTTGAGGGGGGATTAGCACTGGAAGTGAGCTGATTGGGGGGCTTCGACTGCGAATGGGCTGATTGTGGGGAGAGGAGGATAGAGCTGCTGGCCCTGGAAGAAAACTGGAGGCTAAGGCTACAAATGGGCTGATACGAGGGGATGGGAGAATGGAACTGGAAGGGAGTGGATCTGAGATGGGCTGCCATGGTTTTTGTATTAGAAGGGACTGGTCAGTAGGGAAGGAGAGGGACTGGAAGGGAATGGACACCAGTGGCAGTCATGGGAATGCAAGTTGACATTGGAAGGTACTGGGAGTGAGGACTGGAAAGGGGCTGATACTGGGGAGGGTTACTGGGACTGGAAATAGGCTGATAGAAAGAAGTGAAGAAAATGAAAGAAGAAATAAGAAATGGCAGATGGACCATAGACCACAGAAAGAGAGCTAAGAGAAGACAGGAAAGCAGAAGCCTCAGATCGGGACCAGCATGATCAGAGAATAAATTGGTCAGACAAGAAAGGTAGAAAAAATAATTGTATTTCATATTAGTGATTACTACAAAATCATAATAATTTTGAAATCAAATATTGTTACTTGTTATTCTGATTAATTGTGGTTTAAATAAGTAAATTTTATGAATAAAAACAATGCAAAGGCCTATAATGTATTAATAATTCAACAAATGATTACAGCGACAATGCATTAATGGTAAAGGAAGAGAGACGCATTTGATTTTATCATTGGGGGTCATCACAAGTTGACCAATGGTAAAAGGGGTCACGGTACAAAAAAGGTTGAGAACCACTGGTCTAAAAGGCCAGGTATTTGGGAAATTTGTAGCTGTTTAGATTACTCTGGGACCATGTGGTTGAAAAATAGGAGAGGAAGAGAATTAAGTGTGAAATACAAGAGAATCTTATGTGCTCAGTTATTCAGAATGGTGGAGTACTATGGAGGAAGATGACAAAAATTGTCTTAAATAATAGAGTGATATCCTTCAGGGAGTCATGCTCTATGGCTGGTGGATAAGATATAACCTTGGCAATGTGGATAACCCACTTGGGTCTTTTTCTTCTGCCACCTCTATGTTACTCTGGTAGATAGATAGCAGAAAAGAAGGAAAGGAAAGGAAGACAGAGAAAAAGTGGTAGTGGGAGAGTTGGAGGAAGACTTCTGTAGAGACATCCCTTTAGGTTCTGCCTTACATGACTGGCAGAGACCTCTAGTCACTCTACTAAAAGATCTTTGATCTGTGATCTGTGATCTTTTTATGCCACCCAGAACAGGGGAGGGCTCTCCTTGCCCATGAGATAATTGTAGGAAGAGACCTCAGACTAGTATAAAGACCAAGCCCAAAGGCAGTTTCTTGTCTATGGTTGACATAGCCACCGTATCACAGTGGCAGTTGAGTCTGGCTCCACAGCTGTGCACCATAAATGAGGAAGAGCGGTTTCTAAGTAGTGAAAATGGCAGTTTAGCCTTTGCTATAACAAAGCAAGGTGGTATATCAAAACTTATAACAAACTAGAAACTATTGGCATGATATTCAACACAATTAACGCAGTTAGCAGACTTGCTAGCCACATTAATTGTGGTGACTGGGATATTCAGCAGCACTAATATAGTTAGTGCCACTGAATAGCCCCAGGTGCTGCCGGTTAGCATCGGGGCATTCAGAGGATGGAGCGGAGGTGGCATCTGGGGATAAGTGGGTAGCGGAGATATTCAGCTGCTGGCCAGTTATCCTTAAATGGCAAAAGTTAGGCACCTTAAAGTTGGCCTAACGTTTCGCTGTAGAAACTAACCAGCCGACCCAGTTATTCAGTGCTGGTGACTGGATATGGCCTCAGCATTGAATACCCAGGTTTTAAGTTTAGTGGCGATGGCTAGCTGCTTTACAACAGCTTGCCATCGCTGCTGAATATTGGCCCTACAAACTTAAGGAGTAAAAGGAAAAAGCAGGAGATATGGAGCACTGATCCAGGATCAAGAGAGGAGAAGGCTACTGAGAACATCCCTTGGAGCGAAGGAGGGCCAGGTCTAAGGGGGTGAGGTCTGTATCACATCCAAGCCCAGCTTCCAGCTCTACAGATACTCTGAGGGAAAGGGAGTTAAGAAGAAGCTAGTGCAGAAGAGGTTTTCCCAGCTCTGAGATAGCCACAGTGAGAGGAGAAAATCTAACTGCTTGTAGTGTATTTTTTTTCTCCACCACAACTATTATTTTATTAGTGTTCATGATTCTCCAGTGTTGTTGCTGTGTGCCATCAAGTTGATGCTGACTCCTGGCGAGCTATCCTCTGGGTTTTCTTGGCAAGATGCAACTAGAAGTAGATTGCTAGCCCTTGAAACATAAACAGAGCATGACTTCTGGACTACTGGTCTGAATTATTATGATGAGTGAGAAGTGGAGTGAATGGATCTGAGATTGCCATAGGCGTCCCAGGGTATATTTCCTGAGATCTAGGCCTGTAAGGACAATATTGACTCTCTGAAGTTGTGTCAACATATGGGACTTCCAGACTAGCAGGGCAGGAAGTGAGATAGAGCAAGCAATATGAAAGGCTAGAAGGAGACTGAGGACTTGATATAAACAAAAGAGATGAAGGATGTAGAGGAATCTGGGAAAGGTCAATGAATAGGAGAGGAGAGGTGGGAAAGAAGGAGACAGAAAGAAGGGAAAGCAACAGACATAGGGAGGTAGAAGTTAGCAGATGAAGGATAAATAGGAAGTTGGAGAGGTGAGAGAGGAATGGAGATGGGAAAGTCCCACTCAGTGGTGCCTCAGCTTCCAAAAGAAATCTACAGCTTCTGAGACTCTCCCATTCCTTCATGAGACGCGTGGCCAGGCCCAATGCTCTAGCAAACTTTCAACCTTGTTTTCAGACCTCTTGTCTCCCACTCATCTGAGATTTTGATAATCATACTCAATCATAATAACCCCAACATCACTTCTTCTAGAAAAATCTTGTTAGAATGCAGAATTGGGAATCAATTTTCAAGAGCACTTAATTGGTTAGCAGACCTTGTTAACTTGATATGTGCCAGTGAGAGGAATATTCTGCTGCATTATACAGACCGTGCCACTGAAGGCCCATTACGAACGATGCACAGCCAGGCCATTGGGGCGCTCAAAACATGGACGGGGCTGACTTGTACCCAATTCCACAACTGTGGGAGCTGTACATTCCCATGTTTGTGGAACTGGACACTTAGATGGCCCGGTGTGCACCCGATTCTGGCTGGGGTACTGGTGCAGTGGCGTCCTGTCACCATGGCATTGGCACATCCAGCCAGCGTTGCTGAATGTCCTGTGCTGGAGTGGGCCTCAACACACCACTACCCGACCCTCTGCGAAGGTCCCCAAGCCCTGGATCAGGCAGCAGGTGCTGTCCTGCGGCAGCGGCCTGGGGTCTGTATCCCGTGAACGGTGCAGTGCCCGGCATTTATTCCACCATCATATATGTAACTCATTGGCGGGCATATACAGATGCCTGACCTGAATGGCCTCTGTATATCCCAGCGTCTTGCCCTCTACCCGCTCTGCCCCCTCCCGCCCATGTTCAATGCTCGCTGCACAAACACTGTGTACGTGTAAGGAGCGCTGGGACCGGAATCACGTCCTGGGGCTAAGTGTGAGTTGGACGTCAAGCCCTGACATCCAACCCCACTATTCATGGGATGGAGTGCCCGCCTCTCTGAATAATGCTGAGGTGGTCTGGGTATAGAGTCAGGGTGAAGGAAGAAATTATCTAGCCGCGATCTTTCATGCTGTTATACAGATAGCTTGGCACAGCAAAATGCTGACCTAAAGGGCTACCTGCATAGCTATCCATAAGATGGCACTGAATATCATAATTATACAGACAGAGCTGATGCTAACTGCAAAATCTGGATAATCAGTGTCAGTTGCTCTCTGGATACTGCTGATGAACTATCCGGATTTTACAGAGACATCTTTAAAAAATACACTGACTGCCCTGGCTAAATAGTGACCTACTTATTTTTAAAATATTAGATTTTGCTTCCAAAAGCCCGAGCAAATAGCCTGTTTAAGAAGTATTCACCCTTCTACATGCTGATGGTTCCCTGTGTTATTTTCTGACAGTCACACTATTGTTTTGCTTTCCTTGTAGCTGCTCTTTGCTACTGCCCTAAGTCCCATCAAGTCTGCCAAATGAGTAAGGCAGCCCTGCACACAGCATCCCTCTATCAAATTCTGGGTTCTGCCAGGACACCATGGAGTATGTCTACTAAGCTGGGCTAAATGGTTAATCTGGGCTATCTGCAGATAGGTCCCATTGAATAACACGGGAACTAGTTTCAGATAGTCCGGGTTAACCGTTAGCCTGGCTTAGTAGACATACCCCCATGATTAAAATCCTTAGATGTATGCCCCTTCAAAGAATTCAAAAAGTCTTATCCAGGGGATAGTTTTAAAAAGCTTGTGTGAAGTCTGTTTTACATGCAGAAAAGGGCTTTTGTAAAACTGTATGACTGCATTCATGCATAGAAAGTCTGAACCTATTTTTACGCAATATACTGTATATGTGAAGGCACATTTTAGAAATGTCTAGGTGCAGTCTAGGACATCAAAACACAAGATTAAAGGCTAGTCATGTGCAAATTTTGGCCTGATTTTAGAAACTTGTATGTGCCCGAAATAGATGGCCGTGGCCATGACCGCATAAATATCTCCATGACAAAATTTTAGGATGAGGACGTCTGTCCCATGCTGCATACATGTCACTGCCTGATATTTTGCAAGTGGAGATGTGCATCAATGTACCGGACCAGAAAACAAATGTCCTCATTTCCATTCAGTTTTCTTTATGATTGTGAAATGTTTGGTGATATCAGAGTACCACCTTCTTTTCTCCCTCCAGGTGTTTTAGTGGCAGAATGAGAGCTTTTCTGAAGCCAATTTGTGCCTTGGAGCAGGAATAGACATGGATGTCATCTCTGGTGGGTTGAGATGTGCTCACAGTTTCTGAAATTGGGTGCGTGTGTCTATCTTTACTGGAACGTCCCAGACATGCTTCCACCATGCCCCCATGCAACATTGATGAGATTGACTTGGAGGAGTCCATATATGCTGCTTTCTATAATGGCTTTGCGGATGCCTTCCTAATTTGCACGCCTGAATGCCTGTTTTCAGATGTCAGAATCAGGGGTGGCTCTATAATGAGGCCAAGTGAGGCGGTACCCTCAGGTGGCAACTTTTTGGGGGCGGCAAAAATTGCCCCCAAAAAGACTGCTTTACTCAGACTTCAAAATAAAAACAAAACAAAACTCCATCTTCAGAAGCTGCTGCTGCTGCAGTGGGGGCAGCGGCAGAATGAACTGCCCCGCAGCCATGGCCCCCCCCCCCCGCCTCCCCAGAAGAGACCAACATTTCCCACCACGGCTCAGCTTTGTAGAGCCACGCGAAGGGAGAGTGTTTCCCTTCCCCATGGCTCTGTTAAAGCTGAGCCCGCGGCGCTGATGGGAAACAGGATATGCTGATATCCCTGATATCCTGTTTCCCATCAGCGCCGCGGGCTCAGCTTTAACAGAGCCACATGAAAGGGAAACACTCTCCCTTTGTACAGCTCTGAAAAGCTGAATAGTACCGCTGAATATCACCACGACTGCAGGAAAGACACCTCATTAAAGCTGGGGTGGCCTGTGGTGGAGCGGGGGCAGCCCCAGCAGCTATTCAGCTGCCAACCGGAAAGCAAAACCACATAAAATTAGGATAAGTTAATGGCTGTTCTAAATTTATGTGGTTTTGGCTACCAGTTAGTGGCTGAATATTACCACTAATTTTTAATAGCTGTCTTGCTGTTTGACAAAACTGGATATTTAGCATTGAATATCCAGTTTAAATGAAAGCGGCAGTGGTCAGATGCTTTAAAAATATTGACTGCTGCCACTGAGTATCCCGCCCATTCCCTTTCTTTTGTGTTAGACGGGTTTCATGTAGCAAGACAGCTTGCGCTGGGTCTTGTAGTGTAGTGTGATTCTCCTGCATCCCTCCACTTCTTGAACCACAGCATTGGAGTTAGCTTCTGAGTTGCCCACTTAACATTTAGGTGCCCAGACAATCTGAATGTACTCTCATGACTACAGATCCCTACAAAATGGAACAGGAAGCACTCAGCAGCTGAGAGGCTAAATCTCTGTTTATGATTAGTTTTTAATTTTCACTCGTCTCATTTTTCTATTATAGTTTATATTTTTTGTGTTCACTGCTTTGGTGTTTTATCGAATCTGTAACTGAACTAAATTAAATCACCTCTTGCGTACCTGATAACCAGGGTCGGCCCCAGAATTGACTCAAGATGTTTCCGCTGAGGCAAACCTTAAGCTTTACTCCCCCTCTGACTGTCAAAATCTATTGTTTAGCTTTGGATGCCCTGCACTTTGCCACCCCACAGAAGTTGCCACCCTAGGCGGCTGCCAAGTTTACCTAGCGGTTTGGCCAGCTCTGCTGGTAACCACATTCTAACTACCTCCTAATAACATCTGGCCATTTTCTAACCATCTCCACTTCACTCCTTTAACCTATCCATGTATAAACATCTCTAAATCACTTCCCATCCACACTTATCTACTTCATAATGATCTCTTTTACCTCAAACTTCAGTGGTATCACCCACAAAACTCCTCTTTATAAGATTACTAGATTTTTTGCAGGCTAATCCGTGACAGCTATACAAAGTGTAATAGGGTTTTGAGTGAGGTGATAGAGGAAGGGACACCTTAATTCCAGGTTTGAGGGAACAAGATGTGGAGGAAGGAATGGGAGTCATTAACCTGACCCTCCCCATCCATCCCATGACAGCAACAGGATCACTTCCAAGCAGACAAATCAACAGAGAAATAGAAACAGTGATGCATTTCTCCCATGCTGTGCAAAATATAAAGATAATGGATGAAAATTCTAAAACAGACCTTTAAATCACTAAAACAAGGACAAAAGTTTGTTTCTACTCCCTCTGTTCCCATTGCTGGAATTGGGGACAGGAGGCTGCCAAACAGGTGGGAATCGGGGACACAGCTCTAAAATCGGGGACAATCCCTAAACATCAGGGACATCTGGTAACCTTTCCTCTTCATGAAGCACCCTGCAGTGTGCTCTCATTGACCCAATGGTTGAGAAGATTCTGTACAGGCAGACAGGGACATAGGCTCCATTTGTGTCCCCAGACTCCTGCTCGCCAGTCTGCCTGAGGATGATACTGAAGCAGCCGCTACTGCACTGTTCAGCACTGTTCAGCAAAGTACTTCTGTTACAGTGATTGGGAGAACCGTAGATGTACAATGAAGGACAGCAATGGAAGTTTAAGAGAGCTATGGCCTGCATTCTTTATCCCTGACAGTTGCTTCAGTATTTGGCCTTAATACAGAAAGGGTGCAGAAAAAGCAGAAGAAATAATGGAAGGTGATCAGATCCCTGCGGAGAGTCTCATGGCCAGCTGTAAAGGGATAGATGTGCATGATGGTTCCCTGATGAAAGACAGATGGGGCGAGTACAGAAAGAGAGTTTGTATGATGGCTCCCTGAGAAAAACCAGGTAAGAATGAACACAGAGACCGTGCATGAGGAAATCTCATTGGGAAGAAACAAAGACTGAATGATGATAGTTTCCTCAGAAGAGCCAGATGGGAAGGAGTACTAACAAACAAAGGATATGCAAGGGAGAATAAATAGGAAAAAAAAGAGTTTAAGGTAAATGAAAAGTTTACTAGTACCCCATCCCATGTTATTTTTAGGCTGGAAGGGACCTTTCACTCCTACACAGAGATGCCTACAACGACTACATGAAATTTGGGAAATGAATAGGCTGATGTCAGTGGTGTGTAATTTGTTTTTAAAAATCTTCTCCGGAAATGAATAACCAGTCATCTGTGTTTGAGTTTTCTCATCAACAGGCCATAAGCCATCTACCTCCTCCTGTGCTTCTCAGAACCTAACATTTCCTTCTGAAACAGGGGAGGGGAGAGGAGGCCCTCAGAGGTCCAGAGAATGGGGAGCCATTGTGGAAAGCTCTAGACAGCCTAAAATGAAGCATTTTACCACAGGAGTCAAAGCCTTCATAGGTCTCTGCTGCACTGTCTAGTCTGCTGACCCTCTTTAGTGCCAAAGTTTTTGGACCAAATTGCAAGACAACCCATAGCTGTTGGCTTTCCATCTTGGTGAATGGAAACAGTCCTAGCTAGGAGTACCAGGGAATAGGAAATAGCAGCGGGATCTCCTAGAGGCCCCACTGCTCTATGGACTTGTATGGTAAAATCCCTTAACTACAAGTGCAATGTGCTTCATTTCTTTTTGTAAATTATAAATTACAAACTTCAAGAGTTTTTAGGTCAATTTTCGTTTTAGGCAACAGATTTAGTTAATGGCATCTGAAGTTGTTTTGGTTTCACAATTGCTTAAGCAGAATCCATAGAGTTAGCTATCTAAAATTCATACACACTGGATTTCTTGAGGCTTGAAAACACTGAAGTACTGTGAACTTCGCCACTGTTGCCTGTGGTGCTTTGAGAAAGGCTAGTCAGAGTGACGGGATAAAGGAAGAATCTTTCTGCTGTTCTCATTGTGACCTCTTTGACTTATGCTAGCCCCAGTTGTTGCCAGATCTGCTCGGATGCTTAGGCTGTGGCCTCTTCAGTGCCCAAGTGGACATGTTCTGAGACAACGTAGATGTCCCCTGGAAAACACCAAACTACAAGACACTTGAGGAAGAATTTCAAGTCATGGAGGGTTTCTAGGTGGAAGATCTGAATAACAGACCAGTGTTACGTGTTCAGTGAATTGTACAAGAAGCAGCCCTAAGTTAACGGGAAGTGGAGGCATCTTCTTCAAGATTAGATTCTTTTCTATACTCTACAAATGGCTGGGAAAGCTTTATTTACTCAAGTTGGTACCAGAATGGTATGTCCAGGCTCACTGACCTTACTAGAGAGGAGACCCAGGCTCCTTTTCTGTAGTACTCACAGTGGAGGTTTTACCTTTTATTTATTTATTAGTATTTAGCTCAAGCCTTTCCAGTGATAGTTCAAGGTGAGTTACATTCAGATATGTTCAGAGGAAGGCGACCAAAATGATTTGGAGCCTGCGTCAGAAGCCTTATGAGAAGAGACTTGAAGACCTAAATATGTATACCTTGGAGGAAAGGAGGCACAGGGGAGATATGATTCAGACCTTTAAATACTTAAAGAGAAATGATGAACAAACAAACCTCTTCCAAAGACGGGGAACCTGTAAAACTAGAGGGCATAACATGAACTGCAAGGGGGTAAATTGAAAGGCAATGTCAGGAAATATTTTTTCACTGAAAGGGTGGTGGATGCTTGGAATGCCCTCCCGATGGAAGTGGTAGGGGCGAACACGGTGACGGAATTCAAAAAGGCATGGGACAAACACAGAGGATCCCTTTACAGAAATAGGAAAAAAACCAAAATAAACGGTACCATCTAACTTCCGAACCATATAACGTCTCAACAAATAGGGGTGTCCTATATGGAGTGGTGGGTTTACCCCTGAACAAGGATATGGAGAGGCGTGGCCTGCGCGGAGCGACAGGTGCACCTACTCTTGCCATCTCGCTGGGCAGACTGGATGGACCATGCTGGTCTTTATCTGCTGTCAACTACTATGTTACTATGTTACTATGTAAGCATATCCCTATCCCCAGAGAGCTCACAATCTAATTTGTACCTGAAGCAATGGAGGCTTAAGCGACTTCCCCAAGGCCACAAGGAGTGTCAATGGAATTTGAACCCTGGTCTCTCTGGTTACCAGGCTGCTGCGACAAGCACAGAGGATCCTTAGATGCAAGAGTAAGACCCAAGATTGTCTATACTCTGATACTGCATAGGGAATAGGCAGACTGCAGCCATGACAAGTCTACTACTACTACTGCTACTTAACATTTGTATAGCATTACAAGGTGTACACAGCACTGTACATACACATTGGGAGAAAGTTCCTGCTAAATAGAACTTACAATCATTTCAAGAGACAAACACAACAAAGAGGAGACTAGGGAAAACTAAGGGAAAATGTTATAACACACATAGGTGATAAACAGGAGAATAAGGATCCAAAAGCAGGTTTGAAGAGGTGAGATTTTAACCTGAATTTGAACAGGACCAAAGATGGAGTCTGATGTACTAGCTTATCTAGTCTGTTCCAAGTATGTGGTGCAGAACGGAGTTACTTACCTGTAACTGGAGTTCTCCGGGGACAGCAGGATAAGTCAGCCACAATTGGTGACGTCATCCGACGGCGCCGAGACGGAAGTACTCTCCATAGCTCAGAAGGGCGTGAAAGAAGCATCGATACGACGTAGGGGCATTGCTTGATTCATAGGTGGGTCTACGGGAAGCTAGGGCCCACAGCCTATACCATGCCATGTGGTAACCCCTAGGAGATGACGACTACATCATGCTATTAGGTGATGACGGCTACATTATGCGCTTATGTGGTAACTCTTAGATGATGGTGACCTCGATTTGCCACTTTAGGAGAACAGCCTGCCCACGGCATATCCTATGATCATAGTCTGTCGACGAGGATTCAATCTGTCGACAAGGTCAGGCTATGCATGGTGTGAGTGTGTGTGCGCTGCTATCAGGGAGTGAAGCACGCTGGTGCCTGAGGGAGGGTATGTAGTGCCCCTCGCAACAGTTGCACTTCGTGCACGCCACGAGGTGAGTGATCAATTCGTGGTCAGCCCACGGAATGTGGTTTTTCCTTTTTTTTTTTGTGTTTGGGGCCGTGGTCGGTCCGGAGACTGACTGTGGTATCCTATCATCTCATACAACCAAGGGCCTTAGTGTAGGGCCTTAGGCACCGCTATACGGCGTAGTGGGGTGATGGTTTGCATCTCCCTGCCCAGGTCGGAACCTGTGATCGTGGCGCACTTTCCCTGGTGCGCATAGGTGTAATATTAGATAACCCACTACTATCGGACCAACTGCTAAAATCAGATTTGTGCACGCAATTAAGTGCTGCCCTTGGGTTGATCATGACGTAAGAAGCCAATCTGGCGTTCACAAGGCTGGCCTAGAGTCTGTCTCCGTGCCCTTACGCGCTCCTTGATAGGGCCTGGATGCTTAGTAGGGTCCATTAATACGTGGACTGTCTCGGCAGTAGCCCGACTGGGCGTTCTGTGGCGAGGGCCCAATTCGGCAGTAGCCCAACTGGGCGTTCTGTGGCGAGGGCCCAATTCGGCAGTAGCCCGACTGGGCGTTCTGTGACGAGGGCCCAATTCGGGGAATAGCTGCTCCTTGGCAGCAATGAAGCCGTGCGGAGACGGAGACGTGGAAGGTGTTTCCCCCATGTTGGTGGGCAGCGATCTGTTAGCCACCTCAACCTTGAAGGAGCGGAGGCAGGCCTCTGCGGGCAAATTTGTGCCAAGCTCTGACCCTTAGGTGGAATCTGCGGATGACTAGAAGATGCGAGGTCCGCAATGAGCCTCCTGTTAATGACACCTCAGCTGGCCATGTTAATTGGGTCCTGAGGGGGGTAGAACCCCTGATCCCTGCACCATCGGACCGAGTTTAACCACAGTTCTGAGGTTCTGCTCTGTCTGATAGCTGCAGGCCTTATTGAAATTATGGGGACTGGGCTGGCCTGAGTTCCAGCTGGAATTTGAACCTGTGACCCTCTGGTCTTAGAAGTACTGGCTCTGTCCACTGCACCACACTGTGGTCACTCACACTGGCGGTTCCTGCCCCAGCTGGGGCTGAGCCCACGACCTTAAGCTTATGAACCCACTGTGAGTGGTGCATCACCGTGCTGCCACAGAGATGAGGTTGTCTTCTGTATGTTCTCTGTATGCTGTGACTGTTGTTTCCAACATTCCCCGATGCGGTATGAGCTTAAGAATGGCTGGTCATGCCCTGTAGTCATTCGAGCTTCCTGATCTTCTAGGAGGTGCAGCTGTAGGTGGACCTGCAAGCATTCTTTAGGAGTGACGGGGAGTGTATCTCACCGTAGCTGACTAGATTGACAAGGCTGTCTCTGGGTGCCAGAGCAAGTTCGATCCGTAGGGCAGGCCAGCAAGCACTGCAGTCCTGTATGGGACGGTCTGCCTAAGGGTAAGATATTCGCTCACTATCCCTGGCAGGAGGGAGCTCACTTGTTTCTCTAAGTCAGGCAGGCCTCGGAAACTTTCCCTTTGGACGCTGGGGCGCATTCCCAGGCAGGCTCCGTCGGTAGCGACGATAGCCGCATGTGAAGACTCACTCCTGCTTGTTCCTGGGGATAGTGGCTCGCCCAGGGGCCCCAGCAGAGGCTTGGGTGCATCGTGTTGCGATCTACAGTGCCGAGAGGGGTGCAGCAGGCGTGTCCTGACTGGGGGTCTGATAGAGCCTGTAGTCGGGACCTCTTTGGGAGGAGATGCAGATGGAGTCCCAGAGTGCGATCCACTGGGGAAGTATCTAGGTCCTTTAATTGCCTGTTAAAGTATCAGCCCTTCCCTGAAGGGGAACCTGCAAGCCGGGGAGCAGGCTGGCCAGGGGTGGTAGCAGGTAGGATGGCCAGGGCTGGCAGTTAGGATGATGGTCCCAATCGTGACGTGACTGGAATCTGGCTGCCATGGTTGCATTTGCGACGTGGCTGGGATCTGGTTGCCCCATAGTAGCTGAGAGGCTCAGGGCGTTCACGAGCAGCGGGGCGTTCACGAGCAGCAGAAGGTATTGGGTGGCACGGCATTGATGGAATCCCTGGGGATACGGTCGCCAATTACCAGTAGGGTTGCAGGTGCCCCAGCTCGGATTTGAACTGCTCACTTTTGGATCCAGAGCACACTGCCTGTGTTCACCGCACCACACTGTGCCCGCCTCAGGGTTGCTAGGTCCGTGACCTTAAGCCTTAGGCTACTCCAAAATAAATTTTCCCCATGCAGCACTCATTCCCATAATACACACTGCCTCAGTGAGCCTTCTTCATTGGGCACGGTGGGGGATTGAAACCCTGATTCTTGCACCATTGGTCAGTATCTTAAACATTGTGCTGTAGTTCTGTTCAGGCTGACGTAGTGTCTTTGCATCCTTTGAGGGCCTCGGTGAAGTGTGAGGTTGATAGGTACTGCCTCAGCCAGCCTTCTGCAGCAGGCACCGTGGGGGACTGAACCCATGTCCCCTGCACCATCAGTCAGTGGCTTAACCATATGTTACACTGCTGTTTCAGAAGACCTGCTCGCCGTAGGGGAGAGCAGGCCCCATGGATAGCGAGGGCACTATCACAGGCCACTGCTGATTCCTGCTAGCCTGGGATCACACAGCAGTGGATAGACAACGTGTAATCAACTCTGGAATTTGTTACCGGAGGATGTGGTAAAGGCTGTAGTGTAGGTTAGGACAAGTTCCTGGAGGAGGTCCCTAAGCCATTAAGAAGGGCCCCAGGATATCAATGCTTGAACCAATACACGCATTGTGGAACCTGTGCCCCTTGGGGAACTGCTAGGTACATATGACCTGGATAGGCCACTGTTGGAACAGAATACTGGGCCTGATGGGCCTTGGTCTGACCAGTATGGCAAGCATGGAGATGCTGACATAGCGCTCAGGGTTTAGTATGATATAAATGTGTCCGCTCGGGAAACGAAGTCATGGCCCCTGCAGCATCAGAGGTGACGAGACATAGTGCTCATGATTTCCTTGTGTTAGGGAAAGGTTGCACACATGTGACAGCTTTAGTGTAGTGACCAGCGCGGAGCGGGTGATTGAGCCGGCGCAGAGGCGTCTGTCGGGCTTACAGCAGAGACAGCAAACACTCTGATTTCCTTGCACGGGGAGCAGCCTGCTCCATGCCGTTGCTGTACCGTCGGAGAGACCTTAAGGTGAAGATTCTGTCTGTGCGCTGAGTTATGCTGTGGCCCAGTGTGTCGGCGCTGTCCTTGCGAAGCCTACACGCGACCCTGTTGATACATTAGCGGGCAGTCCATCAGCGCATGGCTCCTCGTCCGGAGCACGGCAAGATGTTTGGATCAGCGCCATCATCGCCGGGCAGTCCTTCGGCGCACGGCTTCTCCTCCGGAGCACGCGAAGATGCTTGTATCAGCGCCGACGTCAGTGCCAGGCAGTCCGTGGCTCAGGGCTCCTCCTCCGGAGCACGCCGAGATGCTTGGATCAGAGTCCACATCAGCGACGAACAGTCCGTCGGCGCGAGGCTCCTCCTCCCAATTGGGCCGGATCAGCGCCGACCAATGGCGCCTCAGGGGGAGGGGCCTGGCCTGTGATGTAAGCAACCGACGTCAGCGCCAGGCATTCCGTCGGCGCAGGCTCCTCCTCCGGAGCACGACGGCGAGATGCTTGGGACAGAGCCGACATCAGCGCCGAACAGTCCGTCGGCGCGAGGCTCCTCCTCCACAATTGCCAGGATCAGCGCCCGACCAATGGCGCCTCAGGGGGAGGGGCCGGGCCTGTGATGTAAAGCACCGACGTCAGCGGCAGGCAGTCCGTCGGCGCAAGGCCTCCTCCTCCGGAGCACGGCGAGATGCTTAGGTCAGAAAGCCGACATCAGCGCTGAACAGTCCGTCGGCGCGAGAGGCTCCCCTCCCAAATGCCAGGATCATCGCTGACCAATGGCGCCTCAGGGGGAGGGGGCCTGGCCTGTGATGTAAGGCAATAGGGCCGCCGCCATGGGACCCTCGTGGCCGGCCGGAGGGGAGGATCTCAGGAACAAGACCGGAGGCACTTTGAGCCCCGATGGATTCACCCACGCCGGAAGATCTTCAGGCCTGCGGCTGGGGTTGGAGGCCCGAAGGCACAACCTGAGCGGCAGCAGCGGGGGCTTTTTCACCCGGAGGATCTACAGGCCTGCGACTGGGGTTGGAGGCCCTGAGGCACAACCTGAGCGGCAGCCGTGATGGATTTTTCACCCGGAGGATCTTCAAGCCTGCGGCTGGGGTGGAGGCACTTAGGCACACCTTGAGCTGCGGCTAGATGGGGAGCAGATGTTACGCGTCCGCTGAGAGCGCCTGGTAAGGAGCATAAGCGTTAGCCATAGCAAACCAGAGAGAAGCTTGGACAGAGAGTTAGTGCAAGTTTAACTGCAATACTGCAATATATATACTGGTAAGAATAAGAACGCAAACAGGAAGATTTCCAAGGAGCTTGGAACATTAAACCTAGCAATCTGAGACAGGCTCAGACAAGTAGAATGCAAGATGGCTAGTAATATACATGCAAGTGAGAAACGCAAGTTTAAACTGAACGAACAGAAGAGATATTTCATAGGAGAGACTGGGAGCACATGGCCCACAGGAATATAAGTTCGACTGAGCCATATCCGGAGGAAGGCTCTGAACATAGTAGAAAAACTGTTATATACATACGATTTAGGTGGATTAAGATTCTCTAGTTAAAAAATGTTTGGAGAGTAGAAAAGTCCGTCTTGCTGGCAAGGCGGAAGAAGTGAAACTGGGTTAGCGTGGGGCGGGCGGGGGGGGGGGCCAGTTGGCTCATGCTCAGAAGGGCAAAGCCCTTCTGAGCTATGGAGAGTACTTCCGTCTCGGCGCCGTCGGATGACGTCACCAATTGTGGCTGACTCATCCTGCTTGTCCTAGGAGAACAAGGTGGAACGAATGAAGTCTGAAGGTGGCAGTGGAAGAGAAGGGCACAGATAAAAGTGATTTGCCTGATGAATGGAATTCCTAAGGAGTGGTGTAGGGAGAGATAAGAGAGGGGAGGTAACGAGGAGCTGTAGAGTGAATGCACTTGTAGGCAGGAAGAGAAGTTTAAATTGGATGTGGAAATGGATAGGGAGCCATTAACGAAGAAGGGTTATGTAGGCATAGCGACACTGATGGAAGATTAGCCATGCAGCTGAGATTTGAATGGATTGAAGGGGCGACAAATGATTCTGGATAAGACTTGTGAGGAACAGATTGCAATAGTGTTAATGGGAGGCAACTAGAGAGTGGATAAGTGTCTTGGTAGTGTGTTCAGAAAAGAACGGATGAATTGTGTTGATGTTATACAGACAGAAACAACAGGTTTTAGCTTTCTGTTGGATGTGTGCAGAGCAAGAGAGAGAGAGATGAGTCAAAGATGACCTTAAGGGTGAGAGCTGAGGAAACAGGGAGAATGATAATACTATCCACAGAAAAAGAGAAAGGAGGAAGGAATGAGTTGGTTTTAGGGGGGAAGATAAAGAGCTCTACTGTATCTTGACCATGTTCAGTTTCAGATGGTAGTGAAACATCCAGGCAGTAATGTCAGACAAGTAGGCTATTTCAGGTGCAGAAATCTGAGCGTCTCAAGCATTATCCTCAAGATCCCCTTCTTTCACACATCAGGGCTAGGTCATGGGAAGCCAAAGAAATGAAGGAGTATCAGAGGTTGGTGGTATTCCCCATGTTCTGCTGCTGAATAAGTGAAAGCGTATCAAAATACTCCACTATAACACAACGTCAATAGATAACTGAACACTCTGGTGATGGTTATCAAGTGATTATTCAAAAAACAGGTCTTGTAAAAGCATTTAGCTAGAATCAACTGTAGTCTCAGACTCTGATGGCACTCTACACCACAATCTCTGTGGATAAACAAATGTGCCCCTTTTGCATCAACGACTACTAGTAAGTTGATTTTCCTCTTTTTTTACTTTTTTTGAAGCAGTGAAAATGTCTCACACCTCTATCACCTCGTGTTCTTAAAAATATTAAAACATATCAGCTTATCTTAGCTCCTTTGAACATTCTTCTTGCTTTAAACCTGAAATGAATCTGTTCTCAACGCCTTCCTCTGGCGCCCGTTGTAGCGTTTCTCTCCACAAAAGGAGGTTCATCAGGAGAATCTATTAATGCTGCTGCTGCCCACGTCTCTTACTTGCATAGTAATGTCCAAAAAAATGCAAGTAAGAGACGTGGGCAGCAGCAGCATTAATAGATTCTCCTGATGAACCTCCTTTTGTGGAGAGAAACGCTACAACGGGCGCCAGAGGAAGGCGTTGAGAACAGATTCATTTCAGGTTTAAAGCAAGAAGAATGTTCAAAGGAGCTAAGATAAGCTGATATGTTTTAATATTTTTAAGAACACGAGGTGATAGAGGTGTGAGACATTTTCACTGCTTCAAAAAAAGTAAAAAAAGAGGAAAATCAACTTACTAGTAGTCGTTGATGCAAAAGGGGCACATTTGTTTATCCACAGAGATTGTGGTGTAGAGTGCCATCAGAGTCTGAGACTACAGTTGATTCTAGCTAAATGCTTTTACAAGACCTGTTTTTTGAATAATCACTTGATAACCATCACCAGAGTGTTCAGTTATCTATTGACGTTGTGTTATAGTGGAGTATTTTGATACAGTTTAACTAAGTTATATACTCTGAATAGACCATTGAAGTAACGTTGAATAAGTGAAAGCAGCACAAGTCAGAACACCAAGAATCTAGTAGGGAAGGTGGGAGTGAGGTAGCAAGGACAGAGAGGAGGACAAAGGGTGGGGAAGGAGAAAGAAATTGAGATCAAACAGGAAGGGGGTAGCGGGGGATTGAGGCACTAAGGAGGATGATACAAACTTGGTGAAGGAGGATGGAGAATGGGTAGGGAGAAATGACTTAAGATTGGTGAGGTGAAGAGAGAACATAAGAAATGCCATACTGGGTCAGACCAAGGTCCATCAAGCTCAGTAACCTATTTCCAACAGTGGTCAATTCAGGTCACAATTATACCTGGCAGGTTCCCAAAATGGCACATATGCTTACCCCGGGACAAGCACTGTGGAACCTATCACACATACACATAGCATAAAGTTGTGAGATGTGAGGAGTAGGGAGCAAAGTGTTAAAGTAGATAAAGTTTTCTTTTACAAATCGTGTTTTTTGTTGTAGTGCAAGAGGAACAGAACTCTAGTTACAGAGGTTGTTCCAAGGGGTACCACAGTGATATTTTGTTCAATAAGGGGGTTATTTTAAAAGTCCTATTTGTGCTTTGGACATCTGAAAATGGGCACAGAGATGTCCAAAGCATGGAGACATCCCAGAGGCATTTTAGAAGCCGGGTCTGTGGACATCCCCAAGTCTGAACGAGGGGCATGGGGGAGGCGTAGCCGGGGCATTCCCAAGAAACTGGACATCACCACGTGTCCTGGACATCTGGAGCTGCATCGAAAGTTATACCTGCTCCAGGCACAAATTATTTGGGCTGTAAACAAGCAGAGGATGTAGAGAAGATGGCGTTCCATTATCCCCAGTACTCTGCACAAGCATAACCTTGGTTTCCCTGGTCTTAACCTCCTACTGTAACCATTAGGCTATTCCTAGATGTCTAGCTTCTGGAAGAATATTCCAAGGACTTCTATGTAGATGCCGCTGCAGACATCCATACTGGGCACATTCAGATTTGTGAAATCGCACTTGAACTTGGACGTGTCTGCTTTTTTTTAACGACATTCTGGCTTGGATGTCATTCATAAAATGCCGCTTCACATGTATATATATGTTAGACCAGTAGTGGTAATTATTAGATAGTTTGGATTCAAACTGTATATTTATGCCAACGACATACAGAATTTTGTTTCTGATAGTCAAAATATTGATAAGATCTTGCAAAATATAAAAGTATTCTTTGCATTATCTTAAGGATCGAATGGCTAAAAATAAGCTTTTTTGAAATTTTGCAAAAATAGGTTTTGAGTGAGCTTTGTTGGCATTGTAATTTGGAGATGGAGTTTTTTCTTTCAGTAAAAGGCCGGTTAAAGGTCTATGTAGAGTGTTAGACTTTGCTTTATCCCTGGAGCAGCAGATCACAGAGGTTATTAAAAAGACATGAAGTAAAATGCAATTGGTTTGACAATAGAGCCCAGTATTAAGATCGCAGGATTTTAAAATAGCACTTGGTCCGGATGGACTATTGTAATACTCTTTATTTAGACTTTTCAAAGAAATCATTGAATAAACTGCAAAGGATCCAGAATCCAGCAGCTAAATTGATAACATGGAGTGTAGATGGGATAGGCTTCCAATCCTATTAAGACTTTGCATTAGTTGCCACTTCATTCATGTGTTAGGTTTACACTATTGTGCCTGACTTTCAAGAGGTTTAATAGTAAAGGCTCACTGTATTTGAGGGAAAAGCTGGAACAGTATTTTCTCTCTTGGCTGTTGAGATCTAGTCAACCCAACAATTTTGTGGTATTGGATAAAAAAGGACATTGAATTAATGAAAACATGTGCAAGAGCCTTCTCAGGGGGTAGTTCCCAGTATGTGGAATGCTTTGCCATTAGAGATTAAAAAGATCTCAGGCTGTCTTCAATTTTGATGGAGATTAAAAACCTGGCTGTTTGCAGAAGTGGGATCATGAAGGTTACATAGGAAATAGTTGAGGGATTGGGATATGACATGGTGGGAAGATGGCTTTTATAGTTTTAATGTGTCATACATCATATAATCTTTGTTTTGCAATCCATTTTGTACATAAGCGGAATATAAATGTGCTGTTAAATTAAATTAAATTGAAACAAGGACTCCCAACTAACAACGCTCTGGAAGGAGTGGGAGCAGCTGCTATTTCAGGGGGTGCTTGGGTAGAATTATACCATCAAATGCAAGAAATAAAACTAAAGAAATGTAAATATTTTGTGTTGCTTCTTTCATTTGCAAAAACATATCACTCTTCAGGCTTCAATCTCACTCATCTGCGTTGTAGATCTCACTCTGGGATAGAGCACCCTTGTTGTCTCTGGGAATGGATGAACTTTCAGTCTTTATTTACTCTTATTTTAGCCAAAAGGGAAAAAGGATTATGAGATTGCCATGTCTTTGTAATATATTTGTTTAAATGTTTGGTGTACTATCCTCACTAAAATTCCAGAACATTTCAGGAAGAGTTTGAAAACCTGGCTTTTTCTTAGTTAGAGAGAGTCAAGGCATCAGGAGCAATAAATGGAAGCCAAATCATTTTTTAATTTTGCTTTTATTGTTGTTTTTTTAAATTTTAATTTATCGTTTTTTGATTTATGTTTGGTTTGGAGATTAGATAAGAATTTTTAATATTTATTCTATTATTGTTTTGTTTATTGTTGTTCACCAATTTGATGGCATAATTTAGGTCGTCTTTAATAATGGTTTATGGACTTTTCCTCCAGGAACGTGTCCAAACCTTTTTAAACCCAGGCACACTAACAGCATTTACTACACCCTCCGGTAACAAATTCCAGAATTTAATTACACATTGAGTGAAAAATATTTTCTCTTATTAGTCTTAAATGGGTTACACTGTAGCTTCATTGCATGTCCCCTAGTCTTTCTATTTTTTGACGGTGTAAACAATCAATTTACATTTATTCATTCCACTCTATTCATAGTAACATAGTAACATAGTATATGACGGCAGATAAAGACCAGAATGGTCCATCTAGTCTGCCCAGAAAGGTGGCAAGAGTAGGGGAACTTGACGCTCCGTGCAGGTCACCTCTCCCCATTCCCTTGTTTAGGGGTGTACCCACCGCTCCGTGCAGGTTACCTCTACTAGTTGAGATATAAGAGATAGTTATGTTTACCTTGATTCTATCCTGTTGCTGCAAAGGGATCCACCGTGTCTGTCCCATGGCACTCCAAATTCCTTCATTGCCTTTGCCCCACCACTTCCATCTGGAGGACACTCCAAGCATCCACCACCCTTTCAGTGAAAGAGTATTTCCCGACATTGCCCTTCAGTTTACTCCCTTGCATGTGTGTGTGTGTGTGAGTGATGCAGCGTGTCAGGAGTACATGCATGTGTGTGTGCATCAGGAGGCACATGTGTACATGTGTGTGTGTCATGGGAAATGTTTGTGTGTGTTTGTGTGATGAGCACTGATGTAAATTCTGCCTAAGCAGCCCCTGCATTGCGGGGGAGGGAGGACCGGGCAGAGAGGGGTCCATTTCCATCGTGATATTGCATGTAGTCCATTTTTGACATTTTACAGTGTAAATTTATCCAGTAGGACATCAACAACATCCCAAATACGCCTTGATGATGTAATATTACATCACATTGCATAATAGCAGCATGCATACATCATCCAGAGTTGATTGCATCATTTTCTGATGCAATGCAATACTACTGCCATACAGCTGCTGAAACCATCTGACGTCAGCAGTGTACTATACGCAGTCGGAAAGGAAAGTAATCTGGTATTATATTCCGATATTGAAAGCCTCATGAATGCCTTAAAAATCACTCATGACCCACAAGACTCGAGACTATTTATAGACTCTCCGAAACTGAGTCTGCAGGCTGTGCTTTTGAACAATGGAAAACGTCTTCCATCTATTCCAGTAGCACATGCCATCCACATGAAAGAGACATACGATAACTTAAAGCATCTACTGACTTCCAATAACTATAACAAGTACAGCTGGCAGCTCTGTGGTGACTTGAAGGTAGTTGCCCTTTTAAAGGGACTGCAGCAGGGATATATAAAATACATGTGTTTCTTATGTGAGTGGGATAGCCGAGCAAGGGATTGGCCCTACTTGCGGAAGGAATGGAATCGCAGACAAAATGTAACAGTTGGAGAGAAGAGTATCCAGCACCCAGCTCTAGTTGAGGCTCACAAAATCCTGCTACCACCCCTTCACATCAAACTAATTTGATGAAAAACTTTGTGAAAGCCATGGACCGCACTTCGCCAGCTTTCCGATACCTGCATGAAAAAATCCCTCGACTCAGCAAAGCAACGATTAAAGAGGGAGTTTTTGTGGGTCCTCAGATTCGAGAGCTCTTCACAGATGACCGGTTCAACAACTTGCTGCAGGGTGATGCGAAACAAGCATGGAATGCTTTTCGCCTAGTGTCAAACTTTCTCAGGAATGTTAGGGCAGAAAACTACAAGGAACTAGCAGCAGACATGCTGATGCAGTATCAGAAACTTGGCTGCAATATGTCTCTAAAGATCCATTTCCTTGATTCCCATCTCGATTTCTTTCCTGACAACTGTGGTATGGTTAGTGATGAACAGGGTAAATCTTTTCACCAGGGTATCGCAATGATGGAGCAAAGATACCAGGGAAAATGGTCAACTACAATGCTGGCTGTCTACTGCTGGACACTCCCCAGAGAAGGTCCCGAACAGCTGTACAAACGGCAGGCAAAAAAATCTAAGAAGTAGTCTATGACTTGGGTTTTTACAGGTATTAACTGAAGGCCTATTATTTTCATTAATTTATAGAAATCTATCATATCTCCCCTCAGCCATCTCTTTTCCAGGTTGAAGAGCCATGACCTTTTAAGCCTATCAGGAGTATCCTTCCATCCCCTTCACCATTTTGGTAGCTCTTCTCTGTATCTTTTCTAATTCCGCTATATCCTTTTTAAGATACGGCAACCAGAATTGCACACAATATTCAAAGTGCGGTTGCACCATGGAATGATACAGAGGCATTATAATATCCTTTGTTTTATTCTCCATTCCTTTCCTTATGATTCCTAACATTCTATTTGCCTTCTTGGACAGCGCTGCACACTGGGCAAAGGGTTTCAACGTGTTATCCCCAGTGACGCCTAAATCTTTTTCCTGGGTGATTCCTAATTTGGAACTTTGCATCGTGTAACCATAGTTTGGGTTGTTCGTTCCTAGGTGCATAACTTTGCACTTGTCCATATAAATTTCATCTGCCATTTGGACGTTCAGCCTTCCAATTTATCAAGGTCCTCTTGCAATTTTTCAGTTTTGTCAACAGTATGATGTTAGACACTGGGGCTTAGAGTACAAAAAAGGACTGAGTCCAGCCAGTGAGAGGCCAGTGAAGCTCTGTCTCAATGTTTATAATCAGCAGTGCCAAAGGGGACCAGGGCAATCTCCCCCCTCGCCCTCTCCTAAAGCCAACCAGATAAATTGGGTGTGGAGTTAAAGGACAGGTGCCCTAATGACCCATGGGTGCTCTTAAACACAAATTATGCCATTTTTTTGTTCTGCTTAGATCCCAAGACATTCATTTTTGGAGGCATTTTCTGTATTTCATTCATTCCTATGATTCATTCATTTATTTCTCTTATGATCCACCTACCAGAATACTTCTAAACCGTTACATTACAACACTTATAATGAAAACAATATGAACAGAAAGACTCCCACTCAGGACAATAAAGAGGGAAGGAAGCTGGACTTAATGGTAATAGAGAACGCTAGAACGGCATTGATTACAGAGGTGTCAGTCCCAAGCGACTATTCTGTGAATCATGTTGAGAGAGAGAAGCTCTTCAAGCACCAAGAAATGTAGTCAGGGACCAAGAAAATGTGGCAGAAAAATACCAAGTTATTTCCTATCGTGTCGGGTGCCACAAGCTTGATTAAGAAGAATTTCCAAGCATACCTTGATAAATTACCCATATATACTACATTTGTGAACTACAGGAGGCGGATCTCATTGGCACGATGTAAGTACTACGCAGAGCGTTAGCAGTAAATTTGAGAGATCAACATCATATCCTGGCTTAGTAGTGAGGTTCATGACTGTCATGGTATGTGCAAAACTAACCCATTGGAGAAATTTCCCCAAGAGAAGGTGAACAAAATTAAAATAATATAAATGACTCTGAATTCATAATACACAATTCACACCACTAAAGTCTTTGGAAAAAAAAAAAGCTTTGAAACTTTTGTGAAAAGACAGATTATATGTCAGGTCCAGCCTGAAGCAAAAAAATTCCAGACCTTATACCAAGAAAAGATATTTACGAATTGCCTCTTTGCAGATTACGACCACAGAGGGACACACAGCAAACCTTGTGTAGCAGAGCGTAGTATATGTATAGGAAGGTAGTGATTCGTTAGTATTGATGAGTGAATGAATTATCTTAAAAGCCAAGCATACACACTTAAACTGAACCCTTAATATTAGCAGAAACCAAGATCAGCAAAGGCTGGTGTAACATGCTCGTACTTTCACAGATCCATAATTACCCCCACTGTGGTGTTATGGGCTAGCTGCAGTGGCTTGATTAATCAATCAAGTATCCCCAAGAAAAGCATATTTCAATAATTTAAGTGGTATATCACCAAGAATTGCATCATCATTCTAAATTCCACTGGATCCAAAACAAGCTTTAAACAATGAAGCAGTACCAAGTTTGAAGTAAATCCCTTAAACTACTCTTGCAATCTAAAATAACTCAAGTATATCAAGATTCTTCTCTGATAGGGATAAAATTTCCATATGGAGGAAGAGTTGAAGGAGAGACAAAGTCCTGATCGAGGCAAGCATATCAAAGCTTTGGTTTTCTTAAAATTGATCAATTGACTTTGTTCTCAACCAATACAGAGATCTTAAAAATGTTATTCAACAATTTCAAACCATTGCCTTTGATTCCCAGCTCAATCAACCGTTGTATCATTATAAATGGCACCACCATGTCAAAAAACTGCTTTCAAATTGATAAACAGTAACAAATATGCAGTTCCTCTCTCTTCATGGCCACAAAGTATTTCGTTTAGCAAAGAAACCAACAAAGGTTCGGAGCTGTGACCAGCTCTGAAACCATGTCGCTCTTTTACCAAGACTTGGTGCTATTCCACAAAGGCATCAATATCTCCATAGTTTCTGCTCTATAAGCTTTGCCAAAAGAGGAAGGGGAAGATGGGTCTATAATTATTCAAATCATTTGCATTTCCTGTGAGGTCTTTGTTACCAGGGATTTTTTTGTGGGGGCACTCAGTGATACTGAGTACCCTCACCTTTTTCATTGCTTGCTAAAATTGACCTATGGTCCTCATGTATTGTTGAAAGAGCCCTGCATATGAGTACTGCCACCGTTTCTGCTAGGAAAAATGCACTGGGCATTACTACTCTTCTTTTTTTAATATAGCTGGTATTACTTCCCCTGTCTATGAAGCCTTTAGGATAAAGCATAAAATCAAATTACAGAATCTTTAACTGCTTTAATTGCAGCAATAACAAAAAGTGGATCTCTTCACAAACAACAAAAGGGATACATCATCTATTGAAACATCTGAGAATTTATCCCAGACTGGTTGAAAACCACAATACTTGTATTGGCTCAAGCAGTGATATCCTGGGTCCCTTTTTAATAATGGTTTATGGACCTTTCCTCCAGGAAATTATCAAAACCTTTTTTAAACACATCTACACTAACAGCCTTTACTACATCCTCCGGTAACAAATTCCAGAGTTTGATTACACGTTGAGTGAAAAAATATTTTCTCTCATTTGTCTTAAATAGTTTACCCTGTAGCTTCATTGCATGTCCCCTAGTCTTTCTATATTCTGATAACGTAAACAATCAGTCTACGTTTACCCGTTCTACTCCATTCATCAATTTATAGACCTCTAGCATATCTCCCCTCAGCCGTATCTTTTCCAGGTTGAAGAGCCCTAACCTTTTTAGCCTCTCTTCATAGAAGTAGCCTTCCATCCCCTTTACCATTTTGGTGGCTCTTCTCTGTACCTTTTCTAATAACGCTATATCCTTTTTAAGACACGGTGACCAGAATTGCACACAATATTCAAGGTGCGGTCGCACCGTGGAACGATACATAGGCATCAGAATATCCTTTGTTTTATTTTCCATTCCTTTCCTTATGATACCTAGCATTCTATTTGCTCTCTTCGCCGCCACTGCACACTGGGCAAAGGGTTTTAACATGTTATCCACAATGACACCTAAATCTTTTTCCTGGGTGGTGGTTCCCAATGTGGAACCTTGCATCAAGTAACCATAGTTTGGGTTGTTCTTTCCTAGGTGCATAACTTTGCACTTGTCCACATTAAATTTCATCTGCCATTTGGATGCCCAGGCTTCCAATTTATCAAGATCCTCTTGCAATTTTCCACAATCCTCATGGATTTTAACAACTTTAAATAGTTTTATGTCATCTGCAAATTTGATAACTTCACTCGTTATTCCCTTTTCAAGGTTATTTATGAATATGTCAAAAAGCAGCAGACTCAGCACAGATCCCTGAGGTACTCCACTATTCACCGTTTTCCCATTGGGAAAATTGGCCATTTAGCCCCACCCTCTGCTTTCTTTCTTTTAACCAGCTCCTGATCCATAATAGTACACTGCCTCCTATCCCATGACTTTTTAGTTTTGCCAAAAGTCTCTGATGAGGGACCCTGTCAAAGGCTTTCTGAAAGTCCAGATACACTATATCAACCGACTCGCCTTTGTCTACCTGTTTATTCACACCTTCAAAAAAACATTACAGATTAGTAAGACAAGATCTTCCCTGTCTAAAGCCATGTTGGCTGTCTCCCATTAAGCCATGACTATCTACATGCTGAGTAATTTTGTTCTTTATGATGGTTTCTACCATTTTCCCAGTACTGACATCAGACTCACCGGTCTGTAGTTTCCCGGATCACCCTTGGAACCCTTTTTAAAAATTGGCGTTATTTTGGCGATCCTCCAATCTTCAGGTATTACAGATTATTTTAATGATAGTTCACAGATTACTAATAGCAGGTCTGCAATCTTATATTTAAGTTCTTTCAACACTCTTACATAAGAACATAAGAACATAAGATATGCCATACTGGGTCAGACCAAGGTCCATCAAGCCCAGTATTCTGTTTCCAACAGTGGCCAATCTAGGTCATACGTACCTAGCAGTTTCCCCAAGGGACACAGGTTCCACAATGCTTGTATTGGTTCAAGCATTGATATCCTGGGTCCCTTCTTAATAATGGTTTATGGACCTTTCCTCCAGGAACTTGTCCAAACCTTTTTTTAAACCCAGCTACACTAACAGCCTTTACTACATCCTCCGGTAACAAATTCCAGAGTTTGATTACACGTTGAGTGAAAAATGTTTTCTTTTATTAGTCTTAAATAGTGTACCCTGTAGCTTCATTGCATGTCCCCTAGTCTTTCTATATTCTGATAAGGTAAACAATCGATCTACGTTTACCCGTTCCACTCCGTTCATTAATTTATAGACTTCTATCATATCTCCCCACAGCCGTCTCTTTTCCAGGTTAAAGAGCCCTAACCTTTTTAGCCTTTCTTCATAGGAGTATCCTTCCATCCCCTTTACCATTTTGGTGGCTCTTCTCTGAACCTTTCTAATAACGCTATATCCTTTTTAAGATACGGCGACCAGAATTGCACACAATATTCAAGGTGCGGTCTCACCATGGAACGATATAGAGGCATTATAATATCTTTTGTTTTATTTTCCAGTCCTTTCCTTATCATACCTAGCATTCTATTTGCTCTCTTGGCCGCTGCTGCACACTGGGCCGAGGGTTTTAACATGGTATCCACAATGACGCCTAAATTTTTTTCTTGGGTGGTGGTTCCTAATGTGGAACCTTGCATCGTGTAACCATAGTTTGGGTTGTTCTTCCCTAGGTGCATAACCTTGCACTTGTCCACATTAAATTTCATCTGCCATTTTGATGCCCAGTCTTCCAATTTTTCAAGATCCTCTTGTAATTTTCCACAATCCTCGTGGGTTTTAACAACTTTAAATAGTTTTGTGTCATCTGCAAATTTGATAACCTCACTCGTTATTCCACTTTCCTGGTCATTTATGAATATGTCAAAAAGCAGCGGACCCAGCACAGATCCCTGGGGTACACCACTATTCACCTTTCTCCATTGGGAAAATTGGCCATTTAGCCCTACCCACTGCTTTCTATCTTTTAACCAGTTCCTGATCCACAATAGTACACTGCCTCCTATCCCATGACTCTTTAGTTTTGCCAAAAGTCTCTGATGAGGGACCTTGTGAAAGGCTTTCTCAAAGTCCAGATACACAATATCAACCAATTCACCTTTTTCCACCTGATTACTCACTCCTTCAAAAAAACATAACAGATTAGTAAGACAAGATCTTCCTTGTCTAAAGCCATGTTGGCTGTCTCCCATTAGGTCATGACTATTGTCACAGAGCAGACTCTCTAGAGCCCCCTGTGGTGCTAAAAAACACTACTCCTCAAGTAAACACTGACGTAGGGAGAGAGCACGTGACACAAGGGTATCAGAAGGAGTATAAGGGAATGAGGTCACAAGCCAGGAATTATCACCCAGCCAGTAGGGAGGCAAGGAAGGTCCCACCTGACCCCAATAGGCTAGGGCAGCGATGGCGAACCTATGGCACGCGTGCCAGCTGTGGCACGCGAAGGCCTTGCAGCTGGCACGCGGGAAGGTCCGCATTTAAAAGGTCCCAAATTTAAAAAAAAAAAAAACCAAACAAACCGGCTGCTTCTGCCGCGGCAGCCGCAAGAGCTCTGCCGCGGCAGCCTCAAGAGCTCTGCCGCGGGGCCCCCCCCCCTGCCCGGCAGAGCCTCCCTGCATCATCTACCTTCAAGTCGCAAAACGCGGGCTTCTTTCAGAGCCGCGAGGAGTTTCCTTTCTCGCGGCTCTCCCGCGAGAAAGGAAACTCTCGCGGCTCTGAAAGAAGCCCGCGTTTTGCGACTTGACGGTAGATGATGCCGGGCGGCTCTGCCGGGCTGGGGGGGGGGCCCCGCGGCAGAGCTCTTGAGGCTGCCGCGGCAGAGCTCTTGAGGCTGCCGCGGCAGAAGCAGCCGCTTTGTTTGGGTTTTTTTTTTTTAATTTGGGATGATAGGGGGGAAGGGGGTTAGGACTGGTAATTGGCCATGGGGGGGGCTAAGACTGGAAAGGGGCTGATGGGGGGGGTTAGGACTGGTAATTGGCCATGGGGGGGGGGGATAAGACGGGAAAGGGGCTGATGGGGGGGTTAGGACTGGTAATTGGCCGGGGGGGGGTAGGACTGGTAATTGGCCGGGGGGGGGGGGGGTAGGACTGGTAATGGGCAGGGGGGGGGGTAGGACTGGTCATTGGCCAGGGGGGGGGTTAGGACTGGTAATTGGCCATGGGGGGGGGCTAAGACTGGAAAGGGGCTGATGGGGGGGGTTAGGACTGGTAATTGGCCAGGGGGGGGGTATGACAGGTAAATTGCCAGGGGGGGTAGGACTTGTAATATGCCGGGGGGGGGGGTAGGACTGTAAATTTGCCACGGGGGGGGGTAGGACTGGTAATTGGCCAGGGGGGGGGGGGGGTTAGGACTGGTAATTGGCCGGGGTTAGGACTGGTAATTGGCCATGGGGGGGGCTAAGACTGGAAATGGGCTGATGGGGGGGGGGGTTAGGACTAGTAATGGGCCATGGGGGGTGCTAAGGCAGGAAGTGGGCTGGTGATGGTGATGGTGATGGTGAATTGGGGGGGGGGTGGTCTAGTAATGGGCAATTGGGGGGGGCTAAAGACTGGAAATGGGCTGATGGGGGGGTTAGGACTGGTAATGGGCTGATGGGGGGGTTAGGACTGGTAATGGGCTATGGGGGGGCTAAGACTGGAAATGGGCTGAGTGGAAGGAGGGCTTGAACTGCAAATAGCTGATGGGATTGGGGCTTGGAATGGAAATGGGTTGTGAGGGGGAGGGAGCTAGGACTGGAAATGGGTGAGGGGGGGCTAGGACAGGAAATGGGCTGATGGAGGGGCTAGAATAGGACTGGAAATTGGCTGTTGGGGGGGTGCTAAGATTGGAAATGGGCTGTGGTGGGGGTTTGGATTGAAATGGACTCATGAAGGGGCTAGAACTGGAAGTAGGCTCATGGGGGGCTTGGATTGGAAATGGGCTGAGTGGAGGGGAGCTAGGATTTGACATGGGCTGATGGTGGGGCTAGGAAAGGACTAGAAATGGGCTCATGGGGGGCTGGGTTTGGAAATGAGCTGATGGAGGGACTCGGATGGGACTGCAAATAGATGGGGGAGCTAGGACTGGAAATGGGCTTATGGGGGGTTAGGACTGGAAGTGGGTTGATGAGGGGGGGCTAGGACTGGTATTGGGTTGGGAGGTTGCTAGGACTGGAAATGGGTTGGGGGGCTGCTAGGACTGGAAATGGGCTGATGCAGGGACTAGAAGGGAATGGATGCTGGGTGAGGCTGGAACTAGAAGGGAGCTGGTGTTGGGGGAGGATTAGAATGGGATGGGGCTGGGAGAGTAAAATGGAGAGGGGAAAAATATTTTGTGTGGGAGGGATAAAAAATCTACAATTGGCCGGGTATTGGGAGAATAAGTGGGGATTGAGGATGGAGGGGTAAATTTTGAGTAGATGAAATAGGAATGAGGAAAGAGCAAAAGGAGAAAGATTAGTATGTTAAAGCAGATGTAGAGAGAGAATGGAAAAAAAAAAACCAAGAAGACAGAAGAAAGGACAAATGGACAGCAGATGGAGAGTTAGGAGAAGACACGAAGAAACCAGAAGAAAGTGGCTGGAGCAATTGCAACTGAAAAAAAATGCACAAAAGGTAGAAAAATATCTCTTTATTTTGAATTTATTAACTGGAATATGTCAGCTCTGGGAAATGTGCATCATTAATTTTTGCGCTTTGTTTAGTACAAGAGGAAATTAATTTATAGTTTTATTTCTACAGTGTTGTTGTATATTCCAAGTTTGGCTTTTGGGGTTCCCAGTTTAATTATTGTCTTCCTGTTTTTAAATTGTGATTCCTTGTTTGGTGATGGTCTGTTCTGCATGTGTAACTGAGCTGAGGTATTCTGTTTATATAATTCCTATTTGACATTGCCACTTGTTCTTTCC
Source organism: Ichthyophis bannanicus (assembly GCA_033557465.1). Lineage (NCBI taxonomy): Eukaryota > Metazoa > Chordata > Amphibia > Gymnophiona > Ichthyophiidae > Ichthyophis > Ichthyophis bannanicus. The sequence continues at coordinate 220,005,165 of CM066039.1, read as the reverse complement.
CCAGTAGGTCATGTATTGTTGTTCTCTGAAATGTATTGGTTTAATATTTGCAGTGTTGCCTTTTGATAGTTAGGGTATGGTGCTTTGTGAGTCCTGGTAGTACTGTTAGGATACGGCGGGTTTGCTATGGGTTCTAAATGGGCAGCGTTTGTAGTAGTTCCTAATGTGCCTGGCGGTTGGTACTGGATTATAGTAATGTAGAAACCTTTTAGTCTTTCTTTATCCATATACTCATTAAGAGGCATGTTTACTAAAAGTTAGTGTATGGTAACATTATGCAAATATTTATGCAAATGAGGCACCTTATGCAAATGAGGCTTTAATGGACGTGCTGGCACTTTGAGGAAATTCTTTGGTTTTGTGCGGCAGTTTGGGCACTCGGGCTCAAAAAGGTTAGCCATCACTGGGCTAGGGTGTGGTGCAGCTGGGGATTACGTAAATAATCAGCACAACTCACAGGAGCTACGGGGGAAGGCAGAGAGAGCCGAAGGAGCTAGGAGAGGAGCTGAGGAACCTCAGAGACGAAGGAGATATCCAGACTGGGAAGGATACAGATATCCCAGGTCTCCACAGCAAGGCAGGCACTGGCTGAATGAAAGTCTGAGTGAGTCTGATGAACATTTAAGTGAAATAAGTGAGCAGCTGAATTCAGACAGGGACAGTGTATGCAGCAGCCTTGATAGAAGCTATGCCTTAAGACACAAGCAACAAGCTAGGAAAAGCTATTCTGAATCAGATAGGAGAAATGCTAAGCTGAGCTATGAGAGGCATTTGTATGAAAGACAAAAGCCTTATAATGCTAATTTAAGGAAAGCAGGAAAGCTCCAGAATCTGGGTTACAAACAGAATAGGGAACAAAGCTTGTTACCTTTGGGAGAGAATCCTTCAGAGGAATATAGTTGGCACAAGCCTTCACAGAAACTGCCGTTGGAGACAACAGCTGTTTACAAAGCTCCTGTTAAAACAAAACCCCGTGCAAAGGTTCCACTCTCTGATAGCTGGGCAGCTGACTGCTTTACTCTGCCTAATTACCAGAGGCAGAGGAAAGGCTCCTGGCTAAGCAACTCAAGAGAATACGGTAAAGCCAAACAGATACCTGCTATAGAAAGACAAGTACGTCACAAGCTGGAAAGTTTGTTAAGCAAGTTACCTCAGAAGAGAAGTAACGAAGCCTCTGTATCTGACAGTGTTCCCATGCAATGTGAGCCTTATGAAATTGAGGACAACGCTGAATTGCCTGTTGAACAAATGGACTGTAGTTTTATAATAGCTGACCATATAGAGTCTCTCAGATAGAAGGCTGAACTATTCCTGAGAAGCCTTCATCTGGAAAGCTGACAAGCTGTATTTCTGTTTCATTCCTATTTTTGTTTGCTGAAAGGTAAAGCTATTTTTGTTATAGTTCTTTTGTTTACCCGAGAAGGGTTATGTTTATTTGACTGTTATACTTTTGGAAAAGAATCCTACGGGACGGGGAATAAAACCCAGTTAAACCGATTTTCGGTGTCACAACTTATTTACATACTGGCAAGGACTATAAGTATTGAAAGGCCAGTACTATACACCCGGGTGCAGTACCAACTGTGACCATCAGGAGGCGCTGCACAGTAAAGGGGTGACATAATGGCGTAGTGTTTTAGGATTTTGATACCACGTGACTTCCCTGGAAAAAGACAAGTGCTGAGCAGTGCTGGAAGAGACGGCTTACCCGGAAGTACTTGCTGAGAGAGGATTTTCGCTGGCAGGTCGGCCAGAAAAGAAAGGAAAGAAAAGAAAAGCTTTCTCACACGCTGGAATCTACACAAAACTCAGGTAACAGTCACCTGGGAGAAACCGTAGATGGATAAGTGAGAAAGAGGGCACTGTTCCTAAGTGGGAATTTAAAAAAAAAAAAAAAAAAAAAAAAAAAAGGTGCCGCACTTGGTGTGTTTTTCTCTTTTTTTCACAGGTCCTCAAAAGACAGGAAGAATGGATGTACGTGATGTTCAGGCGTGGATGCAAACGCAGTGGAATGAACAAGCCAAGCTTATGCAACAAGTGCAGAAACAGTATATGGACGCTATGCAGGAGCAACAGCAACCGTTGGTGGAAGCATTGAAGGCTCTGGTTACCAAACCTCAGGACAATGAGGCAATGACTGTGCCAATACTGACGCAAGTAGCCATGAACCATGCTTCTAATTTTTCTGTAAGACAGTTAACACAGTATGATGACATTGATGATCATATTGAATCGTTTGAGAGGATGGCAGCCACCCTCAAATGGCCGCCAGAGCTCTGGGCCAGGCAATTTGCCTTAACTTTGACCGGAGATGCTCTGTCAGCCTTTAGAGGGATGCCTGCTGATTTGGTTACAAATTATACAGAGATTAAGAAGGCCATAAAAGATAGGCTGGGTTTTACACCCAGACAGTATAAGCACCAATTTAGAGAGGCACGCATACAACCCAAGGAGACTCCCCGAGCCTTGTATCAAAGGTTAAAAGGCCTCGCGTACAAGTGGCTTAACCCTGAAGGGAGGTCCATAGATTCTGTTATGAAGGATATTATAATGGAACAATTCATGCATTCAGTATCTGATGATTTGAGAACTTTTCTCATGTTACAGGACTGCCATGATCCTGAGGAGGCCGCAAACATGGCAGAAGCTTATTTGGAAGCCAGGGGGGCTGATGCCTTAAAGACTGGCGGGTTAAAAATAAATGGACAAGAAAGTCCAGGTGGCATGAGAAAAGGGGACAGGAATGCTATGGGTAAAAGAAGTGTGCATGATAATATTGGTGAGGCTGTGGCTAAAAATGTGAGATGTTATAAATGTGGTAAAATAGGCCACTATAAGAAAAATTGCAAAGTAAAGTTAGTCTTTATGGTTGGGGTTAAAGGTCAAGGCACAAAAGGGATTTTTCTCCAAGTTTTAGTAGAGGGAAGGAATGTCCTGGCTTTAATGGACTCAGGCGCGGAACAGAGCATGATCTCTCTAAAATTATGGGAGATCCTGGAGCAAGCTCGTTCGGCTGCCTCAAAGCCAGAAAATAAACAGGTACAAATACAGTGTGTGCATGGAACCCAGGTTCCATATCCCCTGCATAAGATAAGGGTTAAGGGGATGGGCATAGAACGTGAAATTCAAGTAGCCATAGTCCCTGGGCTATCCCGAAACCTTATCCTAGGGCATGATTGGCCGTCATTTAGGAGAGGGTTAGTGCAAGGTGCAGATACAAAGTCAGGTTTTGTTCTGACCAGATCACAGGCTAGTACCTCTGAAACTCAGGTCCCATCTGTTAAAAGAACAGAGGAACCAGAAAAGAAAAAGGATGAGGCGAAGCCCGAGGAAAAGGAAGAGGAGAGAGGAATTAATGTAATTCCTAACCCTGATGAGGTAGTTCAAGCCCCAAGTAAGGAGGAGGAGACTAAGGTACTTCCTGATCACGATGAGTTAGTACAGGCCCCTAATAAAGAGGAGAAGAAACCCAGGAATAAGAAGCGCCAAGAGAGAGGGAAAAGGGCGCAAGGAAGAGCAGAGTTAGAAGCGGGAGAAGGGCTACCGTGGGTGCCAGAAGCCCTAGTGAAAAAGTTCCCTTCGTTCCCAATGGAACAACGAGCGGACCCTGGGCTAAAAAGAGCGTTCGAGTGGGCACAAGAAGTTCGGCTCACACTCCCCAGGTTCTTAATTGATAAAGACATATTATACCGGGAAAGTGTAGAACCATATACCGGGGCGGTTAGGAAGCAAGTGGTGGTACCAGTGACATTTAAGGCTGTCGTGTTACGGCTAGCACACGACCACCCTATAGGGGGCCACAAAGGTGTTCAGGGAACACTTGATCAAATCCTGGCCAGGTTTTATTGGCCTGGCGTTTATAAGGAAACAAAAAATATTGTGACTCCTGTCCAGCTTGCCAGAGGGTTTCCATAGCGCGCCCAAAGGCGGTACCTATGATACCCTTGCCCACCATCTCAACACCCATTAGACGCTTGGGAATAGATATAGTGGGTCCTTTGATAAGAACACCACGTGGCTATCAGTATATGCTGGTAATCGTGGACCATGCGACACGTTTTCCGGGGGCGATTCCCCTACGGAATATTTCTGCCAAAGTGATAGCCCAAGAACTTGTGAAATTATTTTGTGAGGTGGGGTTTCCCCAGGAGATTTTAACAGACCAGGGGAGTAACTTTGTCTCACAGCATTTAGCAAAAGTCTGGGAGGCATTTGGCATTCGCCATCTAAAGACTGCGGCATACCATCCCCAGTCAAACGGTTTAGTTGAGCGAACAAATCAGTCGATTAAACACCTCTTACGGAGAGGTTTAAAGAAAAATGAAATGGCCGAGTGGGACACGTTGCTCCCATTCGTTTTGTACACCTGTAGGGAGCGAATCCAGTCATCCTTAGGGGTGTCCCCATTTGAGTTACTGTTTGGCCGGGCCCCGAGAGGTGTATTGGACATCTTACATGAGGAATGGGTGGAACCCGAGGTGCCAGAGGTAGGCGTACCCCAGTTTTTGACCAACCTACGAACACGCTTAGAAAAGACATCTAAGGTGTCCATAGATAATCTCAAGATGAGCCAACAGCGTCAAAAACAGCATTATGATAAAGGTACACAACCTAGACATTTGGAAATAGGGAGTAAGGTCCTGATCCAGGTAGCGGATCCAGGTCCAAAATTTGAGTCCCATTGGAAAGGGCCAGCGACAGTAATCAAAAGAGTGGGGCATGTCTCGTACCTTATAGAGAATGATAGAGGACGTAGACAGGTCTACCATCTCAATGTGTTGAAGCCCTGGAAGGAGAGAGAGGCTCAGGTCAATCTAGTGCAGGGGTCTCAAACACGCGGCCCGCGGGCCGCATGCGGCCCGCGAGAGCATCTTGTGCGGCCCGCGAAGCACTTACCGGCGTCTAAAAAAAAAAAAAAAATTCCAAACTTGCCGCCGCGGTATTAAGCGTCCCGCGGGCCCCTCTGCCTGCTCTGAGTCCTCTCCTCCCTGCAGCATCAGCTCCAAAAGCGGCGGCTTTCAGAGCCGCGAAGAGAGAGAGTTTCTCTCGCGCGGTTCTGAAGACTCTCTCGCTGCTCTTCAGAACCGCGCGAGAGAAACTCTCTCTCTTCGCGGCTCTGAAAAGCCGCCGCTTTTGGAACTGATGCTGCAGGGAGGAGAGGACTCAGAGCAGGCAGAGGGGCCCGCAAAGTAGTAAATAGTGGAGTGCCCTAAGAATTTGCATTAGGACCAGTGCATGTTAGCATATTTAGAAATGAACTGGAAAAAACAAATGAGATGACCAAATCTGCAGGTAACACAAAAAATTTCGGAGCCATTAGATCGCGAGCAGATTGTAAGGAACTGCAGTGGGACCTTATGAGACCGGGCATCTGGATGGCTGATGAAATTTAATGTAGATAAGTGAAAACTAATCATATAGGGAAGAATAATCCAAATATTTGCTATAAAATGCTAGGTACACATTAGAAGTCACCATTCAGGAAACAGAATCCTCAGCATAGTGTGCAGAGGTACTTAAAATGCAAATAGAATGCTATAAATTATTAGAAAAGAAATGGAGAATAAATTAAAGTGTATTATAATGCTTCTATTGCTTCATAGTGCTACCGCACCTTGAGTACTGTGTACAATTATGGTCACCACACATCTGGATCTGCTGTTGCTCATGGGACTGGCTGACGGCATCAGGACTTACAGTAGTAGATGGTGGCAGGATAGGGGAGCAGCATTGGGGGCTCCAGAGCAGGAGAATGCAGGCAATGCTAGGCACGGCTAGGTCTAGTGAATTCTGGAGGGGGAGCCAGTCTTAAAGGGGCCAGCAGACTCTTCTGGGTGCAGGGTTCAGGTGCCGCGGCGGCAGGGTGAGAGCGATCGGGACAGCAGTAGTAGTTCCTAATGTGCCTGGCGGTTGGCACTGGATTATAGTAATGTAGAAATCTTTTAGTCTTTCTTTATTCATGCACTCATTAAGAGGCATGTTTACTAAAAGTTAGGGTATGGTAACATTATGCAAATATTTATGCAAATGAGGTCCCTTATGCAAATGAGGTCCCACATCTCATGCGGCCCCCGGGTTATTTTAGAAGTCCTCATTTGGCCCTCAAAGCAATTTGAGTTTGAGACCCCTGATCTAGTGCATAAGGAGTACGGTAGGAGCACCAGGAGTATGCTTACGTGCTGTCCGTGTAGTCTGGCGGCAACACGTAAGATTTTAAGGGGGGGAATATGTCACAGAGCAGACTCTCTAGAGCCCCCTGTGGTGCTAAAAAACACTACTCCTCAAGTAAACACTGACGTAGGGAGAGAGCACGTGACACAAGGGTATCAGAAGGAGTATAAGGGAATGAGGTCACAAGCCAGGAATTATCACCCAGCCAGTAGGGAGGCAAGGAAGGTCCCACCTGACCCCAATAGGCTAGGGTGTGGTGCAGCTGGGGATTACGTAAATAATCAGCACAGCTCACAGGAGCTACGGGGGAAGGCAGAGAGAGCCGAAGGAGCTAGGAGAGGAGCTGAGGAACCTCAGAGACGAAGGAGATATCCAGACTGGGAAGGATACAGATATCCCAGGTCTCCACAGCAAGGCAGGCACTGGCTGAATGAAAGTCTGAGTGAGTCTGATGAACATTTAAGTGAAATAAGTGAGCAGCTGAATTCAGACAGGGACAGTGTATGCAGCAGCCTTGATAGAAGCTATGCCTTAAGACACAAGCAACAAGCTAGGAAAAGCTATTCTGAATCAGATAGGAGAAATGCTAAGCTGAGCTATGAGAGGCATTTGTATGAAAGACAAAAGCCTTATAATGCTAATTTAAGGAAAGCAGGAAAGCTCCAGAATCTGGGTTACAAACAGAATAGGGAACAAAGCTTGTTACCTTTGGGAGAGAATCCTTCAGAGGATATAGTTGGCACAAGCCTTCACAGAAACTGCCGTTGGAGACAACAGCTGTTTACAAAGCTCCTGTTAAAACACAAAAACCCCGTGCAAAGGTTCCACTCTCTGATAGCTGGGCAGCTGACTGCTTTACTCTGCCTAATTACCAGAGGCAGAGGAAAGGCTCCTGGCTAAGCAACTCAAGAGAATACGGTAAAGCCAAACAGATACCTGCTATAGAAAGACAAGTACGTCACAAGCTGGAAAGTTTGTTAAGCAAGTTACCTCAGAAGAGAAGTAATGAAGCCTCTGTATCTGACAGTGTTCCCATGCAATGTGAGCCTTATGAAATTGAGGACAACGCTGAATTGCCTGTTGAACAAATGGACTGTAGTTTTATAATAGCTGACCATATAGAGTCTCTCAGATAGAAGGCTGAACTATTCCTGAGAAGCCTTCATCTGGAAAGCTGACAAGCTGTATTTCTGTTTCATTCCTATTTTTGTTTGCTGAAAGGTAAAGCTATTTTTGTTATAGTTCTTTTGTTTACCCGAGAAGGGTTATGTTTATTTGACTGTTATACTTTTGGAAAAGAATCCTACGGGACGGGGAATAAAACCCAGTTAAACCGATTTTCGGTGTCACAACTTATTTACATACTGGCAAGGACTATAAGTATTGAAAGGCCAGTACTATACACCCGGGTGCAGTACCAACTGTGACCATCAGGAGGCGCTGCACAGTAAAGGGGTGACACTATCTACATGCTGAGTAATTTTATTCTTTATGATGGTTTCTACCATTTTTCCTGGTACTGATGTCAGGCTCACCGGTCTGTAGTTTCCCGGATCACCCCTGGAACCCTTTTTAAAAATTGGTGTTACATTGGCGATCCTCCAATCTTCAGGTATTAGAGATGATTTTAATGATAGTTCACAGATTACTAATAGCAGATCTGCAATCTCATATTTCAGTTCTTTCAACACCCTTGGATGTATACCATCTGGCCCAGGTGATTTGCTACTCTTCAGTTTATCTAATAGTTGTAATACATCTTCCCGATGTATCGATATTTCCTTCAATTCTTCTGCACCTTTAAATATCACTTCAGCCATGGGTAACATCCCTACATCTTCCTCAGTAAAGACTGAAGCAAAGAATTCATTCAGTCTCTCCGCTATCGCCTTGTCGCCTCTTAGTGCTCCTTTAACCCCTTTATCATCTAATGGACCAACTGACTCTCTCACAGGTTTTTTGCTACGAATGTACTTGAAAAGGTCTTTACTTTGCATTTTTGCTTCCGCAGCAAGCTTCTTCTCAAATTCTCCCTTTGCCTGCCTTATCAATGCCTTGCATTTGACTTGCCGGTGCTTGTGCTGTTTCCAGGTTTCGTCATTTGGCTATTTTTTCCATTTCCTGAAAGATGCTTTTTTGGCAACAGCATCTCTGACCTCACCTTTAAACCATGCTGGCAGTTTTTTGGACTTCCTTCCACTTTTCTTAAAGCATGGAATACAGCTGGTCTGGGCTTCCAAGATAGTATTTTTCAACAACAGCCAAGCCTGATGTACGTCTGTAACCTCTGCAACTGCTCCTTTTAGTTTTTTCTTAACTGTTTTCCTCATTTTATCATAGTCTCCCTTTCAAAAGTTAAAAGGTAGTACTGTGGATTTCCTTACTATCCCTCCTCCACTAATTAAATCAAAGGCGATCATGCTATGATCACTATTGCCAAGTGGCCCCAACAACCTTATCTCTTGCACTAGATCTGGTGTTCCACTAAGGACTAGGTCTAATATGGCTTCCCCTCTGGTTGGTTCATGAACCAGCTGCTCCAAGAAGCAGTCATTTATTTCATCAAGAACTTTATCTCCCTAGCATGTCCTGACGTGACACTGACCCAGTCGATACCGGGGTAGTTGAAATCATCCATTATTATTACTGCGCTGTAACTTTTGTTAGCTTCCTTGATTTCTTTGAGCATTTCATCATCCATTTGGTCATTCTGGCCAGGCGCTCGATAGAACACCCCCACTGCCATTGCCTTCCCCCTTTTACATGGAATTTCAATCCATATAGATTCTACAGCAGATTTTGTTTCCTGCAAAACTTTAATCCTTTCTGACTCAATGCTCTCTCTAACATAGAGAGCAAACCCTCCACCAATTTGATCAGCTCTATCATTTCAATATAGTTTGTACCCAGGTATCACAGTGTCCCACTGATTGTCCTCCTTCCACCATGTCTCTGATATTCCAATCATATCTAACCTTTCATTTAGTGCTATATATTCTAACTCTCCCATCTTATTTTTTAGACTTCTAGCATTTGCATACAAGCATTTTAGAGAATGTATTTTATTCATATTAATTTGGCTATTGTTAGACATGGGTAATTTGGGATCTTTAAGCTCTGTCTGCTCCATACTTGAGGGTATTTGGGCTACTTTACTCTTTTGTGGATGTATACTTGGATGTATACTATCCAGTCCAGGTGATTTGCTACTCTTCATTTTATCAAATAGTCCTAATACATCTTCCCGGTATAGCAATATTTCTTTCAATTCCTCTGCTGTATCATCTTTAAATACCACTTCAGTCATGGGTAAGAATCCTACATCTTCCTCAGTAAAGACCGAAGCAAAGAATTCATTCAGTCTCTCCACTATAGCCTTGTCCCCTCTTACTGCCCCTTTTACCCCTCTATCATCTAATGGTCAAACTGACTCTCTGACAGGTTTTTTTTTACTATGAATGTACTTGAAAAAGTCTTTATTATGCATTTTTGCTTCCGCAGCAAGTTTTTTCTCAAATTCTCTCTTTGCCTGCCTTATCAATACCTTGCATTGAACTTGCCAGTGCTTGTGCTGTTTCCAGTTTTCGTCATTTGTCTCTTTTTTCCATTTCCTGAAAGATGCTTTTTTGGCAACCACAGCCTCTCTGACCTCACCTTTAAACCATGCTGGCAGTTTTTTGGACTTCCTTCCACTTTTCTTAAAGCGTGGAATACAGCTGGTCTGGGCTTCGAAGATAGTATTTTTAAACAACACCCAAGCTTGATGTAAGTCTTTAATCTTTGCAAATGCTCCTTTTAGTTTTTTCTTAACTATTTCCTCATTTTATTATAGTCTCCCTTTCAAACGTTAAAAGGTAGTACTGTGGATTTCCTTACCATCCCCCTTCCACTAATTAAATCAAACGCGATCATGCTATGATCACTATTGCCAAGTGGCCCCAACACCCTTATCTCTTGCACCAGATCTGGTGTTACACGAAGGACTAGGTCCAATATGGCTTCCCCTCTGGTCGGTTCATGAAACAGCTGCTCGAAGAAGCAGTCATTTATTTAATCTAGGAACTTTATCTCCCTAGCATGTCCTGCCGTGACACTGACCCAGTCAATACCGGGGTTATTGAAATCACTCATTATTATTACTGTGCTGTAACTTTTGTAATCCCCTTTTTAACTCATGAAGCTTTTCAGTGTACCAAGGAGCATAGGAAGACCTAGTGCTAGGATTTCTAGGCTGAGAAATATTGATATATTTGGAGGTTTACTGTTCCAGATACCAATTAGATTATCCAAAGTCAGTCCATCTAGAACTGAATGCATTTACAGAAAATAAAATGCAAGGATGATTTCTAAAATGTAGCTAGTTGACTCAAGGAACACTGTTGTATTAATATTAAAAAAACCTATCAACTTATGGTCAGTCCTGGGATAGTCATGAGGACATTCCATTTAAAATGCCAGTACTTGACTGTATTATTCTGGCTGCTACTTGCTGTCACTGCAGTTGTGATTGGGATTCTCTCCCTTCTGTGCCCTCTGAAGGCTAAACATTAGAATCCTCTGCACTTTCAGTACTAATAGAAGAGCATCCCGAATCACATGTCTGATATCAGGTGACTTCCGGGGTCAACCCATAAGGCAGAAACCATCATGTCATTTTGCGCCATGGGTTCACACCAGAGGAGACAATCCTGTTCCTTGGGCATGCTCCTTGGGGTGGCGAAGGAGCCGTTTCCTTCTTCTTCCCTCTGTTCATTCTCGGTGAACTACCTGTTGTGTAGGCGTCTAGGTAAATTGGGTTTGGCCTCCACAGTGTTTGGTGTCTTGTTCTTTTGCTTTTTGATGTCCTCCATCCCTGTTCACTGGGGCTGTCCACTCCCTTGTCCCCCACCCCCCCAACCTGCACTTCCTCCCAGGCTTCGCTCAACTGCCACTCTAATCACTTGTCACTCTGAACTTCTGGTCCCAGCAGTTTCTCCTTCATTCTCTAGTTTCCAACCTACGTACCACACAGCCCTTCTCAACTGTAAATCCCTTCAGGACAAGACCTCCTTAATTGCTGACTTCATCTCCCAGTACTCTCTTGATTTTCTTTTCCTGATAGAGACCTGGCTCAAGGAAGGCGAGGACCCTGTGCTCTACCGCTGCCTCCCAAATGGTTATATTGCCTTTTCTATTGCCCGCTGCAGGAGGACCTGGGGGGGGGGGGGTGCGCTCTCCTCCACCATGCCTCCTTTGCTCTTTCTGAGCTCTCTTTCCCCATTCTCCAATACCCCAAATTCCTTCTAGTTCAACTACACTCCTGTCCCCCTATTCAGTTTCTTCTCCTCTACTCTCCTCCCGCTCTTAGCTCTGATGTATGGGATTCTCTTCTCCTCACCATCTCAGACGTTTCTATTCTCTATCCTCATCTCTACATTCTAGGATATTTCATCCATTCCCACAAGTGCCTTAACTCAGAGAATCATTTTCGAAACACTGACCAATTTTCCCCCTTCTGACACCACCCTCCCATTCAATTTCCACTCCCTCTTTGCAAACACCCAGGTACAGATCTGGCACTCTCAACTTCAGGCTGCCCTCAACCACGTAGCCTCTCTTCACCCGAAATGCCCTCTGAGAAAATGTCGACACCTCTGGTATCACCCTAGAGTATACAATTATGGTCAACACTATTAGCACCCTTGCATTTTAGGAATATTGTGTACAAATAATTCAAAATATTCCAACTGTATGTCATCATAATATTTTAATTAGTATGTTCAAAGGTATACAAAATGTTCCCATGGTAGCCAGAATCAGATCTGAGGATGGCCCAGCATGCCCCTTCTGCCTGCGAGGACGTTCTTCCCACAGGTTCCCCCAACATCCGCGGCTCTGACCCCCCATTTCCCTACCACCTGACTCATGGCTGACCTGTCCTGGCCTGGATCGGGTGAGAGGACTCCCCTGCACTCAGCCCTGGCCCCGGGAGGGGGGATCCCCAGCCCCAATCATCACAGAAGTGCTGCTTATAACACCTTTGAGGTGGTATAAGCAGCACATCCCCATGAGCCTGGCAAGATGTAAAGGGCTGTGACCTGAATCGGCCCTATAAATACTGCTGGACTGGCCCACCCCTGCTCCACACAGACCATGCCCTCTCCTGCCTCCACCAGCTGTCCCCATCTTACAGCACAAGACGTGCTGGGAGGGCAAGAGGGTCCAGGCGACTTGCGGCCTGCATTCGTGAATGGCCTCCAAATCCTCATGTAGGATTATCTATAAAATCTTGGTTACTACATTCAAGATTTATAATAATCTAGCCCCGTCTTTCCTTTCTACACTCATTGACATCCGACATGACAACAGGTCAAGAAGAAGAGTTAACCTACACATGCTACTAGTCCCGGATACTATCCGAAAGACAAGTCGGAAGACAAGTAACACTGCTTTCTCTTTCTTCGCCCCAATGTTATGGAACAACCTTCCAATTGAACTTAGAGAAATTAAAGACCTTCAATTATTTAGAAAGGACCTAAAAACTCACCTATTTACTCTTCACTTCCACAGCCTTCTATGTGAGAATGCTCAGAATTCACAGATCAGCGCTGAACAACATCAATACATTGATCCCATTTAGTTAAGGCTCACACCCCCTTCTTACCCAGCCATATACCTCCTTGATCAATTAACATATGAACACATTTGTCTGTCATTAATGTAAATAGTTATCTTTCAGTTATGAATGTTATAGTTATATGGCATGGCATCTTATATGCCACCGGTTTTTGTTGTTAAAAGTTAAACGTTAAAATGTTCTATGATGTTCTCTGTAAAATAATAGTCACCTATTAACACTTTTGTTATCTGTAAACTGCCACTGATCTCTGGAAGGGGCGGTATAAAAAAAATGTATAAATAAATAAATAAATAAAATAAAGCCATATCTGAGAAAAAAAATAAAATATAACCTGGACGGGATTAATGGTACCCTTCACTAATATTTGTTTACACAACCCTTGGCAGCGATGACAGCCTCCAAACATTTCTTGCAGCCATCTATAAGTTTCGTACACTCTTCAAATGGAACAAATCGCAGTTGAAGAGTGTACAAAACTTATAGATGACTACAAAAAATGTTTGGAGGCTGTCATCATGAATGTTTCTAGGATTCCTTTTATCAATGGCAGATTTCAGCTCTCTCCAAAGGTTCTCAGGTGGAATGAGATCAGGAGTCATTGTTGAATAGTTTAAACAGTCCATCTGTTCCTTTTTAACCATTCTTTTGTACTTTTGGATGTATGTACTGAGTCCTTGTCCTACTGGAGAATCCATGATCTTCGACCCAGACATAGCTATCTGACACTAGGTAGCACATTTCACTCTAGCCCTTGGTAGCCCTGTGACTTCATAATTCCTTTAATACCTTCCAGGTCTCCAGTTTCTGAGGCAGCAAAAAGCCCCACAACATTATGGATCCCCCACCATATTTAACTTTAGGAAGGGTTCTTTTTTCTTTATAAGCTTCATTTGTTCGCCTGTAAATGTATTGCTGGCCTGCATTGCCAAAGGGCTCAAATTCGGTTTCATCTGTCCACAGAACATTTTCCCAGAAGGATTGTGGTTTCTCAAGGAGGATTTGGGCAAAGATCAGGCATGCCTTTTTATGGCTGTCTTTGAGTAGTGGAGTCCTCCTTGGCCTTCGCCCATGAAGTCCTTCTTTGTTTAGTGCGCAGCATATGGTATTGGTTGAAACCCCGATTGCTCCAGATCAGCCTTAAGCTCTTTTGATGTTGTATGTGGTGTTTTTCCAACAATTCACATTAACCTTCAAAGACTTGGATTAATTTTCATCTTCCCATTACATCCTGGGAGGTTCTTGACAATCCCATGAGCAGAAGACATCTTCATAACATTGCAAACTGTAGACACAGGAATCCCAACGTCTTTGGAGATGGCCTTGTTCCCCTTTGAAGTTTGATTTTTGGTGATTATGGCTTTTCTGACGGTCTCAGGTAACTCTCTTGTTTTCACCATTGTGAAAATGGAACAGGGAGTGAATGTGGCCATTTTAAACATTAAAGCCATCATTTGTTGGTTAATTCAAGTCATGTCAGTACTGACAATTGATCACAGGTGCGACTAAGTTTCTGCAGTGGGAATGTGGTTCTTCTGTTCAAACTGATTTGAATTGTTTATAAGGGTGCCAATAATCATATCCTCGCAATGTCCCCGTTTTTATACTATTTCCCTTTTTTAATTGGTTTGTTCTATTTGATTTTTCATGTGTCAAATATGTGTGCATATATAGTCCAAAACCATGTGCATATAGTCCAAAGCCATTCACTGGCAACTTTTATTTTTAGGAGATAATGGACATTAAGAGGTTGAACTGCAAGAGTGCCAATAATGTTGACCACAACTGTATCTCTAATGATCCCACCTGCACTGCACTGAACGCCACTGAAACAAGCAGTGCACTGCCAATTCGTGGGCTGCCTTTCAACATTTTCATGCCCTCAACAGGTCCGTGATTACAGCTGCCAAAAAAGACTATTATTCCAATCTTATCACTTCTTCCTCCAGGACTCTAGATTCTGTTTTCACTCAGCTGACCCATCCACAGTCCACTTCATACCATCTTCAGATCTGTTTGAAAAGACCAACAGACTTTGCTTTGCTTTTCCTGTCTTCCCACTCCCTCTAGGTCTTACATCGAAGTCCTCAGACACTCCTTCATCTCAATCACTTGCTCACACCTGGGGTTCCTTTAATCCCATTTCTCTCATGACTCTCTAAAATTGTCTCCATCTCCCACAAGACCATTTGCGCTCTGGATCCCATTCCCTCTGATTGACTATCTCACTGCTCTCTTGCTCTTCTTCCTCTTGCTGTGTCAGTCATTAACAATAGCCTATCCTCTGGGTCTTATTCGTCCTATCCTCAAAAAACCTTCACTCGACGCCACAATTCCAGACAATTCCAGACCCATATGAAATCTGCCTTTTCTAGCCAAATTTCTAGAAAAACTCATCTTTTCCCAGCTTGTTTCCCACCTGGATAGCACTACCACTGTGTCCCTGTCAATCCGGTTTCCAGCCCGTTCACAGCACAGAAACTGCTCTACTCTTGATCTGGTCAGTCTTTTTTTTTTACTCTCTTGTTTTCATGACATTAGATTATGTGACACTGTCCTCTACTTGTTTGGTTCTTTCCTTTCTGTTCAGTCCTCAGCTTTCTCTAATTCCAGTACTTCTGCCCCTTACCCTCTCAACTATGGGGTTCCACAGGATTCGGTTCTGGCCCCTCTCCTATTTAATATCTTCCTCTCCCCCTGGCCCTCCTCATTGAGCAACTAGGCATTTCAGCATACTATTATGCTGATGATATCTTTCTCATTCTGCACGCAGATGCACCTTCCCCTGACCTCTTCTTGCTTAATACTTGTCTCGACCTCTAAACCACATTGTGCTAAACTTCAACAACACTTCAGCTACTTGGCTGACTGGGGCTGCTTCCCCTCCCTCTTCTGCTCCTCTTCTTTGTGGTGTTTCTATCCCTCTGGTTCCCTCTTTCTAGTATCTCGGAGTTAACCTCAATTCGGCTTTGACCTTCCAAGATCGCATAAGTACAGTCATCCGCTCCTCCTTTCTCTCTCTGCATCAGATTATGGCTGTCTGTCCTTTCCTCAGCTTTGATCACCCTTCGGTTTTTCTTCATCTTGTCTCAGCTTGATTATAGTAATGTCATCTTCACCAATTTCACAACATATAAGCTTCACAGGCTCCAGCTTATTCAGAATACCGCTGTCTGACTTCTTGCTCATGCCTCCCGCTTCGATCATGCCACCCCTCTGTTGATTCACTATCACTGGTTGCCTGTTCACTACCGCATCCGATACAAAATTCTTACATTGATCCATACGGTTCTGTATTCAGGCATCCCATCCTACCTTTCTTCTCTAATCATTCTTCACACCCCTCATTACTCTCTCTGCTCTCTTCACTCTAATCATCTTTATCAACCATCTGCTGCTCACACTCAGTATGAATCAACTCGCCATTCGGCTTTCTACTTTCTTGGTCCAACCTCTGGAATAGCCTCCCCTCTGACTATATGGAATCCTCATTCACCAAATTCAAATTTGATCTCAAAACAGTCTTGTTCAGTGAAGCTTTTGAACTCCCATCACATAGCATACCTCTATCTATGGTTATCTAGTTCATCTCTCCTCCCCCCTCCCCCCGCCTTCCCTTCAGTGTGTAAGTAAACTAGCCTTTCCTATCTCATACCATGGATTTCCATTTCTTCCTTCTTTCTCATAAGTATTTTATTTTCATGTAAACTGCTTTGATATTATTTGAATGGCGGTGTATCAAGTTTTATTAAAATATAAAACTTTCCAATCTAGATGTGTTCATAGATGGACAAAAGACTAGATAAAGAATATAACCTTTGCTGTATGTA
This sequence comes from Ichthyophis bannanicus, assembly GCA_033557465.1. Classification (NCBI taxonomy): domain Eukaryota; kingdom Metazoa; phylum Chordata; class Amphibia; order Gymnophiona; family Ichthyophiidae; genus Ichthyophis; species Ichthyophis bannanicus. The sequence continues at coordinate 219,988,548 of CM066039.1, read as the reverse complement.
GAAACTCTAAGACTTCTATGGACATAAAACAAGTATCCACAATAGTAGAGGGGCCCCTCTCATCAACATGCACATTAAAATCCACCCCACGTCCTGTCAAATGATCTACTCCCCAACCTTGGCTTTCACCCACTATCCGTTACCTATGCATCTGCACCCGTTCTGCCGAATGAGCTTGGTCCAAATCCCGCTCCCTGGAAGACCTTCTACACTTCAAATTCATGCTTGGCTCCTTTCAGTCTGCCTTAGCACTTGCCAAACAAGATTACTACATCCATCTGACCTACTCCCTTGCCTCTGATCCTCGCTGTCTCTTTAATACCCTCAATTCTCTCCTCAAAGTCCCCCTGCCCCCGATCCCACCCTCCCTTTCTGCCCAAACCCTAACCGACTACTTCCACGACAAAATCCACAAGATTACCCTCCAATTCCCTACCCCCCCATCTACCTCCCCTCCCCCCAATTCTCCTCCCCCATCCATACTCCCTCTGCCACCTTCTCCTACTTCCCTCCGATCTCTGAGGATGAAACCACACTCCTTCTGTCCTCCTCCAAACCCACCACCTGTTCATCAGACCCTATCCCCAACCATCTCCTACATTCCATCCCCCTCACCATCCTCCCCTCCATCACTCATATCCTCAACCTTTCACTCTCCACTGCAACTGTCCCCGTTGACTTCAAGCATGCTGTTGTCACACCCCTCCTCAAGAAACCCTCACTTGATCCCACATGTCCTTCTAACTATCGACCCATCTCCCTTCTTCCCTTCATATCCAAACTATTAGAACGAGTTGTCCACTGTCGCTGCCTCGACTTTCTCACCTCCCAGGCCCTCCTGGACCCACTTCAGTCTGGCTTCCATCCCCTACACTCCACTGAAACGGCACTCACAAAAGTCACAAACGACCTGTTCCTAGCTAAATCCAAGGGCCTCTATTCTATCCTCATCCTTCTTGACCTTTCTGCTGCCTTTGACACTGTTGACCACGACCTTCTCCTCATCACCCTCTCCTCTCTTGGCTTCAAGGACTCCATACTATCCTGGTTCTCCTCCTACCTCTCCTATCGCTCATTCAGTGTATGCTCTGGTGGCTCCTCCTCCTCCCCTACCCCGCTCCATGTAGGTGTACCCCAGGGATCTGTCTTGGGCCCCCTCCTCTTCTCTCTCTATACCCTTGGCGTGCTTATCTCCTCCAATGGCTTTCAATTCCATCTTTATGCCGACGACTCCCAAATCTACCTCTCTACACCTAATATCTCTCTGGCAATCCAGTCCAAGATCACTGCCTGTCTTAAGGATATCGCTGCCTGGATGTCTCATCACCGATTGAAATTGAACATGGCCAAGACTGAACTCCTTGTCTTCCCACCTAACTCCTCTCCCCCACTTCCCCCTCTCTCAATCCATGTGGATGGATCTACTATCCTTCCTGTTCCCTTGGCCTGTAATCTAGGGGTTATCTTTGACACCTCTCTCTCCTTCTCCACTCATATCCAGCTTGTCGCTAAGACCTGATGCTTCTTTCTCTACAACATCAGAAAAATCCTCCCCCTCCTCTCTGAACACACTACCAAAACACTTATCCACTCCTTAATCTCCTCTCGCCTTGATTACTGCAACCTACTCCTTGCTCCCCTCCAATCTATACAAAATCACACTGCTCGACTAATCTTCTGCCAGCCTCACCATGCCCACATTGCTCCTCTTCTCAAGTCGCTTCACTGGCTCCCTGTCCAGCTCTGCATCCAATTCAAGCTTCTCCTGCTTACCTATAAATGCATTCACTCTATGGCCCCGCAATACCTCTTATCTCTTATCTCTCCCTACGTCCCCTCTCGAAATTTGCGCTCCGCTAACAAACTACTTCTATCAATGCCTTTCACCCGCACCGCAAATTCCCGACTGCGCTGCTTTCACCTTGCTGCACCTTACGCCTGGAACAGCCTGCCTGCGTCTGTGCGTCAAGCATCCTCCCTGGCCCTCTTCAAATCCAGGTTGAAGACCCACCTCTTCACCGTTGCATTCAGATCCTGACTCCTTCCTCATCTTACCCTAACCCCCGTCGTTTATGACCAAATTACAGACCAAACTGTACCACATCGTACCTTGCGCAGAACTGACTAATGCTCTGTACTGTTCTAACTAATGTACTGTTCTAACTAGATTGTAAGCTCCGATGAGCATGATTCTGACGGGCAGGGACTGTCTCTTGTATGTTGTCTACCCCTTATAGGTTAGCTGTGCAGCGCTGAGTGCGTGGCGCTTTATAAGTGCTGAATAGTAGTAGTAGTAAAATCACCCATTATAATGATTTACTGTAAATCACAATCAAGAGCAACTAGCCACTCTATGAAGATATATCAGTCAGAAGACACAGGGTGAAGAGGGATATAAGCCAAACATATACCACAATATGCACCAATATTGCTTCAGTGTCTCAATAGGAAAGGTTTAATGGAATAGACAGACTATATTCTGCACGAGTGTATGAAAAGCATTGAGGATAAACACAAATACTCTGTTGGCAATTCTGTAAGCTCTCCTCTGCCTTCAAAGAAATTTGCAAACTGTCTCACACAAAATGGTGCACCATTGGGTGGTGCAGAACCAATGTAGACTCATCAGATCCTGAGAGAAAAAAAGAAAGCACCTTAAAGGACTTCACAAATAACAGAAATATAGGCTACAAAAGCAGACAGTAGCCCCACCAGTTGCTGCCCAGCTCCACAGTAGGTCTCCAAAAGACGTTTTTAGGTGCATTTTGTATAAGTGATAGCACCTATTGTGGAGAGTTCATTTGTTTTTTATTGTTTTCTGGCTTGTCTGTCCGTACTCATCTGTTTGTCTGCACATGCATAAAGATACGTAAACAGATACCTATGACCCTTTGAGCAACACTGCTAGAGAGCCACCGCCAACAGGGACCCTATCACCTGCTGGTGGAAGAGGATCTGCAGGCCGCCCTTGCAGCCAAGAAGAGAACTGCCTCTACTGAGGAGCGCATGCCTCAAATATTGATAAACAGAGGGCAATGCACCATTTTGTCACACTGTAAGTGTGCAATTTTTATCTTGTTTGTTATCAAAGAGCACATAAACCAACATAGCTATGAAACTATCCTACCCCAAGCTGAAGCTTTATTTTCCCTCAGAACACTCAGGGAATCACAAACCAATCTTCTAACAGTGACCACCACCTACTGTGTGCGCACCCTAGGGCATAGTTGCTTTCTGAACAGTTTCAGTCATCTTGGCTATCAGCTCCTCTTTTTTTTTCCAGCAGTTGGCCTGGGAATGCAACTGCAGTTATATCCTCTCTCTTCCTCGCCAAGGTTTCATCTTGTTTGAACATAGATCGAATGCGTTATGTTAATGTCTATCAACCTGTTATTTTATTTTCTTGTAAATACTAACAAGTAGATGCTAGGAAAGTTGATAATTGTTGAAAACGTTCTGTTTTTCCGGTGAATGCTGTGGGTACAAGGGAGCATATTGCAGGACTTGAAAGCAAATGTCTCCTTTGATGCAGACCATCTCCATGTTAATTGGCACAAGTTCTACTGTAGAACTCTGATTCCAGGACCTGCGGGGGGGGGGGGTAGTTTAAGAAAGCTCCAGGAGCTTGAAGGTTTAAGGGGCCTGTCTCCTGCAGCACAGGATTGGGAAACCTCTGGTTCCAAGGGTAATAAGGGCCTGATTTCAGGCACCTTAGGTGAACTCCATTCCTGCTGCCCCTCTGCTCCCACACCACTCCCATTGCTGCTGCTGCCGCCCCTTTCTGGGACCTGCCGCTGCAGCAAGTATTTCTAAATAGTGATGCAGCACCTACCATAACCTCCAGTGCTGCATCACTATTCGGGCTTCTGTTTCTGATACAGACTTTCTGTTTGTATGGGGTGGAAGTGGCTGGACCGGCCGCTTCCATCCCCATGAAAACAGGAAGTTTGCATCAGAGGAGGCAGAAACAGGAACAGCGATGCAGTGCTGGAATTTATAGTAAGCACTGTGTCTCTGTTTAGAAATAATTGCCGCTACTGTAGGTCCTGGAGAGAGGCGGCAATGGACCGCTCTTTGACCTTTGGTGCTCTAGGCAGATGCCTAGCTTTCCTAATGGTCACGCCAGCCATGCCTGGTTTAGCTCACTAAGAAATACTCCTGATTTAAATGAGACGTTTGCAGCACATTCTGGTAAAGGTTTATATAATCAAGCTGCACATGGTTTATGGTTTATTTAAAAACTTGATACACCACCCTTCTACAGCGAGTCACATGTGTTAAAGATTCCAGCATCCTTCCCAAATTATTTAGCTAACGTCTACAATCTTCTTATCTGGGGTGGAAAATGTCTCCAGCTATACTGATGAATGTTGATCTAGGACTTGTCCTATTCCTCTATCAATCTAAGAAACCTGTCCTGAATTTAAAAACAAAACAAAACCCTGGATCTGCACAATGTTATCTCTAAAAAATTCCACCAACTCCTTAGAACGTGGCTCCCATTCCTCACCTAATAATTTCCCTGCTGTATCCTTCAGTAGATCCTGGAAAAAAATAGTTCTTCAACAGGATTATTAACTCATATTATTATATCGGTAAATTTCTCCATGTTTGTAAATCTTTTTCACTGGCCTCCTATGCTCTCTGAACTTCTGTTTCCATCTTGTTTTAAAAGAAAATCCTCAGAACCCTCTTCCACCATCCCCGTTTAAGTCATCTCAGTTCTCATTTCAATTCTTTTGTTTCCAAGGGGAAGTTAAGATAGTGGGTTCCCCCTCCTAGTCCAGTCTTAAATGAGAAGGTTACTTTAGATACGGTATCATTAAGGATCTTAGAAACATAGAAACATGACGACAGAAAAAGACCACATGGCCTATCTAGTCTGTCCTTCCATAACAACAACTACAACAGTCCACTTTTTACCTTTAGAGATCCTCTGTGTTGGTCCCATGCTTTTTTGAATTCAGTTACTGTCCTCATCTCTACCACCTCTACTGGGAGACTATTCCATGGATCCACTACTCTTTCTGTAAAGAAATATTTCTGCATATCACACCTGAATCTATCTCCCTTCACCCTCATCCCATGTCCCCTCGTAGCAGAACTTGCTTTCAATTGAAAGAGGCTCTCTCCCTGAACATTTATGCCACGGAGGTATTTAAACATCTCAATCATATCACCTCTATCCCGCCTTTCCTCTAAGGTGTACATATTAAGATCCTTAAGTCTGTCCTCATATGCTTTATAATGAAGCCCACTAATCATTTTAGTAGCCACCCTCTGCACCGACTCCATCCTGTTCACATCCTTTTGAAGGTGCGGTCTCCAGAATTGCACACCATACTCCAAATGAGGTCGCACCAAAGACTTATACAGAGGCATTATCACCTCCTTTTTTCTGCTAGCCATTCCTCTCCGTATGCAGCCAAGCATCCTTCTAGCTTTTGCCGTCGCCTTTTCTACCTGTTTAGCTACTTTAAGATCATCAGACACAACCACGCCTAGGTGTCGCTCTTCTTTAGTGGACAAAAGTACTTCACCTCCTATACTGTATTGCTCCCTTGGATTGCTGCAGCCCAAATGCATGACCTGACATTTTTTAACATTAAATCCCAGCTGCCAAATTCTAGACCATTCTTCAAGCTTAGCTAGATCCCTCCTCATGTTATCTACACCTTCCTGGGTGTCTACTCTATTGCAGATTTTGGTATCATCTGCAAAGAGGCAAACCTTACTCAACAGCCCTTCCGCTATATCACTAACAAAGATGTTAAAAAGAATCGGACCAAGGACAGATCCCTGGGGCACACCACTGGTAACATCCTTCTCCTCGGAGTGAGCTCCATTTACTTGTACTCTTTGTCGCCTCCCACCCAACCAATTTCTAACCCAAGCAGTATTCCTCCTTATTCCATATTCCCTATTCCCATCAGATCTATACCCAGACCTCTCCCAAGTCTGACAATACTGTATCACATGCCTCCTGACAACTACATTAATCCAACCCCTATAGATATTATTCCTCTCTGGATGTGAGTTCAGCATTTCATTGGCCTGTTGCATTTGGCAGGAAAACAACAATAGGTGGTAGTCTGACCAAATTATCGGCTACTGATCAATTACCGAAATCAAATTCTCATCCATTGCCCTTGTACAAAATTACAGATGGAGTAAATGGCCCTTTACATGTGTAGTCTTTTCAGATAATAAGACTAACTTCAATGATTGTAACAAATACACAATTAAAATCATCCAGATGTATGTTAACATCACCTAATAACATTAATTCAGATAAGTCCAGTAATATTCTAACTCAAATCAGCTTGGTTCAGGGGAGGAGGGGAGTGATACACCAGCAAATAAATTGGGGGGAGGGGGAATATTCGAAGGGATTTAAGCGGTTTGCAAATCTGCAAATTGCTTAAATCCTACTCACCGAGATATTCAATGGCAGTTACTTGATTAGTGCTGTGAATATCCCCTCTTAGGCCAATTAAACGTCCCCTCACTAACCAGGCAGTGTTAGGGCATTCCAGGGATTACCAAATGTTCCTGAATTTTGGGGAGTGTCCCCGATTTAGGGCTATGTTCCTGACTCCTATCTGTTCGGCAGCCTCCTGTCACTGATTTAAGCAATAGGGACAGAGAGGGTAGAAAAAAAATTAGTTTGAATTTAGTGATATCATTGTGTCAGTATTAGAAATTACATCCAGTACAGGGGAAATACATCACTGTTTCTATTTCTCTGTTGACTGGTCTACTTGGAAGTGATTGTTGCTGTTATGGGATGGATAGAGGAGGGGGAGCGGGGTAATGACTCCTCTTCCCTCCTCCATGCCTTGTTGCTGGAGCTAAGATGTCCTTTCCTCCCTCTGCCCACTTTAAATAAGTTCCCCAGATTTGCCTGCAAAACATCTGGCAACTTTATCTTTACCTAGACAGTCAGTGGTGATAATGAGCTGCCAATCAACCAGCTAAGACACCTAAAGCAGCATTTCCCAAACTATGAGTTGTATTGCCAAATGGGATAGCAAAATCCTCATTTGGGGTCACGATTGCACATTGTGCTTGGGGGAGGGCCATTCAGGCAAAGCAAAGGAAACACAAAGTTAGGCAATCACTCCCCAAAACAGTGGTGGCCGCCTCAGTTCAAATCCAGCCTTGTCCCTGCCGCTGGTGGAAAAGAAAGCACAGGTGCGGGGCCTTTCCAGTACAGGAACGCATGCGCCTCTAAGACTCTGCCGGCCATCCCTGTCCCGCTCTCTTTGACGCATGCTTGTCACCTCAGAGGGGATGGGACAGGGATGGCTGACAGGGTCTTAGAGGTGCATGTGCTTTCTTTGATTGCTGGCATCAGCGGGGATGAAGGCTGGATTTGAAGATAAGCTCATGGTACACATCTTGGCAGGTTGGCAGATCAATGCAGAGCAAGAGGAAGAAAGAAGCAGGAAATCTGAGATATGGGGGTGGATGGAGACTGAGGAGATGCTGGACGCGGGAGGGTGGGGGCGGGGGAAGACATGGGCTGACTGAGTGGTGATGCAGGACATGGGGGGGGGAGGTTAGCAGATCAATGCAGGGCAAGGGGAAGAAAGAAACAGGAAATCTGAGATATGGGGGTGGATGGAGACTGAGGAGATGCTCGACGCGGGAGGGTGGGGGCGGGGAAGACATGGGCTGACTGAGTGGTGATGCAGAACATGGGGGGGGGAGGTTAGCAGATCAATGCAGGGCAAGGGGAAGAAAGAAACAGGAAATCTGAGATATGGGGGTGGATGGAGACTGAGGAGATGCTAGACGCGGGGGGGTGGGGGCGGGGGGAGAAATGGGCTGACTGAGTGGTGATGCAGGACATGGGGGGGGGAGGTTAGCAGATCAATGCAGGGCAAGGGGAAGAAAGAAACAGGAAATCTGAGATATGGGGGTGGATGGAGACTGAGGAGATGCTGGAAGGGGCGGGGGAGATATGGGGTGACTGAGTAGTGATGCTGGACATGGGGGGAGACAGAGAAGTGATGCCAGATATGGGGAAGAAAGGCCAAAGGAGAGAGATACTGAGGCTAGGGAGATAGGGGAAATAGAGAGAGTGAGGGAGAGAGAGAGAGAAGGGGAAAGAGGGAGGGGGGAAGATGTTGGGCAGGGAGGGGAAGAGAAAGAGTAAGAGTTAGGAAAGACTGGGGAAAGAGAGGTGGAGAATGGGAGGATAGGATGAGGGTTGGAGAGCTATGACAGATGAGGTAAAAAGTGAGGAATTAGGGACTGGACAGTAAGGAGGAAGAGGAGTAAAATCTGAGTGGACAGAGTGAGAAATCATAAATGGAAGAAAGCTGAAAGGAAAAGATCAATGTTAGAGATGGATGTAGGAGAGCAAGTTAGGAAGACAGGAGGGGAGGGAAGTGGCAGATGGACTGCAGACTCTGGAAAAGAGAGTTAAGAGAAGACAGAGGACACAGAAAACAGACACCAGGATCAAGGCAATTTCTTTTGAAATAACTGGAATATATCAGTTTTTGGATTTGATATGTGCCGTCTTTATATTTTGCACAGTACAGGAGGAACTGCATTCATTTATTTCTCTCGTGTTGCACTGCAGGCAGAGCCTGGCTCCCTAGGGTTTTGATTTAATTTTTTGTCTATGAGATGGTGCAAGACTGGGGGAAGATGTTGGACAAGTGAAGAGAGGGAAGTAAGGTTGAATGTTAGACCACAAGGGAAGGGGAAATAGGGAGGACACTTGACATGATGTGGCATCGAATAGGTTGCATGGCAGGGAGATGCCTGACGTGGGGTTGGTGCAGGGCAGGGAGACAGAGGGAATGCTGGACATGGGAGAGGGAGGGAGAAGACCAGAGATGCTTCACGTGGGGGTACTGGGCAGGGAGAGAGGAGATGCTGGATATGGATGGAAAGATGACTGGTGAGACAGACACAGGAAATGATGGCTTTTGGGGGGAAATTATGGAAACAGAGGAGATTTTTGACACTGAAGTGTTACTGGGAGGTGAGAGAAAAGAGATGCCAAACATGGAGGATGCATCGACTGATGAGCCTGAAAATTAAGGGGGGGGGGGGCCTAGGGAGACAGACAGAGGAGATACAGGGCATGGGAAGGAGGGAGGGAGACAGACAGAAAAGATAATGGGAATGGTGGGGAACTAGGGAGACAGAAGAGATGCTGGGTATGGGAGCTGGGCTTGGGAGACAGAAGAGATGCTGGATATGGGAGCTGGGCGGGAGACTGAAGAGATGCTGGATATGGGAGCTGGGCTTGGGAGACAGAAGAGATGCTGGGTATGGGAGCTGGGCTTGGGAGACAGAAGAGATGCTGGGTATGGAAGCTGGGCTTGGGAGACAGAAGAGATGCTGGGTATGGGAGCTGGGCGGGAGACAGAAGAGATGCTGGATATGGGAGCTGGGCTTGGGAGACAGAAGAGATGCTGGATATGGGAGCTGGGCTTGGGAGACAGAAGAGATGCTGGATTATGGGAACTTGGCGGGAGACAGAAGAGATGCTGGATTATGGGAGCTGGGCGGGAGACAGAAGAGATGCTGGATTATGGGAGCTGGGCAGGAGACAGAAGAGATGCTGGATATGGGAGCTGGGCTTGGGAGACAGAAGAGATGCTGGATATGGGAGCTGGGCTTGGGAGACAGAAGAGATGCTGGATATGGGAGCTGGGCGGGAGATAGAAGAGATGCTGGATATGAGAGCTGGGCTTGGGAGACAGAAGAGATGCTGGATATGAGAGCTGGGCTTGGGAGACAGAAGAGATGCTGGATATGGGAGCTGGGCGGGAGACAGAAGAGATGCTGGATATGAGAGCTGGGCTTGGGAGACAGAAGAGATGCTGGATATGGGAGCTGGGCTTGGGAGATAGAAGAGATGCTGGATATGAGAGCTGGGCTTGGGAGACAGAAGAGATGCTGGATATGAGAGCTGGGCTTGGGAGACAGAAGAGATGCTGGATATGGGAGCTGGGCTTGGGAGATAGAAGAGATGCTGGATATGAGAGCTGGGCTTGGGAGACAGAAGAGATGCTGGATATGAGAGCTGGGCTTGGGAGACAGAAGAGATGCTGGATATGGGAGCTGGGCGGGAGACAGAAGAGATGCTGGATATGGGAGCTGGCGGGAGACAGAAGAGATGCTGGACATGTGTTGGGGAGGCAGAGTTACTAAACATGGGATGGAGAGGAGAGAGAACTGAATAGGGAAGGTGAGAGAGGAGAAAGTGAAGATCCTGGACACAGGTGAAGGAAAGATGGGGAGAGTTAGTGAAAGACTGAGCAATATGAAGTTTGGGAAGAAAAGAGAGTTGGGAATGGGAGGGCTGGATGAGGAAAGCTGTGAGTAAATGCAGTAAACTGCAGGAGACTGACATCTAAATAGTAAAAGGAGAAAGAACAAAACAAAATAAAAAAAGATCATGTCATCACCTAAATCAATCTGTAACACTGAAGACAGGAGGAGAAAAAAGAAACTGCAAATAGACAGGTGACCCTGGAAAGAAGAATTAAAAGAAAATGGAGGAAAGCAGAGTTATATGATTAGAAAAATAAAATGGCCAGAAAACAAGGTAGAAAAAAGAATTTTATTTTCTATTTAGTGATTGGAATATGTGAGCTTTTGGAATGTACATCTGCTGGGACTGGTGACAGATATGGCTGAGAACCAGCTCAGGGTAAAAACTCTGGCAGGGGACCACAAAACCCACTAGCAAGCTGGGCTTTCTTGAGCTTCAGACAGACATACGCTGTTCCTGGTCACTTATTCCTCACATCTGCACAGACATGCTGCCCCCAGACATTCAGCCCCCATGTTCGTGCGCCCGCACCCACCCACCCACACAGCGTCCCAGACACTTAGCTCCCAAACACACACACTGCCCCCAGATGCTGAACCCCACACTGCAAACGTTCAAGAAGCTGGGTCATTACTTTTGAAATCCATATGTTTCAAGCATGTTCAGCACATCAAATAATTACTTTAAGAAGCAGTGATTTACATATTTATATGTTTATACATATTTATGTTTGAGCAGGAATTTTATTTTATTAGTATCTGGAGTCATGTGAATTTTTCTCAGCTAAAACACGGTCATACCAGAAAAAGGTTTGGGAAGCACTAACCTAACATTAAAACAGCTGAAAGGAATTTTAGTTAGCCGGATATCAGCTCAGTATTTCCAGCTGACTGGCTAGCTAAAGTGCTATCTGGGCAAATCGGATATTCAGTGTCTATCGCTGGATATGGCCCAGAACTGAATAACCAGTTTAAAATGAAAATGGCAATAGCCAGAAGCTTTAACAGTGTTAGTTACTGCTGCCAAATGTCCCTTCCTTTATCAATTCTCTGATAATAATGGCTATGTTTAAAACAGATCTAACATTATCATAAACACATTTAGGGGAGTGTTAACATTCGCTATTTACCACAGGGCCCATTTTATGCAATGGACCCTACAATAAATAACATGCATTAAAGGCGTTAGCATTTGCTATTGAAAAATAACTCTCTCAATCAGTCTTCCATTGCTGCCTATATTACCCAAGGTTTTATTCAAGTGCTCCCTACTTTTCTAGTAATACCACATTTCTTCTAATTCCTAAACTTATCTTTTCTCTTTGTAACTACTATTGACCTAACCTCCTCATCGTTAAGCCGATAATGAGTCTTCCCCTTATTCCCCCCTGAAGACCCTCCTCATCGTCAAATATAAGGGATTCCTCACTACAAATAATCCGGAACAACAAACGTCTCCATTTCTTCATAAGCCTGAAAATCATCTGTGAAGGAGCACACTAAGAAACTTTCCTTAATACATCCAAAATATGAATACAGCTGAAGTGAGAGATCAGGAGAGGAGACAGCAACACCCGGAGACACCAAAATGATGAAAACAGGGGGGACCGCTACCTCGGGGAAGGAGAAGATACCACCACAACATACCCAAAGTATGACTACCTCTACCACGTCTCATTTCTGCAGCACTATTACATATAAGCAGTGCGATCTTCATGGAATTTACAATCTAGTCAAGGCAAAACAAGTAAGAGATTTCAGGAAATTCAGTTATTATAGAGAACATGGTAAAAATAGAAGAGTCTATCAGGAAGAACCAAGATTTAAGATGCAAAGCAACCTCAAACAGATGGTTTTTCAGGTGTGACTTAAACAGAGAGAGAAAGGACCCACCATCTGCACCATATGACTGCAACACAAAGTGAGTAGCTCACGATGGAAGATCTTTTAAAGCAGTTGTAATGAGAAGTGGTGCTAGGGAAGATATGAGAGAGAGCTCCAGCATGAAGACAATTGAAGGCAAGTAGGCTTATATATTCTAGAGGAGAGGAGGGACAGGGGAGATGGGAAACAGACCTTTAAATACTTAAAGGGTGTCAATGAACAAACAAATCTTTTTTCAAAGAAGGGGAAGCTGTAAAACTAAAGGGCATAAAATGAAGCTGCCAGGAGGTAAACTTACAACAGGAAATACTCTTTCACTGAAAAAGTTGGTAGATGCTTGGAATGTCCTCCCGATGGAGGTGGTGAGGCAAATATAGTGATGGAATTCAAAATGGCTTGGGAGAGACACAGTGGATCCCTTTATAGCAAGAGGGTAAAATCAAAATTAAATTAAATATCTTTTATGCTTCAACAAATAGAGGGTGACCTGCACAGAGCGGCAGGTACAACCGTAAACAAAGGTGACCTTGACAGAGCGATGGGTACAACTACTCTAGCCACCTTACTGGGCAGAGTAGATGGACCATACTGGTCTTTATCTGCCATCATATACTATGTTGGGGCAGCCATGAGGTATAGCTGTAGGTAGCCCTTCCCCCAAGCCATGCGGCAAGCCATGAGGCTCTGATCAGCCTGACCCTTCCCCCGCAAGCCATGAGGTAATCAGACTGCTAAGAAAAAGGCATTGAGATTTCAGTAGGCACCCTTCCCCCCACTCCAGGTCTGAGCACAGTATCCCCTAGCCCAGAAACCAACAGACCAGAGCATACCGGTTTGGACAGGTCACCCAGGTACCTCCCCAGGGGCTGCTGATTGGTGGGCAGGAATACCTGTGGCAAATGGGATTGTAGAATGAGTTTAAAACTGTACTGTATATAAGGCATTGTAGGCCGTCCCTCGGGGTTCAGACCTTTTTGTTGGAGGGTACCGGCTCTCTGTCTGATCCTGTGTGTACATTAAAGATCCTGTTTGCATTCCAGCCTGTCTGAGAGTTTTCCTTCTGTGGGTGAGTGATTGAATAAGAGCTTTTCACAGCGTTTGCTATAACAATGTTTCCGAAACATACTTGGAGGGATATTTCCTATGAAGAAACCTATCTTCCATGGCTTGAGCATGAAATTCAAAATCCTTACTTTTAGTGCAAACGCGCTTTGCACGAAGAAATTGACCCACTGGTAAGTTTCTTTTAAGAGCAGGGTTATGGAAGCTGTCAAAATGTAAGAGTGTATTCCGATCCGTAGGTTTTCTATAAAGGGATGTTATCAACTGATGATTCTCAACCTGGATCAAAAGATCCAGATAGGGGATACACGAAAAGTCATAATTCAGTTGAAATCTCAAGTTGCTGTCTAACCCTGCTCTTAAAAGAAACTTACCAGTGGGTCAATTTCTTCGTGCAAAGCGCGTTTGCACTAAAAGTAAGGATTTTGAATTTCATGCTCAAGCCATGGAAGATAGGTTTCTTCATAGGAAATATCCCTCCAAGTATGTTTCGGAAGCATACATAAGGGCACAGAAGTCTGAACGAGAAGATTTGCTCATCTCTAAGCAGCGGAAGGAGAACATAGGCATGGTTTGTCCACTATTATATACCACTCTATCTCGTGATATTGTTAAGATTCTTAAAAGAGAGTGGCGGTTGATTCAATCATTTAATTTAATTTAATTTACAGATTTTTTATATACCGCTCCTTCCATTGATCAGGTGCGGTTTACATGGAACAACAATAAAACAGTGAACTGTTTTTACAGATAACAAGTTGTAACTTACATTTAACAATTTGTGAAGGCTTTGAAGATACACAACTGATGGTAGCGCACAAGCGTAATGTTAATCTTAAGAACCTTCTGGTCCCTTCGGCTTTGACTGAACGATCCTTTGCTCCAAGGGTTAAGGGTCACTACCAGTGTGGCCGATGTTCAGTTTTGTGTACATGCCCTGTCTATAAAAGAATTTATACATCCTGTCTCTCGAAGGAGGTTTTTATTAAGTGATTTCTCGAATTGTGAGACTACCCATGTTATATATGTTGTTGTATGTCCATGTGATAAACTCTATATAGGCAAGACTTCACGTAGTGTACGTACTAGGATCATAGAACACAGGAGTGCCATCAAGAGAGGTAACATAGAAAAACCCTTAGTAGAGCATTGGATTCAATCAGCACATAAAATTTCAGACATCAAGTTTTTGTCATCAAAAGGGTAAGATGAATTGGAGAGGTGGAGATATCAATAAAACAATTTTACAATTGGAGCAGAGATATATTTTCATGTTGGATTCTATGACACCGCATGGGCTCAATTTAGAACAAGATTTTTCCGTTTTTTTATGATGTACTTTTATGATGTTTCATGGTCTTATGAATTGATTTGCGAATTTTGGGTAATAACTAAGAAAAGATTTTTTATAATTTTTTATCGTTGGGTTTTGGTTGCCTTGGTTGTTCCTTTGTATACCACACTATGTATTTATGAGTGCTAATATGTGTAATTTATGGATGTACATATGTTATTTACATGGTGAATTTAGGATGGAATGCTTGTTTTTTCCCCCTCCCTTTTTTTAAAGAAGGAGTTAGCCTCCGGTCTCCTAGAGAATGGATTTATGCTTTGAGGATTTAGTAAGGTTTTTATTGTGAATGTTGCACCGATTGGGACTCACGATGGTTCTAGTTTACGAGTTTTTAAATTCGGAGTGAGATCGTGGTTTTAGTCGCTCTGTTTTGACGTCATTTTTGTGAGCCCTTCATTAGCTCTGATGCACATGCGTCGGCGTTTTTTAAAGAGTGCCTCAACGATTCCGTACAGCTTCGGCATTTTTTGAGTCATGAAATGAGATGCAGGATACATCGTGGTAAGGTTCCCGTTTGAGATTTTATGGGTTTTTGGTTTAAATTTTACTACATTTAAAATATTACATTGTTGTATTATTTTAGGTGATTTTTAGAGGATTTCACGTTTAGAGTGCCGCGGATTGTGCAGCAAGTTTAGGCTTGATATGAAATGTAAGTAGTTGGAGTTTTGGTTTGAATTAGTTTTTTGGCTTGTACACTGCACTATTAATGGTACCCTTTGGCTTTTTTGATGCAGTTGTGGACAAGAAGAGTCTTTTACAGCTTTTGCCATTGAGAGATTGGTTAGTGAGTATATGGCTGTTTTCACATATGGCTGTTTTCACAACGGGCATGAATTCCTTTTAAGCACCGGGTTTTAGTTGTTGTTTTTTATATATATTGTTTTTTATATCTATTGTTTTTTATATCTATTGTTATTTATTTGATGTTTTTAGTTTTTATGATTTTAATATGTTTTAAGGTTTAATACCTTTAGTATAATTGTGCACAGATGATTTTCCTTCTCTTCTTCTTCTGGTTCATGGTTATTGCACCTTTTAAAAGAACTTCCCCTTCCTTCCTCAGTCTCTCTTTTATATATAATTTTTTTATATATATATTTTTTTATATATATTTTTATCTATATTTTTAATATATATGTATTTATATATTTACATTTATATTTATGTACTTATGGTTATAATGATATTTATTTATATTATATTTATTTTTATAGCGTTCCAACAATATTTTAGGTACATATATATGAGTGGTTATTTATTCATCTATTATGATTTTAGTTATTTATATTTTTTATACATGTTCTAATGTTATGTACATTTGAGCGTATTTATTGGATATTTTTGTTTTTAGTTGCCCTGTACCCCTGATGAAGTTTTATTAAACGAAACACGGCCTGTGTCGGGTGGGCATCATCCATTTGGTATTGCAAATAAAAGCCTCTGTTTCATCATTATATGATCAGTTGTTCTATCCTTGGACACATCACGTTTCCCTACTGTGTACTGTTTCTGACGTGACGTTTGCTCTCAGTTGGACCACCTCTAGTGCCACCATCTCCTCCCCTGAGAGCACACAGGCTGAGCTTGAATCGTCCACCCCGAGGGCCTACCACCTGCAGTCGCATGATCTCCAAATGCCATTACGACAAGTACAGGGGCTCCCGTACCTTGATGCTGCTGGGCGTGTGACACTGGGACCATCCAGCCTGATTTATGTCCCTATCTCCACTACGGACCTGTTGAACTGGAAAACCCATTATGCTTCCTATACTGAAAAGCCCCAAGAACTGACAAACCCTATGACCAGTAGTATACAAACACACCAGCCTGCCTGGTCGGACACTAGACAACTGCTTCCTACTTTGTTCAGCACAAAAGAACGAGGGCGAGGCCGCGGATACGGGGGGCCGAGGTTTCCCCTAGCCCCCAATCAATGTGCCTACTGCAAAGAGGAGGGACATTGGAAGAATGAATGTCCAAATCGTAAACAAGACAAGGGAGGTGGCCGGGATCCAGATGGAACAGACCATCCCGAGAACTCAGAGCTGCCCACCGCTGAGATATGTGAAGGAGTCCCTATCTGGACCAGTGTGACACATTGGAGACGGACCAGGGTGTCTGCCTATGAAAATGGAAGGTTTAAATTTTGAAAGACAGAACTTGAACTTCAGAGGGATGGAGCACACTGCGAGGTCCTGAGGAACTGCTGAGAGGCAGGAAAAAAGAACTGTTGGACTGACTGGGGGGGTTTTGGGGGCTTCTGTGAACGATTGTATTGTTATCCTTTTAATATTGTTTTCTTAGAAAGTAACGGAAATCTACAAGCCATTTCGGCTTCAGCAACTGCAATACCCACACCAGCTCAAGATTTTGCTGTACTATTCTCAGAGCTTTCTTTATCACATTATTAAGCACTGCTGCTTTTGACATACTTTCATGTTATGTGTTTTCAATATTATTGACCAGCTGCAAGAAGATGATATTACAATGTATGTTGTCTCTAGGGAACAGTACCAGAAGCTGCTTTTCTGATGACCCCTATCTGTCTCAATATCTGTCTCAAATGGTTGCTTGTCCATTGCCCGTAGTGGGATTACCTTTCCCCCATAAACAAGAAAGAAAAAAAGAAAAATTGGGACTGAAGGGAAATTGGCTGATAGGTATGTCTAGTATGGCTGCATCCTTGCCTGAGGCTGTAATACATTATGATGGCACGGAAAAAGCATGTGGGCTAAGAAAATGAGTACCCAGAGCCCAGCACAACAAGAGTAAAGCCAGGGGAACCATACTCTGAACAGAAGTGCACAGAGAATGGACCTAGCTAAGAAACAGGTCAGGCCTGAAAGTGCACAGAGAATGGACCCAGCACAAGAAAAGACATGCCAGGCCTGAACAGGTTAAACAGGCCAAACAAAGCTGGTGATACAAAGTACTCATATGCCCTGAAGATTACAGTGCCGGTGATTAATGAAGCAAAGGGAATGGCAGGGTGCAGCCAGAATGACTCAACACTAGCAAGAATAAAAGCCATTAATATGCTGATAAGGGTGGATCCCAGGGAAAGAACCTTTGCCCCAAAGGAAAGAAGCCTCTGCAGACTTTTGCACACGGCCCTCCTTTGTCCCAAAGGAAAAGAGGCCTCTGCAGGCCCTGCAACCTTTTACAGTCAGAACAGCAACTTTTGCACACGGAACAAAAACTTTTGTGCAGGAGTTGCTACAGAGGGTATAGGGTATGTGTTGTTTTAAACTCACTAATGCAAGTGTCTCTATTGAACACTCTATCCAAGACCTAAGTGATCTAGTTATCTGCCCATGGGTCCTGGGTGTTTTGTGAATTGGTTCACTTGGCTAGGGGGACTAAAAATCCCAGTGGTAGGGGTTCCTTTTATTTACTGCTATGTGCCATTCTGCCATGTTTTATCCCCATTCTTTACCGCTTCATGACCACCACCCTTGATACCCTGGTAGAACGCAAGGTGGTTACCATTGCCATGGCTCTGTCCCAAATACACCCCTCTGCGGCTTGCCTCTAGTAATACAGCCCTCAACCGCCTCTAGCGGTTGAGGTCTCACTTAAAAAGGGGGGAATGAGGCAGCCATGAGTTATAGCTGTAGGTAGCCCTTCCCCCAAGCCATGCGGCAAGCCATGAGGCTCTGATCAGCCTGACCCTTCCCCCGCAAGCCATGAGGTAATCAGCCTGCTAAGAAAAAGGCATTGAGATTTCAGTAGGCACCCTTCCCCCCACTCCAGGTCTGAGCACAGTATCCCCTAGCCCAGAAACCAACAGACCAGAGCATACCGGTTTGGACAGGTCACCCAGGTACCTCCCCAGGGGCTGCTGATTGGTGGGCAGGAAATACCTGTGGCAAATGGGATTGTAGAATGAGTTTAAAACTGTACTGTATATAAGGCATTGTAGGCCGTCCCTCGGGATTCAGACCTTTTTGTTGGAGGGTACCGGCTCTCTGTCTGATCCTGTGTGCACATTAAAGATCCTGTTTGCATTCCAGCCTGTCTGAGAGTTTTCCTTCTGTGGGTGAGTGATTGAATAAGAGCTTTTCACAGCGTTTGCTATAACAATGTTACTATGTTAGAGTTGACATGTATGCAGAAGCGAATAGGGAGACAATGTAGCCACCGTTATATGGTTATAAAGACACTGATGGACAATAAGTTATGCAAGTGTTTCCGAAATGGACTGTAGTGGGGATAGATGGCCGAGTGGAAAACCTGTGAGGAGAGGAGGAGCAGATTGCAATAGGTTAAGCAGTGGGAGGGGGGTGGGGGAGAGGGGGTGACAAGAGAGTAGGGGTATGCAGAGCCAAAGACCGAAGACTGTTTTTTAATTTCAACTGCATTTTCACATTGTGGTTGAACTTTACCTTGTGTCGGGTCTCTGACCTCAGGAAAAGAATTGTTTAATGAGACCAGCACTTTTCTTTCTATGAAGTCGTTATGGAGGATCTTTGCAGCCATCTGTATAGTTTACTAGCGATTTGTTCTAAGGATATGTGCATTTTTTCATGCTCATCTCACTTACTCATTTTTATAGGGGCACAAGAATGTTTTAAGCACATAGTCATATGCAGAGTAAGTCAAAGGCACATGTGTGTACAGTACAAGCAATTTGTACGCACTTTACATTTTTAGACACTCAAACTAAATACATACTCATGAATGCAGCCCCCTCCCCTCGCCCACAAGAGAGTGATTCACAGTTTTGGTAGTATGCTCATAAAGAAAGGGATGGATTTTGGCGTGATACAGAAAGACCACCACCATATCTTAGCAGCAAAGGAGAGACTGAATACAGTGGGGGCAGCTCAGATACTAAGCAGCACCAAACACCCAAACTATTAATCCAGCCAGGGCTTAATTTGTAGATAAAAAGGAAGTGGAACTATAGAGCTGGGGAGGAGGGAGACCGGTTGACCAGGGCCAGAGCAACAGATGAGGGCCTGGATTAGGAAGTAGAGTCACTGTTCTCTGCTCTGCTCTGACCTCATCCCCACCCCTCCCTCTTCCCTGCAGGCTGCCTGGAAGGGAGGGGCTGGAGTGGAACACTCTTCTTGTTCTGGATTCTGAAAAGAAATGCCGGAACGGCGTTCCACCATGCTCCCCCAAAATTAAGCCCTGAATCCAGCATAAACAACTGAAGAAAGACTTCAGGGGACGAGACAGCAATATTCCAAGGCACTCATATGAATACAGCATTATGAGCTGAAGAGAGATCTGAAAGGAGGAAACTATAAATCATGTGGCTCTTACCAAACAAATATATGCTCAGCTTTTATTCCAATAAATGAATTATGTTTAAGAATATATCTTTGAACAGAAAAAGGAAGTAGACCTCTAAGATCAACTGAGCAAGGAACAGCTGATAGTTTGAAGGTTGCTGATTTGAAAGTGCCTGTGGTGCTTCAGCCAACATGCGGCCCTCGCAAGGTTACATGATGGACTAGTTGCCGTCGGCTGGGTTCCTGCTCATAAATATCCCAAGCCCCAAGGAACCAAAGCTGAGAAAATACAGCGATCGTCTCTTGCCAGGAATTGTTAGAAGCCTGTCAGTGTGGATCCCAGCTGGCGAAAGGAGAACTTTCCCAGGCCTGAAAGGTTGCAGCAGAGGGGACCAGGCTGTCTACAAATGCAAGGAACCAAGCTGCCTACAAAACAAATGCCTCCTGCCAAGGATCCCCGGTCGAGCAGAGGAGAAACTTCTAGCTGTCAAGTCAGAGAGGCCTCTCCTAAGCAGGCCACAAAGAGCATCAGCCTTGAGGAAGTGGGTCAGCTCTGTAGGGCCAAACACAAACACACAGGACTAAAATTTAAAAGTCTCAAGTCAAGAGCTACGAGAAAATTAATTTTAAAAAAGGAGGTTACATGATGGGCTATAGAGGTTCTGAAATCAAGTTATCACTTGATTAGAGATTAGCAGTTACACTGTGGGCATCAGACATGGCTACTTTGCTCTGT
This sequence comes from Ichthyophis bannanicus, assembly GCA_033557465.1. Classification (NCBI taxonomy): domain Eukaryota; kingdom Metazoa; phylum Chordata; class Amphibia; order Gymnophiona; family Ichthyophiidae; genus Ichthyophis; species Ichthyophis bannanicus. Next base: position 219,967,967 of record CM066039.1, on the reverse strand, counting down.
CACAGAGAGCAAACAATACTCTTGAAGCTAAAACTAGTTTGGTAGTCCCCATTTTTGGCACACTCATTTTCCCCATTACTGCTGTCAATGACAGAGAGCCAGAACTGGTAGTGTATCAAAAAAATGAGACCACAGCAGAGGTGTAAATTCAGATGAGGGGCCCCCCAAGCAAAATTTGCTGAGGTCCTCTCAGGATGACGGCAGCAGAGGCAATCATGAGAAGTGGGGGAACATCTTTCCTGTTCTGTCCCATCCTATCTGTCCCTGCCCCCAAAAACTAGAAATAAAAAAATTAAAAAATGGCAGCCGGCAAACATTATACTTACTTTAACATATGGTTGTTTTTTTTTTAATTTAGCCGTGCTTATATACTGTTTTTCACCGGGTCAAAGCGGTTTACAGATATATGCTAACAGGCGCTGTTTATTCCCTTGTCCCCAAAGGGCTCACATTCTAAGTGTATCTTAGATTTGCTATGTTCGCTATGTAGATATGTTTGCTATGCCGTCTCCCACTGCCTCTCTGCCTGTAAAACTGTTCTGTGGCAGTAAGTATAATGTTTGCTGCACTCTGCCACTGCGTATGCCGCTGGGCCGGGTGGGCTCTCTTCCAGCCTGGGCTGCTTGGGTGGTATTTATGCGACTGAACTACAGTATCCTTACCTGGAAGATATTTCAGGACCTGAACTGTGCCTATCCTGAATTATACTCTGTCACTGACTCGGAGTTTCAAGATAGATGTCGTAATCAACTTTGTTACAATTGCACAGAAGAAGGTTGGAAACAACTGGTATCAACTGCAAGAAGCCAAAGACTACATCACAGCTCAAGGACCACAAGCAATGAGAGATTATGCAGTATTGAACGGTTCAGATTGCAAGTGGTTGGCATTCGGAGCAAGGCGACAGAGAGGAGAGTGTTGGATTACTGTTAAAAATCCACCACTAGGGCTGGTTTAAGGATTCAGATGGCAAATGCTATATACTGACATGCGGGTCTCTGATTTAATCTTTGCGTACAGACATAAAATAGAAGAAAAAAGTCTCAGGGTGGTTGTGAATAAAGGCTTGCCACACAAGATCCCAGCCTTGGTTCTGGTTGAGCTGGAATTATGAAGGAGCAGAAGGGAAAGGGAAGGAAATTACCGGGTTAAAATAATCCCATGTCACCCTTATAGAGCACCTTCTACTGGGATTCCATGGCAACTGCACTGTTCCAGTGCTGAGCATCTGAGATTAAGTAGAGGACCAAGGTTGTATTGTAACTGCTAACCGCCTCAGAACTCTTCACACACCGCCAGGTACCATTCTCCCTGCTCGGGAAGAGAGACTCTGAATCTGTGCTACAAGAATCCAAAGTGGTGGTATTGGATAACGTTATGGACCCCAGAGGCACAACAGTCATTTAAGAGTGGATGAAACTGCAGTGGTATGGATCTCCAGTGGCCTATGAATTCTGTTTATTTGTCACTTATGGTATCTGAGCTTACAAAACTTCCTCAGTTTCTTACTCTGTGATTTCCAGTCATCCTAGCTCTACAGTCAGAGTATGCTGTTGGTGGATATTTGTTCTAGTTAGCTATTTATAGTGTTAAATCTTAGGCCTTTGTTGTGTGAAATTCAGAGGTGTAAAAAAGTTATGCACAGGAGTAAATCTTCATAGGGCACGACTAGACACCATCCTAAACAGACCAGACATCTTTTCTTCAGCATGAGAAAAAAAGATCCAAAAAGCAACAGGACAGAGATCTCCAGATGTTACCCTTTCCACAGCTCAGAAATTTCACAGACTAGGGGCTCCCAGGCTTTAACTGCTATCTGTCATCATTATTATAATCTCCCATAAAATCTGCTTCCTTGATTAGAGATTCTCTTAAAAGACAGGTCTGGGGGAAGAAACGAATAACCACATAACAATAGTGTTGTGCTTGTGTGATGAACACACACAAGATCTAACATACACTTAGAATGGAGGACTGGCAGCTGATTTAACCTGGAACATGTGGGTATTATTCCAAGCCTTATGCCTATGAAGATTCTATTTTATGTTAAGAAACACACAGGTGACACTGTGGCCAGGTGATCTGGAAAAGCAATGACCATGAACTGAAGTCCTGGACGTGATAGGATTTCCTCTCTGGCTTCAGCAACTTATCAGGAGAGGCTACGCTCTTGTTAAATATTGCCCGGTTTCTGATCATGCAAAAAAAATATAATGAAAAGATGAATCCCATTCAGTGCCCTCCTCAACTACCTGCGTATCCATTTTTTTGAGGGTGGGGAAAGGGTATGATCTACATTGGGACCTCTGAAGAGATAAGACAATTAGTCAGATATTCTGGGACATAAGAGATGATTTATTACCTTCTGTTCTGTGACATTTTTTTGTATCTAAAAATGGGTAAGTTATGATGAAGCCCAGAAAATGGAATCTCACCCCTGGGGTTATTGGATTATGTAAAATATGATAGTCTTATGTTTAAAAAAACACCTTGAAGCCATGAATTTAAAGCTCAAGTACTCGAGTGTCAGGAATGTGTTACTTATTAATCTACAAACACTGCAGAGTATTTCAACTCAGCATGACTAAAGAACCATGGTAACATGAGTATGGTTTTATTAAATTTATTGCACATCACACAGTCTGCTTCCTTCTCATGTTATACTCCAGCACAGTCTGCTTCTTCCACCTTCTCAAACTGCAAGAGTTACAGTCCACAGTAAAAGCATAGAGCAGGGGTAAATAGCTCCACGGTGCCGAAGCTGAAAGGTAAATGCTGTGGGTCTGTTTGTGGCTATTGCCGCCACTGTTGGTTCCAGAGAGAGGTGGCAACAGTGGCAATAGGTGCCGCAGGGGGGCACAAAGTTCGCCTAGGGTGCCTCATTGCCTTGCGCTGGCCCTGTTTTTTCTGTTATACTATGGCGAGTCTACATCTGCATTGCTAACCTGAAGTTGCTACACTCTCATGTCCTGCACCACAAAATAGCATCATGAGGGCAGGCAAAGCTGCTGTAGATGGATCCCATTATTTTTCCCTGTACTGCAATGGACTTTGAAGTGTTGAAATTCACACATTCTGCATTTTAACCTTCTACAAAGAGTCACCATTTCTATTGCGCCACTATGTGTACCCACATTTTGGTGCTGATTTTATAAGTATGGGTGGAATGTTTTGTGCTACTTATACGTGTAAGTTCCTAATTTAAAGGACGTGTGCATGTAAATGGGCATTTATGTGTGCGTTGTAGGCAATCCTAGTTGTGTAAGTGTGCATGTGTGTCCCATCACATGTGCTTTCATTCTGGGTGTGCAAAGGGATAGAGCTTGGGTACAGCACAGGCAGGACTTAAATTTAGATGCATAAGTTATAAAATATGATCATTTATGCACGCTTGTGGCCCTTCTAGATATGGGCATTTATGATTGCTCCAGAACAGGCATAACGGCTGTGATTAGATTGAGAAGTGTCTTTATGCCCCTATCTTATAAAGTACGCATGTACTTCACGTTATAAAAGAAGTCTGAAAGAGTCACGTGTGCCAATGCGCATTCACTGCGAGTGAGTTTATAAACTCACCTTTGATATGCTGCACATATGCATAGGATGATTCTAAATCTGGATTCCAAATCTGGAATTGAGAACACTGCAATTCTTTATACGTTGGGTTAACTTCCAACACGCTAGGAAATCTGGCGCCAACAACACAAACATGCTCGAACTCAGCCTTTCCCATTACTGAACCAAAGTTCATCAAACCTGGCAATGGACACAGTTATGGGATGGGCAGCATCTATGCTGATTCCCAGGGAAAATGAGCCTTTGACAGCAAAGTTGCTAAGATCTAACAAGAGGTGCTGGCATGCCAATAAACTAGGGGATGCTACTGCACAAGCAGAGGAGCGTAAAAAACAAGCCACCCTGTTTGCCATATACGTGTTGCAATGTAAGGTCTTACTGACACACTATGAAGGTAATTTTGTAAAGTCATTCCCCTGCAGATGTGGCTACATACACACATAAATGACCTCTTTTAAAATACCAAATGGCATAGAAGTACATGCTTTGGCATGAAGATATGCACTTTGCCAGCTAGGGGCACAGTCTGGATGGGAGCATGGGTAGAGTTTTCATGTATACGCGGAGATTATAAAATGCCTTAATCTATGTGCATACATATTTATTTATTTAACTACATTTCTATTTCACACTATACAGTCCTCTAGGTGGATTATAATAATACACACATAATAAAATAACATAAAATACATATGCCATTTCGTGATGTAAACATTAATTCTTGTAGATTACAAAAAAACTAGAGCCAACTTTGCAATTTCACTGTCACATTTGTGTTCAGCATATAAAAATTGATAAGAAATGACTATTTTTATTTCGGTAACATGACTTTTGTAAAAATTTGTTGACCAGTGAATTATTTAACAGGTTTTTTATACCTCTTTATCATTTCACTCAACATGGTTTACATTGTAACTTATACTTGGTAATGTACATTAAACAGGGACATTGATAACATGGATTTTTCTGAGGCAATGGAGGGTTAAGTGACTTGCCCAAAGACACAAGGGGGTATGTTTACTAAACCTTCTTAACGTGCGTGCTGTGCAATTATCGTGCGCTAAGGTACCTTAGCGCGCGATAATGGTGCTTTATGGGGCACAAATGTGCCTTAGCGAGCGCTAACGCGCACAGTGGCGCAAACGAGCGCTGAAGGAGGGGAAAGGCTCCCGGAGGGCGGAGGAAGGCTCCCCAGGGGCGGAGAGAAGGGGTCAATGGGTGGAGAGTGGGAGGGGAGAGGCTCCCCACACACTAACGATGTGAAATCCAAGGCCAAAACTAACGCCAGTGAAAACCTCGTGTTAGAGCTGATTTAAAGGGAAAAGAAACCATTTCTGTCAGCAATGTACAGCAAAACCAGGCAAACCTACAAAAAAGTGATAAGTGTGCAAATAAACAGTGAAAATGACCCCAACAAAATAAAAAAAAAACATAACCAAGCTGGGCAATAGTGATATTAATGGGAAACATCAAAAAGTACACCCGAGAAAGCTCCAAAAAAAAGATATGAATTTTCAAAGGGTCTACGCTCCATCCCCATACAAGGTGGCTGATCCCACAGTGCAATTGCGCTCATCAGGGTTTCCCCCTCTCCATTGGACAGGTTTCCTATGGCATGCACATGTTCCACAACAGCAGGGCGGGCATGTCGGAATGGGCAACTGGACAGATGCTGGGAAAGGGGATACAGAGGGCTGCAGGCGGCACATGCTGTGGTGCAGCTGGGGCACAGTGCGGACTAGGCAGATGCCTAGGTGGCACTTAGGAATGCTGAAACTGTACAGCAGCCAGACAGCAACTGATGAGGGCCCAACATGGGCACGAGAGTGTTTATCACAGTGTCACAGGGGATAGTACCCAGCAGGTACCTCCAAGGGCACAGAACATTGGCAGGTGGTGTTGGGGGGACGCGTGGACACCTATGCAGGCACCCCTACCCCAGAACACGCACCATAGGCAGCCGCCTACCTGCACACTGGATGGCTTGAGACTGCACACCACCAGCACCACCAGCAGAAGGGCATGTCAGCATGGTGGCAGAGGGGTACTGGTGGTGGAGGGGGGCAGTGGCAGCTGCCCAGAGCAGACCATGGCCTAGCCCTGTGTAGGTGGGTGCCATGCACTGCAACAGACAGGCCCTGCTGGACAAACAGTCATGGTATCACCAGGGAATGCACTGTCTCTGTGGCAACACGGTGGTGCAGTGCACACAACCAGTGTGTTTGGAGGCAGAAGGTCACAGGTTCAAGTCCCAGCTATGGTGCCTGCCAACCCAGTCCCCATATTTTACCCACTACTACAACGTGCTAATACAGACAGAACCTTTATTGCAGATGACGTAAACATGCCCAAAACACCTACATTTTACCCTACAGAGCACAGACTCCATAAACAGGCGCATTACCTACAGCAGAGTCTCCCAAATGCAGTCCTGGAGGGCCAAACACCATTCAGGTTCCATGCTGCCTCTAATAAAGATGCCTGTGCTGCATATCTATGCACCACCCCCATGGTATGCAGATGTATCTCATGCATATTCATGAGGGACAGCATGAAAACCCGAACAGTGTTTGGCACACCAGGACTGGAGTTGGGAACCTCTGCTGTAAAGCAGCAGCCAACAGGGGCAGACACACCCACACCCACAGGCTCCATTAGCCAATGCCCCCTGGAAAGGCAGGACATTGGGCCCTGCGTGCATCTCCCAATACTAACACTTGCATACCTTAGCAATGCCACCCTACACCTGGGAATATGGTACACAGCTATCTAAAGGTTGTTATGATTACTGGCAGATAGCAATTCCTACGTTAAGCACAGTTTGCTGATTGAGCTTCATCATAGCAACCTTTCTGATGTCTGTGGAGTGTGCTTCAGGTCTGGTCTCTGACAGTGTTTACCACCCTGGGGAGTGACCCCCAACAGTATTGCGTACCATATCCATGCCTGCACTGTGCCCAGGACTGGTGTGGTGTCCAGGGCTGCTAAACACCTCTATAGTAGCACAATGCTGGCATAGGTGTGGGAGTGTGTGTCTGTCTATCCAGTGTGTGGTGGCTGCAAACACCCTCCACAGCCCACACTGCCAGCACTGTTGCCAGTATTGGCCTGCCAATGTGCATAATGAGGAGCAAGGTACCATGGGTATAGCCCGGACAGGGTGGCCTGGCCAGGATGCCTCTGCACAGGGCATAGGGCACTGGCTGGGACATTGTAGTGCCCGGCCACCACCTGCACAGACAGGGTGGCCACAGCATGTTCTGCTGGGAGATCACTCTCACCCTGACTGAGCAGTAACCACGGCATGGCTAGGCTCCCCCATAGTGCTATATAGTATTTCTCTCATGTGATATTTATGGGTTCCCTTTTGAGGCCCAGTCACTGACTTATCTGCTTGGTGTGTATGCTGACATCCCAGTTCTGGGTGCACGCATTTCCACCAGGAACATGCACTATGGACTAGCTAGCAGACTGTCTGCAGCTGGTATGTGTCTTGATGGAACACCTTGCAGGGTGCAGCGGCTGAAGGCTTGCTGCAGGAGAATATCAGATAGTGGTGGGGTGCAGCTTAGCATATCAAGGCCTAATGTCTGTCTGCTATTGCTTTATGGATGTGTACAGAGCTGCATTGACTGCCCTGTAGGGTGTCTGTTCCCCAGCAGGACTGGGGTTGATGGTCCCCTCTACTGCCACCATTGCAGGGAGACAGAATGTGAATCTGTTGGTGGGAGACCCTGTTTACCACCCTCAGCCCTGGAGGAGGAGGAGGAGGAGGGTGGTGGTACATAATCCTCCTATGGGTCCATAAGGGCTAAACCTGACTGAGACATACAGATATAGCCAAGGTGTGTCTGCAGAAACTACCTATCTCACACAATAGCACTGCACAATGTGACGGTGTGTAGCTACTCTGTGCTAGTACTACACACGGTCAGTTCTCCCTACCAGGCCGAGGTGCTGTGAGGGTGCATACCCCATCTTGTGATCATCTGTAGACTGCTGATTTGCATGTGCAGTGCATCATGGGTATGGGTGGGTTAACCCTATCCTGGTGACCACAGTAGACTGTGTGGTGACGTGCAGTCCTTCTGCAGCCAGCCAGGGGTTTGCTAGCAGCTATGGAGCTGTAGCCCACTGGTTACTTCACTGCTTGTGGAGCCAGAGGTCATGGGTTCAAACAGTGGGGATATTTGATAGGGCTGTCCAAAGCATTGTCTTTTTTTAATGTACATTAGTGCTGCCAGCAAAACACCCTCAGGGTACTGTAACCATAAGGTGCCTCAGAAGGTGCCCTATAAGGCGCCTTATAGGGCACCCTATAAAGCGCCTTCTGAGGCACCTTATGGTTACAGTCCGTATAAGGTGCCTTATAAGGTGTCCTATGGAGCGCCTTATAGGGTGCCCTATAGGGGACATTATAGGGTGCCGTGGCGGACAGTGCACTTTATAATGTGCCCTATGGAGTGCCTTATAGGGTGCCTTATACGGCACCTTAGGTTACGGCACGTGAGGGTGTGTTTGTTGGCAGCAATAATTAAAATACAAATAAAATGCCTCAGGAAACAATACTTACATCTCAAAGCTGATGCCTCAGCTAGCCTTATGCATTAGGCACACTGGGGGATCGAACTCATGACCCCTGTATCATCAGTCAGTGTATTAGCCATTGTGCTACACTTCTGTTTCTATGTTTGGATGTCTGTGCGCCTACTTAAGATTACCGCACAGTAACGCGCTTAGCGGCGCTTTGCCCGATAATGTGCGCAGCAGCGCGCTTTATCGCGTGCTAATCCCATTTTGCTACTTTAAACTGAAACGCTCACTCCTTATATGGCATCCTGCACACTAACGCTGGGCGCACATTAAGAAGGTTTAGTAAACATACCCCTAGGAATGCTAGCTATTATGATCTACATTCACTTCAACACAGCAAAGCCGCGGTATACTGCAATGATAAACTGCTTCAATGAAGTTATCCACTGGTTATCGGAACACTATCAATAAACAATAAGAAGGTAGAAGTATTACATGTCACCAGAAACAAAGCTTTTATCCCACCACCCAATGAAACAGACCTAGAAGTAAAAACAGAAGTTAGATACCTGGGAATAACACTTGACCAGCATCTGAACACTAACTCTCATATCAGAAATACCTCCAAACCCAAATACAACAAGATAAGAACACTCTACGCTCATTACTTGAAACAAACGATTTCCGCTGAATATTTCAGGCAGTAATCTCTCCACACTTTAATTACTGCAATGGCAAATACACAATACTCCTAATGATTTTCAAAATCATCCACAATGCAACATCCGCACGCCTGAAAGCACAGTTACTTACCTGTAACAGGTGATCTCCGGAACAGCAGGAATTAGTCTTCACACGTGGGAGACGTCGCCGACGGAGCCCGCACGGGAATGCTCCCCAGCATCCAATCAGAAGGCCTTTGGGAGCATACCCCGCGCCTGCGCGGTGGCTTCCCGCCCTTCCTACTGCCTCTCCCCAGTTGAGTTTCATAGCTGAGCCAGAAGGAGAGGAGAGGAAGGAATAGATACAAAAAAGAGATACAACTCCTAGGGGAGGTGGGCGGGTTGTGAAGACTAATTCCTGCTGTTCCGGAGATCACCTCTTACAGGTAAGTAACTGTGCTATCTCCACGAACAAGCAGGAATGAGTCTTCACACGTGGGGACTCCCAAGCTGAGGATGCCCAGGGAGGTCCCATAAGCACAGCCCAGGACGGGATGGCATTTGCCCAGCCTAAATACCCGGCATCCCCGGAGGGATGGAGGGCAGGAGTTGAATAGAGGAACAGCGAATCTACAGACTACAGAGGAGTCTTTAGAGTGCAGAACAGGTAACATTAAGATACAGCAAAAAAAACCCAGGCTACAAGAAGAGTAGCCAGAGGGATGCATAAATAGTATCAGTAAGCATTTAAAGAGTAAATGCCCTAGTACCATATAGAGCTTACCGGCCATTAAGTTTGAATGAATTAATGGTGTGGAACACCGTAGGACTTACCTACCGGGTTGCCGGAAGCAGACCTGTGGTGAAGGCACCGTAGACGCAGTAGCGAAGTCGTCGAGGAAACTTCACCGCAGCGAGGAGGAAGCTCCAAATCCGGAAGGCTAGGAGATCCAGGCGTCAGCTGGGTCAGGAGAAGGACGGCAGGTCTTCCAGGAGGCTTAGTGCAAGCTGAGCACTCCCTTAGGAGTAGAGTCCAGAACTCAGAGGACTAACAGCAGAAGACGGGCCGAACCAGAGAGCCTATTCTGGAGAAGAGTAGGGGTGTACCCCGGAGCAGAAGGAGTACACAGGCTACCCTAGCGAGAGATAGGGAGACAAGGGTCCGAACCCCCGGGAGGAGGACCTAACTGAAAAAGGGAGCTGTAGACTCCACAGCGGTAGAGTACCACCAGTCCGCGGCCCGATCGAGGAAAAGGCAGGCGGACTGGCCGGACCCGGGGGGCGGGGCGTGAGTACCGGCCATAGGGAAAAGGGCGGTATAACACAGGTACTGCGGGCATCCCCCCCAATATGCGCCTATCGCGCAGGTGATATCTAGTATATCTAAGCTGGTGGGCATGAGGGTGCCCACTCCGGTACTAATGCAGGTATGTTGAGGGGCCTACCTCCCTGAGCATCACCCTGGTAAGGCGGATCTAATATCGATCCACAGAACATCCACCTGGAAGGTGGTAGCAAGATCCGTCAGTAGAGGGATCTATTCTGGAGGACAAGGGCAGATCGGCGAACCAACAGCGCGGTAGCGTGGGGGACAGGGGATAGCATCAGTCCGGTAGAACGCCACAGGGGCTGAAGGCCCTATATGCGTCCCCAAGACCTGCACACAGAAAACCCGCCCCCCCCCGCACAGACGGGGGGGGGGGATTCCAGTACGGAAGCAATCAGCAGGGGGAACCGGCTGAGAAGGGTTCGGAGACATACCGAAGGGTAATAAGTTGGCCGTTGGCCATAGCTATCACGGAATAGAGGTGGTCTCCCTACCAACGGAAGGAGAATACCCGAACCCCTAGATAAGCCTCCGAACCATTTGCAATTGAACGAGCCCCCGAGCAGAGCTCAATTTTAAACTCCCGATAAGAGGATTAAGCGCAGGCAGCTGCCTGCCTGAGCCTAAAAATGCTTAGTAGGAGCGTCCTGGCGCGGGCCCGGGGGCATCAACCCGGGGTGAGAGGCCCCTTGCCTGGGCGCGCCTGGAGGGTGGGCGGAGGGCTGATATTTCCTCTTCCTAGAGAGGCGTTTACCGCCGCCGTGGAGCCGGGCCCTAGGCTGGCTGCTAACCCTGGGAAGGTTAGCGAGGCACTGTGCGACCTGACGCAAGGCTTCGCTGTGGAAGAGGTGATCCCCGTCGCAGGGAGAATTACCCAGGTTGTGCTGTGCCCATCTACACAACTCGGACGCCTGCAACCATGCTGTACGGTGTGCTCTAATGGCAACAGCAGAGGCTCTGCTGACCGACTGGAAGGAGTCCAGCGAAGCACGAGAAAGGAACCCGGAGATATTCCTGCAGTGATAAAGGAGCAGGGAATATTCAAAGGCCTTGGTCGCCGATACGAAGAGGGATAACCGAGACAACCTCTCGGTGACCTCCTGCAGCGACAGACTCATATAAAATATATATGAGATAATTCTGGCTGTCAGCATAGACACCTGGAAGGCTTGACATCCTAGAGTATCTAGCATCTTTGAGGCGCGGCCTGGGGGGCGAGAAGCATGCTTCTCCTTGCTTCCGGCCTTCCTCAGCGCCGATTCCACCACAATGGACCGATGTGGAAGCTGGTGCTGCCGAAAACCCGGGGACGGAGGCACCCGGTATAGAGCCTGCATCGCAGTCGACGGTGCCGGAACCCTCAAAGGCGACCGCCAAGCCCCCAGCAGGAGATCCTGCATGGAGGGATGCAGAGAAAGCATCACGGCTGCCTGTTCCTCAGGGCCCGGGCTCGGGTCCGGGGTAGGGATGGCCAGCAAGTCCGCCATGTCAAGGAGGAAATCCTGAAAAGGCGGCTCTGCCGGAGGAGTTATGGCGGGGGAGGCTGCCAGGGCACACTGAGGCCGCTCGGGCCGATGCCCGCTAGGCATAGGAGGGGACCAACCGCTCCGGATCGGGGCAGTCCCCATGGCGTCGTCGGCTCCTGGGATTGATTCCAGACTAGGCATTGAAGGGGTCGATGGCACCAACAGCGCCGCAGGAATCGGCCTCGGCCCCAAACCTGGGGGTGGCGCAGCTCCCTGCAATCGAAGCGGTTCCGCGGCCGCCGGAGGGCAGGGGCCAGCGGTCTCCGCTCTGCGTTGCGGGAGGGGGCAGGGACCGATCCCGAGACGTGTAGTGTCCAGGCTTTCTAGACTGGATACCGACTCCAGGCTGGGCATTGAACCGAGCGAGGAGATCGAACCCCTTCCAAAGGGGCGACCGCGCAGGTGGTGGAAAACCCGGAGCGCGGATCGGAACCGCGCCGATTGGTGCCGCGAGCATCACTGGTCCCCGAGGGCGGAGCTCGGTGGAGAGGGGGTCATCCGACGCCAGCGCCGATGTCGATCGGCGGGCACCTCCCGAAGCCGGGCTCCCTCTCGCACCCGTTCGACCCGGAGAGAAAACCTTCCGGGGCATACGGCCCGTCCCCGAGGGGACCCTGGTCACCCGACGATGAGTCCCGGCAGGGGTACAAAGCCCCTGCACCGATGTCGGTGTACCGTTGCGGGGCGGCGCAGATCCAGATCGGATCGGAGCGGTCGAAGACCCCGAGGCCCCTTCTCTAGGAAAAAACGGGGCCCTCGACGGTCGCGTCGATGCCGGGGAGTCGTCCGAGCACTGGCCGACATACCCCGAGGTCCCCGGGGAAGGCCGATGGCGGCCCCTTGTGCTCGACGCCCCTGCCGTCGCTGGCGGAGCGGCGCCGCTCGAACCCGGCACCACCCTTGCGCAGCGCTGGGAAACCGGCGACCCGGCATGGGTCGAAGCGAGCGGCCCCGAGGGGAGGAAGGCCCGACGACCATACCCGGCAGGGGGCGGAACCACCGACGCCCGCGCACTCGAAGCGGGTACTACCCCCGCGCATGACCTGAACGTAGGGCCGTCAGACAGTGTCGAGTCGATCGGCCCCCGAGGTACGAAGGGCAGCGGCTGGTGATCCCCGGTGGGGAGCGGGTCACTCGACGCCGACGGGTCGGCACCGCCCAAGGCGGATGCCGCCCCCCTAGGAAGGCCATACCGGCGCGAGTCGGTCGGCCCCAGAGGCGCCGAGGACCGCAGCCGCCAATCCCCGGTGAGAAGCGGAACGCTTGACACCGACGCCGAGGGGTCGGTACCGCCCACGCGCATGGCAGGGATGGAGGAACGCCAGGCTGGACCGAGTCGATCAGCCCCGGAGGTGCCGAGGACAGCAGCCAACGAACCTCGGTGAGGAGCGGGGCGCTCGACACGACGCCGATGCCGGGGGCTCAGTACCGCCCGAAGTGGCTACCAGGCCCGAGCATGGCTTGGATGTAGGGATGTCAGACCCGGTCGAGCCGAGCGGCCCCAAAGGCGCCGAGGACACCGGCTGACAATCCCTGGTGAAGAGTGGAACACTCGACGCCGACGCCGATGCCGGGGAATCGGTTCCGCTCGAAGCGGGTACCTCCCTCGGGCATGGCTCGGGAATGTTCTGTGAGGAACGAACCTCAGGAACATCCCGAAACCCCGTAAATGCTTTGGAGCCCGAGGACTCCCGCCGGGGTATATCAGCCAAGGAGGACTTGAGGGGTTGGCCGGAGCCGTCGCCATGCCTCGCATGAGACTTGCCCCTCAAGACTCAGCTAGTCTTAACAGACTGTTGTGTGGTTACCTGATCCTGGAGAGAAGAACAACCCGACGACCGCGCCCTGGGCGCGAAGACGTCATCGAGGGATACCCGAAAGAGGGAGGGTCTTCTTCCGACACTGCAGCCCGGGGGATCCGGGAAAGAGGGGTCAGGCCCCACACAGGAGAGGCACCAGGCCTTGGATTCCATGTGGAAAATTGAGTCCCCGCCACGAGGCTGGGGGGAAGAAGGCTCCATGCGCCTGTCCTCAGCGCTCCGAGGGGGCGACGAAAATTAAATGAAAAATAAAGAAAAAAAAAGGGGGGGGCACGGAGGTGCCACCGTCGGCGGGAGAGCCGCGACTACAGAAAAACGGAAAAAAATTTCTGCAGTGGCAGGAGGGACGTCCTGCCTGCTCCGCGGAAAACGAAAAACTGGGGAGAGGCAGTAGGAAGGGCGGGAAGCCACCGCGCAGGCGCGGGGTATGCTTCAAAATGCCTTCTGATTGGATGCTGGGGAGCATTCCCGTGCGGGCTCCATCGGCGACGTCTCCCACGTGTGAAGACTCATTCCTGCTTGTTCCTGGAGATATCCTTACTACAAACCATAAAGAATAACAGAGCCAGAAGACAAAGCAGTCAAAACTTGCTAGCCATACCATTAGAAATGACTAAATGTAGCCAAATACGCCTGCACCTCCTCTATGCTCAGGGATTATGGAACACACTATCTGAAAGAACTCGAGCCGTCTCAGAAATCACTGCTTTCTGCAAAGAGCCAAAGACTTATCTCTTCAGAGCATACTTTGCAGATCCAATATAAATCATACAACAAACCAATTAAATAACTTATTTTCTGAATAGCAGATATTTCAGATACTAATAAACCAATGACTGAAAACTGACCTCCCTCATACTCCATCCCAATTGTCCCCCCCCCCATTGTAATAATGTATAGGTCCAGTGATCCTGTAACTTGTGCCAGCGGTGCAAAGGACTGATAATAATTAAATATAATTACACAATAGAGTAATTCTAGTTAAATGTAATCTCCAACAAGTTTATGTTACATGTAAACTGCTTTGATCAAGTGAAAAGCAGTATAGCAAAACAACAAATAAATAAAAAAATTAATTAAATAAATTAGGCATGAAGCGCACCAACCTCACCAATATCCTATAATCCATACTGTGCTATGGGACCTTGTGAGTAGAATCCATTTGGGATATGGTATTCCTTACCAGTCGCTACTACACTTCTGAGAGTGAACAATCCTGTGTTTCGGGACGGTAGCATGAAAGCCAAACACTGCTGGATTCAACTCCATTGGCAAGGCACTGGTGGGATCTGTTCTGTGAGAAACAAATGACTAGCTGCTGTGTCTTAAAGTCCAACGTCCAAAATCCAAAAGGATCCCACTGGAGAAGTTTTTAAGAGAAGCGTGGCAGGAGAGGAGTGGAATACCTGTTCAGCACTAACAGGTATTGATGGATGTCAATAGACTGCCTTTGCATTGAATCTTTGTAACTTCTGAATAAAATGGGAGTCCTCTGAAACAACCAAACACTGTTTGGTGTCACATTTGTGATATAGACATATACAGCTAGGAGTTACTGATAGGTACTAATGCCATTATTGCACGTTATTTTATTGGCATGCCCCATATTATGCAATGGGACTTAATTACTAATATTGCATGCTAATAATGTTAGTGCATGTTAACTCAGTAGTGCATATTAGTAACTCTGACAGTGCAGTTGCTATCCTTCACCCCCACCAGCAGTCCAATTCTCCATCTTTTCACCTAACCAAAAATCCCTTCGAGCTCATCCTTAGGCCACCAACCAAACAGCTGGCTACATATCCACTCAGTGGGTATAGGTACTCATTAAATGTAAGTAAATGTGCTGGTAGCGAAAAGGAAATTATATATTAAAATCACCACAATACTACCCCAGCATGTTCTTAATGCTGCAGGAACCAATAAAGACAAGCTTGAAAAATTGCAACCTTCAAATTACAGATTAAATTAAAAAGTTCCTTCTCCTTGTTCCTAGTTCCAGCCACAGAAACTTCTTGAGCTACTTTGAATTTTTTTTGTGCTAGAAACTTATATGCTGTGTCGGGGAAGAACACTTTTTCAGGATTACTTTTCACTTTATTTGTGTTGCCAAAATACATTTTTTCCTACTTTTATTGTCTGGACAGCTCAACCTCTCTAGCCCCATGTCCTTCACATGTGCTGGCTACAGTATGCACTTTCACATTCTCCTGTTGACCTGCAGACATTGGCTGAAGACACTGGGGTGTACAGAGCCTGGGTTCTTTCATTAATGCTTGGTAACCATGAGTCGATTTTAGCAGACAATGGAAAAGGTGTGGGTACTCAATATCCCCGAGTGTTGTTGTTGTTAAATTCTGTTGAATCAATGTGGACTCATGGCAACCCTATGGATAGTTATATGTAAACACAGGACAGATCTGTTATTGCCCTGGAGTCAATTTGTTAATTATAAACCGCACTGATAATAAAGAGCGCAGTATAGAAAAGATTTAAATAAATAAAATAAATAAATAGTTGTCTTAAACTGTGTTCACCCCTGGAAACCTATTTAAAAATTGGTGTTACATTGGCGATCCTCCAATCTTCAGGTATTCCAGATGATTTTAATGATAGTTCACAGATTACTAATAGCAGGTCTGCAATCTCATATTTCAGTTCTTTCAACACCCTTGGATATATACCATCCGGTCCAGGTGATTTGCTACTCTTCAGTTTATCAAATAGTTGCAATACAACTTCACGGTGTATCAATATTTCTTTTAATTCTTCTACAGTATCACCTTTAAATACCACTTCAGTCATGGGTAACATCCCTACATCTTCCTCAGTAAAGACTGAAGAAAATAATTCATTCAGTCTCTCCGCTATAGCCTCTTACTGCCCCTTTTACCACTCTAGCATCTAATGGTCCAACTGACTCTCTCACAGGTTTTTTGCTATGAATGTACTTGAAAAAGTCTTTATTATGCATTTTTCTTCCACAGCAAGTCTCTTCTCAAATTCTCTCTTTGCCCGTCTTATCAATGCCTTGCATTTAACTTGCCAGTGCTTGTGTGTTTCCAGTTTTCATCATTTCGCTCTTTTTTCCATTTCCTGAAAGATGCTTTTTTGGCAACAACAGCCTCTCTGACCTCACCTTTCAACCATGCTGGCTGTTTTTTGGACTTCCTTTCACTTTTCTTAAAGCGTGGAATACAGCTGGTCTGGGCTTCCAAGATAGTATTTTTAAACAACACCCAAGCTTGATGTAAGTCTTTAACCTTTGCAACTCCTCCTTTTAGTTTTTTCTTAAATATTTTCCTCATTTTATCATAGTCTCCATTTTGAAAGTTAAAAGATCGTACTGTGGATTTCCTTACCATCCCTCCTCCATTAATCAAATCAAACGCGATCATGTTATGATCACTATTGCCAAGTGGCCTCAATACCCTTATCTCTTGCACCAGATCTGGTGTTCCACTAAGGACTAAATCCAAAATAGCTTCTCCTCTGGTCGGTTCATGAACCAGCTGCTCCAAGAAGCAGTCATTTATTTCATCTAGAAACTTTATCTCCCTAGCATGTCCTGCCATTCCACTGACCTAGTCAATACCGGGGTAATGGAAATCACCCATTATTATTACTGTTTTGTAACTTGTTAGCTTCCCTGATTTCTTTGAGCATTTCATCATCCATTTGTTCATTCTGGCCAGGCAGTCGCTAGTACAACCCCACTGCCATCGCCTTCCCCTTTTTACATGGAATTTCAATCCATAGAGATTCTATAGCAAATTTTGTTTCCTGCAAAACTTTAATTTTTTGTGACTCAAAACCCTCTCTAACATAGAGCGCAACCCCTCCACCAATTTGATCAGCTCTATCATTATGATATAGTTTGTACCCAGGTATCACAATGTCCCACTGGTTATCCTCCTTCCACCATGTCTCTGAGATACCAATCATATCTAACTTCTAATTTAGTGCTATATACTCTAACTCTCCCATATTATTTTTTAGACTTCTAGCATTTCCATACATGCATTTTAGAGACTGTATTTTATTCATATTAATCTGGTTATCGGTAGGCAGGGGTAATTTGGAATTTTTAAGCTCTGTCTGCTCTGTACTCAAGGCCATTTGGGCTACCTTTATCTTTATTGGAACCTCTGTGCTGATGTGCCCTATCTTCATTTTTTTGGTAGTATCCTTCAAGGATACATTGTTCTGAACCATGTGCTCTTGGGCGACTGCCGGCTCTCCCCTATTATCTAATTTAAAAGCTGCTCTATCTCCTTTTTAAAGGTTAATGCCAGCAACCTGAACAAGGTAAACAAGATATATTAAACAGCCACTATATTAAACGTATTAGGTACACTTTTATTAATATAAATAAAATACAGTCTCTAAAATGCTTGTATGCAAATGCTAGAAGTCTAAAAAATAAGATGGGAGAGCTAGAATATATAGCACTAAATGAGAGGTTAGATATGATTGGAATATCAGAGACATGGTAGAAGGAGGACAACCAGTGAGACACTGTGATACCTGGGTACAAACTATATCATAATGATAGAGCTGCTCAAATTGGTGGAGAGGGCATTGAGTCAGAAAGGATTAAAGTTCTGCAGGAAACAAAATCTGCTGTAGAATCTCTATGGATTGAAATTCTATGTAAAAAGGGGAAGGCGATGGCTGTGGGGGTGTACTATCGACCACCTGGCCAGAATGAACAAATGGATGATGAAATGCTCAAAGAAATCAAGGAAGCTAACAAACATTACAGCACAGTAATAATAATGGGTGATTTCAATTACCCCGGTATCGACTGGGTCAGTGTCACAGCAGGACATGCTAGGGAGATAAAGTTCCTAGATGAAATAAATGACTTCTTCTTCGAGCAGCTGGTTCATGAACCGACTAGAGGGGAAGCCATATTGGACCTGGCGAGATAGAAGCATAAAGAGGAAGGGCAGCAATGAGATGTATCGATACAATAACAGCAGCTATGGTTGCTACTCTATCAACAATGAGCCAGCTTGTTTAGGACATCTATCTAGAAGGTTGCCATCCACTTGATGGCACTTAACAACAAGTCAATGCTAAGTCCTGGTGACCCAGAAGCCCCTGGGCTTTCTTGGCAAGGTATGATGAGAAGTAGATTGTTAGGTCTTTTCTTCTGATGCAGTGGAGGGTAAAGTGACTTTCCCAAGGTCACAAGGAGTACCATTAGGAATCAAACCCAGATCTCCTGGGTGCTAGGCTGTTATTCTAACCACTAGGCTACTCCTCCACTTGTCACTAGTCTGGTGGGATTCAAAAGAGGTTGCACAAGTTCCTGGAGATAGATAAGGTACATAAAAATGATTATCCAGGTGGGCTGGGGTGAGCCATTTCTCATCCCTGGGAAAGAACTATGAGAAAGAGATCAGCTTTTTGGGTTCTCCTGGATACTTGTGACCCAGGTTTAGGGCATTCCCCAGAGTTGGTTCAAGGTGTTGGCACTGTAGACAAACTTAAACCTTTTGCCCCCACCCTAGCTGTTAGAATCTATTGTTTAGCTTTGATCACTAAGATGTATATAAACAATTGTTTTAAACAATTTTAAATAAATAAATTCCCTGCTTTTTGCTGCCTCACTCCTTCCCCTGAAGCTGCTGCCCTAGGCAATCACTTAAATTGCCGAATGGTTGGGCTGGCCACTGTTAGAGATGGGATGCTGGGCTGGATGGACATTGGTCTGACTCAGCATGGATTTTCTTATGTTCTTACTCTTTGGGATATGCTGGGTTCTTCCGAGTGACCTTGACAGCTGCTATTGTAGAAGGGATTCTGCGTTTGATGGACCTTTCGTCTGACCTATCATGGCACATCTTATGTCCTTTTGTTTTTACAGCCATTAGCAAGGATACATCACATATACTTGCCCATTATATCTAAAGGCACCAATATATCAGAGGCATGAACTCAGGTATGACACATATCTTAAATAAGTGCACATCACAGCCAGAGGCAAGGGTGCATCACGAACATGCACAAACCACAGGTATAGCTACATTACAGTCATGAGTGTGGATACGCTATAGACACATCACTGTCATAGCCACAGATATATCCGAGTCTCATATATCATAGCCTTATATGTATGTTATCTTCAGTGCTTCCTCAGTGGTTCATATGATTATCTCAATGCTTTGTTTGCATCAAGGAGTAGTCTAATGATTAGAACAGTAGTCTGGGAAGTCAGAGTTTAAATCCTACTGCAATCCATGCAATCTTGGGCAAATCATTTAACTATCCATTGCCTCAGATGCAAATTTAGGGGAATGTTTACTAAGCTGGCCTAATGGTTAGCACATGCTATTTGTAACTAGTTCCACTGAATAGCTGTTGCTGCATAATGAAAGTCTGCACAGTGGGGCATTAAGCACAAACCTGCATTCAAGCAATATTGCAGCCTGCCCTCCCCGACACAAACTTCCTGTTAGAAGGGGGATGGGACATGGTAGTGCTTTAGCGAGGGCCTGTGCTCAAGATCTTACACCGTGCTGACTTTCATCTGCAGCAGGATAGGGGCAGGGAGCTAGGGTGGGGGCAAGAAGGGCAGGGGAAATGCTGGATGCTGCACTATGGGGGAGGGGAGGGTATGGAGGGTAAGGGGAGATGAGATATTGGACACTTTTTGGAGGGCTAGGGAAGGGAAAGGGGGATGCTAGGCATGGGGGGGGGGGAGGGAGTACACAAGGTAAGGAGAATTGCTGGACTATGGAGATGGGGTTAGAGCTTTGAGCTGCCCCAGGGGGGGGAGGGGGGGAGGCGGACAGTTGAAGGTTCAACTAGGGTGTTGGACACTCTTGGGCTGGTCTTGCATCCTATGCACTGCAGCATCCCTCTGGCTCTAACCACTGCCTTGCCACACTGTTTTGCTATCTTGAAATCAGACTGTATGATCTCATGGTCAGAGAACATCAGTTTCTCACCCCTCACTACATACCATTTCTTGAGATGTCTGCAACTCTAAATGCATGACGCTGCACCTTTTTGCATTCAGTTTTAGTTGTCAAGCTTTTGACCATCCTTGAGATATCTTAGATCACGTCTCATTCTGCCTACTCCCTCAGGGGTGTCCACTCTGTTACATCTCTTAGTATCATATAGAAAAAAGACAAAATTTCCTCCAACTCATCTGCAATATCATTCACAAAGACATTTAACAGAACCGATCCCAAGAAGACTGAGCTCTGGGGAGCTCCTTTTATCGCCATTCTCTCTTCAAAGTGAATTCCCACGTGAATCTGGTTTTACCCTGTAACATGGCATGATTTTAGCACATCACAGAAGGATATCTGAAGCAGCTTTGTGAAGAAAGAAAAAAAAGGGGGGGGTAATGGAGACTGCCTTGTAGCAAGAATGTTACATTCTACATGGCTCATACACTCTCGGACTTTACCCTCTCAGCGTGTCTTGTCCTCTCCTCCTCACTCTGTTGACTGTCTGTCTGTCCTCGTAGCCTGCAAATCTGTCCATTTGTGAATCTCCTTGATTATGTTGGCCCTGGACTTGTTGCAGATGTGACATCAATGTACATCCCAGCAGAAACTTAACCAGCAATGACACCACCATGATAGTAGTGTAAGAGTACTCCGGCCAGATCCTGCAAATCCTCTTCTGCCTGGATCCTTCAGGCCACTTTTCACTGAGCTTTTAGCTAGCACCCTGAAGTAAGAAAAAATAAATTACAAATATCACCAGTGCTTTTAAGGAGACAGGCAGAGAAATAAAACAAAGACAAAACAATGAGATCTCTACAGAAAGGAGCCCAGCTGAAGATTGTATCATTGATTTATAAGTTAAACTCTACATTGAGATTTCAAATGCACACTGCAGGGCAATCTCGCCATAAAAAATCTTGCATGTGTTAACTAGCCACACTGATCTGCAGTTGCCAAATACCCAGCTTCTGGAGAGATGCTGATTTCAGCTACAAAGAAATAAGATGTAACTTCCAGAAGCCCAAAGAGAAATAAAGAAGATAGCGGTAGATAAGCACTGCAAGACCCATGTAATCTGCCCATTGCTCATGCAGTATTTCAGGGTCTACCTGGAATTCAGATAGATAAAGCCAGTATTGCTTCTTGATTCCTCAGATAGCAAACTACTTCATTTTGGACAGATATGGATTTGAAGTTTAAATCCAATAATACAAATTACGAATGCAATCTAGAGCTGCCTCCCCCTCCCCAAACAAATCATTATCTCAGAATATGATCCAAAATCCCATCCAACATCTCAGAATCAGGCTGGGTCTAGGGTGTATAGGACTGTAATCCAAAAGCTACTGAATGATCTATTTTCTAAAAGAAGACTTCAGATCTGTCCTGGTTTCTTCTTGATACCCTTCTCCTAATGCATTGTGGTAGCTACAAGGCAAGTTGCAAACAGAGCTACAAAACCCACAAGGCACTGGATATAGTGTCAGAAAAGCAGAAGTAGCCAAAAGTCTTCACCAGCAATTGGATCAATTCTACAATTCCAGATATAACGGAACAAGTTACCTTTCACTGGAGGACATTGATGCAATAAATCTAGCCCACAACAAGCTCCATGGCTTTGGGATAGAGTTTTAGAGTATGCTCCCCAAATCCTAGATACCTGTCTGATAATTAATACAATGGCTGTTATGTCCTTTCCAACCTTGATTTTTAAATTTTTTGAAGGGAATGGGGTCAGGAGGGAAGAGGAGGGGAAAGGGGAGACAAGAATGAATGGTCTAAGAAGCAGTTTGATGTACATTTCAGAACATTTATAGAAATGTTTTGGAGCAGATTCTGACTACAATGTTAGATGATCTGCACACACCCAATGTAGAGTTACCCACTCAATCTATTTTTAAATATTTACTTATTTTTAAAAATCTGCTTTTCTGGTGAAGGATTGTGTCAGTGCGCTTAAACAGCAAATAAATTTCATATCTTCAGAGGAAAGAATTCATTATATTTATGTTCATTTCCAATTTGTAATATACTGCCATTCATTAGAACATCACAATGGTTTATAAAACAGAATTTATTAAAACACAGCAGAATAAAACAGAGAAAGAAAGAAGTAGGTAAAATCAAAAATAATGGTCCTGTCCGTGACGCCAGTCATGGTGCCCCAAGCATTAGTCCTTGAAGGTTTTCGCAAAAAAAGAAGGCTTTAAGTCCAGCTCTGAATTTGGCTAGAGAAGACTCCAACCTAGAAATACAAAATGCAATGTGTGCCATTGAGTCAATGCTGACTCCTGGCAACCCAGCAGCTCCTGGGTTTTCTTGATAGTGTGACTGGAAGTAGATTGCCAGGCCTTTCTTCTGAGGCAATGGGGGGTTAAGTGACTGGCCCAAGGCCACAAGGAGTGCCAGTGGGAATTGAACCCTGGTCTCTTGGTTATCAGGCCAGTACTCTAGCCACTTGGGAATAGCATTCTATAAAAGTGGAGCTAAAATATAAAAAGCCGTGCTATGAGTAAACTCATGGAGGGTAATTCTATACAGTCTCATGCAATTAACGTGTGTTGCCACGTCCGTATGTGGGGCCTATTCTATGAAGTATGAGAATACTTTACTTTATAGAAAAGAGGCATACTGACATGCCTGAACCTAGTTATGGCTCTAACCTTTGTAAACCATCATGGTGGCTATGGTTCTATGGCGATATATCAGACATCTGGGAAATAAATAATAAATAAATCCTTGTGTCTAGATTGGCCAGCAAAGTGCCTAGGTTATATTATTCTATAACTTACATATGCAAATTTAGACACCCCCCCTCACCTTTGCTCCGCCCAAGTTCTACCCCTGTGTACACCAAAACTGAAAATACACACGATGGGACTTACAGGCGTGCTTACAGTAGGACCCGCCCAAGGTTTTCTGCCGCCCCAGACAGAAGCCCCAGCTGTACCACACACCCACTGCACTGCCACCAAATTGTGTCTTTGGTCGGGGGGGGGGGAGTCGGTGGTGACTTTGTGCCTATGACAGCCCATGTGCTTTGGTACACATGGCCTGCCACTTCTGACCCCCCTCCGACACAACTTCCTGTTGGAGGGGAGTTAAAGGTAGAAGGCCATGTGTGCTGAAGCAGATGGCCTATCATGGAGCAGATGTCCTGTCCAACTGCCACTAAGTTCTGTCACCCTAGTTAGCTACCTGACCCACCTAGTGGATGGGCCAATTCTGGTTTACAGAATAGTGACCAACTAAAGTACATGTGCAAATACCCATTCACATACGTAAGTGCTTTAGAATAGGAACTTACACGCATAAATAACATGTAACCTTCTGCACACCCTTTATAGAATCAACTCCAAGACATTCACAGACTGGAGGAGATAAGAAAAGCAACTTATCATTCTGAGAGTGTAATTGTCTCAAAGGAACATGGGGAATTAAGCTGGTTGGACTACCCACATTGTTTTAAATGGAGATAGGGAGGACTGACCTAGTGGTTAGGACATGGTACCCCAGGCCAGAGGGCCAGTGGTTCAAGTCTCACGTGGGGATAGCAATCTCAGGCTGGAAGGACTGGGGTTTCTAGTCCTATAGGCACTGCTTGTGGCCTTGGGCAAGCCACTTAACCCTCCATTGCCTCAGGTGCACATAAATTGTGAGCCCTTTGGAGACAAGGGAATATATCCAGTACCTGTTTGTAGTAATTACATAATGTAAACTGCTTTGATTGAAGGATAAGGCGGTATAGAAAATTGGTTAAATAAAATAATCTTGAATTTGCCTTTTTGTATTATAGAAAGCCAATGGCTCTTTTTAAGGAGTGGTGCAAGATGGTCAATGTATTTACCAATATGCAATAGTCGAATAACTGTATTTTGGATACATCAAAGTCTTCTTAGAGAGATTTGGCATAATCGCATACAGAGGACTTTACAATAGTCTAAACGACTTATGCAATTACAATCCTGATCCATACATTAATTATATTTACCTAGTAATTAAGAAATCTTGAAACATTTGGCCAATGGGGGCCATCACATCTACAAAACTATGAGTGTGATTTGCTAAATGATTGCTATAGACAGAGAATGGAAGAAAAAGCTTAATGAATCGGGCCCTAAATAGCTACATAAGATACCTAGAGGACAACAGCAACATTCAATGTTTTCCTTGCAAAGGTTACTTTTTGAGGACTATGCTTCTTTTCCCACTTGGGACTGCAATGCATGGAGAGATGATATGAAGGATCTGGAAGGGGCTAGGAAGGAGATATGAGGGAGTATAAAGGGGACAGGAGACTTTGGAAGGATGAGAGACTGTAGAAATTAGACTGGGAAAGATATGAAAGAGGGAGAATGAGCTGGGTAGAGGTCAGAGAAAGAAGAAAGGGGTGAGTGTCAGGAGGGGTTGAGTGAAGGAGCTAGGGCTGATGAGGGAATGAAAGAGGAAGGTAAATGAGAGTTTGGGAAAGGGAGAGTACAAAAAATGTAAACAAAGGACTAAGGAATGGGTGATGGGTGATACAAAGCTGAGAAAGAAGAGAAGCAGGACAGTGGGATGGTTGGAGAAGGGGTGAGAACAGCAGACTGAGAACGATGGATAAAACCTATGTGGAGAGAAAGAAAACAGAGAAATGGGAAAAAAAAGATGAAAGAGAAGATCAGTGCCAGACAGATATAGAGAAGGAAGGGAAGAAAAGAAGAAACAGAACGGACACTCTGGAAAAGAACTTAGAAGACTGACAAAAGGAAAAGTGGGGAAAAAAAGAGACTGGGACCAATCTGCTTAGAAAAATAAAATACCCACACATCAAAGGCGGAAAGAAAACAAAATGCATTTTTTAGGGATGGAATATGTCAGCTTAGGGAAATGTGCATCTCTTCTTTCTTATATTCCACACATAGAGGAGAAAAGCATTTCTGTTTCTCATTTTCCAGTATTGCACTTTTCATAGAGTCTAGACTTTTGGGGAGTTTCCATTTCAGTTTGTTTCTAATTTGTGGTCCTTTATTCTTTATTCTGTTCATATTCTGCATGTATGAATGAGGTGAAGGCTTGTGCTAGCGTCCTGTTTGTCCTATTTTACCAATAGGTGGTGTGCAGGTGCTCTAGGGCCTAGTGTAAATTATACAGTGTTGTCTTTTCAAAGGTAGGGTTGTTTCATTTTGAGCTCTGGAAGTTAGGGCTGTTATGATATGGTGAGTTTACTATATAGGTTCTGTCTTTTTGCAAGGTTTTGTGTTATTTTGCAGCGTTTGAAGTGGATGGAGAGTGTTACTTTTCATGAGGTGATACTGCAATCTGAATAGTGTTTTTGGCATAGTTGTAAGGGAAAATACCTTAGCTTCACTGTTGAGGAATGTGGCGTGTGTTACAGAACTGGAGGTGCTGGTTTCATATTGAAATTCTGTCTAATCCTGTGTAGAATCCAGACTTCACTCCTAAATGAAATAATGAGTTCCATGATGCTATCAATTATAAAAGCTTTTTTTTTAATGCATAGAAGGCCTTTTTCTTGTATTGTCTTATAAAGCTAATTTAAAGGTGGAGGAGAGGTTGTGATGCAGTGGTGAGTGTGGTGGCCCACCCCCATTGTCACCCCAAATCCATGTCCAGAGACACTAGTAACCTACTGACAGCCCTGTCTTACAGTCTCACCCAGCCCACTCCCAGATTATCTGGTTCTGGAAAGTCCTGGGAAAATCATAATCGAAGTGCCATACGATGCCCCACCTTCACAACTCAGGAAGCTCAAACTTTTAAAACGTGCACAGGGCAGATGGTGATTGTAACTTTGAATATCCACCCCAGCTGTTGAAAAATCTAGTCCTGGTTCTGAGATTGCTCATTTTTTTAAAGCAGTTCAAAATAATTTTTTTATTATATTAAAAATAAGCTTAAGAACAATCAGGCCGATGCAGAAAGCTGGCGCTGAAGTCTGTGCTCTGCAAATCAGGCATAAAAAGTTAATAGCGCATGACTTCAGCGCTGACATGCAGAAAGGGCTCATATGCAAATGAGTCACGCGGTAAAATGGGAGAGGAAGCCAAACACATGCGCAAAGAAGTCGGTGCTGGTTTGGCATGCTCTCCCAGAGAAACAGGCACCATGTGACTAATTTGCATATGCCCTGACAGTATTTTGATGGCATCAGGGGCTCTCAGATGCCTGGATCATGTGAGAAGAAATGTCAAAATCCCATCAGATGATCCAGGCATTGGAAAAAGCCCCCGATGCCATCAAAATATGTGTTGGGGGCCAGTGCCCTTGACACAAAGCGAATCCCTGGTGGCCTGGTGGCCCTGAACCCACCATCCTCCACCCAATTAGAAATAAACCTGGTGGCCCAGTGGCCTCGAACCCCCCACCCTCCTTCCAGTACCTTCAGAAACGAGCATGAGCACTACCCACACGCTACTGCTCTTGCCCCGTCATCATGAAAAATGGCGGCGCCTGGCCCTACACCGTGCATCCCAGCGTCAGAACGGAAGAAGCTATGACGCGTGAAGAGAGGTTTAAATGTCCCGGTATGGTGGTATAAGATACATTCTTTAAGAATGCGGATTGGGTAAGATGAATTGATTTATAGGTATAGATGAGATAGGGGTCTGAGGAATCATGGTATGTAAGTTAAAGCAAAGATTTTATTTGTTTTTTTATTCTAGTTCTATTCCCCTGAAGCAGCAAAGGCAAAACGCTGAAGGGACGTCCAGGTGGGCGTCGGGGTTGAATTATGATTTACCTGCTTTAAGTGGTGGAAGCCTGTTATGGAAGATGACATTTGTAACCCTTATAAAATGTATATAAGATGACATTAGATTGGAAGACAAAGTTTTGTTAAATAGAATGTTGTCTGGGTGGGGTAAGAAATGTTTGTTATGGTGAAAGTTATGGTATCCACTTTTTTTATATAGGTGAGGTGGAGTGGTTTCAAGCAGACCATTGATGTATTAAATCTACTGGATACCTGAATCCATTTGTTGGTTGTAGGTACCTTTGGAGATTTTCTGAGGTTTGCCCTCTCCATTCTTGCTTTGCTAATTGAACAATACTATGATAGGGTGAGAAGATAGAGCTGTTATTATACATATGAAGTATCATATATAAGCTCTGATAAGCATCTAAGTTGATGTTGTAAGTTTACAAAGGTGCGTTAGTTGTCATTGTGGCAGTAACATGGGAATATTACTGTCGCTGTGACAGCTTATGCGGTCGAAATGCAGATATTGCAGGCAATTTTCTGTGATATGTGCATTTACAGAGTAAAGTCGGGTGGGGGGGGGGGAAGGATCGGGTGGGGAGTTAGGCAGCCACCACGCCAACAATATTGTGTGATAGCTACCCATATCGGCCGGATCATGGCTGCAGATAAGCCCACCTCAAGAGGTGACATTACCTGCAGCCAGCCCATAGGTGCCATTTCATGAACACTGTGAACTGGCAGTGGTAGTAAAGCAGTAGCTGTCCTATTCCCCCCACCCTCCCGCCGCCTCCCTAGACCCCCCTCCATCTAAAGCTTAAAATGCACCCTGTGGAGACTAGAACGTAAATTGAGAAGAACCCACACCTACTTAATCTTGTTGTCCTAGAAGATCACGCTCTGCAAGAGACCAGGAGGACTCTTTATGATGTCGTTGATTCGGGGGAACTAATTTATTGAAAGAATTCTGCTACTGGAAGAACTTCATAATTGAAAGAATTTCTGTGGTGACGCTGATGTGAAGCAGTTTTTGAACAATGTTCTGTCAGTTAAGAACTACTGGGGGACATTATTGATATTATCCCTTGGTGTGTGGTAAGGGTTGATTCCCTTTTTGAATAGATAAAAAAGGAGAATTTGCTACAAGAAAGGGTGGTTTATTGCATGGCAAATGATCCAACAAAAAATTTCTGACTTATTAGTAATTTGTTTGGGCACTGGTTTATCCTTTCTTAGTTTGTAATTTATAGGTGGGAATAACAAGCAATCTTTTTGGAACTGATAGGACATGATTATTGGCACCCTTATAAACAATTCAAATCAGCTTGAACAGAAGAACCACATTCCCAATGCAGTAAAATTAGACGCACCTGAGATGAATTGTCAGTACTGACATGACTTGAATTAACCAATGAATGATAACTCTAATATTTAAAATGGCCACATTCATTCCCTGTTCCATTTTCACAATGGTGAAAACAAGAGAGCTACCTGAGAGTCAGAAAAGCCATAATCCCCAAACATCAAACTTCAAGAGGTATAAGGCCATCTCCAAAGACCTTGGGATCCCTGTGTTTACAGTTTGCAATTTTATTAAGATGTTTCTGGAACTTTCAAGAACCTCCCAGGACATGGTGGGAAAAGGAAAATTAATCCAAGAAGTCTTTGAAGGTTAGTGCAAAAAACACCACTTACAACATCCAAAGAGCTTAAGGCTGACTTGGAGCAATCTGGAATGGTGGTTTCAACCCGCACCAAACACCATGCAGTAAACAAAGAAGGACTTCATTGGCGAAGGCCAAGGAGGACCCCCACTGCTCAAAGACAGACATAAAAAGGCACGCCTGATCTTTGTCCAAATCCACCTTGAGAAACCACAAACCTTCTAGGAAAATGTTCTGTGGACAGATGAAGCCAAACTTGAGCTCTTTGGCAATGCAGACCAGCAATACATTTACAGGCGAAGACATGAAGCTTATAAGCAAAAAAACCCAAACATCCTTCCTGCAATTAAATATGGTGGGGGTTCCATAATGTTGTAGAGCTGTTTTGCTGCCTCAGAAACTGCAGGCCTGGAACGTATTAAAGGAATCATGAAGTCAGGGGACTAACAAGGTATTTTGGAGCGAAATGTGCTACCTAGTGTCAGAAAGCTAAGTCTGGGTCGAAGGTCATGGGTTCTCTAGCAGGACAATGACTTAAAATATATTTCCAAAAGTATGAAAGAATGGTTAAAAAGGAACAAATGGTTAGTCGTGGATTCAAGATGGCGGCGTAACAGGACGCGGTGTTCGCTGCTCCGTTTACCTTTGATTTTTTCCTCAGGAATTCAAAAAGTTGCCTTACCTTTGCCCTATGCCGACGCGGAAGGCTAAGGGCAAGGGTGGATTACCGGCAGGGCAGCGTACAATGCAGAGCTACGCGGCAGCAAAGGAGGGCGATCCCGTGGCTGTGGCAGAGGTGAGCCTCGGTCTGGGCAGCTGGCCCTTCTACTCCTCTGCCCGCTGAGGCAGCTCTGGTGCAGCAGCAGTTGCTGGAGATTTGCATCTTGGGAGCTCGGCGGAGGCGGCATCCTCAGCAAGGGCTCTGCTTCTGGCACCTCAGACGGGTGTGTTTGGTTCCTTCTGCTTCCAGTCTCAATCTTCAGTTGGCTTTCCCTCCTCTTCAACATCCACAAGAAGTGACCTTGGCTTCAATTTGGGCTGCCCTCCAGTCGGTTCATCAGCTCTGTGCTGTGGCGTTTCAGGCTCTGACCCCACTTCCCGTTCGGTTGGAAAGTGTAGAGAAGAGGCTTGATGACCAGCAGGGACACTTGACTGTGTTTGATAAAAGTGTTCAACAGGTACAAGAGCAACAGGGGACGCTTTCTCAGGATAAGATGGTGTTTCTATGAAAGATTGAAAACCTCGAGAATGCTTCCCACTCTTTGTACCTGAGGATATTGAACTTTCCCCGTGTTTCTGGCTCTCCGGCTAGGATTCTTTTTCACAGATTCCTAAAGGACACTTTCGGTTACCCTGACACTGGTTTTCCTCCTGTGCAGAAGATTTTCTATTTGCCATCTGGGGTCGCTATTGGCGCTACTACTATGGTTCCTGATCCTCAAGCTGACGTTTCCTTGGATTCTCTTGATCTGGGGAATTTATCTGCATTGTTGGAACAGTCATCTGAAACAGTAGGGTCCAGAGCGACATTATTAGTTTCCTTTGTTTTTCTTCAGGTTAAGAATGTGTTGCTACGTTTGTTTCTTAAGAAAACTGATATTTCCTTTCTAGGGGGTAAGATTCAGATTTTTCTGGATGTGTCCTGTTGGACACAAGTCCGTAGGAAGAAATTTTTGGAACTACGCACTGAGGTGGTATCACTAGGTGCAAAGCTCCAATTAAGGTTTCCTTGTAAATGTATTGTTCATTACCAGAATTCTGTATAACATTTCTTTGAACCTCCTCAATTATGCTTCTTTTTGGATGCTAAGAAGTTGTAGGGCTGACTGGGGTTGACTGGAGTGGGGGGCATTTGTTGGGGCATTTATGTATAATGTGCTTTTCTGGTATTTTTATTTCCTTTTTCTTTCCACTCCTCTGGATTTGTGATCCTTGGATCCCTCTTTATTGTGGACTATTTAGTAGTTGCTCTTTGGGGTTTGTTTTTTGCCTTGATTATATAATTATCCTTTGCATAGTTTTTGTTAGACCAATACTTGTATTTCTTGTTTCCAAGTTTTGCTTGGTGTATTTTGTAAAACTTGATAAATTGAAAAAGAAAGGAACAAATGGACCATTTTAAACTGGCCAGCAATGAGTCCTGATCTCATTCCAATTGAGAACCTTTGGAAAGAGCTGAAATCTGCCATTGGTAAAAGGAATCCTAGAAACATTCATGAGCTGGAACAAATCATAGTTGAAGAGTGGGAGAAACTATAAGCAGACAAATGTACGAAACTTATATATGATTGCAAGAAACATTTGGAGAATGTCATCATTGCCAAGGGTTGTGCAACCAAATATTAGTGAAGGGTACCAATAATCCTGTCCAGGTCGTATTTTGTTTTTGTCTCAGAAATGACTATGTCTAAGTTGTGCATACATCTTTTTTTTTGTTGTTGTATACCTTTGAACATTAAAATATTATGACGACATACAACTGAAATATTTCAAATTATTTCTCAAGATATCGTACACAACATACCTAAAATGCAAGAGTGCTAATAGTGTTGACCATAACTGTATAGTCAGGACCTCACTAACCCACACTTAGACGAACCAGTCCTCCATCAGGCCACACCTCAAAAGCCCAGATCTGGATCCTATTTCTCAGACTTCCTGCAGACCAATCTCCAGCATCCCTTTTATCTCAAAAATACTAGAAAAGATGATTGATGTAGTTTTGTAGTTGAGTTTCAATGAGCATGCTCCCCTTGACCAACACCAACATGGTTTCAGAACAAACCATAGTATGGAAACCCTTCTAGTCTCCCTATTGGACACCCTTATCACCGGCAGACAAGAAATTACACAGTGCTTCATCCTTA
Source organism: Ichthyophis bannanicus (assembly GCA_033557465.1). NCBI lineage: Eukaryota > Metazoa > Chordata > Amphibia > Gymnophiona > Ichthyophiidae > Ichthyophis > Ichthyophis bannanicus. Next base: position 219,936,318 of record CM066039.1, on the reverse strand, counting down.
TTTTCCTTGATATCTCTGCGGCATTCAATTCCATACCCTATCATCAACTCCTCACCTGACTCCAAGAAACTGGCTTATGCGACACCATGCTAAATTGGTTTCATTCCTACTGACAGGACTGTAGCCAGCAAATAAAAATAGCATCCAAGACATCAAATCCATTTACCCTTGAACAAGGTGTACCCCAAGGTTCTTCACTCTCAGCCCTCCTCTTCAACATATTCCTATAGCCTTTATGCTCATTATTCCAACACTACAAGATACACTACGAAATATAGTATATGCTGACAATATAATGATTTACACACCATTTCAGACAACTGAGCCAAACACCACCAACATATCTGATTACTTCACTGCAGTAAGTAAATGGCTATAAAGTCATAATCTTGCTATCAACCACAAAAAGGCTGAGGTGCTCCACATGACTATGGATCCATCCTTTAATACACCACAATCATTAAAGATCAAAGAGAATGAACTCCAAGTGAAAACAGAAAGTAAATACCTCCGTATAACCCTCGACCAAGGTCTCAATTTTCAGACACTCATCAGGAAAAACATCCAACACAGTAGATCATAACCTACAAACATTGAGGAACCTATGTCCTCTTCTCACACTAGAACTCTTCCGCACAGTATGCCAGGCAATTATAACCCCCATCCTGGATTACAGCAATATAATCTATCAAGTTCTACCTAAACAAACCCTTTACCTGCTCCAAATGGCCCAAAACACAGCTGCGAGGGTCATTTATGGCACACCACAATATGCCCATCTCATACCCATCCTTAAGCAGTTACATTGGCTACCCACAACCAGGATAAAGTACAAAGCACTACTAGCCACATTCAAAGTAATTCACAACAAATCTGCAACTTATCTACTACCACTAATATTTATACTGTGGCGCTCGAGCCCCTACCAGGCGGCCGCCTAGTAGGGACGGGTAGCCACCTCTTATCTTTTCCTAAGCTTGTAGTTGTGTGAGGAATAATGAGCCAAGTGGTTTATCAAAGCGCACAGGAATTTATTCAGCTTCCTTGCTGGTAAGTGGATACAAATTTTTCAAGCACATTTATTCTCCAGACAAAAGAAAAATAACGGATAACTTCTCCCATAAACAAATGTCCAAAACAGAGTAACAGCGAACTCAACCATACAAGCTTCTGCCCCAGTCTTTTACTGTTTAACATTTCTGCACATGAAGGAATATGCCCTTCTTTTTAAAACTCTTCAAACAGGCTGCCAGCTTATTCAAGGCCGTTGCAAACACCAACAGTTTCAGCTGTTCAACCCCAACTGAGTTACTGCCGATAAGCTTCGAAGGAAAGACTCTTAGGCCCTTTTAATTATATGACTCCTTCTCTCCTTTCTATCAGCTTCAGAACTACCTTCACACCTATAGTAGCGTTCTTAAGGTTCAACTGTTTCTGGCTTACACTAATTCACCTTAGTGCATGCATCACATTCCATCTCTGAAATACTGGAAGTTACATCACCCTCTTTGGCTTCAACCTCAATGCTCTCAGCTGAGCTATAGCAGGGTTCTGCTTGGAAACGCTCAGGAACTTTCTGTTTTAGAGTTTTCAACAGGTCAAACAACCTCTCCCATTTTCTTGCCCTCCCTTCTCTGGGCAGGTCTCCTATGGGGTGTTCTTGTTTAACCTTCCTGGTGAAATCTTTCTTTCTACGCTGTGTTATCTGGGGTACAACAGTTTCATCAGAGTCAGAACAGGAAACCCACTTTGAAGGCCTTACTGCCTCCCCTCTCCTACCTTGGGGTCTTGGTGCAGTATTCTCTTGGTTGGAACTTCGGCCAGTCAGGACTCCCTCTGCCTCAGAGTAGGGCAGAGACTTTTGGTAAAACTTTCCCGCTCTCTTGCCAGGGTAGGTGGTTCTCTCCCAAGAACCTTCCCTATGTCCTCTGTGGCTACTGTGCTGACTATTGTGGATTCCTTTGTACCTTCTTTGGCTGCCTTTATAGCTGTTCCTTTCTCTGCTGCAACCTTTGGCTGCAAAGCTCCTTTGTCCTTTGGCTACCGGGTGGTTCTCCCTGGACCTTCTGAAACTTGGACTGGAACCTGAGCTGCAACTCCCACTTGGACCTGGACTGCAACTCCGACAGCCACTGCCACTGCAACTGCAACTGTGTCTCCAACCGTGTCTCGCCCTGTGTCTCCAACCGTGTCTCCCCCTGTATCTCCAACCGTGTCTCCCCCTGTATCTCCAACCGTGTCTATCTCTGGTGTTTGTTTGCTCCAATTTAAACCTTGAGCAGGGCAACTCCCTTCCTGGCCCTGCCCATCTGTACCTCCCATTCCTATCTATGGTTGACCTGGAGTGTGGGCGTGGCTTACAACTAGGTCTGCCCTCTAGGTTTCTCTCCGGGCTTCTGCTGTGGACTATGTGATCCTGTGTACCCATCCCCCGCAAAGAGGAAAAATTCTTCTTCTCTTCACTTTTTCCTGGCTGGGCTGCACTCTCCTTACCACAATACCCAACAATGAAAGACTAAGAAGACGAAACTCACAGAACCTTCTAACTATACCGCCCCTGAAAACCAAGAGCAAGTAAGTTGCATGTAACCGCGTGTTCAGGCTTTATGCCCCAACGACCTGGAACTCTCTACCGGCAGACCTAAGGAGCAATGAAGACTTGACAAGCTTCCAGAAAAAAATCAAGACTTATTTCTTCCACGAGTGCTATGGCCCTGATCCATAATATGAATATATACCACTTATATACCTATCCGACTCCCTGCTCCACTCTACCCCTAACCCAGCAATGTCCAGTTCAACTCCATGTTACACTGTAATTTAGCTTACTCCATGCGGCAGACCACTTGTTCAGCTGCTGTCTATGTTCCTTAGTCCTTATGACCGTTACTTGTAAATCGTTTTCGTTCCTTGTTACAACATTAACCGTTACCTGGAAACCGTTCTTTGTTACACGTTCTTTCTAAACTGCTTTGACTTTTAGAAAAGCAGTATAGAAAAAAAAAGGCTAAATAAATAAATAAATAAAAGCCTGCTGATATTGTGGTTTGGGGGATCTGTAGCGCCAAAAATAATAGAAGACAAGCCCAACCCACCTTGCAGCACCCCAACTCCGACAGCTCCCACATGTTTCCTCACTTATCCTTGCTCTTCACTGGCTCCCTGCCTTTCCGTATCCACTTCAAACTTCTTATCTTGGTCCAAAGTGTGCTGTTTGCCTCTTCCTCCCCCCGTACTTGGCCTCTCTTGGCTCTCTGTTCTTTCCTGTTCTCTTTGCTTTACTCTTCTAATGCCGACCTCCTGTCTCTGCCTTCACCCTCAGCCCTCCGCCTCGCCATCTCCAGAAACTCCTCCTTTTCCTATGCCAGTCCCTCCCTTCAGAACTCCCTTCCCCTTTCACTTTGCACTGAACCTTTCCTCCCCACCTTTAAGAAGAATCACAAAACCCTGCTGTTTCTGCAAGCTTTCCCCCAGGAGAACTGCCTGCTCGCTTTCCTTTTGCCTCTCAGTTTCTCTCCCTGTGTTTGAACTGTAATTCCCCTCTCTTTTAATTTTTTTTTATTTTTCCCCTTCTTTCTTGCTTTACTATTACCTGTTTTTTTAAAACTGTTTGTAAACTGCTGTGATAGCCTTGGCTCTCAAGCTGTATACCAAGTGCTCTAAATAAGTAAATAAATAAACCTTTTTTTTGTTTATTTATTTATAGAATGCTAGGAATCATAAGGAAATGGATGGAGAATAAAAACAAGGTTATTATAATGCCTCTGTATCATTCCATGATGCAATCACACCTGGAATATTGTGCACAATTCTGGTCGCCATATTTTAAAAGGATATAGCAGAATTAGAAAAGGTCCAGAGAAGAGCCACCAAAATGGTAAAGGGAATGGAAGAATACTCCAATGAAGAAAGGCTTAAAAGGTTAGGGCTCCTCAACTTGGAAAAAAGACAGCTGGGGGCGATATCATAGAGGTCTGTCAATTAATGAGTGGAGTGGAACAGGTAAATGTATATTGGTTGTTTACACCATCATATAGTAGAAAGACTAGGGGACACACAATGAAGCTACAATGTAACCAATTTAAGACTAATAAGAGAATTTTATTTTGCACTCAATGAGTAATTAAACTCTGGAATTTGTTACCAGAGGATATAATATAAGCTATTAGTGTAGTTGGGTTTAAAAAAAGGTTTGGACAAGTTCTTGGAGGAAAGGTCCATAAATCATCATTTAGAAGGACCCAAGAAATCCACTGCTTACCCTGGGACAAGCATTGTGGAACCTGTGTACCTTTTTGGGAACCTGCCAGGTAGTTGTGACCTGGATTGGCCACTGTTAGAAACAGGATACTGGGCTTGATGGACCTTGGTCTGACCCAGTATGGCATTTCTTATCTTCTTACAGTAACTATTCCAGGGAGGGAAGGCAGGACACCTCTCCTTTGAACTAACTGCCTGGCTAGCCAGTCGGCCTGAACCCCCACCTCCATCCCCAATGACCTCAAACTCCTGGCTAGTCAGTCAGGCTGTCACCAAACCCACCCCCTTCTGCCCCTCCCCACTGACAAAAAATCCCAACTAGTCAGTCAGGATAGCTTCAAAAATACCCCCACTTCCCCGGCCCACCTCTCCCTTACCTTGAAAGTCATGTGGTCTAGCAGCAATGGTGCAGGAACAATCCCTTCTTGTTCCTGCCCCATTCTCCAGAGGCTAACAAAATGGTGCCAGTGTCATGGTGTAATGCTCCCTAGCATTAAGACATCGACCGGGGGGGAGAGGGGGAGGGAGTGGGGGCCTGTCTTCTACTATTGTTGGTGCCATGGATCAGGTGATCTATGGCACCAGCAGGCTCTAGATGGAGGTGGCCTAAGGGGGACCACAGGGAAGGGGAGCAGAGCAATTACTTGCTCTCTCCTCCCCTGGCTCCTCCTCTGTATCCTGCGATCCCTGCATGGGCAGGTATCACAGGAGTTCCCACACTACCTGCCGATGCAGGGATTGTGGGTCACCGCAGTAACTGCAAATCCTCTGTGGTATCTGCAGGGCTGAAGCTGGATGCTCCCCCTGCAGATACAGCACAGTTTTTGCAACTACCACATGGCATTTCGACATTTCACAAAGGGGCGGTTTAGTGAACATGCCCCTTTGTGTTATTTAGTTTAGTTTATTCAGAAGCTTGATATACCACTCTTTTCTCAAGGTACAAGGGTTTTTTTGGGGGGCGGGGTGAAGGAAAAATGGATGGGGAAACTAGGTATGGGATGGGGCAGACTAAAGTGAAAATTCCACACATCATGCTACTCACTACAGCCTAGCCCCCTGTTTTTAAATTAAACTGTAATAGCCACTGCAAGAAAAAGTCCCAAAAAGTCCTTTGATGAATAAAGAAACCCCTAGTGAGTTTCAACCACTCGGTAAAACTACCATGAAGATTATTTGATAGCATCATTCAACCAGTTCTTCTATATGAAAGTAAAATTTGGAGTTTATATAAATGAGACAGTGTCAACATAAACCCTGCACCTCCAGTTCTGTAACATATTTTATCATCCCCAAAACGAATAGATCTAAATTGTGGTGTCACCTCAGTAACAGCAAAAACTCACTCCATTGCCAAGGAGAAGATTCTGATGTACCAAGAAATGCAGTCAGAGACTAAGAAAATGTGGCAGAAAGATACAAAAGAAATATTTCCCATCGTATTGGGAGCCACATCTTGACAAACTACCCATACATGTTACGTCTTATAAACTCTAGAAGGAAGCTCTCTTTAGCATGATGCAACTACTATGCTGAGCATTAGCAGTAAACTTAAGAGACGGGGATCATATTCCACATATCCTAGCTTAAAAGTGAGGTTCATGACTGTCATTTGGGTAAACTGCCCCCAGACACTTTCAACCTAATTTTGCATAGGGCATTTAAGTTGGAAAACAGATGTTAACATCAATGTATACAAGGCTGAAATTATATTTTATAAAAGGCTCACTAAAATATAGAGCTTTTTATAAAACATGTATAGGGTCATAGGAAAAAATAAAATGTGTATTGGGTGTGACGCACATGAGAAGTCCTTTTACAAAAAGACGATGTACAAAAAAGAGTAGCAACACTGAGGGCTACACACATGGAAGTAGCAGCACGAACAGATAGGCAGAGGATTTTGCAAAACTGCATGTGTAAGGGGAGCCAATTAAGAAGCTCAACGCTGAAACTCAGGTTTTTTGGTTTTACGATATGTTGTTTTTAACCACAAAGAGGTATGCACAATTCCTCTCTCACCTTCTCCTCCAGAGCCAGGGTGACTTGAAGGTGTAAATGCGGACCTGGAAATTTTCCCAGGTATATGTATATTGCAGTTCAAAAATGCACAATACACGTGTACTTTCAAGAACTGTCCCAACCGCACCCAGAACAAGCCTCCTTTAAATGTGTGCATGCTTCCAGCATTCATGTATAAGAAGCGGCTTTTCTAAAATCACTGGGTGGCATATCCAGCAACGGCGGCTGGAGCCATTACAGTGATTAGCTGTTGCCGCTGAGGCTTACACCCAGATAGTCAATGCCAGGGCCATATCTGGCCACAGGCATTGACTATCCAGGTTAACCAGAGAAACAGGAAGCTAACAGGGCAACAGCAATATTTAGCCACTGTCCAGTTAGCTTCTGTGGTGAAAGTTAGGCCACTTTCTTCTTGTTGGTCTTCTAAGTTCATTTGAAGTATCTCCTAAATTTCCATTTTCTTCTCTTTCCTCCTGTCTTCCTTCTTCCCTCCTTCCTTGCATGTCTCTAACATAGTTCTTTTCCTTTCATCTTTTTTCTCCATTTCTCTCTAATCTTTTCTCTGCCTCTCCATCCACTCAGAGCTAGATCTTATCCATTGCTTTCCTCCTCTCTTGCTCTCCAGTTCTGTTTTCTTTTTTTCACTTCCCATACTCAGCTTTCCTTGCTTTTCCATGTGCCTCTCCATACCCTGCTTAACATCCCTCTGTCTTTCCCCTACTCCATTGTATGTCTGTTTCCACCCTATACTCATCCCCTTCCAGCCCTCATGTACCTTCCTCTGGTTCTCATTCCCTCACCAGCCCCAGCTTCTTCCCTTATCACTCATCTCCTCCTGGAATCCAGTCCCTTTCTTCTATTTCTTAACCTCTACCAAGCTTCCCCTTTCCCCTCTTTCATATCCTACCCAGTCCCATTTCCACATTCTGTCAACCCCTTCATAAAGCTGTCCCTTTCCTCTGTCTATCACACCCTCCCTAGCCCCCATCTATTTGCATTGCCTCTTAACTACTTCCTAGCCCATCTACCCATCCCTTTCCCACCCATCCCTTCAGACACTCATTTCTCCTTTCTATCCCTCCCTTCAGAGACTCTACCCCTTTCTCCTCTTTCTACGGTTACTCTTCTTCTTTTTCCCTTTCTTTCTCCTCTTTCCTCCTTTCTCTCTTTTCACTCCTTGTCTCTGGCCACTCTTCCCTCTTTCTTCTGCTCTCTCTCCAGAAACTCCCCCTTCCTTCACACTACTCTTTCCAACCCAGCTCATCAAGGTGTCTCTTTTGCTCGAGCTGAGTGTAACCGACACTGTCGAGCTCCTTGTCCTCCTGATCCTCCTAAGCTAGCAGCAGAAGCAATGTTTAATCCAGCGCCATCTTCAGTTGCTATGGGCCAGTCTTGTGATATGAGTTTCATGGCAGCAGCTCCTGCTGCCAGCCTAAATGAGGGATGAGAGGGATTCTACTGCATTTCACTGGATCTGGTGGGAGTCTTGGTGTCCCATGGGCCATGAAAGAGGACTGTAAAACTTGGGTAGCAAAGGAGAAGCAAGCCATTATTTTGGGATCAATATTCAGCCTACAGCGATCAGTGTCGCTCAAACACCTGACCACTATGGGCAAAAATGAAACCAGATATTCAGTGCTGGAGCCTATCCAGCAACCGGCATGGAATATCTGGTTTCACTGCCAAACACAGGGGCTATCTGGTTAGCGGTGATATTCAGCCAACCACACTAACTGGATAGCTGTCCTAACTTTATGCAATTTGCCTATCCGGTTAGTGGCTGAATATGGCTGCTAACCAGAGAGTTTATAGTTTATTGCAGTTTTGATAAACTGCCTTATCAGAACTTAGGGTGGTTTCCAATAAAAGCTTACAAACAAGCTATAAAGCCCAAAAAAATATGAGAGGAGAAAAATGAAAGGAAAGGCGAGAAGGAATAGTGCATGTAAGGAATTACGAAGGTGGGGGGGGGGGGGGGAAGAGGGGGGGTAGAAGCAGCCTACATTCCCAAAATGAACCATTGGACTGGCCATAGGCAAGCTTGAAGTAATAGGCCTTTCTTAAACTTTTTAAATGAAAGTTATTCTCTGAGGTATAAAAGGGAGGGAGTTCTATAGGTGTGGAGCTAGGAAGTATAATGCTGAGGTAAGGGTGAATTCTAGTCTAGATATTAGATTACTAGGGACTACTGGTGGACATAGACGTGGACGTGAGGATCGGCTGGTAACATGCCTGCCTGGTGTGAAGGTAGCGGACCTCACGCGCCACCTAGATAAGGTCTTAGATAGTGCTGGGGAGGAGTCTGCTGTCTTGGTACATGTCGGTACCAATGACATAGGAAAATGTGGTAGGGAGGTTCTGGAGGCTAAATCTAGGCTTTTAGGTAGGAAGTTGAAATCCAGAACTTCCAGGGTAGTGTTCTCTGAAATGCTTCCTGTTCCATGCGCAGGACCCAAGAGGCAGGCAGAGCTCCGGAGTCTCAATGCGTGGATGAGACGATGGTGCATGGATGAGGGTTTTGGATTTGTTAGGAACTGGGGAACATTCTGGGGAAGGTGGGGCTCTTCCACAGGGATGGGCTTCAGCTTAACCGGGATGGAACCAGGCTGCTGGCATTAACCATTAAAAAGGAGATAAAGCAGCTTTTAAACTAGATAATAGTGGAAAGCAGACAGTCGCCCAAAAGCGCATGGTTCGGAAGAATGTATCCTTGAAGGATACTACCAAAAGCAGAGAGGTTCCAGAAAAGAGTAAAGTAGCCCAAATGCCCTTGAGTATGGAGCAGAAAGAGCTTAAAGATTCCAAATTACCCATACCTACCAATAGCCAGATTAATATGAATAAAATATAGTCTCTAAAATGCTTGTATGCAAATGCTAGAAGTCTAAAAAATAAGATGGGAGAGTTAGAATATATAGCACTAAATGAGAGGTTAGATATGATTGGACTCTCAGAGACATGGTGGAAGGAAGACAACCAGTAGGACATTGTGATACCTGGTTACAAACTATATTGTAATGATAGAACTGATCAAATTGGTGGAGGGGTTGCGCTCAGTGTTAGAGAGGGCATTGAGTCAAAAAGGATTAAAGTTTTGCAGGAAACAAAATTTGCTGTAGAATCTCTATGCATTGAAAATCCATATAAAAAGGGGAAGGCGATGGCAATGGGGGTGTATTATCGACCGCCTGGCCAGAATGAATAAATGGATGATGAAATGCTCAAAGAAATCAAGGAAGCTAACAAAAGTTACAGAACAGTAATATAATGGGTGATTTCAATTATCCCGGTATTGACTGGGTCAGTGTCACGGCAGGACATGCTAGGGAGATAAAGTTCCTAGATGAAATAAATGACTGCTTCTTGGAGCAGCTGGTTCATAAACCGACCAGAGGGGAAGTCATATTGGACCTAGTCCTTAGTGGAACACCAGATCTGGTGCAAGAGATAAGGGTGTTGGGGCCATTTGGCAATAGTGATCATAGCATGATCACGTTTGATTTAATTAGTGGAGGAGGGATGGTAAGGAAATCCACAGTACTACCTTTTAACTTTCGAAAGGGAGACTAAGATAAAATGAGGAAAATAGTTAAGAAAAATCTAAAAGGAGCAGTTGCAGAGGTTAAAGACTTACATCAAGCTTGGGAGTTGTTGAAAAATACTATCTTGGAAGCCCAGACCAGCTGTATTCCACGCTTTAAGAAAAGTGGAAGGATGTCCAAAAAACTGCCAGCATGGTTTAAAGGTGAGGTCAGAGAGGCTGTTGTTGCCAAAAAAGCATCTTTCAAGAAATGGAAAAAAAAGAGCCAAATGATGAAAACTGGAAACAGCACAAGCACTGGCAAGTTAAATGCAAGGCATTGATAAGGCAGGCAAAGGGAGAATTTGAGAAGAAGCTTGCTGCAGAAGCAAAAATGCGTAATAAAGACTTTTTCAAGAACATTCATATCAAAAAACCTGTGAGAGAGTCAGTTGGTCCATTAGATGATAGGGGGTTTAAAAGGGGCACTAAGAGGCAACAAGGCGATAGTGGAGAGACTGAAAGAATTCTTTGCTTTGGTCTTTACTGAGGAAGATATAGGGATGTTACCCATGACTGAAGTGGTATTTAAAGGTGCGGAAGAATTGAAGGAAATATCGATACATCGGGAAGATGTATTACAACTATTTGATAAACTGAAGAGTAGCAAATCACCTGGACCTGATGGTATACATCCAAGTGTGTTGAAAGAGCTGAAATATGAGATTGCAGAGCTGCTATTAGTAATCTGTGAACTATCATTAAAATCATCTTTAGTACCTGAGGATTGGAGGATGGCCAACCTAACACCAATTTTTAAAAAGGCTTCCAGGGGTGATCAGGGAAACTATAGACCGGTGAGACTGACGTCAGTACCAGGAAAAATGGTAGAAACTATCATAAAGAACAAAATTACTCAGCATGTAGATAGTCATGGCTTAATGGGAGACAGCCAACATGGCTTTAGACAAGGAAGATCTTGTCTTACTAATCTGTTATGTTTTTTTGAAGGTGTGAATAAACAGGTAGACAAAGGTGAGTTGGTTGATATAGTGTATCTGGACTTTCAGAAAGTCTTTTACAAGGTCCGTCATCAGAGACTTTTGGCAAAACTAAAGAGTCATGGGATTGGAGGCAGTGTACTATTATGGATCAGGATCTGGTTGAAAGATAGAAAGCAGAGGGTAGGGCTAAATGGCCAATTTTCCAAATGGAGAAAAGTGAATAGTGGTGTACCCCAGGGATCTGTGCTGGGTCCGCTTCTTTTTGACATATTCATAAATGACCTGGAAAAGGGAATAACGAGTGAGGTTATCAAATTTGCAGATGACACAAAACTATTTAAAGTTGTTAAAACCCGTGAGGATTGTAGAAAATTGCAAGAGGATCTTGATAAATTGGCAGATGAAATTTAATGTGGAGAAGTACAAAGTTATGCACCTAGGAAAGAACAACCAAAACTATGGTTCCACGATGCAAGGTTCCACATTAGGAACCACCACCCAGGAAAAAGGTTTAGGCACCATTGTAGATAACATGTTAAAACCCTCCGCCCAGTGTGCAGCTGCAGCCGAGAGAGCAAATAGAATGCTAGGTATCATAACGAAAGGAATGAGAAATAAAAGAAAGGATATTATAATGCCTCTGTATCATTCCATGGTGCAACCGCACCTTGAATATTGTGTGCAATTCTGGTCGCCGTATCTTAAAAAGGATATAGTGTTATTAGAAATGTTTCAAAGAAGAGCCACCAAAATGGTAAAAGGGATGGAAGGATACCCCTATGAAGAAAGGCTAAAAAGGTTAGGGCTCTTTAACCTGGAAAAGAGACAGATGAGGGGAGATATGATAGAAGTCTTTAAATTAATGAACAGAGTGGAACGGGTAAACGTAGATCAATTGTTTACATTATCAGAATATAGAAAGACTAGGGGACATGCAATGAAGCTACAGGGTAAACTATTTAAGACAAATAAGAGAAAATATTTTTTCACTCAATGTGTAATGAAACTCTGGAATTTGTTAGCGGAGGATGTAGTAAAGGCTGTTAGTATAGCTGGGTTTAAAAAAGGTTTGGACAGGTTCCTGGAGGAAAGGTCCATAAACCATTATTAAGAAGGGACCCAGGATATCAATGCTTGACCCAATACAAGCATTGTGGAACCTGTGTCTTTTGGGGAAACTGCTAGGTACGTATGGCCTAGATTGGCCACTGTTGGAAACAGGATACTGGGCTTGATGGACCTTGGTCTGACCCAATATGGCATTTCTTATGTTCTTATGTTCTAATAGATGAGTGGAGAGATCGACTGGGAGAGCAAAGGATTAAATGACTGGTCAGATCAAGGGGGCTATCTGTGTAAAAAAGCTTTGTGTGTTATTGTCAGTATCTTGAATTTCATTCAGTAGGAGGTGAAAAGCTAGTAGTTTTTCATCAGTAGAGCCGTTAGATGGTCGAATTTTGAGGCATTATAGAGGAGTTTAGTGGTTGTATTTTGAATGCGTTGTAGTTTGGACAGATTTGCAGTTGTGGTACCATTGAGGATGCTGCTGCAATAGTTGATATGAGACATTATACAAATCAGAATGAGTGTGTGGAGAACAAAAAACGTAATATATTTTATCATGGATCAAAGTTTTCATAGAGTGAAAAAGCAGCTCTTGATTATGGTGGGAATATTGGAACTGAAGTTTATTTTTGAATCGAAGGGGCAACCAAGAATTTTGAGGGTGTCAACAGTGGCCACCAGATGATTTTTGATAATCGGAGTCAGGAAGGAGAGGATGTCAAGTTTATAATCCACATGGCTTCAGTTTTTGAATGGCTTAATTTGAAATTAAACATGGCTAAAACTGAGCTCCTTATCTTTCTCCCTAAGTCCACCCCCCTCTTCCTCCTTTCTCTATTTCTGTGGATAACAGTTTACTTCTCTCTGTTTCCTCAGCTCGCAACCTTGGGGTCATCTTTGACCCCTCCCTCTCCTTCTCCACACACATCTAACAGATACCTAAAACCTGTCGCTTCTTTGTCTATGACATTGGCAAAATTCATCCCTTCCATTCTGAACACACTACTACTTATCCATTCGCTAGTCACCTCCCATCTAGACTATTGCAACCTCCTCTTCGCTGGTTTTCCTCTGAATCATCTCTCCCCTCTTCAATCTCTTCAAAACTCAACTGCACGGCTAATCTTTCACTAGTGTCGCTAAGCTCATGTCACCCCTCTTCTCAAGTATTTCATTGGCTTCCTATCCATTTCTGCATCCAATTCAAACTTCTACTACTGACCTATAAGTGCTTTCATTAGACTGCTCCTCACTACCGTTCCTCTCTTAACTCTCCCTACACCCCTCCTTAGGAGCTCTACTCTTCAGGCAGATCCCTTCTATCTGTGCCTTCTTTTCCACTGTCAACTCCAGACTTCTATCTTTCTACTTTGCTGCTCCTTATGCCTGGAACAAACTACCTGATTCAGTATGCCAGACTCCATCTGTGGCCCTGTTCAAATCCAGGCTAAAAACTCACTTCTTTGAGACAGCTTTTGACCCTGGTCCCCCTAGTCTCTTGTTTGCCTCTTATGTGTTTCCTTACCATCCACCTAGACAAGAGGAAGGGATGGACAGAGAGTAAATTGAAGACATACTGTCATCAACCCCCCCTGGTGGCCAGGGGCTGTAAGGGTAGGTTGAGCATATTATTATTTTCTGGGAGTAGAGGGCTCTTTTAAGGCCAAGGGTATCCTGGTCTTTGTAGTCCTGCTCCTTATGTGAATAAATTGATGCGCGGCGTCTTTTTGGTTCATATGAGAAGGAACGTTGGAACGGAGATTTATACTAGACGCGGGCAGCATTGTTGATCCACAACAGATCCCCTGAAGAACCCGAATAGGAGAAACGCAACATAAGCGCTGGGGGACTAGCGTCGGGATCAGGATCATTGAAATAGCACTAGAATGTTGTACATTGTGGATAATGGCATTGAATTCTAGGAATGAGTGATCACCCGTACATATTGTATTTTGAATGTAGAATGACAACGGGTGATTCCTTAATATTATAGTTTGTAAAGCCATAGCCACACGTGCTGATGATCGCAGTGGAGGTCGTTGATGTGATATAGTATGTCTGTTCCTGAGCTGAAGTTCAATTCACAGGACGGGTACTAGGCTGAGACCACCCTGCGATATTTTATTAAAGTTCTGTGCTGAATAAGAGGAAACAGAACGCATATTTTTGGTGTACTTGTTGTTTTGAACGTGATACCATTATTGTTACCGCAATAAATTGTATATGCCAAATAGAGGGTAAATAAGGCTTTTATTTCCCTTTTAACGCAAAAGGTTCGCTGAGATACAGAAATACAGAAAGTCCTTCTTTTCAGGCTTCCACCACAACATAAGTAAAGAGGTAAACTGTTACAAACTTCACAGTTGCTTGTAGGATTTAACCCATGATTCTTTCAAACTTTAGAGCAAAACAAAGGAGTGAACATTCCTCTTTCATTCAGCACAAACATGAGTATTCTCAAAGCAATATCTGTATAACTCACAGTTCAGGGAGTGATTCAAAACTGCCCGCAATACAAATGGAGCAATCCATTAATTCGTCTTGAGATAAGGGAATAGGGTCCTCAAGCGCTATCTGCATGGGCTCTGGGTCATTGTTATCTCCCTCTGACTTGGAGTTTTCCCCGGCCGCTATAGTTTGCCAGTCACTGTTTCTGTTCTCTTGTTTCCAGTAAGGCTGTTCTAGGGCTCTCAAATAAGCATGGCTTGTTCCTATGCCCTTATGTCCTGGCTTATAAAACTCTGGCCTGCTTCTTTTCCTTTCAAACTAGATATCTGCTTTACAAGAGCTTCTAGGAGCTGGGCTTCTCTTTATGAATAAAGTGTCACCATACCTTGGCTTCCTGTAGCCGGTATAACTGGAGTTTTCCTTCTCAGGGACTTCTCTCAGGACACAGTCTCTTTGGCAGACTTTCTCTTGGAAGCTTCTGGGCACTGCTTGACCTTTCTGTAGCCTAGGAAAACCTGGTGAGGAATCCAGACTTCCTTGCTTCCTGGTATAGGTAACTCTGCTATCAGTACCTTTCCTTCTGGAGCCTTTCAATCCTGTTTCAGGGTCTTCCGGTGAGCGTAGGCCTCTCTCCAGGTATGGCTCTCTCCTTCTGAGCTCTTTACCTCTGAGGTCTCCTGCTACCAAGTCTCTCTCCGGACTGACTCTCCACGACCCGTCCTTCTCTCTGGCTCTTTCTGCTCCTCTTCCAACTCCTGCTGCCCTTGTCATGCTGCTTGTCTTGGCTGCACTGCTTGACCTGGCTGGGCTGCTGTTCCTGGCTCTCAGCTCCCCTTCTCCTCCTTCTCCCCTCTCCTGCACTAGCTTTCTGCTTATAAAGGCATTCCACATTTGAGTTCCCCGGGCTACTTTTCAGGTGCAGCTGATTAACTTCTGCAGAATCATCAGCCAGGTGTGTTAACTCAGCCTCTGTAAGTTTTTGCCTGCTCCCTCTAGCAGCGCAATTGCATCTTCTGCACATCATTTGTTTTGTGAAAGACAGCGTTTTTTTCCAAGTCTTCACTTTCATTAGCATCCGCACTATGACAATGCGCAGCATTGCTAGGAAAGGGGAAGTGCTACTGGTAGGGTATTTCAATATAACAGATGTCAATTGGCACATTCCTGCTGCAGTATCATCTAGAAGTAAAGAGATCCTGGATTCTCTACAGGGAGAACTATTCAAGCAATTGGTAACAGACCCCACACGTGAAGGGGCCATACTGGACTTGGTGCTTACCAATGGTGAAAGTGTTTCTGATGTTATAGTGGGAGATCATTTTGCATTCAGTGATCACCAGATGGTGTGGTTCAGTATTAGGACTAAGGCTGTTAGAATCCATTCAAAGGTGAGGGTCTTAGACTTTAGGAAGACTAACTTTGTCAAGATGGGCCAATACCTCAGGGAGTCGTTAGCGGGATGGGAACAGCTGGGGGATGTAGAAAAACAGTGGGCAAAACTGAAAGGGGATATGTTAAGGGCAACCAACCTTTTTGTTAAAATGGTAAATAAAGGCAAAAGGAAAAGGAGACCGCTATGGTTTTCGAAGGAAGTAGCTGAAAAAGTGAAGAAAAAGAGGGAGGCCTTCATGAAATACAAGAGATCACAGAGAGAGGAAGACAGGCATCTATATTTGGAAAAACTTAGAGAAGCTAGCAAAATATTCAGGAAAGCAAAGATTCAAAATGAGGAGGAAATAGCCAATGCAATAAAATGGGGGGATAAGACATTTTTCAGATATGTGAGAAGAGGAAGGGAAAAAGTGGTATTGTCAGACACAAGGGTGAAGGGGAGGAATATGTAGAAGCTGAAGAGGATAAAGCGGAATTGCTTAACAAATATTTCTGTTCTGTGTTCACAGATGAAGAACCAGGAGCAGGACTTCAGAAAACACCCACAAATAGGAACAGAAGCGAGGGACATCTTGAACAATTTTCAAAAGACTGTCATGAGAAACTTGCTCAACTTAAAGTAGACAAAGCGATGGGATCGGAATACTGAGGGAACTTGGGGATGTTCTAGCAGCTCCACTGACTGACCTTTTCGATGCCTCGTTGGAGTCGGGAGTGGTGCCAAAGGACTAGAGAGAGGCTCAGGTGGTGCCTTTACACAAAAGCGGAATTAAGGATGTGGTTGAAAACTACAGGCCAGTTAGTTTAACTTCGGTGGTGAGTAAATTATTGGAAACGCTGCTGAAAGAAAAAATAGTGAGGTTTCTGGAGTCCAGTGGATTACAGGATCCGAGGCAGCATGGATTCACCAGAGGTAGGTCTTGTCAGACAAATCTGATTGATTTCTTTGACTGGGTGACCAGGGAGTTGGACCAAGGGAGAGCCCTAGATGTGGTGTATTGAGATTTCAGTAAAGCCTTTGACACTGTTCCTCACAGGCGACTTATAAACAAACTGAGCACCCTAGGGATGGACCCTAAAGTTACTGCTTGGGTTAGAAATTGGTTGGGTGGGAGGCGACAAAGAGTACAGGTAAATGGAGCTCACTCTGAGGAGAAGGATGTTACCAGTGGTGTACCCCAGGGATCTGTCCTTGGTCCAATTCTTTTTAACATCTTTCTTAGTGATATAGCGGAAGGGCTGTCGGGTATGGTTTGCCTCTTTGCGGATGATACAAAATGTGCAATAGAGTAGACAGCAGGAAGGTGCAGATAACATGAGGAGGGATCTAGCTAAGCTTGAAGAATGATCTAGAATTTGGCAGCTTGGATTTAATGTTAGAAAATGTAAGGTCATGCATTTGGGCTGCAGCAATCCAAGGTAGCAATATAGTATAGGGGGTGAAGTACTTTTGTCCACTAAAGAAGAGCGGGACCTAGGCGTGGTTTTGTGTGATGATCTTAAAGTAGCTAAACAGGTAGAAAAGGTGATGGCAAAAGCTAGAAGGATGCTTGGGTGCATACGGAGAGGAATGACTAGCAGAAAAAAGGAGGTGACAGTGCCTCTGTATAAGTCTTTGATGCGACCCATTTGGAGTATAGTGTGCAATTCTGGAGACCGCACCTTCAAAAGGATGTGAACAGGATGGAGTCTTTACAGATGGTGGCTACTAAAATGGTCAGTTGTCTTCATTATAAAGCATATGAGGACAGACTTAAGGATCTTAATATGTACACCTTAGAGGACAGGCAGAATAGAGGTGATAAGATTGAGATGTTTAAATACCTCTGTCGGAGAGCCTCTTTCAATTGAAAGCAAGTTCTGCTACGAGGTGACATGGGATGAGGGTGAAAGGGGATAGATTCAGGATTGATACGCAGAAATATTTCTTTACGGACAGAGTGGTGGATCCGTGGAATAGTCTCCCAGTGGAGGTGGTAGAGATGAGGACAGTAACTGAATTCAAAAGAGCATGGGACAAACACAGAGGATCTCTAAAGGAAAAAAGGGGACTGTTGTAGTTGTTGATATGGAAGGACAGACTAGATAGGCCATGTGGTCTTTTTCTGTCGTCATATTTCTATGTTTCTATATTTCACTCCCCAGTTGTGTTGTCCATCTTATGAGCAGGGAATGTCTCTTACATGTCTCTGTACAGCGCTGTGTATGCCTTGTAGCGCTATACTAATGATAAGTAGTAATAGTAGTAGTAGTAATTGGTGTGAGGAGAGACAGTTATCGATGGATTATAGACAGGAATTTAATTGCGAGAGATCAGACTTTTGGTAACTGGTATAGACTACTAACTGTATATTATCTGCATAGTAGAATCTAGTAATACCTAAATCTTTTATAAGAATGGCAAGGGGATAGAGAAAGACATTGAAAAGTGTAGGTAGGGGAAAGAGGTGAATCGTGTGTAACACTGGATGTGATGGGATGAATTTCGGATAGGGATGAGTTAAACTGCACCTGAAATTCGCGATTATAGATGTAGAATGTAAACCATTTTAGGACAATGTCTGAGATAGCAATGTGTGATAGCTGAATGAGTAGGAGTTGATGATGAACCACATCAAAAGCAATAGAGAGATCAAGTGAAGCCAGAAAAGCAATTTGTCCAGTGTAGAGGTGTTTCTGGATGTCACCGAGAAGGCCGATTGGTGTGGATGTAATGTGTTTATTTTTTCTAAGACGTCATTGAGTTGCAGTACAATATATTTCTCTATGATTTTTGAGAGGTAGAGTAGGTTGGAAATGGAATGATAGTTGCTAAGTTCAGCTAAGTTGAAGGACTATTTTTAAAGGTTTGGCAGGATCAGGGCCTGCTTCTAGTCGTCTGGGACAATACTGGTCAGCAGACTGTTGTTCACCATTGAGAGGATTGGCTCAGAGAAGTCTAAATTAGGGTCTTTCAACCACTTAGATGGGATTGGACCAAGTGGGAAGGTAGTGGGTTTAACGCATTGTAATATTTTCTGCTGTTGTATTTTAGAAAGAGGATTAAAGTTGGTCCAGGAGGTGTTTCTTAAGGAGTTGATGTATCCTATCGATTGAGGGACTCAGGAGAGGAGGGATGCCATGATGGTAGTGACTGGTAGCCGAGCTTGAATATCTTTGTCTTTTTGATGAAACAGTTTGCTAGGTCTGTGGCAGTTGGGAGGGAGGTTGTTGTAACTTGCTCAAACTCTGCCCATGGACAGGTCAGAAACTAACCGGATGTTTGCAAGGTGATTTGTGGGGATATTCAGCACCGCTAAACTCGTTGGAGCTGCTGAATATTGGGATGAGCTCAGTTTATGCAGTTTGTGGATCCTGCAAGCTGCATAAACCCTTCTAAATATTGACCCCTTTGTATTTTGGTGTGATTCTTACCATCCTTTGTCTTCCCTTTATAGTGATGCTGCTGCCAGCAGGTTTAAAACTGACATTGTGCTGCTCAGCCCAGATATTCGCAACAGCTCCTATCCAGATACTGCCGCTGAATATCTTGCCAATACTTAAGCACTCCGGCTGATTGCCATGGTGTTTGAAAATTGGCCTTTTTGAATATTGGGCCTGTAGAGTACATCTATAGCAGCCTCGAAGCAGGAGTCAGTTTGTGCATAGTCAGTGTGTTTATGCTATAAATACATATCGGGGGAGGAGGGAGATAGTCAGTGGTGGCGGATAACCATGCTAACGTGGCTAGCTGTTGCCGCTGATCTTCAAACCTGGATATTCAATGCTAGGGTCATATCCAGCCCCAGCATTGAACATCTGCGCTGCCCAGATTTGAAGGCAGCTAACCGGGCAGTGGCGATATTCAGCGGCTGCCCCATTAGCTTCCGTGGCAACGTAAGGCCAGCCTTTGCTGCACCTTACTTTCGCCACCTAGCTAAAACCAGGCAGCGGCTCAATATTACCGCTGCCCGGTTAAGGCTGGGTGCCGCCCCCAGAATACCCTGATTAGCAGTAGGCAATGCCGCGGCAGCACCCGGGGATATTCAGCAGTACTAATTGTGTCAGGGCCACTGAATTTCCGGATAGATCAGGCTCATAGAGTTTATGTTGTTTGCATAAAATAAGCACATTTTCCAACTTTTTTAAAATGCTCTGTTATAAAATTCCTATGTATACCTGAAACTGGATCAAAGCTGTGACCTACTGAAAATAAATAGAGATCAACATTCAATTCTTAGAAATAAGGTTAAGGAAGACAGAAGAAACATTAAGAAACAAAATTAGTCAGAACTCAAGATTGTGAAACCCTGCACATGTATTATATTGGCCCTGATCAAAGACGCTGTATTCCTGCCTGTCAAATTGAATATTGAATTACTAAAATATATTTATGTGCATGTATGTTTATGCAAATGAACATGTAATGCCCTTGTATGTTGTTGTTGTTGTTGCTGCTGTTAAGTGGCATCAAGTCAGGAAAAAAACCTCAGCACAAAAATACTGTCAGAATAACAGATCTAAATGTGGGTGAAAATCCTACCATTTAACAAGGAGGAAAGTGCCACCCCCTCCCCCTTCAAAGCCAAACTTGAAGTGGAGGATTTCAGCAGCAAGAGAGAAGGCTGCATCTTCTCCCCAAAGTTGTTGAGGCAGAATTAGTTCATTCAAACTCCAGAGGAAATGTACACAGAGAACACTAAGTGTAAACATATTTCTACGACCGGCATTGTGATGACTGGGGATTGGAGATACGACAAAAAAAAAATCCCAAGCTCCCAGCTCTTTTACATTATAAAACAACATATAACCAGTCCCCTCTTCTGTCTCCCCTCCAGTCAAAAAAGCATCAGTGACCGAACATCTAAGTAGGGGTCTGGGTTAGAGACCCACCTCCTGCTGTAGCCTTCTGAAGTCCCTAATGACTTCAAGTTATTTTATGTTAATGCTTCAAAAAGAAACCAACAAAACAGATCTTTTGTTATAGTGCAAATGAGACCTTGTGCACAAAATCCCCTTTCACAGCAGGCTGGAGATTCTGCACAAGCTGAATTTTTTTACTGTTCTCTGTAGCAGTCCCGAAATGTTTCTGGGGCTGCAATAATGGCTGAGGTTAGAGAAGGCTTGGGGTCTCAAATATCACAACCCCCCTCATCTAAAGAGCTCATCCAACTCAGAAAGCCACATCTGAACCGTGCTAAAAGGCACCTCTCTAAACATACACATGAAAATATATAACCCTGCGAGCATCATCTGTCTGTGAGCATTTCTTCGAACAATAAAAGTTAATAAAGCTGAGATAAGCTTGCAAAGCAGAAACTGCCTCTTCTGGCCTTTTAGAGGCACTGAGGACAGACAGGACAGGGCAAAAGGGGGGGGGGGGGGGCGAGAGCAAAGCAGAGAAAGTTTCTAGGCTGAAAATAGATAACTCACTACAACAAAGAAACAGCCCTCCCACCCCCTGCACTGCCCAGGAAAAAAAAAGCCATTGCCTTTTTAACCGGAATCAAGCTAAGGATTACAAAGAATAAAGCTTTTTTTTTTTAAAAAAAACGCAAACCTTTTTTCTGTTTAAGATGTCAGAGACGTTAACCACAGACCTTCCAAATCTATCTTCTTTGTGAACAGCACAGCAAAAATAAGGATTTTTTTCTCTCTCTTTCCTTCAGTGAGGCATGATACTCTTAGGGCACATTAAAGCCTGAAAGAGAACTTTACTTAAAGAAGCTTATCAGCCGAATGAAAGAGAATTCCTTGCTGGTGGGGGAGGCAGAGGGTTCCTTGCTGTTAAAACACAGCCCTGGTGGAATCTTGTTCCTAAAATATTGATTAAGGAGGGGAAAAGATAGTTCAAAGTGGTCCTTTTCCACAAGAGATGTGCCAGCAATTAAGGACTGAAATCGGAGAGCAGATTTTGATGTGAGCAGGAAAGAAAAGTGAAAAATGTCAAATCAGAGGACTGGAAAGAAAGGGGGGAAAAACGGTTAGTGAACATTAAAGGTAGAAAGTCAATTCCAGCTGAACAGAAATAGATTAGTTCTTAGCTTGCAAAGAAGACTTGAGACTGAATGTTGTGGAAGAAGGGAGAAAAAAAAAGCTGAAAATACCTTCTTTGGTGCTAGAATTGGTAGGGTACCCCAAGATCCTTTGTTTGGTGGAGATGAGGGCAGAGAGGCAAGTAGTGAAAAGCCCCTTACTCTAGAAGGAAAGGGAATAGGTAGAGGCTGTTCAAGCCTGGGCTGAGGGGAGGGCTTTTCAGCTGGGGTGCAGAAGGAGGGAGAGGAGCAGGGGCAGGCCTCCTGCATTCTTCAGCCAAAAGGTTTTAACTTCAAGGAAAGGGGCTGGGTTTTCCGCTGGAGACTCTAGCACCTCAGTCCTTTTCTCCCTTCCCTGTCACCCGTGGGAAGGGAATCCGGCCGCAGAAGCCACTCTTGCTGCAAGAGCTGCAGCTGTATTTTAAATTCATCTGTTTTCTTATTTTCTTTCTGTGCCATAAGCCATTAATCAGTGTCCTGATGTCAAGCTGAGGGGCCCCTGGATTGATTGGTTGACAGAAGGGTTTTGCTTTTCGGCTCTGCTTCATAGAGACATATGATGTGTCAGACTGGGTATGGTCAAAGATCTATCCAGCCTAGCATCCTTTCCCCTGATAGAGTATTGGGTTTCATAGATTCCTGGTTCCCAAAGCTAGATTTAAGAGAATACAAACGCCAGCAGGGTCATAGGATGGAGATGATACTTTTAAGGGGCTAAGGCATGGTGAAGATGCAGCGTTCAGGGCTGCTGGGCTTAAATACTGGCGGGGAGAGCTGTTTGTATATATTTTTCAGTGGTTTTGTGCTACATACCAGCAACAGGGTTTCTGTGCAATGTCTGTCTATTTATTTAACCGGTTTTGTATACCACCTTATCCTTCAATCAAAGTGGTTAGCAACACAAATTGTGGGTATACATTCAACAGGGGGGAGGGGGGGTGTATGACAGGACATACATACAGACTATCTGCAATTAGTTCTCGTTTGAGTGTGTGGAGTGTTGGCCAGATGTGGCAGAATTCTGGTGCTTGACAATTTTATGTTACTTGTCCATAGAAATCGGTGAACAGGAGGGTTTTGAGCGATTTGCGAAAGTCCTTGAGGTCATTTAGGGCTCTTAGTTCTTCAGGGAGGGAGCTTCATAGGGCAGGTGGTGAGATTGAAATAGCTCTTTTGGATGTTGCTTGCTTCATTTTATGATATCCTGCGGGTGTGCCAAGTCTGTTACTGGCGATGATTCGCCTAGGTCTCTACTTATGTCCTTGGTTATGTCCTGGAGCACTTCTGCTGAGCAATGGTGGATGACTTTGAATATGTTCAGAGTTGCTTTGAATCTTGCCCGTGCTATTATTGATAGCCAGTGCAGCTGTTGTAGTATGGGTGTGATGTGTTCAGACTTGGCAGTGCCCATAATGATGCACACTGCATTCTGCACCAGTTGAAGTGGGTGGATAGTCTGCTTAAGTAGACCTTGGTATAATGAGTTTCCATAGTCCAATATTGGGGTGATAACTGCTTGGCATATGGTGCAGAAATAGTCTTGGCTGAGAATTGGTTTGAGTCTCCTGATGAGTTTTAATCAGTGGTAGGCCTTCATCGCAGTTTTGTTTATGTGTGATTATAGGTTCAGATTCTTGTCCAGAGTGGTGCCTAGGTACTTCATTTTGTCCTTTAGTGCTATCATCCTATTTAGGATACTGACTGCTTGGGATGGGTTGAATGTGGAGTTTCTGGAAATGAACATTGCCTCATCTTATCAAAGTTGACCATCAGGTTATTGCTGGTGAACCAGATGTTCATGTCTTCAAGGCACTTGGTTACTGGAGTCAGGTCAGGTGGAAGTAGGTTAATTAGGGCACACACCATGATATCTTCGGTATAAAGGTGATAATGTATCCTGTGTCATTTGATGATGTTGCATATGGGTTGGATATATATGTTGAATAGCATAGATAAGAGTGCTGATCCTTGAGGTATTCCTTGTGTGATGGGGAACGGTGTTGATTTTTTCTCGCTGCATTTGATGCTGCATTCGATTGCTCAGATATTAGGTAAACCATTTGAGAGTGTTTTTGCATAGTCCGATCTCATGTAGGCGTTGCAGCAGTATGGTGTGGAACACCGTGTCGAAGGCTGCTGAAATGTCCAGGAACACTAGCAGGAATCCATTCTTTATGTTGTCTATGCCTTTCAGGAGGTTGTCGAAGAGGGAGGTAAGCATAGTTTCCATATTGTGTGGTGGTTTAAAGCCAAGGGTTGATGGGTGTGTAGCGGTGCATTTAGATCAATGTAATCCTGCAGTTGTCTTTGTACCATTTTTTCGATGATCTTCGAGAGGAACAGTAGGCTTGAGATGGAGCAGTAGGATTTTGGATCGGAGGTATTTAGCGTGGCGCTTTTGAGGATCGGTCGTATTATAGCCTAAGCATTTATGGCATGTGTCCTTGCTGGAAGGACTCCTTTACGATTTTGTGGAGGTTTTGGCTTAGTTGGTCATTGGCAGCTTTGATCCATTCCACTGGGCATGGGTCAGGTGACAAGGTTATCGTATTCAGGGTGTCCACAATGTTTTCTATCTGCTGAGTTGTTGGTATACTAAAGTCATCCCAGGATTGTTGAGGTTCTGTCGTTGTCGGGTTGGATGCTGTGGGGGGTAGGGTGTGTGCCTGTTTGGAGTGCTTGCTCATTATGTAATTTGCAAATTCTTGAGGGTCAATTTGGTGGATGCTGTGAATAGGAGTGTCTCTAGTGAGCTTTTGCATGATGCTAGCTAGTTCCCTTGGTTTGTTAGCCAATTTCATAATTAGATTGGTATGGTGTTGTTGCTTGTGATCATTGATCAGGTTATTGTATGCTAGTCGTTTAGCTCTGTATTGGAGCATAGTATCCTGTGACTTGTCTCGTCTCCATTTTCTTTCCAGTTTTCTGAGTGAATGTTTTACTTCTCTGATTGTATTTGAGTACCAGGGAGCATTGGTTTTCCTACGTGTGCATGGCTTTTCCTTGCTTGGAGCTGATGCGGCTTTGGATATTGTAAAGTTCCATTTTTCTATGGTTTTGTCTAGGTTTTTGCACTCTTGTTGGATTTGTAGCATTATTTTCTTCAAGAAAGTTTCCTTGTGGTAGACTCTGGTTCTGTTCTCTCCTTCTGTGTGGTGAGTGGGATTGTCCAGGAGCAAGGTGAAGGCAAATACATGGTGTACCAACCAGGGGACTGGGGTGACCGTTGGGGTCGTGACCTGATCCTGTTCTACTAGTTGTATCGGGATGAAGACGAGGTCTGGAGTGGATCTATGTTGGTGTGTCGGTGCATCGACCATCTGGTGGTAATTTAGTGATTCCATGGCTTTGAGAAATGCTCTGGCTTCTTTGGTGGGTGTAGAGGTTAAGTTGTAGTCTCCCAGGACAATGAGCAGTTCATGCTGGTCGCTATATGCACATATTGATTCAAGTATTGTTGAAAGATGTTCAGCCATGGCATTAGGGGGCCTGTAGGTGAGGCAAATGCTGAGGTAGTGATTAGATATGATGATTGTGTTTGACTCAGTTGAGTTACTTGTAGAGATCGTTTTAAACCTGTAGTCTTTTTTGGTCAATATTAGGGTTCCACCTCCTCTCTTGTGTTCTCTGGGGCAGTTGAATGCTGAGAGGTCTGGTGGATTGACTTGGTTCTGGATGACCTGGTCTGTATCAGTAAGCCAAGTCTCAGTGATGCATATAATATCCAGATTCTGGGCCAGAATATAGTCATAGATGGTATTTGGTTTGCTTCGGATCGACCTAGCATTTAGCAGTGCACATTTGATAGTAGATGCAAGGATGGGGTTGCTGTTAGAGTTTTGAGGAGGATGTTTGGGTAGTAAATGAACAGTGTTGTGTGTTTTGCGTGCTGTTTGCTTGGGGCGCTGGTACCCTTGTGAAGGGGTAGTCCAGGGCATTTCCATGGGTTGAGTAACAGGAAAGGGTACACTGGTACATACATGTTGGGTCGGGCTCTATGTGTTAGGAGTGTTAGAGTGTGTAGCAGTGAGGTAGGCCGTGAAACGATGGTAGTTGGCATACACGTTTGCTTTCTCCAGATGGGAGAATTGGGGATGCTTTCCTGCTTTCCTTTTGCCTTCTTATTCTTCCTGGCTTCTCTTTGCATTTGGGCCATTGCAAGGGGCCATGCCAAAGAGCCATTTGGCTTGGCCTTCAGGCATAGGCCCACCTGGGGCGGGGCACCTAGTGTTTTTTTAAATGTGGCTGTGTGCCACCGGGTGAGAATGCCTGCGGGAGGCTTGGCAATGCCGCTGTGTGTCAGATGTGAATGGCCATGTACTCACCTGGAGTGTGGGTGTACTGAAGTTTAGTTGGCGAGTGCTACAAGTGGTCAGTCATTTAGAGTTCATCTGAGGCGGGAGTTGCCCTTGTCTTAGATGGATGGACCATATTCGTTGGGGGTAGGACCCACTGGCGTGTGTAAACTCTGGTCTTAGGGAATTGGTGCTGGAGGGCCTACAAAGGAGTGGTTTGGAGGCTACGATCCGGTTTTGCAACTACGGGTTCCTTGTGCTGGATACACTGACTTGCTATCATAAAGTCCCGCCTTCATGCCCCACCAAAGGGCCCTCTGACAAGGCCCTCAGGCATGGGTGCACTGGATGATGGCTTCAATTTATGTTTCCTTCTCATTGCACCCAATTGGGCTGGAGCCGCAGGGCGGGAGGAAGTTTGATTTCCCACTCTGCTGCTCAACCCTGATCGGAGGAGCTTGGCAGATGGTGGAGGTGAAGTCCTTTTTTTCATGTGGCTTAGTGTGCATGATGAGAAAGGGAGAGTTTCATTCAGGACTGTGCAACATGGATTATTGCACTCTGCAGTTTAAATCTGGAGAAGTCAGGAGGGCTGTCCCTTCCCTCCCATTTCTAAACTGCATGGGATCCAAGGAGCAGTAGTAGGCAGAGATTCTTGAATACCGAAGCCCAAAAGTCATAAGGTAGACATGAGGAGGACTTTGGGATCTGGTTGTACAGTGTTTTAGATGTGCCACTTTTCCTGGTACTTGACTGTGGAAGATTCTGAGAGGTAGCCTTAAACTCAAATCCAAAAGCAGATGCTGCCTTTGGCCTCTTATGAGGGTGGAATCGGAGCACACACAGGAAGCTAGGAAGAATGGTTCAGTAAGGAGCAATTTTAAATCTGAACTTGCACTGTTCTAACATAGTGGCACATTTCCTTCCAATTACTACTACTTTTCATTTGTATAGCGATACAAGGCGTATGCAGCGCTGTACATATAGATGTAAGAGACAGTCCCGGCTCATCAGAGCTTACAATCTAATCAAGATGAACAATATCACCATACTGGAGACTAGAGTATGGGAAGATACACATAAGTGGAGGAGCATCAGGATCCAAAAGCACCTCAAAGATGTGAGTTTTTAGCCCGGATTTGAACAGGGCTAGAGAAGAGCCTGATGCACTGACTTGGGTGGTTTCTTCCAGGCCTATGGAGCAGCAAGGTGGAATGGACGAAGTCTGGAGTTGGCAATGGCAGAGAAAGGCACAGATAGAAGGGATCTGCCAGAAGAGCAGAGCTCCCAAAGAGAGATGTAGGATGAGATAAGAGAGGAAAAGGTAGTGAGGAACCGCAGAATGAATGCACTTAAATAGGCCAGTAGAAGCTTGAACTGGATGCAGAAATGGATAGGAAGCCAGTGAAGTGACTTGAAAAGAGAATCAGCATAGCGACACCAGTGGAAGATTAGTTATGGAGATGATTTTTGAACGGATTTAAGGAGAAAGAAATGATTCAGAGGGAGATCAGCGAGGAGCAGGTTACAAGAGTCAAGAGCTAATACTTCTCAAGTCTCTGTACTCTATGAGACTCTATGAGAATAAGGAGATTGGGGAAGAAAAAAAAAAGTGTCATGAGGAGAAGTTTAATGGAGAGAGAAAAAACAAGGAAGAGGAACAGGATATAAGAGGCAGACGAAAGTAGCTGGCAGAGATATGGGTAGGGTTATCAGACACCCCCAATTTTTGGGGATTGTCCCCGATTTTAGGGTTATATCCCCTGCTCCTAAGCTTCTGCAGCCTCCTGTCCCCGATTGCAGTACTAGCGAGTACAGAGGTGCCACTTCCCCTTTCACTTCTGCTGCCGCTTCTCCCGAGGTCTACGGTGGTGGTGGCAACATGAAACTAATTCTTAAGCGCAGGATCTTTCAGAGATTCATGAGCTTCTGAAGCTGGCAGGTCCCACCTCCCTCTGATGCAAAAAGTGTGCGTCAGAGGGAAGCGGGACCAGAAGGACCTCAGAAGCACCAAGTCTCTGAAAGATCCCACGCTTAAGAGTAAGTTTCTTGCTGCTGACTCACGCACTTTCGAGGCCCTACCAGCCCCAGTCCCCTCTGACGCACACTTTTTGCATCAGAGGGAGGCAGGACCTGTAGGGCTTTGGAAGCACACAAGTCTCTGAATGACCCAGAGCTTAAGATTTAGTTTCAGGCTGTCACTACCACAGACCTTGCTGTTAGCATTAAAAGCGCAGGCATTTTACGAAGGCCCTGTCCACCATGCCCCCTTCTGATGCATGCATTATGTCTGATGCATGCTTTATGTCAGAAGGGGTGGGATTATCAACGCCTTCCTGGCATGCAGGAGTCACGACAGACACTGTGCTTTTGTTTTTAAATTGCCTCCACTTTCAGACATTGAGAGAGTCGGCGGAAGGCCAAGGGGAAGTGGTGGGAAGGGAGAGAAGTGATATTAGACATCAGGAGGGAGGCATAAAGGTGGAGGCAGATGCTGGGCATAGGATGGGGGCAGAGGGCAATGCTGGCCGTGAGGTTGGGGGGGCTGGAGGACAGAAAGTGAACATGGAATGGTGTAGAGGGCAGATGCTGGACATGGGAGGTAGGGCAGATGCTGGGCATGAGGAGGAGGAGGAGACAGGGGGATGCTGGTCACCTGGATGAGGAGATGCTGGATTCCTGGGAGGGATAATGATCAGAAAAGGAGATAGACATCTGAGGGTGGAAAGGAATGGAAGATAGTGAACACCTGGGAAGGGGCGTAAAGAGAGATGCAGGACTAAGAAGGTGGGGAAGGGAAGAGAAGGGAAAATACTGGATATGGAGCATAGAGAAGGGACGAAAGTGGACATGGGATAAGGAGATGGGAGAAGGGGAAATTAGTGAGAGAGTGGGGAAGCAGGAAGAGAGATGGAGATGGGAGAGCTGAAGCGAGGGAGATGAAAACTATAGATAGATGCAGTGAAAAAGGGGAACAGAGGACTGATTGATGAGGAGGGGCAAAATCAGAATGGACAGAGAAGCAGAAAAATAAATAGAAGAGAAAGTTGAAAGATCAATGTTTGAGAAGGATGTAGCAGAAGTGAAAACAGGAAGCGAGTAAAGAAATGACAAATGGATAGGACACCATGGGGGTCATTCTGTCCTGCAAATAGCAGGGATAGATGTCCCATTGGAATGTCCATCCTTGCTATTCATCTCCCTGCTGTCCCTGTCACTAATTTCCCTGCATGAACGGAGGCCTAGAGAGGGGGCGTACCAGAGGTGGAGCGAGGTCGGCCCTTTGCCCTGTACATCCAGGGCCTTCAGGCTAGACAGGGGAGTTTATTCCACCTCAAAGGTGGAATAAGTCCCCTTGGATGGCAGGGGACTGCAGCACGGGACATGAACAGGCAGGTGAAGGGGCTCAGGAGGTTCCCTGTAGCTCAACCCAGGCCTTGGAAGACCAGATAGGGGGTTGTGCTGCAGGGAACAGGAGTCGCTCCGGGTCGGCTGGCAATCACGTCTTGTGAATGGAGCCACGGTGCCATGGCGATGGGACACCATGGCACCGTGGCTCCATTCATGAGCCCAGCTGAGTTAGCCAGGTAGTCGCTGAGATGTACAGCCAGGCAGAAATCGTGTCCCGGCCTGCACATCCAGGCAGTAGACCCAATTCTGTCCCCACAGGGGCTGCAGGATCAGAATCAGGTCTAACTTTGCATGGCTGGATTCTGCCCGGCCATACAAGGGGCTGGACGTCCTATTGGGACTAGGCCTCCACGGGAACAGCATTAAGAAAAGACATACAGTAAAGTAAATTTAAAAAAAGAAAAAGACATACAGATGAAAGCAGAAACCAGAGTCTGGAAGGGAGATGAGGTAATAAGTTGCCCGATGGGTAGAAAAAATACTTTTATTTTCAATTCAATGATTAGAATATGTCAGTTTTTGAAATTTACAACTTCAGTTTGTATATTTTACATGATACAGTGGGGAACTACTAAAGAAATATCAACAGTGATATAATTTGTCTACTAGGAAGTGACACTGTTGCTGTCAGGAAATGATGGGGAGAAGAGAATGACTCCTTATCCCTCCCCAAGCCCCTGTTGCACAATCCCTCCTCCCTCGGGAATTGGATGAGTGTCCCAGATTTGCCTGCAAAAACTCTGGTAACCCTATATGTGTGGAAAGAGAGGAAGTGAAAAGAGATGGAATGATGGAGGGAGAAGAGAAACTTTTATTCAAGACTGGTGTTCATACACTTCAGTGTTAGGGGCAAAACCAGAAAAGGTGTAGTAATTGTAAACCAGGGGCCATTGCTCCATTTCCAGACTCACAGGAAGCCGAAGACGGTGCCTCTGGAGTGGAGTTTTAGAGCATCTAACTCAAGAAGCAGGTTCATCTCCTATATATAAACTTACTATGACTTCAATTTTGGCTGCTGGGAGAGGAGCAAAAAGATGTTCTAAGTGAACGATTGTATAAAAGCTTCATTGTGAATCAGACTCCCTTTCCCAGACCAGGGCTGCTATGCTCATTATCCCACTCAGAGCTGGAGCAACTGACCCAATGTGGAAGCTGTGCATTTGCACAGGTTGGAAAGCAACTCTGTTGGACAGCAGTGAACAGCTAAGCCAGAGCAATATCCAACGGCAGAGATCCTGGGGTACAGCCTAGTTCTTTCGCTCTGCTGCTGCCCCTGCTTCCCTGCCTTGCAGGCAAGAGGAGCAGTGCTTAATATAGTGCCAACGTCTTGTGATACATAGAGCCAGCTTCATGGTATGGGCCACGAGATCAATGAGAATCTATGCAGCTCATACTGTGACGCTGGCCCTACATGCTGCAAGAAACAACTCGTACTGTGTTAAGCTCGGCTTCTCTTGCTAGTTGGGGAGGATCAAGAGGATAAACCAAACTTCATTAGGGAGGGGCAAAGGGTGGGAAGAGGACATGTGGGGCAGCAAAAATTGAGGAGGAGGAGAAGTCAAAATGTACTAGAGATCTAATTATGGGGAGAATCTAGGATGAAGGCAGAATGAGAGAGAGCCTGGGAAGTGTGGAGGGGGGCGGGGAGGGGGGATGAGTAGGAGGAAGGAGGAACTGGGTTTGTGAGAGAGAGAACCAAGGGCTAAAAGTAGAAAGGGCAAAAGGGTCTAGAGAGACCTGGGGTTGAGGGGAGGAAGGAGACAAGAATTGAAGTGAAGAAGAAAGAGGACTGGGGACAGGGCTGACCCAGGACTACTATAAGGTAGTGGGCACTCTAAGCAAAACCTTCATCCTTATGCTCCCCCCACCAAAATTTTTATAATTAAACTCAACAATCATAATCATCTGAACAACCCCCCCCCCCCTTCTGACAGCAATCCTGTAAAAATGCATAAGTGGACACTCGTGCTTTGCATGTATGGGTGCGTCTGTTCTTCTTGCAGGTAAAAGAATGGGCTGATGGTTCGTCGAGTGTGTGTGGCTGTCAGGATCTATTGTTTTGCTATGAATGCTACTGCTCTTTGCTGCCCACCAGAAGCAGCTGCCCTGGGTCTTGCCTAATAAATGGCCTGATTCTGCTGGGGACCCTGGATAGGTGAGAATGAGAGAACCAAGGATGGAAAAAAAGAGGGCACGAGGACTGGTTATTGGATGGAGAAAAAGAAAGAACAAAAACTAGAGACAGAGGAGAAGAAATGAGGAATGAGGATGGAGAGGACACTGAACTGGGGAGCAGGGTTCAATTCAGGAAGATAAATATAAGAGGAAATATATTAGGCATAGAGATGACACCATAGCAGAATGAAAATGAAAAATAGGGAGAGTGGACAGGAAATGGGAAGATGAGATAAGAAAGAGAAGGAAAAAAAAGGAGGAGAAGTGAACAGAGAGAGAAGGAAGGAAAAAAAAATGTTAAAATTATCTCTTTCCTTCAGAGTGGTTAAGAAGGAATTGAGAGAACTGCAAAAGAAAAGTAAATAGGAGGACATAAGCCAGAATGAACACAAATATACATGGAACATTATGCAATAACTTGAATATTAACAATCCGGTTTCCGACCTGGGCACAGTGTTGAAACTACTATCACGGCAGTCATGAATGAGATCCACATTTCCCGTGATCATGGTGATATTACGGTGGCGGTATCCCTTGACCTCTCAGCCGCCTTTGATTTGGTAGATCATTCTCTTCTTCTTTCTCGGTTACGGGATGCGGGTCTCCATGGTACCGTGTATCGCTGGTTCTATTCTTTCTTATCCTCTCGGTCGTTTGCAGTCACCTCAGCCTCCTCCACCTCTGATAGCTTTCCTCTCACCTGTGGTGTTCCACAAGGCGCAATCTTGGCTCCCCTACTGTTCAACATCTTTTTGGCTCCTCTAGCTTTATTGGTCCAACAATCAGGGATTTCAGGGTATTATTATGCAAATGACATCTTTCTCTTACACCATACATCCTCCTCCCACCCTGATATTACTCCCCTTGAGATCTGCTTATCTTTGGTCTCTTCTTGGCTCTCCTCCAACTGCTTGATTCTTAATGTTTCTAAGACTGCAGCTATTTGGTTCACCCATGGTTCTTCCACTCCATTACCCACTCCCTCTTTCTCAGGCACCCCTATCTCCCTGGTCTCCAAACTCCGATATCTTGGTGTTATTCTCGACAGCAATCTTACCTTCCACGACCACATTTCCTTGATTTCTCGACGCTCCTTTTTCTGTCTTAGGCGAATTCGTGCCATCAGACCATTTCTGTCTTCTCAAGCCCTTACTACCCTTCTCCTTTCCCTGGTCATAACTAGATTGGATTTCTGTAACTCGATTTATGATGGCATTCCCCAATACCAACAACATCGGTTACAATTACTACAGAATACAGCTGCTCGAATGATTTTACATGCCTGCCCCCGTGATCATGTTACCCCACTCTTGTTGTATCTTCACTGGTTACCATTGAAATTCCGGATCCCCTTCAAGATTCTCACTCTAGTGCACCGAGCCATCTATCTCCACACACCCCAATACCTCTCTAATCTGTTAACTTTTCATACTCCCACCCGTAGCCTCCGATCTGTTCATGTTAATCGTCTGCATCTCCCAGCCCCTTCTCAAGCCCATTTGCAATCCACCCGAAAATCAGCATTTTTCTACCTTGGTCCCGCCCTCTGGAATTCCCTTCCTACTGCTCTCCGACTTGAAGATTCCTATCCCATATTCCGTTCCCTTCTCAAAACCCATTTCTTTTCCGTAGCTTTTAATGTCCCCCCTGAATCTGTATGACCCCACTCTCCCTGTTGCACTGTTTCTGCTAATTCTTTCTTTCTCGTCTTTTCTTTTTAGTGATTGTAATTTCTTTTTCCTTTCTTACCTAATGCTATTATGTATATTGTAAACCGCCCCGATGTAATGGGGGGCGGTATATCAAGTTGTGAATAAACAATAAACATCAAGCATAGTACATGGAACAATAATTCAAACATTAACATCAAATATATGGACATATGCTAGGGGTATCAGAAAGAACCTATATACATTATCTACAGCAAAGAAGTAAACATTATGTAATTAGACTGACCGACATGTTATGGGTATGGAGAGAAGGGGGATAGTACAAGGTAGGAAGGGAGGAAATGGAGGGGGGAGGGGGGGAGGGGGCATGGACAGGTGGGCTAGAACTATATAAAAATGTTTACAACAGGTGAAGATAATTTAGATAAGCGTACTGCCAAAGTGTTCAGTAAATAGATATGTCGTGCCTGATTTTCAGTTGGGCAGGGCTAAGTGTCATAGCCCTACATGCGACTCCTTAACCCTGGATTTTCACTTTCATGGCGACAGAAGTAAAAATCTGGGGTTCACCACACAGTCGGAAAGCCGCTGAGCCTAACCAGGCAGCAGCGATTTTGAATGTTGCCCGGTTAGCCTTGGCATCTTAATGCTAGGCGAGGAAAATCCTTGCCTATCTTTAAGGCACAGAGTGCCAACCGGGCAACATCAAAAATTGCTGCTACCTAGTTAGCGCCATTCCCCACCTCTGCTCTGCCTCAGAATGCCTCCAACATGCCCCAAATGCCAGAGGGTTTAGGGGACTTAATTGGGGAATTTCAAAGGCACCTACACGGCTAGTGCCTTTGAAAATCCCTGATTAAGGCACTTCCACGGTTAACATGGGCTGTTAACTGTGTAAATGCCTTAAAATTTTGGGCCAGTCTTTACCTTCTTGCGGAAATCTTCCAGGTTATTTGTTGTTCAGATTGTAGCGCTGAAGATGAACCTCCGTGTTGCAGCAGCACGTGGATCCAATCCAGACCTTCTTGGAGCTGTCCTACAAGATCCTTGCCCAGTGCAGCACACAATCTTGCTTTAAATTCAGTCCTCTGGGCTTCTTAAAGCACCAGGCTTGGAGCAGTCCTTTCCCTTCATAGGAAGAAACTGGGTAAGAAGAGTTGGAGGCTGACACTAGCTCCAATCTCCCCCAGTCCACAACAAAGTTATAATGAGAACAATTCCTACTGCTTCTCAAATCAGTTCAGTGCAACACAAAGTCTTTCATCTCAACTCTATTCAGGTCATCATAAAGACTTTCATGGAATGCGCTATAAAGTTCAGCTGCACCCTCCCTCCCTTCAGGTTCACTTACTCATTAGCAGAACCTGACCCAGAGCTAGAGCTTTTAGTGTTCTGTCTTGTACTTTCATGGGTTTAGGGTTCTCCTCTTCTTCACAGGACTGGGCTTCCGTGGTATCCGCCTCCTTTCAGGGTAGAACTCTCTGTCAGCTCACCACAGAAGATATCTACTCAGAATATAACCAGGTCTGAAGAAAAACTCCCCCCAGCTCCACCCTCTCCAGAATGTTCTTTAACTGTGGCAGGGGCTTTCCTAACTGCATCCTGAGGGATTCCGGGAATAGCAGTGAGCTCATACATCTGACCCTGCAACATACACCACCCCTTAAGCTTCTATTAGCCTTTCCCCAGGCTGATAGAACTCACCCTTGGAGTACTGGGCCTTATCGCATACATTCATCCTTTTACTATTCATTCAGGGACCCACACTTAACCCTTTTTTTCTCACCACCAGGGACACCACTCCCTAACATGTCCTCTGACACCAGAAGAGGTACACACTTTGTCATGTGGCTCTTTCTTGCCCTTAAATATGGACATCGCTTTCTCTCCCTGCTTAGGAAAGGGCTTTGCTGGTGATGGGCTACTCTCCCCCCTCTATAATCCTCCCATCTTACCTCTTCATGGGACAAACTTTTATATTCTTTTGACTTTTATATAACTTTTAACAAAGCAAAAACAATACAATGAACACATCAACCAATCAAAGAGAGAATACCATACAAACATGATAAATACCTCCATAAACAAACCCAGAGAGCTATTCGAAATAGTGAAAATCCTCACAAAGGAGCAAAGGACAGAAGATGAAGTGCAAATAAACCCGCAAATATTTGCTGACCATATCAAGGAAAAATTTCACTCCGCAGAACAAACAAGACCTAGCGCATCTACTCGGCCTAACTCACACCCTAAGACCTGGGACACATTCTGCTCACCATCAACAGAGCAGCTCTCCCACATCATCTCCGCAATCAACACAAGCACCGCTCCTACAGACCCTTGCCCAGTGTCATGGATCAAAGCCACCAAATCAAGCTTCATCCACATCATACACAACATGGTGCACAACTCCCTCACCCAAGAATTCATGCCAGATCAACTAAAGCTAGCCACAGTAAGACCAATACCAAAGAAAACAACCCTCGACAAGAACAACCCAGCAGCATACCGACCAATATCCAGCATACCCTTTCTGGCAAAAATCATCGAAAAATCAGTACAACACCAACTACAAGAACACATTGACGACCATGCACCACTGGATGACAACCAACACGGCTTTCGCCCCAACCATGGAGTCGAAACATTGCTGATTTACCTCTTCGATAACATCCTCCAAATCATAGACAACACCAAAAAAGGTATCTTAATGATCTTCATTGACATCTCTTCTGCATTCGACACAGTAGACCACAAAACTCTCCTGGAAAGACTAAAGAACATTGGGCTACATGGTACCACCTTAAAATGGTTCCACTCATACCTAACCAACAGGCAGATACAGGTCAAGGTAGGCCACAACACCTCTCAACCCATAAAAGTCCTCCAAGGAGTACCTCAAGGATCCGCCCTCTTGGCACTACTGTTTAACATCTACATCCAGCCAATATGCGACATCCTGAAAGCGAACAGCATTCAATATACAATCTATGCAGATGATATCATGATATACACACCTATCTCAGTTGACAACCCGGACTACTCTAAAATAACAGACTGCCTCACACAAATGACAAGATGGTGTCAAGACAACAACCTCGCAATCAACTACAGCAAGACGGAGGCACTAATAATCACTCGCAACCCAGACTTCATCCACCCACCGGACATCAAGGTACAAAACACAACCATACCAATAAAATCGGAAGTAAAATACCTCGGAGTGACCCTGGACAATGAACTGAATCTCAAGCCACACGTAAGCAAAGCAATCAAAAATGCATACCACAGGATTTATTTATTTATTTATTTAAATTCTCTTATATACCGCACTATTCAGCATCAGCGCGGTTCACATAGAACA
The DNA here is from genome assembly GCA_033557465.1 of Ichthyophis bannanicus. Classification (NCBI taxonomy): domain Eukaryota; kingdom Metazoa; phylum Chordata; class Amphibia; order Gymnophiona; family Ichthyophiidae; genus Ichthyophis; species Ichthyophis bannanicus. The sequence continues at coordinate 219,899,677 of CM066039.1, read as the reverse complement.
AAAAATCTCAGTACAGTCAACATGCATGAGTTTACAGATAACAAGGGAAGGAACTTGGATAACAGGGGTAACTATCTACAATCTATTTACAAGGAAAACATTACTGTATAGGTATCAGTTACAAGGAGCAGTTACTATGAACATAATCTTTACTTATAGAGAACCAGACTTGGCATGTTAGTTGAGACACCAAGGAACTGTATTAATGGGTGGAATCGCTGAGGTCTATGGGTGCCGTTGGCTCTATAAGGTACTTGTTAAAGAGATGGAATTTAAGAGCTTTCTTAAATTGTGTTAAGCTGTTGATAGCCCGGATGCCAGGGGGTAGTGCATTCCAGCACCTTGGAGCACAGAGGATAAAGGCTCTGTTGGCTGTAGAAGTAGTGCAGCTTGTTAAGGCCTTTGGGAGCTTCAGGGAGTTGATGGACGTGGATCTTCTTGCTCTGCTTGGTATAGTAGTGTTAATAAGGGCAGATAAGCATGTGGCGGAGAGCTTATTAAGAGCTTTGAACGTGAGGAGTAGAGAATCATCAGAAGACTTAAACCCCTCCTCGCCACTGAGCACTTCTGTACCTTATGCCAAGCTCTAATAACCCCCTTACTGGACTTCTGCAACCCCATCTACCTTAGACTAGCAAAACAAACACTCAAACCACTACAACTAGCACAAAACACGGCAGCCCGCATAATATCTGGATCAACAAGACATGAACACATTACTCCTGTTCTAAAAGACCTACACTGGCTCCCCATCAATTCACGCATCAAATACAAAACAATCATAAACATATTTAAGATCAAACAACACACTTCAGCCAACAGCCTGCACACCCTCATAAACCAGACACCAGCACACGTGCAAGAAGAAAAGGAACCTCCAACCAAGTTAACACCCCTAGAGACTTCATAAAAACACGCTAAGACACCACAGAAAGAGCACTCTCCCTGGCTGCCCCAACAATCTGGAACTCCCTCCCAGACGAACTGAGATCGACAATGGACCTCAAAGACTTTCGCAAACAGCTGAAGACAACGCTGTTCATAGAACACTATGGACACGTCACTTGATCTAACTACCAGGAACTACCAACATACCCCTTCCGACCCCCCGATAAGAAAATGTATAATGACACACGATGTATCTTAACACTCAATGTATAGAGGAATGTATTATAGCACATGCTGTATCATAGCGCACAATGTACATAGTTCAACCTAATCAAACACACTATAACATCTTACACACAAATCATGATATATCTTTCACTGCATGAATTACACGTTCACTACATTTGATTGTTTTGCTGTGATACCGCCTTGATTGTAAGATAAGGCAGTATAGAAATACTGTTAAATAAATAAAATATTCATGTAATAGTCCTATGGACTGACCTCTTTGTAGGATCTGCCTCCCTCCCTCCCTCAGGATGACTCCATCCCTCCATCGGGATGACTGGCCATCCCTCCTCTCTTGAGGCCTTGCCTTTCCCAGGACCTGTTTTATCAGCCGTGAGCTGTCGGTCCTCCTCTGTGGCCTTTTGAACTGATGCCTTTGGGGTCCGCCCTGACTGCGCAGGGTCCTTAGTTTCTGGCACTATAGAACCTTCCTGAACAATCCTCTCTTTAGTGGGGAGCGTTTCCAGCCTTCCTTCAGGCTGCCCCTTAGCTTGCGAGTCTTGTGTGCTCAGGGCATGGTTAACGTCTTTACTCTTGTCAGAGCTATAGGTGGAGTCTTGTGCTGTGGGGTCTGAAAACTCTCTTAAGATTTCTCCATTCAGCTTGTAGGTTATCCCCTCAGAGCCTGTTACTCCCTCCGGCTTTTTAGGGTTCAACTGGGACTCTTCCACCTCTATGCCCAGGGGCTCTTGTGTCCCATCTGCAGCTTCCTCCTGACTGGGTTCTAAGGTACCAGGGGTTTCCTTATCTTGGGGCCTATCTCCCAATGGCCAACTGTGCCCCACCTAGCACTGGCCCTAGGGTAGGTTGCTTCTCTGCTCCACTGACATGCAGAGACCCTGGAACATCCCTCTGCGGCTCAGTCCTCTTGACCCTTGCCATTAATATTTCTTTGACATTGTACTCGCTTTTCAAATGCCCCCCTTTTCCGCATTAGAAGTGTTTGTACTCCCTTTTTGGGCATTCCTGCAGAGGAAACTTATCTCCCTGCTTATCCCACGGCATTCCCCCATATTGTCCCCTTCCTTCCTGTGGGAACCTCGGGGCCATTCCCCCTAGATGGATAAATGGCTTTTCTTATAGAGTGGCCTCTGAGCTCACTCCTACATAGAAATGGGCGTATTGAGCCTCAAAGTACCACTCTGCTGCCCTAATGGCCTCTTCCAGGGACTCAACACTGCGAAAGCAAATACCGTGCCAAATGCGGAAACCAGTCCAAGGGCGTGGTATAGGGGAAAACCAAAAATCTTTATTAAACAATGCCAACCCGACACAGGCCGTGTTTCGCAACATTTCGTCAGGGATTTAACTGGCATAAAACTAAAAATATAAACATAAACACATAAACATTAAAAAACATGAAAAGAACAGAGCAAACTAACAGCATGTTTTATCAATAAATAAATAAATAAATAATGAAAATCAATAATAATATAATTCTAATGATAAATAATAGTAAACAATGTAATACATTAAAATTAACATGAAACATATAAGCATAAATCATGTTATTTTCAAAAAGACAATATAGAGATAGAAAACAAATGAGTCTATCTAAGAAGAATAAAACAAAAGAATGTAACATATAAAACCATGAATACCTCTATAAAAGACCATTAAACCAATGGTCATGTAACATGCTGTTTGAGACACTATGAATCTGTAAATTCTAAAAGAGACATAAATACATTAATGAACAATCAGTTAAAAAAGCTTATAAAAACGTATAAAACAATGGAATAAGTAAAGCTATTAAAATTTAAAAACACTCAAGCAGGACCCTATTCTGCATGAAGAGAGAAGGAAAAAAGGGGGGAGAGAACAGGAGTGAGTCAGCGATGTGGGAATAATTGTAAGTAAAATGGAACTAACATGTACCAAATGAGGTGTATGAAACTACAAAGAAAACTTAGAAAACTTATTTTCTGATTGAAAAATTATTCATGAAGATATATACAAGCCGAGCTGGTGTTGGTGTAAAGAAGTTTAAAGGAACGAATTAACTATCCTTAAAACAAAATGTTCCTTAATGACAATAGTCAGTATATGCATGAGGACATGTCCCTAGGTATAATGGCAAAAACATGATAACAAAACGTTGTTAAAACAGTATACTCAATATAAAAAATGTGTGGTGTATAAATACCTAATGCGTTGCATGAACACCTAAAAACCATCATAAAAACCTTGCGAATTAAAAATCAATCCTAAAAAAGCACACAAGAGGATGTAATTTTAAAACAGAGTCCAACAGCTGTCAGGAATTCAAACCCGTCATAACAGGATTGAAAGGCACGGCTCACACAAGGGGAATTTTTTTAAAAAACGGAATTCAGTAGCCATCAAATAATCAAACCAAACATGACAAAAATAAAATATCTATACAAGCCGAACTGTAAAAAACTTTGGATTCAGAAGGGAGAGTGCCAAACATATATAACAGATTACCAAACTTGAGGTAATGTTGTAAACATAATTAAAATGACCATAATAAGCAGTAGCAAACAGACGCGAAAGGATATGACTCGCTCACAGAAAAATATTGCTAAAGCGAAATTTATCGGAGATGAAGTCGATATCCATTGAAAGAATGAAACTAAAAGTAAAAGTAAAAAGTAAAAACAGCAACTAAAAATAAGCTTGTTAAAAAAAACTTAAAAGATCGATGCAAAATGACATAAGAAATTAATCTTAAGGTTACCTTCTCTGCTACAGTCAGCGCTTCACCAACATGGCTTTTCAAAAGTCTCTCCTACAAAAGTCCTTGGTCAAGCTATATCTCTCCTTTATGGCTGCTTTCACAATGGCATAGTCCATGGCCTGTGCAGGTGTTAAGGTTCAGTAGGCAGCCAAAGCCTCCCCAGTTAGGGAGATAGCCAGTCTGATAGCCCACTGTTCCTGTACCCAACCTACGGCTGTGGCCACTCCTTCAAAAGTCACCAAGATGCATAATACCGCACGTACCCCACCCAGGCATTTCACACACAGTGCACACACCAACCCAATCATAACGTCCGCTATCAGATGTGCATTACTGAATGCTAGATCAATCAGAAACAAGCACAATACTATCCACAACCTTATTCTGGACCAAAAACTGGACATAATCTGCATCACCGAGACCTGGCTTGATGACTCAGACCAGGTTATCCTGAACCAAGTCACCCCATCGGACTTCTCAGCATTCAACTGCCTCAGAACACGCAAGAGAGGAGGAGGAACCCTGATATTGGCCAGAAAAGACTACAGATTCAAACTGATCTCTCCCAGTAACTCGACCGAATCCAGCACAATCAATGTCTCTAATAAGTACCTCAGCATATGCCTCACCTACAGGCCCCCTAGTGCCGCGGCAGATCATCTTTCCACGGTACTCAAATCAATATGCACACATAGCAGGCAACACAAACCTCTCATACCACTGGGGGACTACAACTTAACCTCTACGCCTACCAAAGAAGCTACAGCGTTCCTTAAGGCCATGGAATCACTACATTACCGCCAGACAATTGACGCACCAAGACATCAACATGGTACCACTCCAGACCTTGTCTTTGTTCCAATACAACTGGCGGAACAGGGCAAAGTCACAACCCCAACAATCACCCCGGTCCCATGGTCCGACCATCATGTAATTGCCTTCTCCTTGATCTTGGATAACCCCACTCACCACACGGAGGAAGAGAGCAGCACAGACGATTCAGAGCATACAACAAAGATGCTTTTCTAAAAGAAACAATTCCTCAGCTCCAACAGGAGTGCGACCATAGAGGAATGGAACCGCATATTAACTGAGGCCTCATCATCTCCAAGCAGAGAAGGACTACACACACACACAGGAGACCCAGTGCTCCCTGGTATTCAAATGATATCAGGGATGCAAAACGCATACTCAGAAAGCTGGAGAGGAAATGGAGGCATGACAAGTCACAAGACTATGGCCCAATACAGATCCAAGCAATCTGAATACAATGACCTGATCAGTGAGTGCAAGCAACAGTACCATACCAACCTAATCATGAGATCAGCCAACAAACCAAGGGAGCTATTTAACATTGTGCAGAAGCTCACCAAAGACACATCTCAGCACTGTACCCTTCACCTGGACCCACAAAAATTTGCAAACTACCTAAAAGCAAAGAACTCCAACCAAACGAGCACCCCTCTCCCCCAGGCATGCAACCTGAAAGTGACAGAGCCTCAGCAAACCTGGGAGAACTTTAGCATACCCTCAACACAGCAAATAGAGGACAGAGTGAGTGCCCTTAACACAACGACCTCCCCATTTGACCCATGCCCAGTGGCGTGGATCAAAGCTACTAGAAGCCAACTAGCCCATTACCTCCACAAAATTGTTAAGGAATCCCTCTAGCAAGGACATATGCCGCAATCCCTCAAGCAAGCCACAATACACCCGATCCTCAAACGCACCACGCTAAGCCCCTCTGATCCAAAATCCTACTGCCCCATCTCTAGCCTTCCATTCCTCACAAAAATCATCGAAAAGACCGTGCAGAAACAATTACAGGATCACATAGATTTGAACGCTCCACTTGACGTCCACCATCATGGCTTTAAACCACAGCACAATGTGGAAACTCTGCTTACCTCTCTCTTTGACAATCTCCTAAAAGGCATGGACAACATAAAGAACAGATTCCTGCTAGTGTTCATGGACATCTCAGCGGCTTTTGACACTGTGTCCCGCACCATATTGCTACAGTGCCTGCAGCAGATCGGAATAAGTGAGAACACCCTAAAAGGGTTTACCTCCTACATGAAGGATCGGACGCAGCAAGTCAAAGGTGCTCAAAAGAAATCATTTCAGTTCCCCGTTATGCAAGGAATACCACAAGGTTCAGCTCTTTCATCTATACTCTTTAATATATACATCCAACCCATATGCAACATCATCAAAACAACACAAACTACATTACCACCTGTGCACTGACGATATCTTGGTATATGCCCCAATCAACCTGCAATCACCTGACATGACATCGATGACAAGCTGCCTTGAGGACATGGACACCTGGCTTACCACTAACAACCTGATGGTCAACTTTGATAAAACAGAGGCTATGTTCATCACCAGAGATTCCACATTCAAGCCGTCCCAAACAATCAGCATTCTAAACAAAACTATAGCAATCAAGGACGAAGTGAGGTACCTGGGCATCACCCTGGACAGATCTCTGAACCTACAATCTCACATTACTAAAACTAAAGCAAAAGCCTACCATCAATTGAGGATCATCAGAAAACTCAAACCAATCCTTGACCAAGACCACTTCCGCACAGTTTGCCAAACAGTCATCACCCCATTGACACACTATACCAAGGCCTCCCCCAGCAGTCTATTCACCCACTCCAAATGGTGCAGAATACTGCAGCACGCATCATCACGGGCACTGCAAGATCTGAACACATCACCCCCATCCTGCGACAGCTGCACTGGCTCCCAATAATTGCAAGGGCAAAATTCAAATCAATCCTGAACTTTTTCAAAATCTTCCACCACCTCTGCAGATGCGCTCCAGGACGTAATAACCAAGGATGTCAGAAACAGGCCTAGAAGAACCAACAATGACAACAAGATCACCTTACCCGCAGGTTATCACAAGACTAAGCAAGTAATATCTAAGAGAGCTCCCTCGCTACTGGCACCTGCATTATGGAACTCCCTCCCCATGGACTTAAGGACCCTAAATGATACCAAGGACTTCCGCAAAGCTCTCAAGACCCATTTCTTCACTGAGGCCTATGAGCAACCACCTTAAGTTGCCAAGCACTAGATACCATCCAAGTGGCCCACTGGCTACCCTCACCACTTAGCCCCAACCGCCCATCCCCATTTAGACCTATAAGAAGATAGCCTTTTACGTATGTGAATCGTATCCCCTCCTGTTGGATGTATGCCTCCCAATGTCTTGTTGACCACTTTGCTTGAAGGATAAGATGGTATAAATAAATCAATGTCATCTATGTCTGTTAACTTTCCAAAAGCAAAAAGATCCAAAAGGAGGCAAGGCAGGATAGAGGTGATATGATTGAGATGTTTAAATACCTCCGTGGCATAAATGTTCAGGGAGAGAGCCTCTTTCAATTGAAAGCAAGTTCTGCTATGAGGGGACATGGGATGAGGGTGAAGGGAGATAGATTCAGGAGTGATATGCGGAAATATTTCTTTACGGAAAGAGTAGTGGATCCGTGGAATAGTCTCCCAGTGGAGGTGGTAGAGATGAGGACAGTAACTGAATTCAAAAAAGCATGGGATAAACACAGAGGATCTCTAAAGGTAAAAAGGGGACTGTTGTAGTTGTTATGGAAGGACAGACTAGATAGGCCATGTGGTCTTTTTCTGTCGTCATATTTCTATGTTTCTATTATCTATGTTTCTACTGGATCCATCGGAGCAGTGGCAGCCTCCTGCCTTCTGGGGATCCCACCATCTGCACCTCCTGTTGGCCTGTTACGGGGGTATCTTCGGGTTACAACAGAGGCTGTTGCTGTTCCTGCATAGCCACTAGCAGGGCTTGCTGGGCCTTCAGGTAATTTTCTTGTTGCTTTTGGAATTGTGTGGCCAGCCACTGGAAAATGTCTTTCGGGTCCATCCTGAAGTGTCCTGCAATCAGAACAAGACCCAAACCAAGCGTGGCTCCCTAGACACACACCTAAGCATTCCCCCAGAGGGTCCATTCATCTTTACTTAAGCAGCACCCTTCCTCCCCCAACCCAGCCAGCAACTCAGCCCACCAAGGTACTCTTACCTGATGTGGCCACTGACAATCGCCTGGCGTGATGGAGCTGGAGTCCAGCTTCCAAGCATTGTGACTCCTTCGTATTGCTGACCAATGCATCAGTGTAGTGCCAAAGACAAATCTCCATGGTGGCCGCAGTGTGTGGATCCAATCCAGACCTTCTTAGAGCTGTCCTACAAGATCCCCACCCAGTGCAGCACACAGTCTTGCTTTAAATTCAGTCCCCTGGGCTTCTTGAGGCACCAGTCTTGGAGCAGCCCTTCTCCTTCACAGGAAGAAAATGGGCAAGTAGAGTTGGAGGCTGGCAGTAGCTCCAATCTCCCCCAGTCCACAACATAAAGTTATAATTTGAACAATTTCTACTGCTTCTCAAATCAGTTCAGTACAATGCAAAGTCTTTCATCTCAAATCAATTCATTTTATTTCATTTCATCATAAAGTCTTTCATGGAATACACTATAAAGCTCAGCTGCACAGTTAGAACTGTGCAGCTACCCAAACCTTTCTCCGTTCAGGTTCACTTACTCCTTAGCAGAACCTGTCCCAGAGCTAGAGCTTTTAGTGTTCTCTCTTGTACCTCCATGGGTTCAGGGTTCTCCTCCTTTCAGAGTAGAACTCCCTATCAACTTTCTGCCTTGGTAGCTCTCCCCAGCCACCACAGAAGACATCTACTCAAAAAATATAACCAGGTTTGAGGAGAAACTCCCCTCTCCCAAGTGTTCTTTCTTAATTGAAACACCTGGGCTTTAACTGTGGCAGGGGCCTTCCTAACTCCATCCTGAGGGATTCTGGGAGTTGTAGTGAGCTCATACATTTTACCCTGCCACGAGATGTCTGTGACGGAATTCCAGATCTGCAGTGCAATTAGTGAGAATGCCTTATTCAATGTTGCTTATGTACTTTTCATGTGGAGGAGTAGCTTAGTAGTTAGAGCACTGACTTGGTAACCACAAGACCAGCGTTCAATTCCCACTAATGCTCCTTGTGGCCTTGGGCAACTCACTTAATCCTCCCTTTCCTCAGAAGAAAGTCTTGGCAATCTACTTCCAACCACACTGCCATGAAAGCCCAGGAGCTTCTGAGTCAGCACTGACTTGAAAGCACACAATGCAGTAGGTTGGCAAGTGTGGATTGTGTGTTGACTCCTCTAGGTCTGTCATCTATCATTTTCTGGATTAGGGATTACAGGTATTCACAAGATAGCTGGTGGTATGCCTTGAAGGTGGTGATTATGGCTTTATATTTGGTATGGATTTTAATGGGGAGCCAGTGAAGGTTTTGAGTATTGATGTTATATGCTTTTACTTAGGTGTACCCATAAGAACTCTAGCTGCTATATTCTGTGTATTGGGTGGATTGCATGTGCTGGAAGTCCCTGGAGGATGATATTACAATAGTCCAAGTGTGGCAGAATCATGGCCTGAAATACTGTGCGGTAATCATTGTGATCTAGCAGCAGTTGAAAACTCCGAACTGTTTATATTTTCTGGTAGGTCAGCTTTATAGTATTATTAATATGTTGCTGGCGAGTTAGGCCTTGGTCCAGGGTAATTCCAAGATAGTATACTAGGGATTTGACTTAGAGCTGTGCCCCTGGTATGTCTATGTGTGTTGGAGGCATGAAGTTTGTGTCTCTAGTGACATGGAGGACTTTGGTCTTTTGTTAATTTATGTGTAGATTGTGCGCAGTTAACCATTGTGAGAGAGCTGTAAAGCATTTGATCAGTGGGGAGTATAGTAGATCATAGGGTAGAGAATGGAACATAGCATGATATAATTGGCATAGATGTGGTATAGAACATTGTGTGATTTGATGATGTCACAAATGTGTTGTATGAATATGTTAAATAGAAGAGCTGATAGTGTAGATCCTTCAAGTACACCTTGGGTGAGCTCATTCAGGGTAGCAGTAATATCATCCACTCTTACTTGCTGTAGGCATTGGGTTAAGTATGAAGTGAACTATTTGAGGGTCACGTTGTGCAGTCCAATTTGTTAGCAGGTGGTAGAGCTGTATAGGGTACTGAGTCAAAGGATGTGGTTATGAGATGAGAACCACATCCAAAGGATGAGAACAAAGCCTTGATGTGGTCTTTGGATATCCAATGAAAGCCTTTTCATGAGGACCATGGTTGGGCCTGAAACCATGCTGTTGCATGTCAAGGGGAGCATTATTGTTGACATGGTCCTGAAGTTGTTGTGTACAGTTTTCTCAATGATCTTGGCGAGAAATGGTAGACTGGAGATAGGGCGATATGAACTTGGGGATGCTGGATCTAATTTGGGATTCTTGAGTGTAGACCGTATGGAGGCTTGTTCTGGCTAAGTGGCATGTAGCTTTGTGTGAGGGAACGATTTGGGATTTCAAGCAGTTTAGGAGTGAGTTCAGCGTGAGTTATCTTGATCCAGCTCACCGAGCATGGGTCTAGAGGGGAAGATGTTGCGTTTGAGATGGATGACATTTTCTAGATGATCCTGAGTTATGGGGTGAAACTCATTCCAAGGATGGTAATTGGAGTGCATGTTTAAAGGCAACAGGGGAATGGATGGTAAGTTATCAATTTTGATAGCATTGTTTTGGAAGTGCATGGTTAGGGCTTGTGGTAAAGGGTTTCTGGTTTGATATTCTCTGCAGGGTTCCACAGGACTGATTTCACTATGTTAAAGAACTCTCTAGGACAGTTGATTGAGCTGAAGATGAGGTTTGAGTGATATTCTTTCTTGGTTTTGTTAATGTTAGTTTGGTATTCTTGTAGCATGCTCATATAGTTGTCAAGGTCTCGTTTAGCCTTCGAGCGTCTCTGTTTTGTTTCTAATTTTCGGAGCTTATGTTTGATATTTCTTAGTTCAGTGGTGTACTACTTAGCTGCGTGGTGTTTCGTATTAGGTTTTATAGTTTGCAGTGCTGTTGCACCTCTGGATAGTATTTTATTACAGTTTTGCATTAAATTGTCAAGATCAATGGAGTTTGTATCTAGCTATGGTAGGATTGTGTTTAGAAATTTGTCCTTATCTCATCTTTTAAACCCAATCTCCTTGTCAGTTTAGAATCTTGGAGTGGGATATCATCATAAGGTATATGAAAGTTGAGAATTTTATGGTCAGACCATGGTACTGAAAGGAGTAGGGGGCAGAAGATGATTGGTTTGAATATAGAAAGTCTAGGGGACATGCAATGAAGCTACAGGGCAAACTATTTAAGACTAATAAAAAAAAATATTTTTTCACTCAACGTGTAATCAAACTCTGGAATTTGTTACTGGAGGATGTAGTAAAGGCTGTTAGTGTAGCTGGGTTTAAAAAAGGTTTGGACAAGTTCCCGGAGGAAAGGTCCATAAACCATTATTAAGAAGGGACCCAGGATATTAATGCTTGACCCACTACAAGCATTGTAGCACCTGTGTCTTTTGGGGAAACTGCTAGGTACGTATGATCTAGATTGGCCACTGTTGGAAACAGGATACTGGGCTTGATGGACCTTGGTCTGACCCAGTATGGGCATATCTTATGATTTTATGTTATTATGTAATACAGCGGTTGTTAAGAAAGATGAGGTTGAGGGTCCCTCCTTTTTTGTATGTTGGTTTGTCTACAATTTGTGTATATTCCAATGCTTCCATGGCCTCCAAAAAGGTGTTTCTAACTGTGTGGAAATCCTCTTTGCAGGGGTCTGGGCCCTAACTTTCCCCATGGGGGACTCCAGGCCTTTGGGTGGCTTTCCCATGGCCACTCTGGGGGCTCAGCATCCCCGTCTTGCCCTCTACTTAGGTGCTCCTCTGGGAGCCCAGCCTTATCTTCTATGGGGTTTGGCTGGCATGCAGAAGAAGATCCCTTTGCATCTGAAGGTGAGTCTGACGAAGAAGGGAATATAGGTGTCAGAATGGGGTGGGTCATATGCACCCTGGCCCCACCAAATGGGTTTTATTTGGTTACTTGTCTGTGTAATAAAGCAGCTTAAAAAAAAGATTGGACCTTTTTTGGTCGCAGGGCTTCCTGAGCCTGGGTAGGGAAGCCCATGTCGGGTTTCCCTGATTGATCTTTCAGGCATGGGGACTCCCAATTGGGATTCTCTTTTTGCAATGGCTGCAGTGCTTTACTTCAGGGATCTTTATATTGCAGTCAATGCATTTTTTTAGTGGGCCATATTCATGGTTTTGGTCAGTCTTTTTTCTTCATGCTTTTGTACTCACAGCCACATGGAGCCAGGCAAAAATGTAGCACACATAGGGTTAACTCCATGGTAGGCTTTTTTGCCTCCAGTGTGATGGGGATGCAAGGGCCCATAACATTTGCATCATTGGGACCCCCCATTGGGGGTCCAGGGCCCAGTGTCGATACTTCTTCTTCTCCTATGCATCCACTAGGTAAGCAGCTCTCATGAAGGACCTCATGGATGCCTTGTGCAGGGCTAAGGATGCTCCAGGATCAGACCAGAGGGTCAGTGGGCTCCTTGGGGGCATAGGAGAATGCATCAGTTGCTGAAACAGCTCTGGGCTGCTTTCAGATGTTTCTAACTGTGTGGAAATCCTCTTTGCAGGGGTCTGGGCCCTAACTTTCCCCATGGGGGACTCCAGGCCTTTGGGTGGCTTTCCCATGGCCACTCTGGGGGCTCAGCATCCCCGTCTTGCCCCTCTACTTAGGTGCTCCTCTGAGAGCCCAGCCTTATCTTCTATGGGGTTTGGCTGGCATGCAGAAGAAGATCCCTTTGCATCTGGAGGTGAGTCTGACGAAGAAGGGAATATAGGTGTCAGAATGGGGTGGGTCATATGCACCCTGGCCCCACCAAATGTTTGCCTGCCAGGTGCCAGCTGCAAACTGCATGGAGGCTGAGATTGCGACCTTCCCCTCCTGCCTGCAGGGTTCCCATCTCCATGGGCAGAAGGGAAGAGAGCAGTCACAATCGCAGCAAAGTCTCCTTTCTGTCTGCTGGAGATCAGATCCCCATGGGCAGAACAGGAGGGGAAGGCCATGACTGTGGCCTCCATGCAAGTTATCTGTTCATGGGATTTGATTTCCTGCGGACAGAAGAGAATGGAATGTCCATCAATGCAGCAAAGGCTCTTTCTGTCTGCCCACAGGAGATTGGGAAAAACAGGATCTTTGCCACGATCCTCCTTCTCTTCTGCCCTTGGGAAAGCAACTCCCGTCAGGCAGAACAGCAGTTAAGGCCGCGGGGGCTAGGGGCAGAGATTGGGGCAGAGCTTAGGGTGGAGCTTGGGCCCCCACCAATCATATTTTATTTATTTATTTAACAGTATTTCTATACCGCCTTATCTTATAATCAAAGCGGTATCACAGCAAACAATCAAAAGGAGTGATCGTGTCTTTACATGCAGTGAAGTGTATATTGTGTTAGGTGTGTCTGATGTATTGTGTGTTTGATTAGGTGGAACTATGTACATAGTGCGCTATAATACATTGTGAGCTATAATACATTTTTCTAGACATTGTGTGCTATGCAACATCATGTGCTGTTATCCAATCTTCTGTACGAGGGTCGGGGGGGGGGGGGTGTTGGTTGTTCTTGCTGGTTAGATCATGTGATATGTCCATAGTGCTCTGTGAATAGCGTTGTCTTCAGCTGTTTGCAAAAGTCTTTAAGGTCTGTCGTTGTTCTCAGAACGTCTGGGAGGGTGTTCCAGATGGTTGGGGCAGCCAGGGAGAGTGCTCGTTCAGTGGTGTCCTTGCATGTTTTTCTGAAGTCTTTAGGGGTGTTAACTCGGTTGGAGGTGCCTTTTCTTCTTGGGCGTGTGCTGGTGTCTGGTTGAATGAGGGTGTGTAGGCTGTTGGCTGATGTATGTTGTCTGATCTTGAATATGTTTATGATTGTTTTGTATTTGATGCGTGAACTGATTGGTAGCCAGTGTAGGTCTTTTAGAATGGGTGTGATGTGTTCCTGTCTTGTTGAGCCAGTTATTATGCAGGCCGCCGTGTTTTGTGCTAGTTGAAGTGGTCTGAGTGTTTGTTTTGCTAGTCCAAGGTAGATTGGATTGCAGAAGTCTAGTATGGGGGTTATTAGAGCCTGGCATACAGTACAGAAGTGCTCAGTGGCTAGAAGAGGCTTAAGTCTTCTGATGATTCTCATCCTGTAGTATGCATTTTTGATTGTTTTGTTTATGTGTGTCTTGAGGTTCAGCTCATTGTCCAGGGTAACTCCGAGATACTTTACTTCCGATTTTATTGGAATGGTTGTGTTTTGTATTTTGATGTCTAGTGGGTGGATGAAGTCTGGGTTGCGAGTGATGATTAGTGCCTCAGTCTTGTTGTAGTTGATTGAGAGGTTGTTGTTTTGACACCATCTTGTCATTTGTGTGAGGAAGTTTATTATTTTTGAGTAGTCCGGGTTGTCAGCTGTGATCGGTGTGTATATCATGATATCATCTGCGTAGATTGTATATTGGATGTTGTTCTTTTTCAGGATGTCGCATATTGGCTGGATGTAGATGTTGAATAGTAGGGCTGAGAGGGCAGATCCTTGTGGTACTCCTTGGAGGACTTTTATGGGTCGAGAGGTTTTGTGTCCTACCTTGACCTGTATCTGCCTATCGTTTAGGTATGAGTGAAACCATTTTAATGCAGTACCGTGTAGCCCAATGTTTTGTAGTCTTTCCAGGAGAGTTTTGTGGTTTACTGTGTCGAATGCTGATGAGATGTCAATGAAGATCATTATGATTCCATTCTTGGTGTTGTCTATGATTCGGAGAATGCTGTCGAAGAGGTAAATCAGTAATGTTTCGACTCCATGGTTGGAGCGCAAGCCGTGTTGGTTGTCATCCAGTGGTGTGTGGTTGTCAATGTGTTCTTGTAGTTGTTGCTGTACTGTTTTTTCGATGATTTTTGCCAGAAAGGGTATGCTGGAGATTGGTCTGTATGCTGCTGGGTTGTTCTTGTCTAGAGTTGTTTTCTTTGGGATAGGTCTTACTGTGGCAAGCTTTAGTTGATTTGGCATGAATCCCTGAGTTAGGGAGTTGTGCACCATGCTGTGTATGATTTGAATGAAGCTTGATTTGGTGGCTTTGATCCATGACACTGGGCAAGGGTCTGTGGGAGCGGTGCTTGTATTGATTGTGGTGATGATGCGGGAGAGCTGCTCTGTTGATGGTGTGCTGAGTGTGTCCCAGGTCTCAGTGTGTGAGTTAGACTTTGTGGGTGCGCTAGGTCTTGTTTGTTCTGAGGAGTGGTATTTTTCCTTGATATGGTCAGCAAATTCTTGCGGGTCTATTTGTGCTTCGTCTTCTGTCCTTTGCTCTTTTGTGAGGATTTTCACGATTTCGAATAGCTCTCTGGGTTTATTGTTGGAGTTACCTATCATATTTGTATGGTATTCTCTCTTAGTTTGGTTGATGTGATCATTGTATTGTTTTTGCTTTGTTAGGTATAGTTGCTGGGTTTCGGATTCCTTGGTCTTTCTCCATCTCCGTTCTATTTTTCTGAGTTCCCTCTTTTCTCATCGTATGGTTTTTGAGTACCACGGCTTGTGCTGTAACTTGTTGCGACGATGTTTCATGGGTCTAACATTTGTTGCTTTGGCGGCATTATATAGGGTGCTGTTCCAGTTGGAGATTTGAGCCTCCAAGTCTTCTGTTTCTATGGTCAATTGTTGTATTGTGTCTTGTAGGAATATGTCCCTGTCGAAGCTCTTAAATCGTCTTTGTGTGGGTGTGCTGTCAGTGCGTTCGTTTAGGTTATCTTTTTGTGGTACCATCTTTATCTCAATTATGTAATGGTCAGACCATGGCACTGGTGTGATGGTGGGTGTTGATATTAGTCCTCTCGAGGTTAGGTGGTTGGGTGCGAAGATGAGGTCTGGGGACAAACCAAGTCTGTGCGTCGGGGCATTGACTATTTGGGTAAACTGAAGTGAAGTCATCGCTTGAAGGAAAGCTTCTGCATCTTTAGTGTTGGTGGACTTGAGGTTGAAGTCTCCTAGCAGTAGAGTAGGTTTGTGGGTTGAGGTGATAGCGCAGACTGCTTCGAGCGTTGAGGCTAGTTCGTCTGGTGAAGCCCTGGGTGCTCTATAGGTTAGGCATAGTGCCATGTGTTTGTTCTCGATGCTGATTGTGTTACATTGTTGTGTGTCAGTGATACTCAGAGTTTTGAACTTTAGGCTCTTCTTTGCAATTATCAAGACTCCTCCTCCTCGCCTGTGGGTGCGTGGGCAGTTGAAAGCTGTGTATGTGTCAGGTACCAATTGATTGATTATCACATTGTCGGTGGGACTGAGCCACGTTTCTGTTCTGCCATCCCTGGAAGGGAAAATCCCCCTGATGGAAGGTGAGATCCATCTGTGATCCAACCTTTTCACCGGGAAGACTTCCCAGTGCTGATCCAGGAGGGCTATGGCAGCCTTCAGGAGCCTGTGTCTTCCGTACAGTTTCAGGGGACCCCATCTTGGAGGGGGTTCTTTCCATTACCAAAGCCCTTGGAATAGTTCCTGATTTCTCAATGGCAGAATCTGGAGTTGGCCCTCAGAAGACCAAAGGCCCTGACTCAGTTATATTCTCTGCCCCAGGGCAAGTTGGACCAGCTTTTTTGGACTACCTTGAGTAGATGCCCTTGTCATGATAGTGATGAAGCACACAATTATTCTGGTCACAGAAACCTTACAGTGCCTCCTGCAGGTGCAGGCTATTTTACTTGTGTCTTCCACAGAGCAAGTTCAGGGCTGATATTCCAACTACTTTGTGGTGCCCAAGAAATGCAGTTCTTTTGGCCTATTCTGGACCTGAAAGCAGTAAATCACAGTCCCCCATTTTTTGCATGGAGACCATCAGATCAGTCATTGTATCTCTTTGATCAGTGGAATTCTTTATCTCCCTGGACTTAGTTGAGGCCTACTTTCATATTCCCATCAGACAGCAGCATCAGAGGTTCCTCTACTTCTGCATCTTGGGCTGTCTTTTCCAGTTCGAAGGTCTGCTCTTCATTTTAGCCATGGCTCTCTACAGTTTCTCAAAAATGATGTTGGTAATTGAAGCATTCCTGGGCAAGCAGGGAATGCAGGAGTACCCTTACCTGGAAGACTAGCTGATCCAGTCAGACTCTCTAGAGAAATAGAGGGAGGACATAGCTCTCATCATTCAATGGCTAGAATAGTTGGGGCTGGTAATCAGTTACTCCAAGAATAGCCTCAATCCCTCTCAGGAGTTGGTGCATTTAGGGGCACATTTCAACACTTTTTAGGGTTGAATTTTCTTCACAGTGTAGAGAATACTCAAGCTGATAAAGGAGTGGAGGAGTGGCCTAGTGGTTGGGGCAAGGTACTTCGGGCCGGAAGGTCGGGGGTTCAAATCCCACTAGAGGACAGCAACCTTGGGCCGGAAGGACTGGGGTTTCTAGTCCCACAGGTGCTCCTTGTGGTCTTGGGCAAGCCACTTAACCCTCCATAGCCCATGTTCCCTGTAAAATAGTTCTCTGTGTGCTGTGCTTTCCTGTCTAATCAATGTGTTTATACCTCAAAAATTTCCTGTCATGATTTGACAATTTCCAATCTGTAATCAAACCGCTGCTGATCGCTGGAAGTAGCGGTATACAAAATGCATACTAAATAAATAAAATAAACTTATGGAGTCGGCACCCTGGGCTTGGGACTATTTTCAGATCCTGGGGTTCATGGCATTGACTCTAGAGTTGGTCCCATGGGCCACGGTACATATGCTCCCACTACAGAGATACCTATTGTCCCTCTGGTTGCCGTGCTCTCAACTCTTCGAGCAGACCCTTCCACTCCCTTGCGAGCTCAGGGAACAGTTGTCATGGTGACTTCACATCTGCCATCTGATGGTCGGCATACAATTGAAGTCCCGGATTGGGTGGTGCTGACAACCAATGGCAGCCTGAAAGACTGGGGGGTACACTTTCTAGGCCAGATGACGCAGGGAGTTTAGTCCTATCAGGAGGCCTCCTGGCTTATTAATTGGCTGGAGGACAGAGCATATCACTTGACGATGGAGACGTTTCAGACCATGCTATTGGGCAAAGTGGTCCATGTCTTCTTGAACAATGCCACAGCAATGGCATATGTCAACAAACAAGAAGGAACTCGAAGTGCCAAGATGGCACTCAAGCTGGATACTCTGCAGTTGGATGGAGGAGCATCTAGTGGCTCTGTTAGCAGCCCACATATTGGACATCAACAAGGTTCAGGCCAACTTTCTGAGTCAGATTATGGTGGATACCAGGGAATGGGAGTTGGGCCTCCAGGAATTCAGCCTCATACTGCAAAGGTGAGGACTCCTAGTATTTGATCTGATAGACATGTGTGACAATACTAAAATGAACAACTTAGCAGGCTTGGATGTCCTGCTCTAAGCATGTCCCCAGAAGAGAATTCTCTAAGTCTTCCATCTGTGGCCCTAGTGAGCCACTTCCTCTACATGATTCAAAATCATCCAGGCCTGGTTGCACCAGACTGGCCATGTAGACCGTGGTACATGAATCTAATGAGACTGTTAGTGAAGTCCCTGCTCTGGCTCCCACAGGAGAAGGGCCTTCTTCATCAAGGTCCTTGATAATGAAGAACCCCGCTCCCCTCTCACTTACAACTTGGCTCTTCAGAGATATAAACTGTCCAAGAGAGACTACTCTGGTGTAGTATTGAATACCCTGCTTAGGGCCCATAGAACCTCAACCTCCTTAGGCTATGTTGAAGGTTTGAAGAAGTTTTGAGAGGTGGTATTCTTCTCAGGTACTCTTGTCTAGAAAAGTGGATATAGGTGCTGTGTCAGCCTTCTTACAAGTGGGCTTGGGCTAGTGGTTGGCCCTGAACTCTCTTAAGGTTCAGGTACTACCCTTTGCATGATACTAAGGATGTATTCAGGGATTTGTCCTTGGTGGCCCATCTTGATGTTTTTTGCTTTCTCAGGGGACTTAACAGATTCCACCTCCTATGCATCCCAAAGTTCCCCAGTGGAGTCTTTCATTAGTGTTGAAGGCACTGAAAGATCCCCCTTTTGAAAGGCCTCAATCAAAGATTTGATTCTTAAGGCACTGTTTCTGGTGGCTATTGCTTCTGTCAGATAGGTTTTGGAGTTGCAGGCCTTGTCATGCACAAGCTCTTTTTGGTGATT
Source organism: Ichthyophis bannanicus (assembly GCA_033557465.1). Taxonomy (NCBI): domain Eukaryota; kingdom Metazoa; phylum Chordata; class Amphibia; order Gymnophiona; family Ichthyophiidae; genus Ichthyophis; species Ichthyophis bannanicus. The sequence goes on along the minus strand of CM066039.1, from coordinate 219,880,671 downwards.
TCATCGGCCTTGCGAACATTGCCATCTTTCCTTCCAAAGGTGATTTCCATGTTTCATCTCAATCAGACAGTCTTTCTGACTTCTGTTTTGGAGGAGGACCTTCAGTTAGATCCCTCTCTGCTTCTGCTCGACATGAGGAGGTTATTACTCAGATATCTGGAAAGGACCTACTGCTTTTGTTGATTGGACCATCCTTTTGTTCTCTTCAGTGGTCCAAGGAAAAAAGGCAGTGGCCAAGTCCTCAATTTCTCATTGGATCAAAGAAGCCATTGGTTCAGCATACCTTTTGGCTGGAAAGTGGGTACTGGAGGAAGTCAAAGCTCGCTCCACTTGGCATCTCCAGAAGACATCCTCTCTGAGCACCTTTAAGAAGTACTACAAGTTGCATGTGGAAGCAAGTGTGGATGGCACCTTTGGCAAGACTATGCTATACTGCATGTCGTCTTCCTCCCACCCTGAGCCCTGACTGCTTGGGTATGTCCCTCTCATCTGGACTGTTTAAGCAGCATGATAAGGAAGGAAAATGTTTAATCATATCTGATAATTTCCTTTCCTTGAATCCTGATAGACAGTCCAGGACCCACCCTGGAAGTTTACTATGAGTTGGGAAGTCCTGCTGCCTTTGCACTGTATTTTGTTTCAGTGCCTGATCAAGGTTGGAGTATGGTAAGAGAAGAAAATACTTGTTCCAATTATTTACTCTAATGGTTGCCTGTTAGTTTTGCTAATGGTACTTGAGTTTTATCTCTGAGTTTTGCAGTCTTGCTTACTGCTTGGGAAGTGTCTTACAAGTTTATCTCACTGTTGCCCTAGTGCTTATACCATCTGATGACATTATTGAAAGATGCTCAAGTCTGCCTCCACCTCCTGGCAAGGGAACATAATCCACTCATCTGGACTGGTCTAGCAGGATTCAAGAAAAGGAAATTTTCAGTTATGATAAAAGTTCTCAGTTTTCCTACTTTTAGTAAGCATTGCCCCATTAATAGCCTATTGTGCCTCCCTATTCTTTTGCCATATCTCTGCCCATTTACCCATATCAGCAAATGACAAGCCCATCAAGGCACTGATAGCGTAACAAAATTGGAACCTCTGTGAGAGTGACTGTGTTTTTGACTTTTGACTCTTTGCCAGTCTGGGCTGCTCTTTCGTCTCCCCTCTTCTCGGCTGCCCTTTCCTTACAAGAGGCCCTTTTTGTTTTCTAGGAATCTGACTCTACTCAAGAGAGAAACCACAGAATTGTTTCAGCATGTCTTGGAATGCGGCAAATCAAAAGGAGGCCGAGGAGGAGCAGAGAGAACATAAGAGCCAAGGGACTTGTTCCCCATTCCAACCTGTGTCAGGCAAGACCACTATCACGAAGAACGAGTTTAATTAAGCTATTTCTCCCTTGCTCTTATTTCCATATCCCAGCTGCATAAAGTTAACTGCATCCCAGACAAATGAGTATCCTGCGTTCGCATGTGAGCATTGCAATATGGAGAACCAGACCATCCATGGCTGCTCATATTAGTATCTGTTTACTTAAGGACCTCTTGCATTCCCCGCTAATTGAATGTGCATCATCTGTAAGAGCATCCCTTTGGGGGGCTGGCCAGAATGGATTGTGCTGAGAACAGCATAGAGACCCCTAGATTTGATGAAGTGGTGAGGGGAGGATTCGGGCTTTCTCCTTACAGTAAGTAGCAGGAAAACAAACGAGGAGCAAAAGAGGCAGTTGTGTGCAGGACAGCGATGCGCTTTCATTGGAAGCAAAATAAAACATTTCCTGGTTTTTTTTCTTTCAGTTTTAATACAAAGCAAAGAAAAAGAAACACAAACAGAAGTTTGTTTTTTATTTATTTAAAAGTATTTATATCCCGCACAATCACCAAGGTGGGTTACAAAATACATACAGACTAAGTCATCATGCACAACAAGATCAAATACAAATACAAACATTATAATTAAAAATAGCCATTAAAAAACACCGCTATATTATATCATAATTGCCATCAGAGGGTCAGCACAGGTTATAATTTTTTTTAAAAATGTGTCTATCTTGCCACACCTCCTCTCTCCTGGGCCCTACCTCCCATCCTCTTTCCCCATCTATGACCGTGAAAACTCATCACGGGTAAGGAGTGATCCCCAGCTACTCCTGATCCACTGATGCAGTAATAGAATGGTCTAATGCTTGGCAGTTAAGACTTAATGTGAAGTGGCACAGAGTCAAGCACTTGGGATGCAGAAATCCAAGGGAATTGTATGAGATGGGGGAGCGAGAGGTTGGTGTGCACGGACAAGGAAAAGGATCTTGGAGTGATTGTTTCTGAGGATCTCGAGGTGGCAAAACAGTGTGACAAGGCGGTGGCCAAAGCCAGAAGGATGCTGGGTTGCATAAGAAAGGATTTACTAGCAGAAAGGAGGAGGTACTAATGCCACTGTACAAGTCGCTGGTGAGGCCTCGTTTGGAATATTGTATTCAGTTTTGGAGACCATATCTCGCAAAGGATATAAAAAGACTGGACATGGTTCAGAGGAAGGCGACCAAAATGATTTGGATCCTGCGTCAGAAGACATATGAGAAGAAACTTGAAGACCTAAATATATGTATACGTTAGAGGAGAGGAGGGACAGGGGAGATATGATACAGACCTTTAAATACTTAAAGAGTATTAATAAACAAACAAACCTTTTTCCAAGATGGGGACGCTGTAAAACTAGAGGGCATAACATGAAACTGCAAGTGGGTAAACTGAAAGGCAATATCAGGAAATACGTTTTCACTGAAAGGGTGGTGGATGCTTGGAATGCCCTCCCGATGGAAGTGGTGGGGCAAATACAGTGACGGAATTCAAAATAGCATGGGACAGACACAGTAGATCCCTTCATAGCAACAGGATCAAATCAAAATAAACTAACTATCTCTTATATCTCAACAAATAGGGGTGACCTGCAGGGAGCGATGGGTACACCCCTAAACAAAGGCATGAGGAGGGGTGACCTGCACGGAGCGGCAGGTGCACCTACTCTTGCCACCTTGCTGGGCAGACTAGATGGACCATGCTGGTCTTTATCTGCCGCCATATACTATGTTACTATGTTACTGAGTGCCACTCAATCAGAAGCCGACACCATATTTTTGTATAGCAGTTATTCATAATGAGCTGATCTTGTGTTGGTTGGTACCATTCTCTACTACTGCACTGCTGATTGCACGAGCGACTGGGGATTGCGTTTGCTCTATGAAGAGTCTTTATGGCCATGATTGGGGTAAGAGTTGAAGAGAGGGCCATGGCCTATGGGGAGCTTTTTTCTTTGCTGTTTTCATGATGAGCCAGACCCAACTTTGTAATTTTGTTTTGTTTTTCATTTCTTTTCTTTTTTTTTCTAATTTGTTACTGGCACTTTTTTTTTCTTATCAGAGATGGAGAGAGTTCTATGTCTGAACTCAAACGAGGTCCATTGTTCCAGAAGGAAACCATACAGCAGGAAACCATACAGCATCCTCACGCGCCACCTAGATAAGGTCTTAGATAGTGCTGGGGAGGAGTCTGCTGTCTTGGTACATGTTGGTACCAATGACATAGGAAAATGTGGTAGGGAGGTTCTGGAGGCTAAATTTAGGCTTTTAGGTAGGAAGTTGAAATCCAGAACTTCCAGGGTAGCATTCTCCGAAATGCTTCCTGTTCCACGTGCAGGACCCAAAAGGCAGGCAGAGCTCCAGAGTCTCAATGCGTGGATGAGACAGTGGTGCAGAGATGAGGGTTTTGGATTTGTTAGGAACTGGGGAACATTCTGGGGAAAGGAGGGGCTCTTCCGAAGGGATGGGCTTCACCTTAACCGGGATGGAACCAGGCTGCTGGCATTAACCTTTAAAAAGGAGATAGAGCAGCTTTTAAACTAGATATTAGGGGAAAGCCAACAGTCGCCCAAGAGCGGATGGTTCGGAAGAATGTATCCTTGAAGGATACTACCAAAAGCAGAGAGGTTCCACAAAAGAGTAAAGTAGCCCAAATGCCCTCGAGTATGGAGCAGACAGAGCTTAAAGATTCCAATTTACCCATGTCTAACAATAGCCAAATTAACATGAATAAAACATTCTCTAAAATGCTTGTATGCAAATGCTAGAAGTCTAAAGAATAAGATGGGAGAGTTAGAATATATAGCACTAAATGAAAGGTTAGATATGATTGGAATATCAGAGACATGGTGGAAGGAGGACAACCAGTGGGACACTGTGATACCTGGGTACAAACTATATCGTAATGATAGAGCTGATCAAATTGGTGGAGGGGTTGCGCTCTATGTTAGAGAGGGCATGGACTCAGAAAGGATTAAAGTTTTGCAGGAAACAAAATCTGCTGTAGAATCTATATGGATTGAAATTCCATATAAAAGGGGGAAGGCGATGGCAGTGGGGGTGTACTATCGAGCACCTGACCAGAATGATCAAATGGATGATGAAATGCTCAAAGAAATCAAGGAAGCTAACAAAAGTTACAGCGCAGTAATAATAATGGGTGATTTCAATTACCCCGGTATCGACTGGGTCAGTGTCACGTCAGGACATGCTAGGGAGATAAAGTTCCTAGATGAAATAAATGACTGCTTCTTGGAGCAGCTGGTTCATGAACCGACCAGAGGGGAAGCCATATTAGACCTAGTCCTTAGTGGAACACCAGATCTAGTGCAAGAGATAAGGGTGTTGGGGCCACTTGGCAATAGTGATCATAGCATGATCGCCTTTGATTTAATTAGTGGAGGAGGGATAGTAAGGAAATCCACAGTACTACCTTTTAACTTTCGAAAGGGAGACTATGATAAAATGAGGAAAACAGTTAGGAAAAAACTAAAAGGAGCAGTTGCAAAGGTTAAAGACGTACATCAAGCTTGTGTGTTGTTGAAAAATACTATCTTGGAAGCCCAGACCAGCTGTATTCCACGCTTTAAGAAAAGTGGAAGTAAGTCCAAAAAACTGCCAGCATGGTTTAAAGGTGAGGTCAGAGAGGATGTTGTTGCCAAAAAAGCATCTTTCAGGAAATGGAAAAAAGAGCCAAACGACGAAACCTGGAAACAGCACAAGCACTGGCAAGTCAAATGCAAGGCATTGATAAGGCAGGCAAAGAGAGAATTTGAGAAGAAGCTTGCTGCAGAAGCAAAAACGCGAAATAAAGACCTTTTCAAGTACATTCGTAGCAAAAAACCTGTGAGAGAGTCAGTTGGTCCATTAGATGATAAAGGGGTTAAAGGAGCACTAAGAGGCGACAAGGCGATAGTGGAGAGACTGAATGAATTCTTTGCTTCGGTCTTTACTGAGGAAGATGTAGGGATGTTACCCATGACTGAAGTGGTATATAAAGGTGCCAAAGAATTGAAGGAAATATCGATACATCGGGAAGATGTCTTACAACTATTAGATAAACTGAAGAGTAGCAAATCACCTGGGCCGGATGGTATACATCCAAGGGTGTTGAAAGAACTGAAATATGAGATTGCAGAACTTCTATCAGTAATCTGTGAACTATCATTAAAATCATCTCTAATACCTGAAGATTGGAAGATCGCCAATGTAACACCAATTTTTAAAAAGGGTTCCAGGGGTGATCCGGGAAACTACAGACCGGTGAGCCTGACGTCAGTACTGGGAAAAATGATAGAAACCATCATAAAGAATAACATTACTCAGCATGTAGATAGTCACGACCTAATGGGAGACAGCCAACATGGCTTTAGACTAGGAAGATCTTGTCTTACTAATCTGTTATGTTTTTTTGAAGGAGTGAATAAACAGGTGGACAAAGGTGAGTCGGTTGATATTGTGTATCTGGACTTTCAGAAAGCCTTTGACAAGGTCCCTCATCAGAGACTTTTGGCAAAACTAAAGAGTCATGGGATAGGAGGCAATGTACTATTGTGGATCAGGAACTGGTTAAAAGATAGAAAGCAGAGGGTAGGGCTAAATGGCCAATTTTCCCAATGGAGAAAGGTGAATAGTGGTGTACCCCAGGGATTTGTGCTGGGTCCGCTGCTTTTTGACATATTCATAAATGACCTGGAAAGTGGAATAACGAGTGAGGTTATCAAATTTGCAGATGACTCAAAACTATTTAAAGTTGTTAAAACCCAAGAGGATTGTGAAAAATTGCAAGAGGATCTTGATAAATTGGAAGACTGGGCATCAAAATGGCAGATGAAATTTAATGTGGACAAGTGCAAGGTTATGCACCTAGGGAAGAACAACCCAAACTATGGTTACACGATGCAAGGTTCCACATTAGGAACCACCACCCAGGAAAAAGATTTAGGCGTCATTGTGGATACCATTTTAAAACCCTCGGCCCAGTGTGCAGCGGCGGCCAAGAGAGCAAATAGAATGCTAGGTATGATAAGGAAAGGAATGGAAAATAAAACAAAAGATATTATAATGCCTCTTTCTCCAGGACCAAGCAGGAAGTCAGTCCTCACTTAAGGGTGACGTCGGCGCCGACGGAGCCCTCGCGGAGCAATTTTCCCCAGCTTTCAAAGAAAGCCTTTGGGAATTGCAGCGCGCATGCGCGGTCGTCTTCCCGCCCGAAGGTGCCATCTTAGCCAGTCTTCTTTTTTCCGCGGAGCCCTGCAGACGTCCCCGTCTTGTCCCCGCGAAAAAGTTGATTTTCCTCTTATTTTATACTTTTTTCTTCGACCGATCGTTTTCCCGCCCGGACTCGCGACGCCGGTCTCGAGTCCTCTAACGTTTTTTCGGTTTTTCTGACTTAGTCAGCTTTCGTTTTCGTTTTCCCTGGCAGCCCGGTCCTTTGACCTCGCAGGGGCCCTTTTTCCCCCGATGGCTGCCAGTGGCTTTAAGCGGTGTGGTCGGTGTGACCGAAATATGTCACTAACCGACACACACGACTTTTGCCTCCGCTGCTTGGGCCCGGATCATGAGGAACTGATCTGTGGGCCCTGCAGCAAACTGTCCTCGAAGGCGTTGAGAAGTCGGCGGCATCAGCGCGAAAGAATCTTCGCTGACCCCAGCCGTACCCGGACCTCGTCGGAGGCCTCCGTGTCAAAGGGCTCCAGCTCGGACCGTCGCCGGAGCTCCTCCGACCGGGGTTCTCCCTCCGGGGACCATCGTCGGAAGGAAAAACCCGCGAGGGCGGCGTCGGTGGACGCTCCTGGCTCCGCGAGGGCCAGGTCGCATAGCCCCGACAGCCGCCCCGGGTCCTTGGAGAAGGAACACCTCCTGAAGCGACCTCGCCTGGAGTCGGAGATGCCTGCCCGGGTAAGTCCTGTAGTCCTTCTGGACTCGCCTCCGCGACAGCCGACGTCGGGCCCGACGCCGTCGGGGCCCAAGTCGGGGGCTGCTGGGTCACCTGAGCTCGGACTCAGGTTGACGGCCTTGGAGAGCAGACTGTCTGCCTTCATGGACCAGCAGCGGGCACTGCTCGCTGGCTTCGCTGGCGTCGCTGCCCCGACCGCCGGGACGTCGACGTCCAAGTCGACCCCGGAGACCGAGCCGATCCTCGAGTCGATGAGAACTCGAGTCGATCCTCGGTCGAGGTCGCCCTCGGCCTCCCGTTCGGGACCGAGGTCGCCGACGCCGACTCCCTCGGCGTCGGGGCGGCTGGCGCCGCTCCCTGCCCGGGCCGACCCCACCGAGTCCTCGTCGGAGTCGGTCTGGGAGTCTGAGGAGGAAGAGTCACCTGATTCTTTCCGGACTCGGTGTGTCCCATCGGACTCTCCGGAGTCCGAGCCTCGGAAGCAGTCCCCCCCGGAGGATGCCCGGTTCTCGGACTTCGTTAGGGATATGGCCAAGGCTTTGGCCTTCCCTGCGGATCCCGAGGAGGAGCCTCGAGCCGAGGAGCTCGACGCCCTCCAGTATGACTCTCCCGCGAGGGAACACTTTACTGTGCCGGTTCCTCCTATGCTGGAACGACTACTCTTCCGCATGTGGGAGAGTCCGGCCTCCTCGCCGGTCCTGAGCAAGCGGGTCGATTCTATCTATCGAGTCCGCAAGAGCCCTGGCTTTCAAAAGGCGCAGTTGCCACACCATTCCATGGTAGTGGAATCGGCCATGCATCGTCTTAAGAGCCAGAAGATGCACTCCTCGGTGCCTCCTGGAAGGGAGGCCCGTAACCTGGATGGCCTTGGCAAGAAGTGCTTCCAGGGCTCTATGCTCGCCTGTCGTGTCCAGACTTACCAGCTATACATGGGCATGTATCTCAGGGATCTGGCTAAAGAGCTAGCCGGATTCTCCACTGGTCTCTCCGAGGAGCCTTTGCGGAGGTTCCTGGCCTTGTCCACGGGTATTCGGGAATGCTCGAAGTTCATGTCCCGAGCAGCCTATGATGGCTTTGAAGCCTCGGCTCGAGTAGCCGCAGCCGGCATCGGTGCCCGCCGACAGGCTTGGCTTCAGTCGTCCGACCTTGAACCCTGGGTACAGGACAAGTTGGTCGATGTCCCCTGCCGAGGCGAAAACATCTTTGGCAAGCCCATGGCGGAAAAGGCTGCACAAATTGAGACTGAGACTCTCACCAGGACCAGGCTTTCTAGGAAGACCTCCGCCCCTTCCCAGAAAAAGAAGGGCTCGGGAAAAAAGTCCTGTTACCCGAGGAAGGCAGCTGCCTACAAACAATACCCCCATTATCAGGCCCCTGCAGCTCCCCAACAGGGCCAGCAGGCCAAGGGACGGGGTAACGGGTCCCGTAGGCAGCAAGCCCCCAAGCCTGCACCACCAGCCCCTGCTCAGCAGGGTGGGGGTTTTTGACTCGCTCAGCATAGCCTCTCCCCCCCCCGCTGTTCCCCCCCAGCACCGGAGGCCGGCTGGTTCACTTCGCCCACAGGTGGTCCAGCATCACCACAGATGCCTGGGTGCTTCAGGTCGTGCGAGAGGGCTACCTCCTCCACTTCCATCAGATCCCTCCCTCCTATTTTCCGGGAGAGCGTCCGCGCCCCCCTCTGCACAGGGAGTTGCTCCTTCAGGAGTTAGCAGGTCTTCTGCAGGAACAGGCGGTGGAACCGGTGCCACACCACCTGAGAGGTCAAGGCTTCTATTCAAGGTATTTTCTGATACCAAAGAGAACAGGAGGCCTCAGACCCATCCTGGACTTGCGCAACCTCAACAAGTTCCTTGTGCGGGAGAAGTTCAAAATGCTTACCCTTGGAATCCTTCTGCCCTACCTCCAGCAGGGAGATTGGCTATGCTCCTTGGATCTAAAGGATGCCTACACGCACATCCTCATCCACCCCAGCCACCGCCAATACCTAAGGTTTGTGGTGGCAGGAAATCATTACCAGTACAGAGTACTGCCCTTCGGCCTGTCCTCCGCGCCGCGAGTCTTCACAAAATGTCTCGCGGTCGTGGCGGCCCATCTCCGGCTTCACGGCCTCTATGTTTTTCCGTACCTCGACGACTGGCTCATCAGAGCAGCGTCCGCTCAGGAGGTCACCAACGCCACGTACCGCACGGTGACTCTGCTGCAGCACTTGGGCTTTGTCATAAACTTCGCAAAGTCCACTTTGCTCCCCTCACAGGATCTCGAGTTCATCGGCGCAAGACTGCACACTCCTCAGGCGCGAGCGTACCTACCGCTCGACAGGGCTCAGCGGCTCATGGACCTAGCCGACCGCTTTCGCAGCCAGCCCCTGGTCTCCGCCAGGCGCTTCCTGAGACTGCTCGGCCATATGGCTTCCACCGTCCATGTGACCCCCAATGCCCGCCTGAATATGCGGCCTGCTCAATGGTGTCTCCGCCGGCAGTGGCGACAAGCCACAGGCGGCCTAGCAGACCTAGTGCGCGTCTCCGAGCCGCTGGTCTCGTCTATCCGGTGGTGGCTCCGGCAGCCGAACCTGATATTAGGAATGCCTTTCCAGTCACCCCAGCCGACCCGGGTGCTGACCACCGATGCATCCCTCCTGGGCTGGGGAGCACATTGCCAAGAGGCACGTACTCAGGGCCTCTGGACCAAGTGGGAGTCTGCTCAGCAGATCAACTTCCTGGAGCTCAGGGCGATCCGCCTAGCTCTCAAGGCCTTCTCCCACCTGACCTCCCAACAGTCCGTCCTTGTCCAGACGGACAATCAAGTTGCCATGTTCTACGTGAACAAGCAGGGGGGCACGGGCTCCTTCCTCCTCTGCCGGGAGGCACAGAAACTCTGCTCTTGGGCCGTCAGTCACGGCATTCTCCTCAAGGCAGTTTATCTCCCGGGCCAAGAAAATTGCCTGGCAGACAAACTCAGCAGGGTCCTCCAGCCGCACGAGTGGCGTCTGGATCCCTTGATCGTTCAGAAGCTCTTCCTCAGGTGGGGTCTCCCCATGGTGGATCTCTTTGCCAGTCCTCACAACCGGCAGCTTCCTCGCTTCTGCTCTCGTCAGCCACACCCCCTTCGGGTTGCGGCGGACGCCTTTCTGATCTCATGGTCGGGGAGCCTTCTGTACGCTTTCCCTCCCATCCCGTTAGTCTCTCGGACTCTTTTCAAGGTTCTCCGAGACAAAGCCTTCATGATCCTGGTGGCCCCTCGCTGGCCCAGGCAGCCGTGGTTTCCGCTCCTGCTGCAACTGGCGGTGGAGGATCCATTCCCTCTGGGGGTACAACCGGATCTCCTCACTCAGGATCAGGGGTCCCTACTGCACCCCAACCTCAGGTCTCTCAACCTCATGGCCTGGCTGCTGAGAGGGTAGTCCTTGCTCCTCTTCTCTTGCCGGCGGAGGTGGAGGAGGTCGTCTTGGCTTCGCGACGGCCTTCTACCCGCAAATGCTACGCCGTTAAATGGCGTCGCTTTGCAATCTGGTGTTCCCAACAGTCTCAGGATCCCTTCTCCTGCCCGGTGTCGGTGATCTTACAGTACTTGCTACACCTCTCTAATCTGGGACTTAAGTCCAACTCCGTCAAAGTTCACCTCAGTGCTCTTTCAGCACATCATGTGCCGTGGACGGCAGACCTCTCTCCAACGACCCTCTCGTAGCGAGGTTTCTCCGAGGTCTCCTTCTACTTAAACCACCTCTGCGCCCGCCAGCACCTGACTGGGACCTGAATGTGGTTTTACAGCGGATCACCTGTCCGCCTTTTGAACCTATGGCTACCTGTTCCCTCCGTTTTCTGTCTTGGAAAACGCTGTTCTTGATAGCCCTCACTTCCGCTAGGCGCGTGAGTGAATTGCAGGCCCTCGTGTCTGATCCCCCCTACACTCGGTTCTACAAGAATAGGGTAGTCCTACGGACTCACCCTAAGTTTCTGCCTAAAGTGGTCTCCCCTTTTCACATGAATCAGGAGGTGGTACTTCCAACCTTCTTTCCCAGACCACACTCCAGCCGAGCTGAGACGGTCCTCCATACCCTGGACTGTAGAAGGGCATTGAACTTCTACCTTGACCGTACGCGGGAGCACCGTAAAGCTGCTCAGCTTTTTGTGTCTTTTGACCCCAATAAATTGGGGCTCCCGGTCTCCAAGCGTACTCTGTCCATCTGGGTTGCGGACTGTATCTCTTGGGCTTATGGGGCAGCCGGACTCTCCTTAGAAAGTCGAGTCACGGCTCATTGTGTTCGGGCAAAGGCCACGTCAGTGGCTTACCTCCGCTCTGTTCCGCTGGCAGACATCTGCCGGGCCGCTACTTGGTCTTCGAGCCAGACTTTTGCGGTCCATTACTGTCTCGAGAGGGAGTCCCGTAGGGACAGTGCTTTCGGACAGGCAGTCCTCCGTAATCTCTTTGAGGTCTGAGCAACTCCTACCCTCCATCCCGGATGTGGGCTACCGGTGGGTGATAATTCAGCGAAGATTCTTTCCTTCTGTGCTGCTGAGCTAGAGGGAGCTCATTTTTGTGCTTAGGGTCTCCGGTAGCCTTGAGCTTGGGAGTCCCATAAGTGAGGACTGACTTCCTGCTTGGTCCTGGAGAAAGCGTAGTTACTCACCTGTAACAGGTGTTCTCCAGGAGCAGCAGGAATCAGTCCTCACTACCCTCCCTCCTCCCCTTGGAGTTGCAATCGTCTGCTTATGTTCTTTTTGCAAATTTTTATGCTGTCTTTTTTAGCTATGTCATCTGACTGGCTAAGATGGCACCTTCGGGCGGGAAGACGACCGCGCATGCGCGCTGCAATTCCCAAAGGCTTTCTTTGAAAGCTGGGGAAAATTGCTCCGCGAGGGCTCCGTCGGCGCCGACGTCACCCTTAAGTGAGGACTGATTCCTGCTGCTCCTGGAGAACACCTGTTACAGGTGAGTAACTACGCTATATCGTTCCATGGTGAGACCGCACCTTGAATATTGTGTGCAATTCTGGTCGCCGTATCTTAAAAAGGATATAGCAATTTTAGAAAAGGTTCAGAGAAGAGCCACCAAAATGGTAAAGGGGATGGAAGGATACTCCTATGAAGAAAGGCTAAAAAGGTTACGGCTCTTTAACCTGGAAAAGAGACAGCTGAGGGGAGATATGATAGAAGTCTATAAATTAATGAACGGAGTGGAACGGGTAAACGTAGATCGATTGTTTACCTTATCAGAATATAGAAAGACTAGGGGACATGCAATGAAGCTACAGGGTAAACTATTTAAGACTAATAAAAGAAAATATTTTTTCACTCAACGTGTAATCAAACTCTGGAATTTGTTACCGGAGGATGTAGTAAAGGCTGTTAGTGTAGCTGGGTTTAAAAAAGGTTTGGACAAGTTCCTGGAGGAAAGGTCCATAAACCATTATTAAGAAGTGACCGAAGATATCAATGCTTGACCCAGTACAAGCATTGTGGAACTTGTGTCTCTTGGGGAAACTGCTAGGTACATATGACCTAGATTGGGCACTATTGGAAACAGAATACTGGGCTTGATGGACCTTGGTCTGACCCAGTATGGCATATCTTATGTTCTTATGTTCTCTGTAATTTCTTGAGGGATGAAGGAGTTTTCATTCTGACTTTTCCAGTCAGTATGATCTGATGCCAAGACATCACTAAACTGATTTAATGCACCCTAATCAACTTAGCACACCTTAATTCATCAGTTAGTGCATGTTAACTTAATTTAGTACACACAAAAATTTCCCTATGAAAACAAATGTGTGAAACTAACCAAAAATCCAAAATTCAGGAAATATTTGTGAAAAACAAGAAAAATACTCAAACTTTCTTGCCTGTGCACTTCTCATTATTGGGATAAGAGGAGTTAGTACGCACATGGTACTCAAGGTTAAGCATAAGAAAGGAGTTTGTCCTGCTGAGAAGCCGAACACAACCACTGAATTTCAGGTTCCAAAGGGTGTTGTGATCAGTACAGGTGCTAAAAAAATCTTCCTAGTAGGAGATCCTGCAATAGAAAATCCAGCAGATCCTGTTTTTGTGACTTTTGGCTGTGTAAATGGAAGAAACAGATTCATATTCTACTAAGGGGAATGTTTACTGAAGTGTGCTAGCCATTAGCGCGGGGTTTAGCATGGGTTTTATGTGTGTTTGGGCCATGCGGTAGCAAGGAGTGTGCAACTTAAATGCGAGCTTGCTAAAAATTCTGTGCTAGCAGAGAAACTCTGGGGCCTCTGTCACACAACCTGAGATCAATATGGCCTGTCCCTTTATTATTTATTTACAGTATTTAGTTCACGCCTTTCCAATAGTCGTTCAAGGTGATTTACAGTCAGGAACAGTAGGTATTTCCCTGCCCCAGAAGACTACCAAGAGGGACTGCTACTGCTGGAAGAAATCTGCAATATTGTCTAAATCTTCGGGATAAAGGGAAGTCTTTGGGTTAAAGTTTATAGAATCTGTGTAATTTAAAATTCAGTGTTTTTGTTAGGTCAGTTAGGACATACTAAAACAAGCCAGTTTTCATTTAAATTAAAGGCTTTCAGCTAGTGTTTCCTTCCCTGGCACCCACACCTGGCATAATCCTTGATTTGTAGCCTCCTAAATCAGTTAAGGAGAAAGGAGTGATCTCGCTCACTTTCAGATTTAACTGATTATCTTAATAAGCAAGTTATTAGGCCTTAGGAGTAGATTAAGTCCTTGCAGTTCATCTTAAGGTGAAAACTAAAAATCCCTTATACTTATTAGGTATAATTGTATTGGTTCAATTATCCCTATTCCCCTAGCAACTTCAAACAACTGAACAACTTTAAACAGATACAAGAAATCTTTAAATCTTATGATGCAGACAGCGGTCCAGCAGAGAGATGGAGGCTATCCAGTCTTTTGCACTCAGTGTTACATGTATGATTTTCTCCTAGTTGATGAGAGGTCTTTTGTGTGCACTGGGTTTAAAGAGCTCTTTGCTCTCAGAGAACCAGTCTGATCTCTGGAAGCTAGAGTAACAGACTTGGAGCAGCTAAGGCAGACAGAGAGGTATATAGACAAGACCTACAGGGATGTAGTAGAGATGTCCCAGCTCCAGTCTGAGAGCTTTTCTGCTGCCATGGAGGATAGAGATCATGTGGAAGGAGAACATCACCTTGGTGTGGCAGGAAGCAATCCTATAGCTAGGACCTGTTCTCGAAGTGATGTAATACCCTCTCGCACCAAGAACATGTCTCCAGGGCCATGAGGGAAAGGTTAGGACAGCCATTATCGTTGATGATTCAATCATTAGGCATGTTGATAGCTGAGTGGCTTGTGAATGCAAGGATCACCTGGTAACATGACTGCCTGGTGCAAAGGTAGCAGACCTCACACTCCACATAGAGAAGGTTTTAGATAGTGCTGGAAAGGAGCCTGATGTCTTGGTACATGTTGGTACCAATGACATAGGAATGTGTGGGAAGGAGGTTCTGGAATCTAAATTTAGCCTTTTAGGAAGAAAGTTGAAATCCAGAAATTCCAGTGTAGCATTCTCAGAAATGCACCCTGTTTCATACACAGGACCCAGGAGGCAGGCAGAGCTCCAGAGTCTCAATGCATGGAAGAGATGATGGTGCAAGGAAGAGGGTTTTGGATTTGTTAAGGGAAGGTGTGGGGAGGGGTGGAGAGGCTTTTCTGAAAGCATGGACTCCACCTTAACCAGGGTGGAACCAGGCTGCTGGCATTAACCTTTAAAAAAGGAGATAGAACAGCTTTTAAACTAGAAAATGGGGGAAAGCTGACAGTCACCCAAGAGCACATGGTTCAGGATGATGAATTTTTGAAGGATACATCAGGAAAAAAAGGGAAGTTAGGGCATCCCGATACAGAGGTTCCAATACAGGTAAAAGTAACCCAGGTGCCTTTAAGTAAAAACCAGACCGAGTTGAAAGATTCCAAATTATCCTTCCTATCCGATAGCCAGCTGACAATATGAACAAAAAACAAACTTTGAAATGCTTCTATGCAAATTTTAGAAAACTAAAAATTAAGATGGAGAGTTAGAATCTATAGCACTGAATGAAAGATTAGATACAGTTGTGGTCAACAATATTGACATCCTTAATGTCTAATATTGCCTAAAAATCCCTTAATGTCTAATATCTCCTAAAAAAAAGGGGGCCAGTGAAATGGCTTTGGACTACATATGTACACATATTTAACACATAAAAGAATCAAATAAAGCAAAACCAATTAAAAAAGGAAATAGAAACATAGAAATATGATGACAGAAAAAGACCACATGGCCTATCTAGTCTGTCCTTCCATATCAACAACTACAACAGTCCCCTTTTTTCCTTTAGAGATCCTCTGTGTTTGTCCCATGCTTTTTTGAATTCAGTTACTGTCCTCATCTCCAGCACCTCCACTGGGAGACTATTCCACGGATCCACCACTCTTTCCGTAAAGAAATATTTCCGCATATCACTCCTGAATCTATCTCCCTTCACCCTCATCCCATGTCCCCTCGTAGCAGAACTTGCTTTCAATTGAAAGAGGCTCTCCCCCTGAACATTTACGTACGGAGTTATTTAAACATCTCAATCATATCACCTCTATCCCGCCTTTCCTCTAAGGTATACATATTAAGATCCTTCAGTCTTTCCTCATATGCTTTATAATGAAAACCACTAATCATTTTAGTAGCCACCCTCTGCACTGACTCCATCCTGATCACATCCTTTTGAAGGAGTGATCTCCAGAATTGCACACTATTCTTCAAATGAGGTCGCACCAAAGACTTATACAGAGGCACTATCACCTCCTTTTTTCTGCTAGCCATTAGCTTTTGCCGTCGCCTTTTCTACCTGTTTACAGTAGCTACTTTAAGATCATCAGACACAACCCGCTCTTCTTTAGTGGACAAACATACTTCACCCCCTATACTATATTGCTCCCTTGGATTGCTGCAGCCCAAATACATGACCTTACATTTTTTAACATTAAATCCCAGCTATCATATTCTAGACCATTCTTCAAGCTTAGCTAGATCCCTCCTCATGTTATCTACACCTTCCTGGGTGTCTACTCTATTGCAGATTTTGGTATCATCCACAAAGAGGCAAACCTTACCCAACAGCTCTTCTGTGAAATCACTAACAAAGATGTTAAAAAGAATCAGACCAAGGACAGATCCCTGGGGCACACCACTGGTAACATCCTTCTCCTCAGAGTGAGCTCCATTTACCTGTACTCTTTGTCGCCTCCCACCCAACTAATTTCTAACCCAAGAAGTAACTTTAGAGTCCATCCCTAGGGTGCTCAGTTTGTTTATAAGTCACCTGTGAGGAACAGTGTGAAAAGCTTTACTGAAATCTAAATACACCGCATCTAGGGCTCTCCCTCAGTCCAACTCCCTGGTCATCCAGTCAAAGAAATCAATCAGATTTGTCTGACAAGACTTGCCTCTGGTGAATCCATGCTGCCCCGGACCCTGTAATCCGCTGGACTCCAGAAACCTCACTATTTTCTCTTTCAGCAGCGTTTCCAATAATTTACTCACCACCAAAGTTAAACTAACCGGCCTGTAGTTTTCAACCACATCCTTACTTCCGCTTTTGTGTAAAGGCACCACATGAGCCTCTCTCCAGTCCTTTGGCACCACTCACGACTCTAATGAGGCATTGAAAAGGTCAGTCAGTGGAGCTGCTAGAACGTCCCCAAGTTCCCTCAGTATTCTAGGGTGTATTCCATCCGGTCCCATTGCTTTGTCTACTTTAAGTTGAGCTAGTTTCTCATGAACACGGTCTTCTGAAAATTGTTCAAGATGTCCCTCACTTCTGTACCTGTTTGTGGGTGTTTTCTGAGGTCCTACTCCTGGTTCTTCATCTGTGAACATAGAACAGAAATATTTGTTAAGCAATTCCGCTTTATCCTCATCAGCTTCTACATATTCCTCTCCTTCACCCTTGAGTCTGACAATACCACTTTTGCCCTTCCTCTTCTCACTAACATATCTGAAAAATGTCTTATCCCCCCATTTTATTGCATTGGCTATTTCCTCCTCTTTTTGAATCTTTGCTTTCCTGACTACCGTATTTTTGCGCATGTAACGTGCACCCACATATAACACGCACCCACATATAAAGCGCAATTTTTGGCCAGTCCTGCATTGAATTTCTCACATAATGCGCACGCGCGTATAACGCGCATGTGTCGACTGCACTGTGAGGTGTATAAAAGGCCCTCGGTTCCATTATACCATACATAAAAACTTTGCGATCTCTTCTATTATAATCCAGTCATCATGCCCGGAATTAAACGCGTCTTATACTGCGGACTTCAAGCTGAAAGTTGTGGCAAAAGCTGAAGAAACAAGCAACAGAGCAGCAGCAAAAGAATTTGATGTTGGTGAGTCATCTGTTCGCGACTGGAGAAAGGAGAGAACGGCGCTAGAGGAGATGAACCCGCGAAAACGTGTGCGTCGGGGTCCCAAAGAAAAGTGGCCAGAGCTAGAGAATGACTTAAACAAGTGGATTCTGTCTAGAAGGGAGCAAAATCAAGCTGTCTCAACTATCGCAATTAAATTCAAAGCATCATCAGACGAGAGTTGGATAATTGGATGCAGCATGGAATTCATGAATTCACTCCATCGGGATGATTAAAGAGGGCTACATTAACGGAAATCTGCAATTGGTTGTGTTCTGCTTGGGACAAAATATCCCCGGAAACCATCAGAAATGGATTCCGAAAAGCCGGCATTGTTTATAAGAACGAGGATCAGGTAGGTGCGCAGTGATGACGAAGATGATGATGAAAACGTCGAAAGGAGTGACGATGAAAGTGCATATGTTATGGAAGAGCGTCTCCAGACGGTTTTAAATTATTTCAATGATGATGTTGATGAGGGGAGTGATTTCGAAGGTTTTATGGAATCGGATGATGAAAATTAATTAAATATATTTTTAAACCAATATATTCTTGTAAGGCCTCTTTTTTGGGATTGGTTACTTGTAATAAAGTTTAGGTATAGCGCGCCCTCGCAAATACCGCGCAGGAGGGTTGCGCGGTAGGTAAAAAAGTGTATAGCGTGCGCGCTATATGCGCGAAAATACGGTACTTTGCTAGCTTCTCTAAGTTTTTCCAAATATAGATGCCTGTCTTCCTCTCTCTGTGATCTCTTGTATTTCATGAAGGCCTCCTCTTTTTCTTCACTTTTTCAGCTACTTCTTTTGAAAGCCATAGCAGTCTCCTTTTCGTTTTACCTTTATTTACCATTTTAACAAAAAGGTTGGTTGCCCTTAAAATATCATCTTTCAGTTTTGCCCACTGTTTTTCTCCATCCCCCAGCTGTTCCCATCCTGCTAATGACTCCCTGAGGTAGGAAGGTATAGTAGGAAATAGTTTAAAAACTGGGACATTGCCAGGACATGATTATTGGTACCCTTATAAACAATTCAAATGAGTTTAAAGGAACATATTCCCATCACAGTAAAATTAGACGCATCTGTGATCAACTATCAGTACTTACATGACCTGAATCAATCAATAAATAATGGTTGTGATGCTTAAAATGGCCACATTTACTCCCGGTTCCATTTTCACAGTGGTGAAGACAAGAGAGCTGCCTGGGACCATCAGAAAAGCCATAAACATCAGACATCAAACTTCAAAGGGGTACAAAGCCAACTCCAAAGACCTTGGGATTCCTGAAATCTACAGTTCACAATGTTATAAAGATGTTTTCTGCTAATGGAACTTCATTGTGTTTCAAAACAAGAACCTCCCAGGATGTCGTGGGAAAAGGAAAATTAAACTAAGAAGTCTTTGAAGGTTAGTGCGAATTGTTGTAAAAACACAAGATACAACATCCAAAGAGCTTAAGATTGACCTGGAGCAATCTGGAGTGGTGGTTTCAACCTGCACCATATGCCACACACTAAACAAAGAAGGACTTCATGAGCGAAGACCCCACTGCTCAAAGACAGACATAAAAAGGCATGCCTGATCTTTGCCCAAACTCACCTTGAGAAACCACAATCCTTCTGAGAAAATGTTCTGTGAACAGAAGAAACCAAACTTAAGCTCTTTGGCAATGCAGACCAGTGATACATTTACAGGCGAAGAAATGAAGCTTAGAAAGAAAAAAAAAACACCCTTCCTACAGTTAAATATGGTAGAGGTTCCATAATATTGTGGGGCTGTTTTGCTGCCTCAGGAACTGGAGGCCTAGAAGAATCATGAGATCAGAGGGCTACCAAAGTATTTTGGAGCAAAACGTGCTATCTAGTATCAGAAAGCTAGGCTGGGTCGAAGGTCATTGGTTCTCCAGCAGGACAATGGCCCAAAACATTCATCCAAAAATACGAAAGAATGGTTAGAAAGGAACATATGGACTGTTTTAAACTGGTCAACAGTGAGTCCTGATCTCAGTCCAGTTGAGAACCTTTGAAAATAGCTGAAATCTGTCATTGGTAAAAGGAATACTGGAAACATTCATGAGCTGGAACAAATCGTAGGCAGATGTATGAAACTTATAGATGGCTATAAGAAATGTTTGGAGACTGTCATCACTGCCAAGGGTTGTGCAACCAAATATTAGTGAAGCATGCCATTAATCTTGTCCAGGTCATATTTTATTTTTTTTCTCAGAAATTACTAAGTTGCATCTTTTTTTGTTGTATACCTTTGAACATTCTTCTAAAATATTATGATGACATACAGTTGGACTATTTCCAATTATTTCTCAAGATATTGTACACAACTTACTTATAATGCAAGGATGCCAATAATGTTGACCACAACTGTATAACTGGGACTTCAGAGACCTGGAGGAAAGAGGATAACCAATGGGACGCTGAGATACCAGGCTACAAACTATATCGTAATGATAGGGCAGATCACATAGATGGAGGGGGTGGCGCCATATGTTAAAGAGGGTGTTGAGTCAAACAGGGTAAAGGTTTTACAGGAAATAAAATGCACTGTAGAATCTTTATGGATAGAAATTCCATGTTAAAAGGGGGAGGGAATGACAGTGGAGGTGTACTACCACCCACCTAGCTAGAATGAACATACAGATGATAAAATGCTAAAAGAAATTAGAAAAGCTTGCAAAATATATAACACAGTAATAATGGCAGATTTCAATTACCCCAGTATTGACTGGGTCAATGTTACATCAGACAAAAGGTTAGATGCCACAACCCAGAATTAAGATAAGGAAGCACTTTTTGGGGCCAGACCTTTACCAGGATACTCAAAGGAAATTCTAAAAGGATGCAGAAAGACCTTTGAAGTTTAAATGATCAGACACTTTGAAATTGACAAGAAAGGACTCAACAAGGGGCTTGGCTTTCTAACACTTCTTGAACCACAAAGTATCTTTTGATCACCCATAAACAGAAGTACATTTTATGATTCCTGTATATTTTGTTCATTCTGTTCTAACCTGAGGAAGAGAGTATTAGCTCCAGAAAGCTATGAAGAAATGTATTAAGCTAATCCATCAAAAAGATATCATCTTATATATTTTTGTCATTTTTGATTTCATAACTTTTATCTTTGTTCTTTCAAGTTAACCAACATGGCAACCACGTTACATGAAATGTTGAGGAAGACTAGAGACATGGAGGGGGGAGGGGAGGGATATTCAGCGGTGGCAGCTAGTGCTTGGAAAGTGCTTAGCTGTCGCCGCTGAATACTAACCCTGGATATTCAATGCCGGGGCCATATCTAGCCTCTGGCATTGAATATCCAGATCGCCACAGATCCTGGGAGCTAACTGGGCAGCGGTGATATTGTGCTGCTGCCTGGTTAACTTCCGCGGGTAAAGTTAGAATAGCCTTTGCTGCGCCTGACTTTACCCACTGGTCACTAACTGGGCAGTGGCTCAATATCGCCATTGCCTGGTTATCGATGGGTGCCACCTCCATTCCACCGATGACATGCTCCGATGCTAACCGCCTAGTGTTGGAGCGTATAGCGGCAGCACCCATGGATATCCAGCAGAGCGCTCTGGCCTAGTGATATGTGCTTCTTTTGAAACACAATGAAAAAATATAACCAAATAGGCTCAGGTTGTTTTGACAACAAAATGGAAAAAATATGTGCAGTGAAGTCTATTTAATATTTAGGTTTCTTTTCTTTCAGTGTTAGTGCATGTTGTTTGCAAAAGACATACACTGAAAACAGTCATAGAGATTCAAAAAATAAAAGGGGAAAAATCGTAACACCATAGAAGTGAACCAAACAAAAAGTGAGGTGCACACCCCCATTCTGGCCAAGCCAGGTAATGAGTTTCCCCACAATCCTGCTTTTGATGGAGGAGAGACAAGAGAAAGTGTGGACGAGAACTGGAGGAGAAACAGGAGGAGAATGTGGGAGAAGAAGAGACAGGAGGAAGTGTGGGAGGAGAGCAGAGGGGAGAAGTTGGAGGACAGCAGAAAAACAGGAGGTAGTATGAGAGGAGATGCAGATGGAGATATGGGAGGGGAGCAGAGGAGAGACAGGAGGTGGTATAAGAGGGGAGTAGAGGAAAGACAGGAGGTGGGAGGAAGGGGCGTGGAGGAGAGACACTAGAAGGTGTGGTGTGGGAGGAGAAACAGGAGGAGGTTGGGACAGGAGTAGAGGAGAGAGAGAAGGAGCTATAGGAGGAGGGCTCAGGAGAGACAAGAAGAGGTATAGGAGCAGAGGAGAGACAAGAGATGTCAGAGGGGAATGGAGGAGAAATGAGAGAAGAGTGGAGGAGAAACAGAAAGAGGTAGTGAAAAAGAGAGGCAGGAAGGGACGGAGGAGAGACAGAAGAATATCTCGTTCAAGTCTGCAAACTGTGTAAATGCCTTTCGATATCTTCCCCAGAGTAACAAGAGTAGACAGATTTTTCAGAAGTTGGCAATTCTGCCACACATCCCAATACTCCCTGCCCTCTATCCCCAGTATCTGCCCTCTGGTGGAGTGGAGAATGGGTGGATCATGAAGGAATGTATGTGCATAATTGTGGGAGCTGCTTCAAAATCTTTAAACAGTGACATCTCCTTAGGATTGAAGCCAAAAACAACATGAGGGATCTTAATAGTTTTGCCAGCAATGGCAATGTGTGCCATTGAGTCAATGCTGACTCCTGGCAACCCAGCAGCCCCTGGGTTTTCTTGGCAGTGTGACCGAGAGTAGATTGCCAGGCCTTTCTTCCAAAGCAATGGAGGGTAAAGTGACTTGCCCAAGGCCACAAGGAGTTCTAGTGGGAATTAGGCTGCGGCACTATCCACTAAGCTACTCCTCCACTGAATAGTTAAAACATTATTTGTAGGAGGTGCTTGATTTCCTGCTTGTTACCTGTGCTGCATTTAATTGGCCTCTGCTGCTTGCCTGCATCTGCACTGATTGGCTGCAGGTTGGAGAAGGGCTATATTTCCAGCTGCCCTACTGTGGGACGCGATCATGGGCGCGTGCCCGAAGGGGCATGACCAAAGGGGCAGGTCCTGCCCCTTTGGCACCCCTTCGGCGCTTATTCATGCTAGGAGACTTTCCCTGTAATGGGGAAACGGAGGAAGAAGTATACACCAACTGCTCAGACGAAGGTGATGAAAGTTGGTCTGATGGATGCCCATATTCGTGTGGGCGTTCCTTCCGTCTCAGCTCAGACACCTTCTGCTGGTTGTGAAGATATTGCTACTGTAAGTACATCCTCTTCTGTTTGCTCTCCCGAGAGTGTAGCTCCGCCCAGCCCAGGGTCTAACTATGGTTCCGGTACGACCTCTCCACTGGAAGATGTGGAGCGGATTGAATCCGGTTCAGTTATTCTGCCGGCTTCCTTTTTAAAAATTGACTCATTGGTGAGTTTACCACCTTCTTTGCCCTCTGTGATTACTTTCTCCTCTGTTGGAGAAACCCATGTCTCGCCCTCAGATGTTTCTTTGCGAGATATCTGGGCTATTGTAACACATATGGAGGCGACTCTTGGGGCTTCTCTTCAGAACGTTTCAGACTTTTCTAAAGAAACTGTTGTTAAGTTGTCTGATCATGAATCTAGATTGCTTTCATTGGAAAGATCGATGGGAGCTCAGGAGTCTCTGAGCTCCTCTCAGAAAGAGTTGTTTGGAAAAGTTTCCTTGGACTCTTTTGCTCTTCATCGACAGGATGAGTTTCTGGAGAACTCTTTGCGGTCAAAAAATGTACATTTTTTAAACTTTCCATGAACTCATTATTTGTCTCCTCTAATACTTTTTCAAAAGTACCTTAAGGAAGCATTGCTATTTAAAGATGGTGATTTAATTGGTTTGTCAAAAATTTACTATGTTCCCCTTGGAAAAGTGTTTAAACCTGAAGGAGAGGGGGAGGGGGGGATGATAGCTCAATATGATTATTTAGCATCATCTACTCTAGATATCTCAGGGTTTTTGGAATCTGCTAGTGATGATATATCTTCAAGAGCTACATTATAGTAACATTTATATCTGAAATGGATAAAAACAGAGTTCTTCGTGCTTATTTCCTAAAAAAAGGGTGAAAATGTTTGTGGTCAGAGTATTCAGATTTTCCCAGATGTCTCTAGGGTTACACAAGGGTGTCATAAGGCTTTTTTGGAGGTTCGCCCAAGGGTATTAGCACTTGGTGCTTTATTTTATTTAAAATTTCCTTGTAAATGTCATATTGTTTATCAGGGTAAGCATTATGTTTTCTTTGAGGTTGAGCAATTGTTAGAATTTTTAAAAGGCAAGACCTAGATTAACTCGAGTATTTTTTCTTTTGATTATTTAATTATATTTCTTGTCCCTTGGCTTTTGTTAAAGGAGCTTTGTATTTATCAGAGGCCTATTGAGTTTTCCCTTTAATTTTCAATTGAGCATCTTCTTGATGTGGACTTGCTGTTATGCTGCATGTTATGAATATGTATGGTATATCTTTTTTTCTTTGTTTTTGTTTTTTCTTGCTTTGTCATGAAAAAGTTTATAAATAAAAACAAAACAAAACATTATTTGTAGTTTTTTTTCTTTACAAGACTTGATATAATAAAGCATTTAAAAATATAAGAAAATAAGATTTGCCAGACTAGTTTAGGCCAAACGTCCATCAAGACTGGCATCCTATTTCCTATAGTGGCCAATCTAAGTCACAAGTACCTGAGAGCAGGGACAGCAAAACAAACCCACCTCCATCCCTACCCCCTAAGCTCCCTAGTTGCTGATGCCATGTGGGGCCGTTGCCTATGCTTTGCACACTCCCAAAAGTATGCAAATTCCATGCTACTTATCCCCAGGGGATTTCCGCAGGTTTACCTTAATGACAGTTTATGGACTATTCCTGCAGGACCTTGTCCAAATCTGAATTCCTGAGCTTAATTGGATGACGAGTGAAAAAAGAAATGGTTTCCAATTGTTTTAAAATGTACTACTTAGTAACTTCATGGCATGTCCCCTAGTGTTTGTACTCCAAACAACCAATTTGCATTTGCCTGTTCCACTGTACTTAGGATGTTCTAGACCTCTATCATACCTCCTCGCAGGTGTCTCTTCTCCAGGCTGAAGAGCCCTAACCTCTTCAGCCTTTCATCATAAGGGAGTTATTTCATCCCCATTATCATTTTGGTTGTGCTCCTTGTGTAACTAAGGGGCATGTTTACTAAAGGGCACTACCCAAGTAATGCAGGGTAAGCACGCGTTATCGGTGCCACATTAAAAAGTAGTGTGGTGCCCCATGCTAAAAAAAATCTGCACTGCCTGGGTAGTGCATGTATGGGCAGCGACTGGATGGGGCATGGGCATTGCTGCCCTAGCGCCGCTAGCATAGACCTTGAATGCCCACACTGCTGGTGCTTGGCAGGGAGCAACTACCGCCGGCACAGTGAGTGGTGGTCGTTGCTCCCCACGGCAGTTATAATGTGGCGAGCCATGCTAAATTCAGGGGAAAGGCTGTCCCTGCCCCCTGCATCTAGTGTGGCCCAAACCCATGGGGCTTAGTAGACATGCCCCTAAGTTGATCTGTGGCTGCTGGAGAACACAGGACTTTTCAGCAGGCTGTGATGCCTTTTAATGTACAACAAAAAGAATGATCCTAACATGTACGCACATGAGTGGTTTTAGATCTCATGGGTCCCTTTGTCTTTAGCTATGCATGGAAGAGAAATTATGTGTTTCTGAAAGCTCCTACAGAGCATATCTGGATAATTCCTGTAGAGAATCCCATTTCTTCCAGAATCTCTTCGGCTCCTCCTTTTGCTCTCAGAAAGCTCATGGTAACACAGCCTGGTAAAACTCTACTCCCACAGCTGATCAAAGAACAATTCCTTTCCCTAAACAGATTGTCTTTGTTTCCATAGCAAATTCTCTTTTGTTATTTGGAGGAATTCTTTGCAAATGTTTTCCTTAATTTGGGTAAGGAATGTATATTGCTTTTGGGGGCTTCACCGCCCCCCCCTACCCCACCTCCGGCACAGTCTCCACTGTATTGGAATTCCATGGGAAAGCAGCTGGCAGCCAGCACATTATCAGTAACCCCACTGCTGTTAACTGGAAAGAGCAGGAGGGCCAGGACACTATGGAGGGGGACGGTGCACAGGGCCCAAATTTACATCTTGAGCAAAAGTAGAAAACGCTGCCTGATGCTTACGGTAGCTATCCTATTTTCAAAGTGGCAGAAAGGCTTGGACCACCTTATAGTGTTCTCCTGTTTACCACCTATCTGCATTATAATCATTTCTCCTTAGTTCTAGCCTCTGTCTATCTTGTATAGTATGTGAGTTCTATTGGGCAGACACCGTCTCTCACTTATATGTGTATGATAAGTAGGAGCAGTATAGACTAAGCAATTTATTCAGGCATGAGCTTTCAAGGACAAGAGTCCACTTCATGAGATACACTTGCATCTTTGTTGGTGAAAGGGAAATAAAACTATATATGTCAATCTGTTCAAAATGCAGCTGCAGAACTACTCTTCCTTCCATGTTGCTATGACCATGTGACCCCTCTCTTTGAATCATTACATTGGCTGCACATCGGCTTCTGCATACATTTCCACCTTCTATTGCCCACCTACAAGTGCCTTCACTCTGTGACTCATAATTACTTCTCCTCTCTCACCCTTCACTCTTCCTCATGAACTGCATTCATCTGGTCCGTCATTCTTTATCTATGCTCTTCTCCAAGACTCCATCCATTCAACCCATTTGCCGGGAATAGTCTTCCTGTACTGGCAGCATTGTTGACATATCAGAGGAGGTGTTTATTATACCCATAGGATCTCAGTGCATCAAGCTCCCTCTGGCCAGACTCAACATCTTTTTCATGTTGCTTTTAAGTCTTGACCATATCTCACTAATAAACGCATTCTCTCAGAATGTTCTCTAATCAGACTGTAAGCTCTTGCATGCAGGGACTTTCTCCTCTGTGTGTCTGTATACCCTTGGTAATGCTTTGGAAATGCTAAGCAGTACTAATAGTAGTATGTAAAAGGTTAAAAGAAATGTATGAACTTAAGCCTGTGTGCTTGACATTCCTCCTGAAGCTGCAATGGTGTATGCAGACATTTTCTATCTGTACCACCAGCTGACCTTCAAACACAAATTATGTGGGTAATTCTATTTGCATTTGCTTTGTTGGAGTTGAAAAGTACACCTTTCCTTTATCTCTTGGTACCCTTCTCCTTTGTACTTCCAGCTTACTCAGAACCAGGGCTGGGATGTGGCTCCATGAACTTCATTTTGCAGCTACTGACAGCCAGTGGGATGTAAGGCTTAAGGGTTGCCTAGGATGCCAACACTTTCAACCAACCCTTGTATGTGACACAGGTGTAAGCATGTTCGGGGGAGGAGTTTGGAAGAGCAAAAATAGAGTCGCAAAGTACCCGCATAGGTTATATAATACACACCTATGTGTGTACTTCAACCGAATGACGTTATACCGGTTTCTGAGCTGATGGGAATATATGCAGCTACATCTTAGCAGCGATTTCAGCTGCTCTTGTACTGGTATATTATAAAAGACACGTAGGGCCCAATATTCAAAGGCATTTACATGGTTTACAGACCTGCAACCATGTTAGTGATGCTGAATGCGAGTATCCCTGGGTGCCGTCGTTATACGCCTTGATGCTACGCGGTTAGCATTGGGGCGTTCCGGGGACAGTACTCAGGGATGATATTCAGCTGCTGTCTGGTTATCCCTCAGCAGTGAAAGTTAGATGCAGCAAAAGCTGTCTTAACTTTTGCCACTGAAGCTAACTGTGCAGCAGCTGAATATCATCCCTGGCTTCCGCGGTTGACCCACATGTTCAATGCCAGTGGCCAGATATGGCCCTGGCATTGACTATCCGGGTTTAATGTTCAGTGGGGATGGCTGGACTGTCTCTGCTGACTATCGGGCCCATAGGCTTCTGTTTTTATAAAGTAAGTGCATTTTTGGCTTCCTGACCTGTTATAAAATTACCCTCCATATATCACCATTAAGCGGTAACCACAACTCCGTCTGTAGGGGATGTGACTGTTGTTTCAGCAGCATCTCCAGCCGACACAGGGAACAGAAGACGCCACTTGGGGATGAATTCAGCAATGCACAGAATTTGCCTTTTGACTCACCGGTCTGCTGCCTGCACCCCTTTATAACAACAATGGTAAGCTTTTGAGACTATTTTGGTCCCTGTCTATGAGCACCCGGTGAATGTATCTACATAGTCCCAGAACTCATTGATGTCAACAGTTCTGGATAATTTTCATATTGATTCATTTACTGTATTTATTTAGGGGGAGGGGGCTATTCAGCTGTGGAGGCAAGGTGTTCTACCACAGCTAGTCACCGCTGAACTTTAAACATGGATATTCAATGCTGAGGCTATATCTGGCAGGATTGGAGGAAGCTAACTGGGCAGCGGCGATAATCAGCTTCTCTGGCAAAGCTTAGGCCAGCCATTGCCACACCTTACTTTCGCTGCTTTGCCATAACCAGGCAGCGGCTTAATATCACTGCTACCTGGTTATGGCTGGGTGCTGCCCCCAGACCACCCCTGGAATACCCCAATGCTAACCAGTTAGCAGCTGGGCGTGCAACAGCGGCACCCGGGGATATTCAGCGGCATTAACCAAGTTAGTACTGTTGAATATCTCAGCTAGAGCCCTTAGCATTTGCCAGAATATCAGGCTCTTAGTATTTAGCTCACAGCTTTCCAGCAGCTCAAGGCGAGTTACAATCAGGTACAGTAGGCATTTTCCTGTTCCCAGAGGACATAATCTAACTTTGATCTTGAGGCAATGGAGAGTTTAGTGACTTGCTGAAGGCCACCAGGGGTGCCAGTGGGATTCAAACCCCACTGGGCCACTACATTAACCATTAGCTTAAAGGGTATTGTGGCCATGAACAGGCTGGCCCGTCCATTGAGCAAGAATGTTGTTTGCACAGGGCCCCTCGTTTCAGGGGGCCCCGCGCAAACAACATTCTGCATTAACAAGGTACATTTTTTAAAAATGGCTGCTGCAGCTGGCTGCAGCAGCCAGGTTTTATTTTTTTTTAAATTTAGCTTGGGCTGATGGGGGAAGAGGGGTAAGGACTGGTTATGGGCTGATGGGGGGGGGGGGGGTTTAGGACTAGAAATGGGCTGATGGGGGGGTAGGACTAGAAATGGGCTGATGGGGGGGTAGGACTGGAAGTAGGCTGATCGGGGGTTAGGACTGGAGGTGGGCTATGGGGGGGTTAAGACTGAAAATTGGCTGAGGGGGGTTAGGACTGGAAGTGGGCTGATGGGGGGCTTAAGACTGGTGGGCTATGGGAGGGGCTAGGACTGGTAATGGGCTGGGGGGGGGGGTTGCTAGGACTGGAAATGGGCTGAGTGGAAGGGGGGCTTGAACTGCCAATAGCTGATGGGGATGGGGGCTATGAATGGAAATGGGCTGTGAGGGGAGGGAGCTAGGACTGGAAATGGGCTGAGTGGGGGGGGGAGCTAGGACAGGAAATGGGCTGATGGAGGGGCTAGGATAGGACTGGAAATGGGCTGTTGGGGGGTGCTAAGATTGGAAATGGGCTGTGGTGGGGGCTTGGATTGAAATGGACTCATGGAGGGGCTAGAACTGGAAGTAGGCTCATGGAGGACTTGGATTGGAAATGGGCTGAGTGGAGGGGAGCTAGGATTTGACATGGGCTGATGGTGGGGCTAGGAAAGGACTAGAAATGGGCTGATGGGGGGCTGGGATTGGAAATGAGCTGATGGAGGGACTCGGATAGGACTGGAAATGGATGGGGGAGCTAGGACTAGAAATGGGCTGATGGTGGGGCTAGGACTGGAAATGGGCTGATGCGGGGACTAGAAGGGAGCGGATGTTGGGTGGGGCTGGAACTAGAAGGGAGCTGATGTTGGGGGAGGATTAGAATGGGATGGGGCTGGGAGAGTGGAATGGAGAGGGGGAAAATATTTTGTGTGGGAGGGAAGAAAAATCTACAATTGGCCGGGTACTGGGAGAGTAAGTGGGGATTGAGGATGGAGGGGTAAAATTTGAGTGGGAGAATAGAAATGGGGAAAGAGTAAAAGGAGAAAGATTAGTATGTTAAAGCAGATGTAGAGAGAGAATGGAAAAAAACTAGAAGAGAGAAGAAAGGACAAATGGACAGCAGACGATGGAGAGTTAGCAGAAGACACAAAGAAACCAGAAGAAAGTGGCTGGAGCAATTGCAACTGAAAAAAATGCACAAAAGTAGAAAAAATATCTCTTTATTTTGAATTTATTAACTGGAATATGTCAGCTCTGGGAAATGTGCATCATTAACGTCTGCGCTTTGTTTAGTACAAGAGGAAATTAATTTATAGTTTTATTTCTACAGTGTTGTTGTACATTCCAAGTTTGGCTTTTGGAGTTCCCAGTTTAATTATTGTCTTCCTGTTTCTAAATTGTGATTCCTTGTTTGGTGATGGTCTATGTTCTGCATGTGTAACTGGGCTGAGGTATTCTGTTTATGTAATTCCTATTTGACATTGCCACTTGTTCTCTTTCCCCAATAGGTCATGTATTGTTATTCTCTGAAATGTATTGGATTAATATTTGCAGTGTTGCCTTTTGATAGGTAGGGTCTGGTACTTTGTGAGTCCTGGTAGTGCTGTTACGATATGAACGGTTTGCTATGGGTTCTAAATGGCAGTGTTTGTAGTAGTTCCTAATGTGCCTGGCGGTTGGCACTGGATTATAGTAATGTAGAAATCTTTTAGTCTTTCTTTATCCATACACTCATTAAGAGGCATGTTTACTAAAAGTTAGTGTATGGTAACATTATGCAAATATTTATGCAAATGAGGCCCACACTGAGTCTCTGCACATGGCCCCGCACCCCCCTTGGGTCACCCATGGCCATGAAGAACCTAGTTTTCCTCCAGGACCAACATAGCTCCCATAATGCTATACCACCTGAATGTAAAGAAGGTAGCTCAGTGTGTAGAGCAGTTGCTGGTGAGGGTCCCTGGATAAGGAGATGGCCGTAGATCATTGTACTGGAGGAGGTGTCCTGAGCTCATGAAATGCTGTATGTGCCTTCAGAAATCAAATCACCACAATCACCTTGTGAAATTAAGATTCTATGCGCCCCCCCCCTACATGTTATAAACATTCTCTCCATTTTTCTAATTTCACCCAAGCCCTTCTTCATCTTAGAACCTGAACTATTTTCATTACTTTTTGTTTTCCAGTAGGATTTTCCATTTTTCATCTCCTGCTGGTCATGTGAGGCCTCTCCAGCCTGTAGGTGAACTCTTCTTATAAAGTTAAAAGGTCTCATGCATAAGATGACAAAGGTACATTACCGGCCATTGCTGTGCAATATATGAGGAACACTGTTGCCTCTAATCTCTCTGTCCTCAGCACTGTCAGAGGATACAGTGTTCATACTGGAGTGAGGCCTTCTTGGGCTGGCTTAACCATTTGGCAAAACCAAGCAGTCGCCTAGGAAAAGCAGCTTCTGAGGGCAGCCAAGAGCAGCAGCAATAAAAGCAAATAATATATACTGATAGTTGTAAATGCTCAAAAGGCCATCAGTGTGTATGTTTAATTGCAGGAAGGCTGGGCAGTTTTCAAATAGCTCTTTTACCTGGCAAGTGACTTTTGGAAATTGCTCACCTTACACACACACATATTACTACTTATCATTTGTATAGCACTACAAGGCACTGTGCATATACTGTACACATGAGAGACTGTCCCTTCTTTATAGAGCTTACAATCTAAGCAACAACAAACACAACAAACAGGGGAGAAGAGATGATTCTAATATACATTGGGGATAAACAGGAAAGGAAGGGGTCTGGATTGAAAAACAGCCTCAAGGAGGTGGGCTTTTAACCTGGATTTAAATAGGACCAGAGATGGAGCCTGACACACTGACTCAGGTAATATGTTCCAGGTATACGGTGCAGCAAGTTGGAAAGAAAGCAATCTGGAGTTGGCAATGGACGAAAAAGGCACAGATAGACGGGATTTGCCTGATGAGCAGAGTTCCCGAGGAAGGGTGCAGGGAGAGTTAAGAGAGGAGAGGGAATGAGGAGCAGCAGAATGAATGCACTTGAATGTCAGTAGAAGAAGTTTGAACTGGATGCAGAAACGGAGAGGGAGCCAATGAAGTGAACATAGTGACACTAACGAAAGATTAGCCTTCGCAACTGAGTTCTGCATGGATTGAAGAGGAAAGAGATGATTTAGGGGGAGACCAGTGAGAAGCAGGTTGCAATAGTCTAAACATGATGTGCCATCCCAAACGTGATCGTATTCCACCTTTCCCCACCGGCGGGAACGCTTCAATCTGCTTAGAGGCAACATTGCTGCTCACCCTATAGATTCAGTGGCAGCTCCTGTGTGAATACTGATGCTGAAATGCCTGTCGATATTTAAGCACTGAGGCTGACCATTATGGGGTTTAAATAGCGTCCCTTTTGAAAACTGGCTCCACGTGGTACAGAAAAGACAACAACAAGGACAATTCCCAGATGCTGGTGTCGGTCCATTATTGTCCCTGATCAGGGAACATCTTTTGCCTGATGGCAAGATGCAACAAATTATGCTGCTGCAGCTGCTGTGAAGGTTAATATATAAAAGGAGGATGCCTAAATAGAAATGGAGGAGTAGCCTAATGGTTAGAGCACTGGCTTGGTAACTAAGAAACCAGGGTTTGGTTCCCAGGCCTTGGGCAAATCACTTAACCCTCCGTTACTTTGGAAGAAAGGCCTGTTAATCTACTTTCAGTCACACTGACAAGAAAACCCAGGAGCAGCCGGGCTGCCAGGAGTCAGCATTGACTGAAAGACACACATTGCATTACATGATGTCCAACATGTGCTTTTACATGATTATTGTGTGAGGTGTGGTGTTGGGATTCTCATGTTTGTTGAATTTAATATCAAAATCTTGGGAGCAAGGTGGGAGCTAGGGGCCTGAAAATTAATTCCATGGGTTCTCAACCGAGTCCTCAGGACACACCTAGCCAGTCAGGTTTTCAGGATAACCACAATGAATATGCGTGAGATGGATTTGCATATATTACCTCCACTGAATGCAGATCTCTCTCATGCATATTCATTGTGGTAATTATCCTGGAAATCTGACTGGCTAGGTGTGTCCTGAGGACGGGGTTGAGAAGCCCTGATTGAAGGGAAGCATAAGGCTGAAGATTTGCCTAGGGAACCCAATGCCCTTGACCCAGCCTTGAGGCCTTCCTACCTCTCAGCCACCCAAAGGATACTTCTGTGGGTGGCCATGGGCAAAGCCAAAGCCTTATCTCAAGAGCAGAATGTAGGAGTGTGTAATGTAGGCAAACAATGCGGTCAGGTGTGAGCAGAAAGAGCCATGGGAAAGAGGGAAGGAAAGCGCAGCAGCAGCTGTGTATACACAGACACACACAACGTATGTTAGCGCGATAGATGGAAAAGATCTTTCTTCTGTGAACAGGAGAAACAGAACCACAGGAGCTGCAGGGGAAAGAGGCCCTGTAAAAGAAAACAAACATTCCACAAAGGGGCAGCTGTGACCCCCAGGGGATCTGAGGGAACAAGAGGTGACAGCATCGATAGAGTCAACAGACCAGAAAGTATAAAACAGAGGCATCCTCTAAACTATCTACCCTCTCCATCTGTCTAAATACTGTATCTGTCTGTCTCTGCATCTACTGTACCTTGGTATCCATCTCTGTATCTTTTCTTTATCTGGCTATTTTCTATCCACTGTGGCTACTGATTAGACTCTTTCTCAATATCTCTCTCTCTCTCCCCTGGCTTCAATTTCGTCCTCTTTGTCTATGGAGGATCTCTTTCCTTCTCTCTCTTTCTCTCTGTTTTTCATAGTGACATAGTGAAATCCAGCAGATAAAGACCTTAGTGAAAGGCCCAACCAAAAAACAAGAAAGAAAGAATAGGAAGAGGCAGAAATAGTAAGAAAAGTGAAACGTTGGAATGCTTGTTGTGCAGGGGAATGCCCCTCCGAAAAACAAAAATGGTTCATCTAGTCTGCCCAATAAGGTGCCAAAGTTGTAGAGTTGTACATGCCACTCTAGGTAGGTTACCCATCTCTATTTAGACATTATTTACGTTTGTTTTGATTCCATCCTCTTGCTATGTAGTGATCCTGTGTGTCTGTCCTATGCCTTTTTGAATTCCGTCACTGGTTTTGCTCCTATCACCTCCTTCGGGAGAGCACTCAAGGCATCCACCACCCTTTCTGTGAAAACAAATTTCCTGATGTTGCTTTTAAGTTTACCCTCTTGCAGCTTCATTGCATGTCCTCTAGTTCTACAATTTCCCCATCTTTGAAAAAGCTTTTAAGATATGACGACCAGAATTGCACACAATATTCTTCTGGCTTTGGCCATCGCCTTGTCACACTGCTTTGCCACTTTGAGATCCTCAGATATCATAACCTGAGGTCCCTCTCTTGGTTCATACATACCAGCCTCTTATCTTCTATCCCATACAGCTACTTTGGGTTTCTGCACCCCAGTTACATCACTCTGCATTTCTTTGCGTTAAATCTCAATTGCCAAGCATTTGACCATTCTTCTAATTTTTGTAAATCTTTTCTCCTGTTGTCTACTCCCTCCAAAGTGTCCACTGTGTTGCAAATCTTCATATCGTCTGCAAAAAGGCAAGCTTTTCCCTTCCCCTCTTTGGCAATATCACCCACAAAGACATTGAACAGTAGCAGCAACAGGACTGATCCCTGAGGTACTCCACTACTCACCCTCCTTTCTTTAGAGTGAATTCCATTCACCACCACCCTCTATAATCTGTCAGTCAATCAGTTCTTGATCCAGTTCACCACCTTGGGATCCATCCCCAGGCTGCTCAGTTTATTCACAAGCTTC
The DNA here is from genome assembly GCA_033557465.1 of Ichthyophis bannanicus. Taxonomy (NCBI): domain Eukaryota; kingdom Metazoa; phylum Chordata; class Amphibia; order Gymnophiona; family Ichthyophiidae; genus Ichthyophis; species Ichthyophis bannanicus. Next base: position 219,846,144 of record CM066039.1, on the reverse strand, counting down.
CTATGAGGAACAGTATCAAAGGCTTTCTTCCATAGCCCTGCTCTATTCCTCTCTTTGCTTATGGAGGATCTGTCTCTTTCTGTTGCCCTCTATCTCTTTCTTGTTCTACGAAAACTCTTAGATTAGTAGGGTTTTACCATGTACCTCATTTGTTTATTTGCGGATAGCTTGGGAATGGGAAGGGGAATCTTCCTAGCACTGGACATCCTTTATACCTCTTGGCAACCTGTTCAATGGCCAGCTCAGATGGCCTATCTGAAATGAGATAATGGCCTCAGTGTGATTACAGGAACCATGAGGCAAGACTTTATATTATGGTTCCTGTGAATTCGGCTGCATGCTTAATAATAAGTTTTGTATTTTTAGCCCACCTTTCGAAATAATGCTCAAGGCAGCTGACAGCCTTTGAAGAATCCAGGTATACAAATGCAAATCAGTTACCTTATCACTGACTTGTGACGATGACACATAGAAAAAAAGATACCTGTCCAGAAAAGTCCAGATTCCCCATGAAAGTACTGGTCCTTGTGTTCCTCTGTTGAATAACGAACCTACCGAACAGCACAGGCAGGAAGAAATCTTGCAATGAATAACACTGGCGGTAAAACTAATAGGCACAAACCCTTGGCCCAGTATCGTGCAACTCAATCCCTCTCCAGGCCCATTCAGAACTCAATAATTTGACATTCTGCAAATGATTAACCCTCTGAGGGAAGATATTTCTGCTGAGTAAAACTACTTTACTTTCATGTGGGGCTTTGGGGGGTCAGTTAATGCTGTTTATATAGTTAGGAGTGAATTTGTATTTTTAGTGTTTGGGCTTATTTTATTCATTTCTTTATTATGGGAAATATGGTAAGGAGGGAGATATGGATAGGGTGTGTAAACTGGATGGGGATGGTGAGGTTTTGTTCTGTTTTATTGTCTGCTTTTTTATTATGATTTGTGGCAAACCATTTTATTTTTTTGCAATCCAAAGTGGACAATCAAATGAAAATAATAAATAAAATAAATGTGAGGAGTTAATGATGCCATCTGGAAGAGCTCTTTCCCAGCATTGAGTAATGCAGACAATAACACTGCCCTCAAATTTAATTGTTCTATGCACTGAGTTATATGTGAACCGTCTTGACAATAGAAAGACAGTATAAAAAAGATGTTAAATAAATAAATAAAATGAGTGATACAAGTAACGTCCAACAAGCTGAGAAAGCTCTTTGTCCATTCATGCAGCAGGCCTAAACTGAATTTATAGCTTATCCAGACAGCGGCTGAATATCACTGCAACCTCGATAATTTTTGGCACCATCCTTTGCTCTGCCCTCCTTCTGTTCATTGCCTATATGGATAGTATTGGGCCAGCTAGATGGATTTTTGGCCTGATATTATCCATACAGTAGCCAAAAATCCAAGGATAGCGGAATTATATTTTCACTGGCTGGAATTATATTTTCACTGGCTACCAATGAAAGTAGAACTATGTTTGAATATTAGCCTGAAAGGGTTTTTTTTTTTCGTATTTCACCACCAGAGGGAAAACATATGGAGTTGAAGGGGTTCAGGATATGTAGTTCTCCCTGGACAAGCAGGATGCATCAGCCACTCCTGGTGACATCATCCGACGGCGCCATGGGACGGAGTGCTCTCCTATAGCTCAGAAAGGTGAAGCCTTTCTGAGCATGCTCCAGTGTTCCCACCCCTGGACCCACCCCTACCTGGCTCAGTTTTTTCTTCGTCCGCCCTGCCTTCAGGACGGAATCCCAGCTCTCCTATCTACAACACTTATCATGGATAAAAACAAGAAAATTATGGACAAAGAAAAGAAAAACAACAAACCTGGATTCAAAAAGTGTCCCAAATGAGGAAGAAAGATGAACTCTGAAGACTCCCATGATCGCTGCATTCGCTGCCTGGGGGAAGCTCACCACATGGAGGACTGCCCCACTGTGCCTGCATGTCCCCCAGAGTTTGCAAGGCACACAACTACACCCTCCAGGAATTTCTCTCCTCTAAGAGCGCGGCCACCTCCACATGCAGAACATCAAAATTGAAGAAGGATGACAAGAATGCCAAGGATGAAGCCAGTAGGAACAAAGTTGAAGCAAGCAATGTGGCCGCTGCCATCTTGACCGCCGCCGGGACTCCCTCTCCCCCTGCAACCTCCTCCCAAGTGCTTCTCCGATGCCGGCAAGCACCTTGGGCATGACAAGGGGAAGGCAAGTACACCAACCTTGAGCTCCACTGAACTTCGAGCTCTTCCCCGTAAACCTCCCCCGCTGAGAAATCCAAATATAAGTAAGTTCCGCCCTCAGCCAACGTGATGGATCATCGCCTCCACGCTGACAAGGAAGCTCCTGCTCACAAGACTCCTCCCCGCTCCAGCTCCACAGCTCGTCATAGGGTTCCCAGTGGCCGCGCCAGAGAAACAATATCTCAGCAGAGCAGGGGAGCCGAGCCGCACAGACCGCGCCGGAGATGCAGAGAAAGCAGCTCCAGCACTGAAAGTTCTTCCTGCAGGTGGCACAGGAGCAGAAAGCACGGCAGAACTCACACTCCGCGCATATCACGCTCCAACACTCCTTCCCCTCAGAGACAACATCCCGGCATCCATGGGAGGAGCAGCAGCAGCAGCAAAACAAAAGGTGGCCTGCACGATTCCGGCTCCACAGACAGGAACAAACAACCCAAGGACACACAGATAGCGCTGATAGAACTACTGTCTCAGCTCACTGCACAGCAGAACTCCAACCAGAACTCCAAATGGATCTCACACTCCCTGGGACGATCTAGGCGAACACAACCGCCCTCCTCAAGGTCCTCCTCCCCAGGAAATCCCCTCCCCCCACCTCTGCCTAGGACGCCGTCTCTTCCTGTATCTCCTACGCCACTGGGCTTCTCCCCGGAACCGCTTACAGACAGTGAAGGGGAACATGCAGCAGGCCTGTCACCATCCAGTCGCTCCCACCGTTCCTCCAGAAAGGGGCACTCTCGCTCCCCCTCACCACCATCACCAACACCGCCACCTCTGCCTCCATCTCCCCAGGAAGACCTATATACCCTGTTCCTGCAGAAAATGTCCGCACTCCTGGTGCTCTCGCCTACAAACATGCCAGACCCTAGGAATGAGGTCCTCAGCCTCCTCAAGTTCCTCAATGACTCAGATCCGTCATCTCCATTCCAGTACATCACCTGCTCCTGGAAAACCTTACAAAAGTTTGGCAAACACCAGCATCCAGCACAGCCACCTTATGGAGACTTGAGGCTAAATATCAAGTCAAACCTGTCCCAGGCTTCAACAAGACGCAACTCCCCCACCAATCCATTGTGGTGGAATCCGCGCTGAAACAAGCCAAAAGCACAGGGACCCACTCAAACTCGTCCTAGATGATTCTGGTAAGAAGACTTACCAGGCAGCTATGCTGAGTGCAAAGATTGCTTCACATTCCTTCCAACAAGTGCTTTACTTGGACACGATCCTGGACAGCCTCAAAGAAGCAATTGAAGGCCTCAACCCAGAGGCCAAGGCCACCTTCCAACCACTCCTAAATGACCTGAAGGAATGTGGGAAACACCTTATCCGCACTTCCTTTGACTCTTTCGACTTGGCGGCCAGGACAGCTGCCACCGGAATTGCCTCCAGGCACTGGGCCTGACTCAGAGCTTCGGGCCTTCAGGAAGACACACATGAGCAGCTGGCTGATGCCCCATGCACAGGTGACAACCTCTTTGGTGAGAAGGTCAAAGAAACGGTGGACGATATGAAGGACCGCTGCTCCACCCTCAAGACCTTGGCCTCTGAAGGCATGGAGCGCAGTCTTAACACGCGCAAGCAGCAAGGTGCGTACCAACGCAGACCCTACACTTCATCCAAGCACTACCACCACAAGTGGCAGCCCCAGTGACCCAAACAGCAGCAGTATCAGTCCTACCATCAGAAACCATGGCAGAAGGACCGCAGACAGCAAAAGCAGCCATCTTCATCTTCAGGGAAAAGCACACCATCCTTTTTACGCTCCACCATGCAGGATCCCACAGGTGGGGGGCCACCTTTCAGCGTTCAAGAAAGCCTGGGAGAGCATCACCACCGACACTTGGGTCCTGCAGATCATAGGAACGGGGTACAGGATGCGTTTCTCAATGACACCGATCCAACGCTCTCATCCCTCCAACCACACACTGGACAAGCTCCTCACCACCATGGCTGTGGAAATTCGCTCCCTCCTAACAGCACGGGCTATCGAACCAGTACTCCCAGCTCAGCGGGGATGTGGTTTTTACTCAAGGTATTTCCTCATGCCCAAGAAGTCTGGGGGCCTGCGCCCCATCCTTGACCTCAGAGGCCTCAACAAATTCATCCGCAAGAAATGTTTCTGGATGTACTCCTTAGGGTCCATCCTGCCACTGCTACAACCTCATCATTGGCTGGCATCCCTGGACCTCTGGGATGCCTACACCCACATTCCCATCTACCACTCACACAGGTAGTTCCTGCATTTCTGCTTCGTGGAGCAACATTACCAGTACAGGGTGCTCCCCTTCGGCTTCTCCCCAGCGCCAAGAGTCTTCACAAAATGCGTGGCCATGGCGGCAGACCCACCTCCGGAAAATGGGAATCTGTGTATTCCCCTATCTAGATAATCTCTGCCCCTTCCAGGGACAGGGCACTCAGGGCTGTGCAAGATACTGTCTCGCTGTTATCGACCCTGGGGTTCCTCATCAACTTCCAGAAGTCCCAGCTGCACCCCACACATACCCTGGAATTCACTGGAGCCTCTCTCCACACAGCACAAGCAAAAGCTTTCCTCCTAGGGCCGAGAGCGGAAGCCATCACTGCCCTCACCCAGGCCGTAGTCAATGCCAGCAACGACTCGGTCAGGACAATGCTACGCCTCCTTGGCCACATGTCAGCAACCACCCAAGTGCTTCCACATGCCAAGTTACACACGAGGGCCATACAGTAGCACCTGAGAGGAAACTGGAACCAGAAAACACAGCCTATGTTCACCAGAATCAGCATAGACCAGAAGACACAAAACGCCCTCCGCTGGTGGCTCCTCAGGGAAAACAAGGGAACAAGGGAAGCCCTTCCAAGCCCCCCGCCACGACCTGGTCCTGACTATGGACGCTTCCAATATGGGATGGGGAGCACACCTCTGCCACCTGAGCATGCAGGGAACGTGGATGGACGCCGAGTGCAGCCTACACAGGGCGATCAGATATGCCCTCTGGGTCTTCTCGAAGTGGATACGTGGGAACACCCTATGAGTTCAGACCAACAACCAAGTTGCAATGTTCTACATAAACAAACAAGGGGGCATGGACTCCCTATCCCTCTGCAGAGAGGCCCTCTGAACATGGACACCTCGCGCTCAACATGGACTGTCAGTTGCAAGCAGTCTACCTCCCAGACATGGACAACCAACTGGCGGACAGGTTAAGCAGCCAGCTGCTGCCACATGAATGGTCCCTCAACAAGGAAGTGGCGGAGGCCTTATTTCAGCACTGGGGCTGACCGCACTTGGACCTCTTTGCTCACCCCTCCAGCACCAAGTGTCCCTGATACCCGTCATGAAGGAGGTCAGCAGCGGACACCTTTGATCTACACTGGGGAGGGAACCAGCTCCTTTACGCTTACCCCCCCCCCCCACGCCACTGATCTCCAAGGTATTACAGAAGATCATCCACAACCAGGCCACTGTCTTCCTCATCGCGCCTCACTGGCCCAGGCAGATGTGGTTTCCCCTCCTGCGTGAACTCATGGGCTGCCACATGGTCTTTGGTACACACATTTCAGAGGCACTACTGCCTAGACCAGCTTATGATCAAATATGTAAAATGATCCAGAAGGAATCAGCATAGATTCCCTATGGCTCAACGTCAAAATATATCCCTGTCAATAATAGGGACCATCAGAATATGGGCAAACAGCACTAATACATACTCAATAGCAACACCATTGGTCCCACAAAATGTGCATTATGGGCATGCATTAGTGCTGTTTTCACTGTTGAGTGCTCTTATTCTGAGAGTCCCTTAGCATTGACATGGATCTGTTTTGGCATTTAGCTATGGTGACTGCCCAATCACACTGGCACCCAGTGATGCTGCGGTCATCCATATGGTCCAGGTACTGGCCAGGCTTTCATGTCTCCCCTGGATTGCAAATGAGAACACCAGATCCCTCTGTGCACCCCTCAAACCACACTCACCCTCCCTTTATGTCACAAAAACATGATCTGCCAAAAAGATTCCCTGAACCTATACATAACAGTTATGACATAACATCATCACATGGAGTATCAGGACTACAAATATGATGTCAGTTTCTCCCCAATAAGGAATCCTTTCCTTGTTCACGTCCATGCTATCCCTGCAGCAGCAGTCCATTTTTCAGAACATGAGAATTGTTAGGGTCCCATAGATTGGCTTCTTTAGCACAAACAGCACATTAGTGCATAGCCTGAATTACCACTATTGCTCTTCTTAATATTTCTATAAGGGTTTTTATTAATGTGCCTATACCTTACAACATTCCCTCACCTCTACTCATAAGAACATAAGAACATAAGATATGCCATACTGGGTCAGACCAAGGTCCATCAAGCCCAGTATTCTGTTTCCAACAGTGGCCAATCTAGTTCATACGTACCTAGCAGTTTCCCCAAGGGACACAGGTTCCACAATGCTTGTATTGGCTCAAGCATTGATATCCTGGGTCCCTTCTTAATAATGGTTTATGGACCTTTCCTCCAGGAACTTGTCCAAACCTTTTTTAAACCCAGCTACACTAACAGCCTTTATGTTTATGTTTATGTTTATTTATTTGATAAAAACCGCCTTTCTCAATAACCAAGGCGGTGTACAATTAAAAGCTAAGTAATAAAAGAAGGCCGAGGCCAACGAAAGGAAAAGAAATGTACAATATTAAAAAAAAAAAGGGATAGTAGAGAAGGACCAAGAAGGCAGGACGAGACATGGCAATACGAGGGAACATCAGGGAGGGGGTTAAGGAAATAGTAGAGTCACACAAAAGGAGAGGGGAGATTAAATGCCAGGGAAAACAGGTGGGTCTTGAGGTTTTGCTTGAAGACTTTGTGTTGGGGCTCTAAACGGAGGGTAGAAGGGAGAGAATTCCAGAGGGCGGGACCAGCAAAGAAGAAAGCAGAGGAGCGGGTGGATTGTAAGTGAGCACGGGAGGGGGACGGGAGTGTGAGACGATTGAGGTGAAAAGAACGAGGGGTGTATCTGGGAGAATGGAAGAAGAGGAGATCAGATAAGTACTGGGGGGTGCTGTCATGAATAGCTTTATGGACCAAGGTTAATAATTTAAAGGTGGAACGGAAGGGGATAGGAAGCCAGTGAAGATGAAATAACTGGGGTGTGATATGATCACGGAGGGAAGTGTGTGTAAGGAGGCGTGCTGCAGTATTTTGAACACGTTGCAGGCGATTTAATTGGGATTTGGGGAGACCAATGAAGAGTGAGTTTGAAAAATCAACGCGGGACATGACAAGGGAAAGCACTAGAGTGGTAAGAGCAGAAGAGGAGAAGAAGGGACGAATAGAGCGAAGTTGACGCAGGAAGAAAAAAGATGATTTGGTGATATGTGATAGGTGTGTGGAAGGAAAGATCTGAATCAAAGTGTACACCAAGGTAACGAAAAGTGGAGACCAGAGGTATAGGGGAACCAGAAAAAGAGGGGGCCATGGAAGGGGAAGAGGCACCGTGGGTGAACCAAATAGCGATGGTCTTGGTCAGGTTGAGATGGAGGCAGTTGAGGGTTAGCCAGTTTGCGACGGCTGAAAGGCAGGAATCTAGTGCAGTGAGATCAGGACTAGAGGGGGATGTGTGATGGAGTAACAAGATATCATCAGCATAGAAGAAAAAGGAAATACCGAACTGTTGGATTAAGGAAGCAAGGGGGGCTAAAAAAAGGTTAAAAAGAAGGGGAGCGAGGACGGAACCTTGAGGGACCCCACAAAGAAGACGTTGAGGTTCGGAGGGGGAAATAGAAGCGGAAGAGGAAAGCACCGAGCAGGACCGGGAAGAAAGAAAGGAATGGAACCAGTGGTGGACTGTACTGCAAAGACCCGCATCCCGTAAACGTTGTAAGAGGAGAGAGTGATCAACCAAGTCAAAGGCTGCGGATAGATCCAGAGCTACCGCCACCGAGATATCACCACGATCGTGTGCAACATGTAAAGCATTTGTGAAAGCTAAGAGAACCGTTTCGACGCTGTGACCCTGACGAAACCCAGATTGACGTGGGTGAAGAAAATTGATGGATGCAAGGTGGTGAGAGAGTTGTGCAAAGACATATTTCTCCAAAAGCTTAGAAAGAAAAGACAGATTGGAAACAGGACGGTAGTGCGTGGGAAGTAAAGGATCCAAGGAGGGGTTTTTCAGAATAGGGCGAACGAGAGCGTGTTTCCATGGTGAAGGAAAAATTCCAGTGAACAAGCTAGAGTTAAACATGGTGAGAATATAAGGTAAGAGTCCAAGGGAAGGGGTGAGGAGCCACGTAGAGGGAACAGGATCGAGGGCACAAGAAGTCTTCTTAGAAGAAGTGATAAGGCGATGGAGTTCGGGAGCAGTGATTGGATCAAATGAAGCCCAAAAATGAGAGAGCTGTGAGATAGGAGGGGGGGACGGAATGGGAGGAGGGGAAGGGATCGGAGCGGGGCAAGAGGGCAGGGATGCTCTCAAAGAAGCTACTTTGTTACTGAAGAAAGAAGCTAACTGTGCCGGGGAGGGAACAGGATGGGAAGAGGGATCAGATGAGGAGGTGTGTAGCGAAATGAGGGATTGAAAAATAGAGTAGAGGTGACGAGTCTGATTTGGGGCGTTGGAAATGGCATTCGAGAAATAAATGCGTTTGGCACTATGAACCTGGGTTCTATAGTGGGAGTAATGAGAATTACTATACTATAAGAATTACTTTACTATAAGAACTACTTTACTATAAGAACATATAGTACCTTAATGCATCTTGTGTTTTTTCCAGACTGCATTCATATCAGTTCATGACATACTTGTCACAACCATTCTTCAATATGGGCCGCATTACAGAGAAGAGAATTCTAAGTCCTGGCCTTAGTCCATGTTTCAGCAGGAATAACATGACTATTTCCAGGAAACACTTCATACGTACACAGGCCTTTCCTGAATATGCTTTCTATGTTTCTGCAGCTGACCACGCCCCCGTTCCACCCTTTCCCGCCCACGTTCTGAGATCACCATGCTAGCGCCGTGTTTCAGAAAACGGTCTGGGACATTTTTGGCACATAAATATCCCCACCACATGAACAAATCCCTTATTTGTGTTCTGGAATGACCCCCTATATCAATCAGCTCACCCTTATCTACCTATTTATCATATTTTAAAAAAATATTACAGATGAGTAGGACAAGATTTTCCTTGGCTAAATCCATATTAGTTTTCTCCCATTAAACCATGACTATCTATCGTTATAAAGATTCTACTGAAGATTATTCAACAGAGACTACAACCATACCTGGAACGAGAACTACCTGAAGTGCAAGAAGGGTTCAGGAAAGGGCGAGGAACAAGAGACATCATCACGATGTGAGATGGATCTTTGAAAAGACTCAAGAATACCAAAAGGATATCTATTTGTGCTTTATTGACTATAGCAAGGCTATTGACTGTGTAAACCATGAGAAACTCTGGGCCATTAAGAAGCATGGGTATAACAGAACACCTGATCGTTCTTTTGCACAACTTTTACATTGATCAAGAAGCAACAGTTCGAACAGAACAAGGAGAAACAGAATGGTTTAAAATCAGCAAAGGTGTATGACAAGGCTGCATACTTTCTACCTACCTCTTTAATTTATATGCAGAACAAATCATCAGAGAAGCAGGACTGTATGAAGACATCCTAGGTGTGAAGATTGGCAGAAGGGGACTGTTGTAGTGGTTGATATGGAAGGGCAGACTAGATAGGCCATGTGGTCTTTTTCTGCCATCATGTTTCTATGTTTCAACAACCTTCGCTATGCTGATGATACCACATTACTGGCTGAAAGTGAAGACGATCTGAAACATTTGCTTCTCAAGTTCAAGGAACATAGTCTTAAAATGGGCCTGCACCTTAATGTAAAAAAGACAAAGATCATGACAACTAGTAAAATCAGTAAGTTCAACATTGATGGAGAAGAAATTGAAATAGTGGACAACTTTAATCTACTTGGATCAACTATCAATAAAGAAGCAACAAGAAGTCAAGAAATTTGATGACTCATTGCTCTTGGTAGAATGGCTATGAAAGACTTAGACAAGATTCTAAAGAGTAGAGATGTCTCTCTCCATACAAAGATTAGACTTGTTCAAGTCATGGCATTTTCAATAATGTCATATGGATGTGAAAGTTGGGCAGTGAAATAATAGACAGGAAGAAAATTGATGCCTTTGAATTATGGTGCTGGCGACGAATACTGTGTATTCCATGGACTGCCCAAAGAACAAACCAATCAGTACTAGAGGAGATCACACCTAAGCTTTCTTTAGAAGATCAGATGACAAGACCTTGACTTTCATACTTTGGACACATCATGCGAAGAGAGAGATCATTAGAGAAAGACATCATGCTTGGCAAGGTAGAAGATCAACACAAAAGAGGAAGGCCTGCAATGAGATGGATCAATATAATAACAGCAGCTATGGGTGCCAGTCTGTCAACAATGAGCCGCCTGACTGAAGACCGAACACAATTTAGGACAACTATCCAGAGGGTCGCCATGAGCTGACACCAACTCGACAGCACTTAACAACAACAACAATGGTTTCTACCATTTTACCAGGTACTGACATCAGGCTCACTAGTCTGTAGTTTCCTGGAACACCCCAGGAATCTTTTTTGAAAAATGGTATTACATTGGCCATCCTCCAATCTTCAGACACTATATAGGCCTGTAATCTCATATTTCAGTTCTTTCACCACCCTGGGATGTATACCATCCAGTCCAGGTGATTTTCTACTTTTTAGTTTATCAAATAGCTATAGCACATCTTCCCACTTTATCGAGATTTGTTTCATTTCTTCCAATACATCACCTTTTAATACCATTTTAAGCATGGGTAACTTTCCTACATCATCTTTAGTAAAGATTGAAGCAAAGAATTCATGCAATTTCTCCAATATGGACTTGTCCTCCCTTAGCACCCCTTTTATCCCTCTATCATTTAATGGTCCAACTGACTCTCTCACAGGTCTTTTGCTATGAATGTAGTTGAGAAAGCTTTTAGTATGTGTTTTTGCTTTGACGGCAAGTTTCTTTTCAAATTATCTCTTTGCATGTCTTATCAATGCCTTGAATCTAAGAACATAAGAACATAAGATATGCCATACTGGGTCAGACCAAGGTCCATCAAGCCCAGTATCCTGTTTCCAACAGTGGCCAATCTAGGTCATACGTACCTAGCAGTTTCCCCAAAAGACACAGGTTCCGCAATGCTTATACTGGGTCAAGCATTGATATCCTGGGTCCCTTCTTAATAATGGTTTATGGACCTTTCCTCCAGGAACTTGTCCAAACCTTTTTAAAACCCAGCTACACTAACAGCCTTTACTACATCCTCCGGTAACAAATTCCAGAGTTTGATTACATGTTGAGTGAAAAAATATTTTCTTTTATTAGTCTTAAATAGTTTACCCTGTAGCTTCATTGCATGTCCCCTAGTCTCGTATATTCTGATAACGTAAACAATCGATCGACATTTACCCATTCCACTCCGTTCATTAATTTATAGACTTCTATCATATCTTCCCTCAGCCGTCTCTTTTCCAGGTTAAAGAGCCCTAACCTTTTTAGCCTTTCTGCATAGGAGTATCCTTCCATCCCCTTTACCATTTTGGTGGCTCTTCTCTGAACCTTTTCTAATAATGCTATATCCTTTTTAAGATACGGCGACCATAATTGCACACAATATTCAAGGTGCAGTCTCACCATGGAACGATATAGAGGCATTATAATATCTTTTGTTTTATTTTCCATTCCTTTCCTTATGATACCTAGCATTCTATTTGCTCTCTTGGCCGCCGCTGCACACTGGGCCGAGGGTTTTAACATGTTATCCACAATGATGCCTAAATCTTTTTCCTGGGTGATGGTTCCTAATGTGGAACCTTGCATTGTGTAACCATAGTTTGGGTTGTTCTTCCCTAGGTGCATAACTTTGCACTTGTCCACATTAAATTTCATCAGCCATTTTGATGCCCAGGCTTCTAGTTTATCAAGATCCTCTTGCAATTTTCCACAATCGTCTTGGGTTTTAACAACTTTAAATAGTTTTGTGTCATCTGCAAATTTGATAACCTCACTCGTTATTCCACTTTCCAGGTCATTTATGAATATGTCAAAAAGCAGCGGACCCAGCACAGATCCCTGGGGTACACCACTATTCACCTTTCTCCATTGGGAAAATTGGCCATTTAGCCCAACCCTCTGCTTTCTATCTTTTAACCAGTTCTTGATCCACAGTAGTACACTGCCTCCTATCCCATGACTCTTTAGTTTTGCCAAAAGTCTCTGATTAGGGACCTTGTCAAAGGCTTTCTGAAAGTCCAGATACACTATATCAACCGACTCACCTTTGTCGACCTGTTTATTCACACTTTCAAAAAAACATAACAGATTAGTAAGACAAGACCTTCCTTGGCTAAAGCCAAGATATCTGTCTCCCATTAGGCCATGACAATTTACATGCTGAGTAATTTTATTCTTTATGATGGTTTCTACCATTTTTCCCGGTACTGACGTCAGGCTCACCGGTCTGTAGTTTCCAGGATCACCCCTGGAACCCTTTTCAAAAATTGGTGTTACATTGGCGATCCTCCAGTCTTCAGGTATTAGAGATGATTTTAATGATAGTTCACAGATTACTAATAGCAGGTCTGCAATGTCATATTTCAGTTCTTTCAACACCCTTGGATGTATACCATCTGGCCCAGGTGATTTGCTACTCTTCGGTTTATCTAATAGTTGTAATACATCTTCCCGATGTATCGATATTTCCTTCAATTCTTCCGTACCTTTAAATACCATTTCAGTCATGGGTAACATCCCTACATCTTCCTCAGTAAAGACCGAAGCAAAGAATTCATTCAGTCTCTCCGCTATCGCCTTGTCGCCTCTTAGTGCCCCTTTAACTCCTCTATCATCTAATGGACCAACTGACTCTCTCACAGGTTTTTTGCTATGAATGTACTTGAAAAAATCTTTATTTCGCATTTTTGCTTCCGCAGCAAGCTTCTTCTCAAATTCTCCCTTTGCCTGCTTTATCAATGCTTTGCATTTAATTTGCCAGTGCTTGTGCTGTTTCCAGGTTTCATCGTTTGGCTCTTTTTTCTGTTTCCTGAAAGATGCTTTTTTGGCAACAACAGCCTCTCTGACCTCACCTTTAAACCATGCTGGCAGTTTTTTGGACTTTAAAGGTGAGTTCACAGAGGCTGTTATTGCCAAAAAAGGAAATCTTTATCTTTATTCCATTTCTTGATATACCACCCTTTGAAATTACAACAGAGCGGTACAAAAGAGCAAAAGGCACACTGCTAGAAAAAGGAAAAGAACGCCATAGTTTTGATAGAACAGAGAAAAACAAAGAAAAAGGGAGAAACTAGAGACAGAGAGAGGAACCAGGCAAAATCTGCAAAATGATTCACAAAACATGGAGAATCCTTGTGAAAAAAAATGCAATTTCAATAGGTCATTAACCAGTATTTCTTTGGAGATGAGTGTGCAAAACTGTGAAAGAAAAGCATGACATTTTTCTATTTACAAATCACAGGGGGCACAATTTCTAAATTTTTTCTGCTTGTACCACAATATTTTCCCCACATTTCTATTTAGACTGGTGATGACCAGTGCAGAAATATCAAGTTACATGCATTATACATAGGACATACAAAAATCCCCTCCTCTCACATATTCAGCACCAGAGAGGACCTGCTCCCTCCCTCCTTCACTACTGCTGACCACCCCGACTCATTGTAAAGCAGCTCTGGATGGTACACAGCCTCAGAGTGCAGGTATACAGGAAGCTTGTGATGAAGGGGTCAGGACCCAAAAGATCCTGATCTCACATCTGTGGTAAGCAGCTCCATGCCATCCAGAGATGTTTTATAAGGATTCGGAGCAGCCGGCAGAAGGAGGGTGATGATGACCATGTTAACGGTGGGTGGGGGAGGAGAGAGAAGCTGAACATGGAGGACAGGAGAAAATGAAGGGAGGGGAAATGCTAGACAGGGTAGGAAAGGGAAGGGGGGATACTGCCACTTTGGTGGAGGGCAGAGGAAATTGAGAAGAGAGACTGAAGCCAAAGAGAAACGATTGCTTTGGGGGAGAGGTTTGTGTGTGTAAATGTATACGTCTGAAACTCTGCTGGATAAATCCCACTTACTGGCCTTCAGTCTCACACACTGAAATAACAAATCTTACTCTTTGGGTTGGGCCACCCTTGGCATCTCTGCTAGCTGATCTCTGCTGATGACATCATCGCAGGCCCTTCCTTCAGGTGAGGACTAACATCTTATTCATAGGTCAACCAGGGCAGGCTCATCTAGGCCAGGTTTGAACTCATCGTGTGCATGGAATTTTAATTCCAATTGTCTTAAGAAAAACAGGTTTACATCTGCATGGATACAAGGGGGAAAAAACAGGGCTGAAACAACCTTTTCAGCATGACCTGGATGAAGTGTGAGTCCTAACTCAGACTAGGACTGAGAAGACCTAAACATGACCTCAGAGCTACATTTAGCTGCAATGCTTTTCGAAGACTTCAACCAAGCACAAGGAAAATACGGAATGCAAGTAAATGATCTATATTATACAGATAATACCTAACCCATCTCAGTCTTTGTTATTGTAATATCAATAATTGTAATTTTCCTTAATCCCAGATTTAGAGAGTGATTAAATCTAAAAATTTTACCTAAAATCCAATCAAATCCAATTCACAATACAGGAAATGAATAATAGTACCTGTGAGATGATATTAATGTTTAACGCCATCATCACATTTACAGCTATGGCTCTGGAGGAACTGGTTCGTTGGATGGCTGAACAGACTTATTTATTTATTTTATTTATTTATTTACATCTCTTATATACCGCACTATTTGCGATCAGCGCGGTTTACATAGAACAAACAATATCCGACAATAAACAAGCGTCAGCATGAGGCAATGGATTGGAGAATCATCCAGATCCTGGAAAGACAGGCACAACTTAGCGAGCCACTCTTCCAGCTACTAGAAGTACAAACTCAGGAGCTTAAACTCACTGACAGGATGATCGGATCAACGAGGACATTGAAACCTGAGGTGGGCCCTATTGAGGGATTTGTTGCAATAGGAGGAGTGGAGAGGACCCCTTAAAAAAGGGGATCCAGATTGGAGGAATGGACCTGGAAGCTCTCATAGACAGTGGGAGTAATCAGTTTCTGATGTCTCAAGATGTGGCCCAGAGCCTAGGGGTCGGTAAGAGGCAGGGAAGATAACTAGGCCCTGTACGAGTGAGGTGTGTCCACGGGGACTTTCAGAATGACCCCGCTTATGAGATAAAAATCATCTGGGATAACCAACAACAACTACTAGGAATGGCCATTGTGAAGGGGCTCCCAGTGCCATTAATGCTAGGCCGGGATTGGAAGGGGCTATTAGACTCAACCAGCTTCCACTCTGCTTTAGTAGCTACCCATTCCCGAGACTATACCCCGGAGGAAAAGTCTGTCCCCAGTCTTGGGGAGCTGTTCCCCTTTGCAACCCCAGACATGGTAGAGAGAGGGGTAAAGACTAGAAAAAGCAGGACTTAGCGGAGAGCGGGTTGATTCCCCCCAGGGGTAGTCAAGGCTCTTGGGGAGAAGATGCTCTCCAAGTTCAGTAATTTTTCTGAAGACAAGCAAAAGACCCCTATAATTAAAATGCACATAGCCATGCTTTGAGATTGAGAAATTCTCTTCTCTTTCTGGCTCGTCTGACAAAATATATATTAATTTTGAGGGCCTTGTTTTTGTTTTTCGGTGATTTTGTTCATTTTTGGCATTTGATTGTGAATGTGGCAAGCACAGTGGACTTTGTGCACTCATTGGCATCACGTCACAGGCTGCCTCAGGGACAAAGTGGTGGTAACTCCACCACTCAGAGATTCCCTGTCCTGGTGGCTACAGTCACAGAACCTGCTCTAGGGCCTCCCCTGTCAGCCCCCCTCAGCACCACTGCACCCAGACTAGTCTGTGCTCTCAAGATCTCTGGATGGCGCAGGAGAGCCTACACCAGATCAACTTTCTGGAACTGTGAATTATTGCGAATGCGTGTCGAGCATTCAAGGTACAGTTGGCCAATCTGATTGTCCTCATTCAAATGGACAACCAGGTAGTGATGTTCTACATCAACAAGCAGGGTGGTACAGGCTCCTACCTCCTCTGGTGGGAAGCCATGCTTCTATGGAAGTTCGCCAGTTCTCAGGGCATGGTTCTCAGAGCCATATACCTGCCTGGGGAGCTCAACATCCTGGCGGATTGCCTCAACAGAATGGCGGTGAGACACATCTTCTGCATGTGAGGCACACCACGCATCAACCTCTTTGCTATGACAGACAATGCCCAGGTGGAGCAGTTCTGCTCCAGGATTCCGAGCAACCACCGGGTGGCCCCCCCTGCCTTCCTGCTTGACTGGGGTGTGGGCCTACTCTGTGCGTACTCTCTGATTCTGCTTGTGACCAAAACCCTGTTCAAACTCCAGGCGGACAAGAGTTCTATGATGCTCATCACACTGAAATGGCCCAGCCAGCCGTGATTTCCCCTCCTGCTTCAGCTTTCATGGGAGCAGCCTCTCAGTCTGGGCTGCAACACAGATCTGATCTCTCAGTACAGTGGCACCCTCCTTCACCCCAATGTCCACTTGTTAGCCCTCACCGCGTGGATGCTGAATGGGTAGTTCTCGCAGAACTTCACCTGCCTGAAGATGTGGAGAATATCCTCCTGGCTTCATGAAAGGACTTCACATGCCACTCCTATGCATTCAAATGGCACAGAGTTTCCACCTGGTGTGTAGAAAAGATGATTAACGCCTTCTCCTGCACTGTAGAGGCATTGCTGATGTATTGCCTCCACCTTCTAATTCAGGTCTCAAATCTAAGAACATAAGAACATAAGAACATAAGACATGCCATACTGGGTCAGACCGAGGTCCATCAAGCCCAGTATCCTGTTTCCAACAGTGGCCAATCTAGGTCATACGTACCTAGCAATATCCCCAAAAGACACAGGTTCCACAATGCTTGTACTGGGTCTTTTTAATAGTGGTTTATGGACCTTTCCTCCAGGAAGTTGTCCAAACCTTTTTTAAACCCAGCTATACTAACAGCCCTTACTACATCCTCCGGTAACAGATTCCAGAGTTTGATTACACGTTGAGTGAAAAAATATTTTCTCTTATTTGTCTTAAATAGTTTACCCTGTAGCTTCATTACATGTCCCCTAGTCTTCCTATATTCTGATAGCGTAAACAATTGATCCACGTTTATCCGTTCCACTCCATTCATTAATTTATAGACCTCTATCATATCTCCCCTCGGCCGTCTCTTTTCCAGGTTAAAGAGCCCTAACCTTTTTAGCCTCTCTTCATAGGAGTAGCCTTCCATCCCCTTCACCAATTTGGTTGCTCTTCTCTGTACTTTTTCTAATAATGCTATGTCCTTTTTAAGATACGGTGACCAGAATTGCACACAATATTCAAGGTGCGGTCGTACCATGGAGCGATACAGAGGCATTATAATATCCTTTGTTTTATTCTCCATCCCTTTCCTTATGATACCTAGCATTCTATTTGCTTTCTTGGCTGCCGCTGCACACTGGGTGGAGGGTTTTAACATGTTATCCACGATGACTCCTAAATCTTTTTCCTGGGTGGTGGTTTCTAATGTGGAGCCTTGCATCGTGTAACTATAGTGTGGGTTGTTCTTTCCTAGGTGCATAACTTTGCACTTGTCCACATTAAATTTCATCTGCCATTTGGATGCCCAGTCTTTCAATTTATCCAGATCATCCTGCAGTTTTCCACAATCCACTTGGGTTTTAACAACTTTAAACAGTTTTGTGTCATCTGCAAATTTGATAACCTCACTAGTTATTCCCTCTTCCAGGTCATTTATGAATATGTCAAAAAGTAGCGGACCCAGTACAGATCCCTGGGGTACTCCACTATTCACCTTTTTCCATTGGGAATATTGGCCATTTAGCCCTACCCTCTGCTTTCTATCTTTTAACCAGTTCCCGATCCACAATAGTACACTGCCTCCTATCCCATGACTTTTTAGCTTCGCCAAAAGTCTCTGATGGGGGACCTTGTCAAAAGCTTTCTGAAAGTCCAGATACACTATATCAACCGACTCACCTTTGTCTACCTGTTTATGCACACCTTCAAAAAAACATATCAGATTAGTAAGACAAGATCTTCCTTGTCTAAAGCCATGTTGGCTGTCTCCCATTAGGCCATGACTATCTACATGCTGTGTAATTTTGTTCTTTATGATGGTTTCTACCATTTTCCCTGGTACTGACGTCAGGCTCACCGGTCTGTAATTTCCCGGGTCACCCCTGGAACCCTTTTTAAAAATTGGTGTTACGTTGGCGACCCTCCAATCTTTAGGTATTACAGATGATTTTAATGAAAGTTCACAGATTACCAATAGCAGGTCTGAAATCTCATATTTCAGTTCTTTCAACACTCTGGGATGTATACCATCCGGTCCAGGTGATTTGCTACTATTCAGTTTATCAAATAGTTGTAATATATCTTCCCGGTGTAGCGATATTTCTTTCAATTCCTCTGCAGTATCACCTTTAAATACCACTTCAGTCTTGGGTAACTTCCCTACATCTTCCTCAGTAAAGACCGAAGCAAAGAATTAATTCAGTTTCTCTGCTATAGCCTTGTCTCCTCTTACTGCCGCTTTTACCCCTCTATCATCTAATGGTCCAATTGACTCTCTCACAGGCCTTTTGCTACGAATGTACTTGAAAAAGTCTTTATTTCGTGTTTTTGGTTCAGATGAAAGGTGAGAGTTCATTTAAGCATGGTGGTGGTGTATCACCACGGTATGGATGGGAAGCCCATCTCCACCGATTCTCTCATTGGCTGGTTTATGCTGTCATGGCCCCCTATCACACCCCTGCCCATGGCATGGGACCTTAACGTGGTGCTTGAGCAGCTCCTCTCTACCCCCTTCAATCCGCTCAGTTCCTGCCCGCTCTAGTTTCTCACCTGGAAGGTGGAGATTTTGGTAGTAGTCATCTCTGCGTGCAGAGTTAGTGAATTGCAGGCAATGGTGGTACATCCACCTTACACAAGATTTTATAAGAATAGGATGGTCCTATGGACTCATCATAAGTTCCTTCCTAAGGTGGTGTCCTCCTTTCATCTGAACCAGTCGGTGGTGCTACCCACCTTTTTTCCCCCGACCTTATGCCAGCAGGGCTGAGGCTTCTCTTCATACACTGGATTGTAAGAGAGCACTGGCTTTCTACCTGGAGAGGATGAAAGCCCATTGCCATTCTACCCAGCTCTTTGTCTCCTTCTACCCGAGTGGGCTGGGCTTGGTTGTCTCCAAGTGCATCCTGTCAGTTTGGGTTGCAGACTGCATCTCCTTTGCTTATGCGCAGCCTGGTCTGAGCCTGGAGCATCATGTCACCAGTCATAATGTCCGAGCCATGGTTGCTTCTGTGGCAAACTTGCACTCAATCTCCACAGTAGAGATCTGTAGGGCTGCTATGTGGTCCTCTGGATGGAGATTCCCAGCATGACAGCAACTTTGGTCAAGTTATACTTTGCACCTGTTTAGGAATTAGATGCAACTCTTCCCAACAGCCCTTCTGTCTGTCCAGGCTACCGTAGAGTCTACCTGATGTTGCTGTCCGTGCTCGCTATTGACTCTCAGAAACCTAATAATCACTTCTTGTACTGCTTCTCTTGGTTAATTTTTCTGGTTGCCCCAATGGGCTTGTTGTTGGAAGTTTTTCGGTAGCCTGTAGCTGGAGAGTCCCATATGTGAGGACTTAATTCCTGCTTGGTCCTGGAGAAAGCGTAGTTACTCACCTGTAGCAGGTGTTCTCTGGGAGCAGCAGGAATAACTCCTCACAGCCCTTCCTCCTCCCCGTGGAGTTGTTATTTTTGCTTGATTAAGCTATGTAATTCTAGTGAGGTATGATGGCTCCTTCAGGTGGGAAGACAGGCACGCATATGTTGTGAACCTCCCAAAAGCTTCCTATGGAAGCTGGGGAGCATTCCTGTGCGGGCTCCGTTGGTGACATCACCCATATGTGAGGACTTATTACTGCTTCTCCTGGAGAACACCTTCTATGGGTGAGTAACAATGCTTTCTTTTGTGGAAAAAAAGTGCTTCACCCCTTATATTGTATTGCTCCCTTAGATTTTTGCAGCCCAAATGCATGACCCTGCATTTTTTAGCATTTAATCTCAGCTATGCTACTCCTTTAGCTCTACATCTCTGATCCAGACAGGTAACCACAATTGAGTTTTAGTGTGTTACAAATGCTGATTGCAATAATATAAACCCTAGAAATCTGTAGAAATGACAGAAGCCCTTTATCATTTTCTGTTCTCCCCTTCCTGCCATTCCCCATTGTCTTGATTTGTATTTTGAAGTTGCTGATCTCAGGCCAGTAAAGCCCATTCATAGGTGAACCAATGAATTAGAGGTGAGGAAAATTCCTGCCCACAGGCATACACCCAGATTACATGTGGAATTTATGACTGCCAGCTAATGAACTTGACTTGAATGTATATACAGTATTATGTGGATCTATTTTAAGAGTTTGGAATCATAATTCAATAAACACCATCCATAGGTGTAGTCTGCCTGCTTTGTTGGGGAAGGGGGGGGGGGTGGGAACAACAGTCTGTTTCTGTTCTGAGTTGATGTCAGAGCCTGTCATTACTCCACCCCGGTTGTTGTGTTGTCTGTCTTGACTAGACTGTAAGCTCTGATAAGCAGGGTCTGCCTCTGTACAGTGCTGAGTATGCCTTGTGGAACTGTACAAATGATTAGTAGTATTACTGTAGTAGGGATATCATAGTGGTGGAGCCTAGAGGAAGGAGAAGTGTATAGAGCATCAGTATATTCTTACTAAGATTGAAGACTTCTACAGGAATATAAAGACGGCAACAAAAAAATCCATTAAAAGAAAACGGTAATTCAGTTTTCGCATGTGTAGTCTAAATGCTTTCTGGCCTTCTTGGCATTCGAAAGTATGAGACAGCAGCTCACATCTGTGATTCTCATGATGGCAGCTGCCTGGAATTCCTCTCCAAACTGCATGCTCTCCTCTGAGGTGGTGGATTGCATCATCACTGGGGCCTACTAATATTATTTTTATTTCAATCAGTTAGAAATAGACTTGCCTTTCATTTCCTTGGCTCGTGCGGAGCTATTTTCATCAAAGCTGGCTGCAATTTGCCACGAGTCTGTTTCTGTTCTGAGTTAAGCACAGCCCTTGATGTCAGAGCCTGGCCACTCCTGACTGGAATGTCTGCCGGTTCAGGCTCTCCGAGCCTAACTCCTTTCCTGTTTAGTGTAGCTAGAGAAGACAGCATCTGCCAGGGTCAAATCTGATTGTTCTTATCTGATGCGCAGACTCTAGAAATGCCTGGGTGGTACGTTTTCTGTTATTCCTCCACCTTTAACATGTAAGAAAGGTCACTCTGTTATTGCCAGAGTTGCCAAGAGTGAACCATTCCAAAGAGTGAGATTTACTGACTCAGAAAGAGAGCCTGAAATCTAAAGAGTGAGATCTTTTTTTAAATGATGCACCCATGGTGTAACTCTAAAAAAATTTAATATAGCATTGCCTTGCAAATGAAAAAAGGAGCATGCAATGATATTTACTTTTCTTTAGAGCCTCTGAAAGGATACAGAAATCATGGAGGAAATATGGGTAAATTCTTTGGGCTGAAAGCTGCTCTCCATTCAGTAGCTAAAGGTATGTGCATGGGTTTCACAGCACCTCTACCTTTAGGTAACAGGAAAAGGCATGGCGCAGGAAGAAGTGCACGAGAAGGTGTGCTTAGATTTCTTCCTATTTGGCTGAGCCATTTGGTTTTTCTTCTCTTAAGCTTGTCTCATGAAAGCACTGTACAGGATCGGTGTATTGACACTGAGGCTCTAATGCTGGAGAAAAGGGACTCAAAGAGTCTGAGAGTGAGAGAAACTTCAAAGGAGTGTGACACAATCCTAATGAGTGACACTTGGCATCTCTGCAATGCATACTCAGAATGTTTTTCTCGGTAAAATATAGGTCAGATTCTGATATTTCACTAGGGGGGTCATTTTATAAGGAGCTGCCTAGATTTAGGCTGCAAGTATATTTAGTATTTTAGTTATTTACATGCAAAAGTGGTCACTTAAGTCAATGACCTCTTAGAGAATACCAACTAGGATAAAATTACTTGCCTTGTTTGCATGGCACATACTTTCACGGCAGATGTGCACATGGGCAAAATATAGGCAGAGCTCACAAGTATGCACAGCGATGATAAAATATTTTCATTGACGTGCATTCTTGAAAACTCTAGGCATGGGCATTAACACCAGCTCCAGGGCTGTGAAAATGTCCACCATGAATTTAAGGCAGGTTTTCAGTCTCTTATGCTAGTATTTTATAAAGAAAAGTAGCACCTACTCTTTTTTAATAAAATAAACTTAAAATAGGCATATTTTAGGTGCTGTTTAAACTAGGTGCCTAGTTATAAAATTACTTTCTAAATGTACAAATTCAGACACAATAGAAACACAAAAAAACCCAAGATTTTCAGGCAGGGCCGATGTGACAATTAGGCAAACTAGGAGGCCACCTACAGTGCCAATGGTTCAGGGGCAGTCCACTGCTGCTGCCGCCACACCTCTCTGGAACCTGCTGAGGGGGCAATGGCTGCAAACAGCTCTACAGCGCTTACCTTAAACGTTTGCTACCACGAGGCTGTTTGCTTCCACCCCCTCCAACATCCAATGCCTGCTCTCGGCCTGCTAGAAGCTTCTAAGAGCAGAGGCAGCACGGCAAACCTGTTAAGTAAGTTTGCTGCTCTGTCTTACCACTGCTGTGTGGGCCCCCTTCCTGTCTGGGCCACCTGGCATTGCGAAGGCTGCTTGGGTGGAATTTACACCATTGTTCAGGGGATTGACCTAGGGATGCAAAGCTTTCCACCTTTAGAATTGGGATAAAGAGCCTGTCACCTCCAGGACAGGAGAGCTGAGGGAATGGACATGGGTTACACAGAGTCCATCACCTTTCTTACTGGAGGCTCATGGAATGGATGCAGGGATATAGAGCTTTTCATCTCTAGGACTGAGTGACAGACATTACTGCAATCTGCAGCCAGTTCTACAATGAGGAGGAAAATTCTTTCCTTACCCCAAATACGGTGATGGGCTTGGCGATTGCCTGCCAGTACAAACTAACACAGCCATGCTTGGATTATTTGTTCCATCTGTCCTATGAGCAAGATGTGCAGCCCTAGAGAATTCATTTCTTTCAATTATTTGTATTCATTGAAATGGAAGGTCCAGACAGACAAATCAAATAGAGGTAAAACAGAGAAAAAAGTAAATAAATAGAATAAAGACACACATACTGTATATGGATAGATATAAACAAAGGACCCGATATTCAGCAGTGGCATTAGCACTGCTAAAGTGGCCAGCCTCAGCTGGTGAACCTTAAACCCAGATATTCAATGCCAGGGCCATGTCTGAACCCCGGCATGAATATCTGGCTTGTCGGGAAGCTAACTGGGCAGTGGCGATATTTACCCGCCGCCTGGTTATCGCCTGTGGCAAACGTTAGGCCATCCTTTATCGTGCCTGTTGATAGATGACCAGTGGCTGCCTGGTTATTGACGGTCACTGCTGCCGCTGCTAACCGGTCAGCAGTGTCAGCACCCGTGGATATACAGTGGCTCTAACCGTGTTAATACTGCTGAATATCCCGGACAAGGGAAAATCCCCCCAAAGTTTAATATTTTCTTGATCAATTGCAAACTTTGAGCAGAATCCTCTGTTCTGGATAGTTTTCATTCTCTGCTTCTTTGTACTCCTCTTGGGTGATTCCTTGCTCGAATCTATCCTTTTCTTCTCCTCCAAGGATCTGTAAATGATAGTCTCTAATTGCAAATCCTCTTCTCCAGATCTCCCCAGTTGGTTACAGGCTCCTGAGCAATATCTTACTCACCAATAGATAGCCAGCCAGAGTTTCTCTTGCAGCTGAAAGGCTGGATGGCATGTAGGGATACTCATTCATCCGTAGGACGGCAAACGCAGCATTAATCTCTTCAGGATATTAGATGCCCCAGGTGAACTTCCAATCCTGGGCTCCCTGTCCTCCAGGACATTTTCACTTTTCTTGCCCCCACAGTCCAGCATCTCATCATTCCCTCTCTGCCCCCTTAGTCCAACATCTTCCTGTCCCCTCTCCCTTGTGGACCAGCCATCTCCCTTCTCGCTTCTCCTTCCCCGCCCCCCTGCAGTCCGGTATCTCTCCCATAGTCCAGGATCTGTCTTTCTTCTTCCCCTTTCCTTCCCTCTGCATCAGTGCATGGCGGGAGGAGCAGATGGTACTTAGCAAGCAGGTTGGTAGTTAAACAATAAGGAAACATGGGGCCTCAGTATCTGTGTGTGCCGAAGGCTACAATGTCCCCGCCCACTCAGCTGCAGGACGTTTGTGCCGGAATAGCTGGGGACACAACAGGCCTGTGCTGAGATAAGGTAACCAGATGTCCCCAATTCTCAGGGATTCTCCCCTATTTTAGAGCTCTACCAATTCCAACCTTTTGGCAGCCTCCTGTTTCCAATTCCAGCAATGGGGACAGAGGGGGTATTTTCAATTTAGTGATTTGAATATATCAGTTCTCAGAATGAACATCCATTATCTTTCTATTTGCACAATACAGGGCAAATGCATCACTGTTTCTATTTCTCTGCCAATTTGTCTGCTTGGAAGTGCTTCTGTTGTTGTCATGGGATGTATTGGGGGGGGGGGGGGCGGAGGGGAAAGCAATGATCTCTCTTCTCTCCTCCACACCTTGTTGCTCAAAATTGGAACTAACATATCCCTTCCTCACTACCACCCCCACCCACTGCTGATTGAGAGGGGGTAATTTAAAAATACCTGCCCAGACTGTCTGCTGCCATTTGCCCCCCCCCCCCCCCCCAATCTCAGCACACTCAGTAGCACCAGCCTTGAGTCTCTTCCTCTCGCCTCTCTTCACTCTGTCCAAGGCTTTACCCAGCGCCCTGGACACCACCTCTTTCATTCAGCTGAGTAGAAAGAAAGTAGAACAGACACAAAAACTCCTTTCTTAGGGGTTTCACTCTCTTGAATTCGCTTTGGCTTACTTTTCGCTCTTGGGCTGTTTTACCCTGGGGGGTCTCCCTGGAATTAGTGCTTGGGATGCACCTTCCACAAAGCCTGGTTGCTCAGCACTCAGCCTGCTTCTGGGAGACAGATAAAGAGGAAAGGAAAAGGCAACATCGTCTCCAAAACACTCTTTTTTTATTACCACTGCTACATCACTGGATTCTCCACTGGCTCTCTAAATTAGGAAGTCAGCTAGAAAAATCCTCAGAAATTAAACCATGAGACTGATGCTGCCTTATACACGTTATTCCAGAAGCACACTTAGGGGCATGTTTACTAAAGCCCACGCTGGTAATGTGTGTGGGGGCTGCAGTATCAGCACATGGGGCCTATGCTAACTCAGGGGGCATATGTGTTAACATGGTGCAAAGATGCAGAACCATGCAAGACAACACACTGTAGTGGCATTAAGTGCATCCCTGCTAAGGGCAACAAGTGCAGTTAGTGCATGCTACAAACACCCATGCTAACTGGGAATGCTATCAACTACTCTGTTCTGCCCCTGACCCCACCCAGTCCCCGGCCCATCATGCTACTTGGTTAAAACGTGATTTTTTAGCATGGGGGCCTGTGCTACTTTGCAGTGTGGCATTTTTACTGTGCACTAAACCCCACGCTACCCAGCAGCGCACTTTAGTAAACATGCTCCTTAATGACTCTGTGGTCACAAGTCCAAGCAAACATCTAATGCTAACACAACTGATAGTTGATAAAAACTGAATCTCTCACATTTTCCTTATGAAAGTCAGATATATTTTAGATGAATCAAGTCAATATTACTCTCATTGGCACCAGCATATCTGAGCGAACATCGTTTCAACCTCTAGTGAGTTTTCTTGCAGAAGAGAGGCCACGTGATTGATGTAATGATGGAGTCTTCTTGTCTTGTTTTACCATGTAGACTTCTGATGGCTCATTTCCTACTGTTGTAGGTTAAACAGCATCTGAAGGATGAAATGACTCATTTTCCAGCAGATTAAATTACTTTCAGAACGGTGTACTCCTATTAATAAATCTATGTAATGAGTTTCCTTAGGGTGTAGTTCATTTGTATGCATTCCCATGCACTGCTCTCTGCCTTAAACAAGCTATTTTTCAGTAGGGGCCAGAGTTTGCAATCACATCTCACTTAAGAAATGAATGAATTAAGCCTGTATTTACAGCAAAGCTAACATATGTGGGGGGAAAATATGTTTTCTACAATGAAACAAAATACAAAGGCTTACTTTATGCCATAATTTTCAGAATAAATGTTTGGGGAATGGATGTTTTAGTTTGTAGAAACATTTTGTGCCTGCTCATTGCTTTCATTAAACTTTTGTTTTGGCAGCAAATTCTTAGAGCATGCAGTCTTTTGATTTGGCTACCCATCAACACAAGGAACGGATGTTTGCCTAGATTTTTCAGTATCCCACAATGCAGCAGAGCTTCTTAGCATCAGTAGGCCCAAGCCTGAACAATGGGTCAAAGGTCATTGCTTAGATATATTCATTTATCCTGCATGAGTATAAAAGAGGTGGTTTGGAGTAACAGTACCAGAAAAACATTGCTTCCTTTAGAGATAAGAAGTGAAGACCTTTTTTTTATTATCAAAGGAATTGCTTAGTAAAAGAAGTCAGATTTGACTCTGCCAATGGGTAGGTGCAGAGAAAATGCTAAAATTGACCATATGCCTCTCTGGCTAGAAGGGCACATGGTTTGCTAATGCCATATGTAATTTGGGAGATCATTTTGGTGTGGTATTGTTCACCTTATAAATGTCACTATAAGCACATTTGTTTCTGTCATTATCCTATGTTGTTTCCTATGTGTCTTTTCTACCCCCCTTCCAATGCAGCTTCCGGTTTATGAAAACCAGAAGTTGTGTTGAAGAGAGGCAGAAAGGGAAAGAAAACGCGATGCAGAGCCACAGTGTATTGGTAAACGCTGCGTCAAGGTTTGGGAGCCATTGCTGCCACTGCAGGCCCTAAGAGGGGAAGCAATGGTGGTAATGGAGGCAGGGGTGCCATGGGGGGGGGGAGGGCGGGCGGGAGGATGGGGGGCATCTCCAATCCTTGCACTGGCCCTGTTGAGCAGCAATAATTTTTTCAAACTTTCTGTGAGATGAACTACCTGATACAATGAGCGTTGTCTGAACAATGGAATCTAAAGGAATCCCTTTACAGCAACAAGAAAATATCAAAATAATCAGAACCATCTAATTCCTTAACAAATAGGGGTGTACTACAAGGAGTGATGGGATCACCCCTAAACAAAGACATGGGGAAGGGGGGCCTGCACAGAGCGGCAGGTGTACCTACTCTTGACATCGTAGTGGGCAACTAGATGGACCATACTGGTCTTTATCTGCCGTCATTTACTATGTTACTATGCAATTTCAAGAATTCAACAATGCTCCCTGATCACTGACTAGTTGTTGTTATTAAGTGCCAATGTCGACTCATGATGACCCTGTGGATAGTTGTGTTTGATCTTCATTCAGGCAGCTAATTGATGATAGAGCGGCATCCATAGTTGCTGTTATTTTTTATTATGATGATTTATTTATGTATGACATATTTCTGTAACAGCATTCAACTTGCTTTTTCTCTTTAGCTTTGCTATGCTACGTATTTATCAATGCATCTTTTTTCTCTGTCTATTCTCTCCGTGGTGTGACAGGACAAGATATCCAAAATGTTGTGACTTTTTAGTTTGTTTTACTTTACCTTTCACTATTTTTAGATATTTTCTTTTATTATAAATTATGGTTTACATATAATCTTCTCTGATTTAGTAGTTTTAGCATTATGGGGCATGTTTACTAAAGTGCAGGGTTTAGAGCAATGCTAATGTGTATTTTGGCCATGTGTTAGCTGGGAGCACACAGCAAGAAGGTTCATAAATAGGTGGGGTTTGGGTAGAGTTAGGGTAGAGAGTAGGTAGCTGCAGCCACACTAGTGCTGCCTCCGGGCCACAAAGACACCAGTAGCATGGGCGCAACTACTGCCAGTCTCCTACTAGATGGTAGTTGCACCCGCTGTGCCAGCGTACTGCTAGTGCGTGGAATGGGCATGCTGCTCACACAGAATAATGCCCTGGCACCTCCCCAACATTTCCCATGGGTCAGGAACCATTTTGGGGGACAATGAGGCAGTCATCTCGGGAGACTGTCTCCAAAGGCTCATACATTTGATCCTGACAGCCACAGAAGCCAAAAGGGCCCGGGACTCACACAGCTCTGCGGGGTGAGTCAGGGCACATAGGACTACAAGGCAAAGGTATGATTTCAGTGCACGCACAAAATCAATAT
Organism: Ichthyophis bannanicus; assembly: GCA_033557465.1. Taxonomy (NCBI): domain Eukaryota; kingdom Metazoa; phylum Chordata; class Amphibia; order Gymnophiona; family Ichthyophiidae; genus Ichthyophis; species Ichthyophis bannanicus. Next base: position 219,817,402 of record CM066039.1, on the reverse strand, counting down.
GGCTGTGCTGCTGTACCGCTGCTCCTGGAAGTGGGGCATATATGTCTGAATATGCCCCTGGGGAGCCTAAGACCCCTACACTGGCCTGCAAACAACAGAGGCTGAGCTGCACCTATGGACCCAGTTCCCATGTCATCAGCTATTGCAGTGCAGATGACTCCAGAAGCCTGAGTGGCAAAGAGATGGCATGGAGAATGCCCCTGCTACACCAGCAGAAGCAGCTGAGGGGGTTACCTAGCCCCCTCCAACTTTCCACACGGTCATTGCTGTAGCTGAGGGGGGCATGTCAGGACAGCCACAAATAGATGCACAGCTAGCGGTGATGAGGGATTAGAAGTTAGTCCTTGGGCTCTGTGATACATCCTCAGCTTGGCCACATAGCCAGGACTGGAGATGGCTGAAGACAAATGGGGGGTGGAGCATGTAAATGAGGTAAAGCAACTAATTGCAAATGGAAGGACTGGCACATCATTACTCAGTCTGACCACCACCTCCCCAACATGGGGGACCATGTAGTGGTGCATATATGTACCTGGAGGCTATGCCACTGTGATGGGCTCTGTTCTTGGGGACCATGGCCCCTCACCTTGATCATAGAAGGATGTGTCTGAGGCATACCAGCTCATGTGCCGGTACCTTCATTTCTATCACTGAACATCGGCTTGCTTGCAGCTCTCTGACTGGTGTTTTTTCCACTAGCTCCTTGCCTAGGGTATACAGCATTCTATAGACCTGGGGTGCTTATGTAAGCTTCCAAGGGCATGTGGACCTTTGCTTCTCAGAGAGCTGGTGTGCTCTGGCTGGAGTTGCTTGTCTCCATGGGGTTGTGTATGGTATTACCAGAGCTTTCTCCAAAGTAAGAATGCAGGTATCAACTTTGATGAGTTAAGGGGTTGGTGCCCCAGCCATGAATCTCCCTCATCTGTGTGGTCACTGTGTTGCACCTGAAGGCTGCCATGCCCCCTTTCTCCCACATGGAGACTGTGCCAGATGTCTAAGGGGAGTAACAGGAAAGGGGCCCAAACTTGTCCACTGCAGCCTAGGTAACTGGATGCCTCAGGGTGAGACTTCTTCATGCACCTATTCCACATGGAGGGCACTGCTGACATCCAACCTGCACCCATAAGGAACCCCCTGATCCTTACGATGCGGCATTTACCCCCCATCTCCCACAGAAAGTGCCGCAGCAGGGTCTCTCTGCATGGTTTGCTTTCCTGGTTTGATTGTCATATCCCCTTGTACTTTGATCCATTGCTATGGGCTGTTTAGCAGGGTGTGCCTATTTCCAGGTCTGGCCTCTCTATCCAGCACTGGCTACTTCTTCCATGCCATTTGTGGTGTTGGGGGCCACGTATTACTGTCTGATTTCTCTGCAGGTGTTTCACTTACTACCTGTGCCCATACCATTGCATTTGTAGTAAGCACATGCAGAGCACATGTAGTGCACACCTTAGAAATGCATAAATGCTCCAGTCATGCTTTAGCTATAACTGTACTATTGACATGAATAGTGCAGCGGTCTTTATCGTGACTGCACCTCCTGCATCTAACACAGCCAACTGAGCATAGTCTGCAGTGCTACAGGAAGCTCAGATGACTGGCCACATCATGTAGGGCAAGTCATCCTTCTCTGCCAACAAACATGGGATAAACAAGCATGGGACAAACACAGAGGATCTCTAAAGGTAAAAAGGGGACTGTTGTAGTTGTTGATATGGAAGGACAGACTAGATAGGCCATGTGGTCTTTTTCTGTTGTCATATTTCTATGTTTCTATGTTTCTAACAATTACTATGGTACTAGGATTATTCATCCTTGTTGAACTGATGCCAAATTTATTTAGATAAAGATTATGGTGGGAGTGGCCAACAAAAGAATCTTTCAGAACTTCCCCAGAATAAAAGCAAATAACTGCAATTTTCACAGTGTCTAACACTGAATGGAATTCTTACATAACTAAAATCAATTATTAATATGCAGCAAGTCAGCTGAGAACCAAATGTTCAAAATCTCCAAGATTTCCACCACTAACCCATTCCATCTTAAACTGATCAGGCTCCCTGCCTCTAACCTTTTTCTTGCTAGTCACCATAATCTTTGGCCTCAACATAGATGTAGTTTAATTGCTTGCTTTTGCACCAGCAATGGGAAGGGAAGTTAAATGGCGAATGGGGAGGGATCAATTCAATATTATTACCTGGAGCATTTGGGGGGGGGGGGTGTCACCACCCTCCAAACTATGCCTAAAGCATCAATGTTCTGCATCTTAAAATCACTAGGAGCCCAGCAATAACTCACTATATCTTAAAATCACTGGGATCTCTGTCACTAATCCTTTACCTCATGTAGTCTCCAGAATCCCTGCCATCAACCCTCTCCATCTTAAAATGACCAGGACCCTCACTGTGAACCCTCTACCCCATCTGGTCACCATAATCCTTACCAGCAACCCTCCATCTTAAAATGACCAGGACCCTCACTATGAACCTTCTACCACATCTGATCACCACAATCCCTACCAGCAACCCTCTCCATCTTAAAATGAGTAGAGCCTTAAAGGCTCTACTCTGTCTTGTCATCACAATCCCTACTATCAACCTTCTACATCTTAAAATCATCAGGACCATACCATGAACCCTGTACCCCATCTAGTCACCACAATTCCTCTATATCTTAAAATTATCAGGACCCCACCAGTAGTCCTCTCTATTTTAAAGGCACCAGGATTCCACCAATAACTCTGTACCCTCTTACAGCCTTCAAAACCCTGCCCCCTGGTGTAGATAATCTTACCATTCTTTGGAAAAAGCTTCCCTTTTACATTTAGGAGGAGGGAAGGGGAGGGGAGTGGCAAGGCAGGGCAGGGCATTTTAGAATGAACACATTCCTTGCAGGCCTATAAGTACTTTATATCTATGGGCCTGCTAGTGAATTTTGAAAGGGAAACTCCTGGTGCATTACCTGCCAGTTCTGCCCTTCCCCCACCCCTGCCTCTCTGTACCTGGGTAAAAGTATCCATGCTAGAACTTCCACTAACAGGGTGGTGGGGGGCAATTTTCATTGGATGATTTTACCAAGGTAACTGCTAATTTACCCAGATAAAATTGTTTGAAAACTGTCCTCCAGGCAGCCAGCATGTTGACCACTTGTTGCATGCTGACAAACATTATAGGTAAGGCGTGCATTCAAAAAGCATTGATCAGATGGAACAATTTTGGAAAACAAAAGCATTTTCTGAATTGCGAACAGTCTGCTGACGCTAATAGCTTTCAGATGGCGTATAGACTCCTTTTAAACTAGCCTTCAGACAATACAGTCTCCAAGAAACCCTGGGGTATTTATTAAATACAGAAACTTTGGAATGTGAAACACTATATACAGTTACATATATAAATATATACATATATATGTAAGTTTTATAAATACAGTGTTGGCACATTTAAAGAGGGGACCACACACATTTCTTTGTTGAATATAACTGTAAATGAAACCAGCAATTGCTTATTTTTGGAAGTTGTGATACTGGAACTAGCTGTCTGTGTAGTGGCCACTTATCATTCAGCCAGATGATAAGAATTTTAAAAAAGGCGGACAAAGGAAACAGGACTTCAAGGCACAGGATAGCTGGGTTGGAACCAACAGGCTACAACCCTCCAGAGACCAACTGGATCAAAGCCAGCAGGCGGGTGGGAGTTTAGATGGATGGGGAGTGCTGCTAGGCATTGGATTTTGTATGGAAACTTGAATGATCATCTACCCAACGAAGAACACAAGAACTGACTTGGATGAGATGCAATATTCTAGAGGTGGTCCAGCTTCTACAACTGCCATTTGGGTTATATCCTTAGCTGAAATATAGCCTCCAGGAGGGAGTTCCAACCATGATCCATCAGGGACACTGGCTAGCCCAGAAGTATTCACTATAAGGTTCATCTCATCTGCCCATTGTCTCTGCCTACTACAGTGTTGCAGACCCTACTTCAGCTCTGACTTTACTGCATCTATGGATCCTCTTTGCTTGGTCCATGCCATCTTAAATTTTGTTTCTGTTTAGCATCCCCCCTCCCCCTGAATGCACTCTGCCTTATATTACTCCTGAATCTATGATATAATCTCAGACACTTTGTTTTAGAAATTCTTTTCCACTGAAAAATGCTTGATGCTTCTCTACTATTGATACCCTTGATGTATTTGAATACCTCAATCATAATCCCCCATAGAAGTTTCAGTCCTGAGCAGAACATAACATGGATGTTCGGGGTTAATTTAGAAGCCTTATTCACAATTTCTATGTGGAAAATTCATTTACAAGTGAAAATGGCATTCACGTGCAAATAGCAATTTTAGAAACGGCTGAATTCACATGTGGATGACCTTATCATGTAGAACTTGTAGACATGTTGGGGGCATGGTTAGGGCATTGTCTGGGTGGGTCAAAAATCTACATATGTCATATGGGGACTACACACGTATAACCAAAATTGCCCACATTGGGATTTACAGGTTGTCAGCCAGCCCTTCACAGGAGGAATTAAGGAGGTTATCCACCTTAATCCCCTTCAAATTGAAATGACTTAGAGCTAGCAGCTTCTGTAATTAATTGGCATTATTTATATGTATAAGTTTGCAAAATACCAACTCCAAGGAGGAGGAGTAGCCTAGTGGTTGGGGCAAGGTACTTCAGACTAGAAGGTCGGGGGTTCAAATCCCACTAGAGGACAGCAACCTTGGGCTGGAAGGACTGGGGTTTCTAGTCCTACAGGTGCTCCTTGTGGTCTTGGGCAAGCCACTTAACCCTCCATTGCCCATATTCACTGTAAGTATTAGTGTATGTGTCTCATATCCCCACATGTTAAATGTATCCCCCAATTGTGTTGTGACCACTTTGATTGAAGGATAAGGTGGTATACAAAAACTGTCTAAATAAATAAACTTACACATGTAAGTTACAAAATAATACCAATAATACCAACCTATGCATGTAAGTTGCTGATTGTCTCAAATGATTTTTCCCATGTGTAAATTTGTAACATGGCTCCCCTGGCTCTATGTGTTGGCTAATACACATGCACCCTGCACAGTCTTATACATATTTCAGAAAAGGCCCCACAAATGGCAGAGCCTTTTCTAAAATACCGCCAGAACTGTAGACATCCCGACCTCAATGGCTCAATTCCGATTTCCATGTACTATGTAAAATGTGCTTTCACCTATATAATTTGAATGGTTCCACTATATACGCAATAAGAGTTTAATTCACCCAAATTTTCTCATGGATACGCACCTGTATGTTTGAGGTGTGCAGAGGGTCCTCTAAACGTGGGACTTACTGTTGTTTGACTGGACGCGGACATTGTTCGTGGAAATCAGCAGTTTGTCCAAGTCAGTGTTATTTATTTAAACATTTGTAACTCATTTAATCAATTGCATGTTTAAAATGAGGAACAATTCATATATATAGGCATTCTACAAGAGTGCGAGGACACTGAAAACAGGAGACATGTGATCTTGCAGTCACTTCCATCTATTCCTTAGTCAGCCCTTACATCAACCTGGTGAATAGCTTCTCAGGGTATGTTAAAGTGGCATTTTTCAATATTTTCCTGCACCCCTTGCCCTGATTATCCAGCAATCCGGTATCTCTTTCTTTCTTTACGCTGATGACATCATTCTACTTCACCACACTTCCCCTCAGTCAACCAAACTAGCGCCCATGAATTCCTGTCTCTGTCATATCTCCACTTGGCTGTCTGCAAACCACCTTCATCTCAACGTTTCAAAATGTGCTGCTATCTGGTTCACTTTTCACGCATCATGCCCCCCGCAAACTTCTCAGACTGCCCTTTCCCCCATTCCTCTGGTTCAGTCTCTCTGGTATCTCGAGGTCCTACTAGACTCATCTCTTTCCTTTCACGATCATCTGTCATTTCTGGTTCAGTGTTCTTTCTTCTCCCTTCACCAGATTCGCGCAGTTTGTCCTTTCCTCACACCAGCCTCCCTCATGGCTCTTCTTCTTTCACTGGTTGTTTCTAGGCTCGATTATTGGAATATTGCACTCACTGGTCTTCCCCGCTATCAGCTTCACTGCCTTCAGCTTTTTGCAAAATACTGCTGCACACATAGTTACATACTCATCACACAGTGATCACATCATCCCTCTTCTTATCCATCTTCACTGGCTCCCCCTCAAGTACCACATTCACTGCAAAATTCTTATACTAGTACACAGAACTATCCACACCAGTACCCTGCAATAGGTCTTTAATCTCCAGTTTCACACCCCCCACCTCCTCCTTAGATCCATCCTTGCCAACCATCTTGTACTCCCCTCAGTCTCACGTTCACACTGGAACAAACACGCAAATCTGCATTCTTCCTGAGCATCACCCTGAGGAACTCCCTACCGTTTTCCCTTGCACTCAGAAATCTCATTCTCCAAATTTAAGCATGCACTAAAAACTCACCTATTTCACCTTGCTTTCGACCTCCGTTTCCCAATCTCCCAGCAGCATACCCCTACCCCCTCCCTTGAGCTGATTCCTCTTTTTTCCGGTTTTACTGTCTCTTTTTCTTTTTCCTCTCTGCTGTCCTGTATAAATTTTGGCATTCTTTTTTTCTAACAGCCCTCGGCATTCTTTTTTGTAAACCACTCTGATGCCAAAGTTGCCGTATATCAAATGATAAATAAAGATAAAGGCCCGATTTTGAGTTAGGCAGGCTATGCACTGCATCGGCGCATAACCTGCCTGCCAACCCCTTTAACCTGGATTTTCACGTCCGTGGCAGCGGAAGTGAAAATCCGGATTATGCTGGACATACCGGCAGCCACCGAGGCTAAATGGGTAGCAGTGATTTTCGATGCTACCTTAGCCCCTGCGCCTTAAACGCCCCCAACACGCCCCGATGCTAACTGCATAGCATCTGGGTGTGTTAAGGACTTATCAGGGATTTTCGGAAGGCACTACCCATGTAGGTGCCTTTCAAAAATTCCGGATAAGGCATTTACTCGGGTAACTAGGGCAGTTGCCCATGTAAATGCCTTCAAAAATCAGGCCCAAAGATTTTAGTTGGGACATTTAGAAAAATCTGGAATGTCAAGAACAGAATGTCCAAAAACCAGGAGAGTGGCAGCTCTACTTTCTGGAATCGTTCCATCTCCACCCCAAAAAATAAACATCCCAGTAACCGATTCTGGAGATGGGCCTCATGCAGATAGCAAGGCTGGGTATGTGCATGGATGTAGGCCGTTTTACAAATGTGGATGTCCCCAAAGTGCACGCTTGCAGAACTGAGTACTTGGACACCCCGACCTGGGGTGTCTGCTGCCACTTTCGGATCTTGACTCACCTGATCTCCTTTGTGTTCCTTACCATTCCCCCTAGATGTATCCCATGTCTACAGCTACTGTGCTGTTTGTCTTGACTAGACTGTAAGCTCTGATGAGCAGGGACTGTCTGTTACATGTGTCTGTGCAGCGCTGTATATGTCTTGTAGTGCTATACAAATGTTCAGTAGTAATAGTAGTAAGGTAGATCAGAAGGAGGGCATCTATGTAATGGGACTAGCATGCTCTGTCCTGCTATGTTTTGAGCCTGTATTTGTAGACAGATTTCTTTGGCCAGGAAATATTAACTACTGTGATGTATGCACATTTTGCTCTTCCCCCTGGAAGCATTGCAGCCATGAAACAAACACTTTTTTAGCACTTATTCATGATCAGGAGCAGAAAAAGGAATGGATGCCTCATAGGGATGGCAACTTTTTCACCGCGAAAATCCCGACACCTGTGGCTCGCCATGCTCTGCCCATTCCCCGCCCCCAGTCCCACCCACGCTCTGTATAGCCCCACCCACAAAAATTACAAAGGGCGAGTGTAGGCAGCTGTAGGGGAGAAACTCTAAAGGTGAAAGGATGAGATTATATAGATCTCTTATTAGAACCGTGAATACTGTGTTTGAGTGTCTTCTTGGGAAATACTGTGAATGCTGATGCTCAATAATATTTCAGTAAAGTTGCAGTTTAGTGTACCTCACTGTGTGCTGTGGATTTATTTATGAACTTCCTGACCCCAAGGTGGACCAAATGGAATAATATTGCCCACATAGGAGAGCTATTTAAACTAAATAATCATATATATTGAAGGAATCAACACAAGAACCTACTCCAATCCTTCACCACTATTACGCTCAGTGCACTGCAGGATGAAGACTGCCGCTGGAGTAATACATTGCAGTCTAAAGCTTGGATTTCATTCATTGAGCTAACTCCTTAGGCAGTAACTATGAAACCTAAAGTGGTGGGCTGCCCTTACATGGTGTGAATAACCTGCCAGTCAGTCCCAGGACCCACGGTGATGCAGGGACACCGAGGCGCCATGTTTTGAAGACAGAAATGCTGACAAGGAGTTACAAAAAAACCTGATGTGTGTGCCTGTTTTGTGTTTAATAAAATATATATTGCTGAGAGTTTGAGTAACATTACATTGATTGGCTGCAAGCATATATATTGATATGAACTGTCCTTGGCAGCAGTGAGCATCTGAATAGTTGGAAGTTAAAAATAAGTGACGACATGGACATTTATTTAAGTGAATCAAGGACCAGAATTCAGACAGTGCAGCACAGCACAACAGCACCATAAACATCCTCATATAAAAAAATCTTTTTTTAAGACCCTGGGAAGTCCAGTATCACTGTTCAGACCCACTCACCCACTCACTTGGCTGGCTCTGGCTGTGACTGGCTGGCTCTCTCTTTCCACTACTAGTGGATGAAAAACCTCATCCTGGAAGCTCCCTCCACTACTCCCTAGTCCCTCCCTCTGTTGTCTCATTGGCTCCTTTGGCTGACTTTATTCAGCCTCCACTACTCCCTAGTCCCTCCCTCTGTTGTCTCATTGGCTCCTTCAGCTGACTTTACTCAGCCTCCACTACTCCCTAGTCCCTCCCTCTGTTGTCTCATTGGCTCCTTTGGCTGACTTTACTCAGCTTCCACTACTCCTTAGTTTCTCCCTCTGTTGTCTCATTTATTTATTTATTTACATTCTCTTATATACCGTGCTATTCTGCATCAGTGCAGTTTACATTGAACAAACTGAAATTACATTGAACAGGGCATTATAACTTGGAGATAACTATTTTACAGGGAACATGGGCTATGGAGGGTTAAGTGGCTTGCCCAAGACCACAAGGAGCACCTGTGGGACTAGAAACCCCAGTCCTTCCGGCCCAAGGTTGCTGTCCTCTAGTAGGATTTGAACCCCTGACCTTCCAGCCTGAAGTACCTTGCCCCAACCACTAGGCTACTCCTCCACTCCATTGGCTTCTTTGGCTTTTACTCAGCTTCCACTACTCTCTAGTCCCTCCCTCTGTTGTCTTATTAGCTCATTTGGCTGACTTTTACTCAGCTCCCACTACTCTCTAGTCACTCCCTCTGCTGTCTCATTGGCTCATTCGGTGCACTAGTCTCAGCCTTCGCAGAATAGCAGCTCCTCATAGGAAGGAAGAACAGAAACCTGCCTATGATGGCAGTTCTGCCCACCAGCCACAAAAAAACGGCTTTTCAAGTGCCAGTTTTAACATATAAAAACCAGCCAGGCCGGCTGAAAACCGGCCAGTTGGCAACCCTAATGTCTCAGCAATCACAGCCTGACATGCCTGTGCTGTTCTGAAATCACACTGCAATGTGCAACTTCTTTGCTGCACCCAGGGCATGCCTGCACCACACCCCCATGCTATCTGGAGGTTCTTGTCACGGTGACGTCTATATACCCAGCTTTCTAAAATGACTCCGGGCATGTCCCAATACAAGATCTAGGAGACCATTTGCCGAAAACACCCTAATCATTCCGAGTGATTCCACAAATTGGTCCCAATCATCGATCAACAGAGCATTCAAATTCTATGCGCCTAGAGGTTGGAATAAACTTCAGCCAGAAATTAGAGCAATACGTGACATGAAGCAGTTCAGAAAAGCTATCAAGCACTACCTCTTCACTGAATACTTCCAGCCACCGTAATGCTATCTAATATATCAAAAGACAGTCTAATAGCCAGAAGCATAAACACTACACCCTAGAATTAAGAAATTTTGATTTAATTACAGCTGTACACTATATTCTCTGCTCTGTTAGTTGTTTTATACAAACAGTCAATCATTATTGTATTGTAGATAGTTACCCTTGTTGACCAAGTTTTCTGCCCTGTTATCTGTAACTCATACGTGTTTCAAATGTACTGAGATTGTTCTGTTCTATGTAAACCGCGCTGATGATAAATAGCGCGGTATATAAGAGACTTTAAATAAATAAATAAAATAAATAAAATGTCTCCATGATTTGCATGTCTATGTGCTCGTTTTTAGACATCCAACACATGAATAGAGCTTCTAAAATACCCCTCCCCCTTAGTTTCCAGATGCCATAAATAATTGTTTCATGGAAAAGTGGGTTCTGGAGCTGACAAGAAGGGTGAACTCCTTTAGATCTCACTGGAATGGCAGATCTGATGCAAGGGGTTACAGTGGTGAAGGCACTTGGCAATGGTAATTGCAAAGAAATCAAATTTGACCTAAACACATAATCATTTGAGCGAGAATAATAAATAGAACTGCTACTGTAACAATTAATTTTAGAAAGATAGACTATGATAAGGAGTGGAGGAGTAGCCTTGTGGTTAGAACACTGGTGTGGTAACCAAGCAACCAGAGTTCAATTCCCACTAGCACTCCTTGTGGCCTTGGGCAAATCACTTAACCCTCCATTGCCTCAGAAGAATGGCCTGGCAATCTACTTCCGGTGACACTGTCAAGAAAATCCAGGAGTTTCTGGGTCACCAGGAGTCAGCATTGTCTCAAAGGCACACATTACATTGCAGACTATGATAACAGAGGAAGCTAATTAAAAGGAGCAGCTACAAAGGTTACAGATCTGCAAAACACACAGAGACTGTTTCATTTGGATATTATCCAGTTTGTCACTTTTTGCTGGCATGAGCTCCAGGTTCTTTTTACTCTTTGGTATTACTGCTTGCTGAAGGGCTGTCAGATAAGGTTTGTCTCTTTGTGAATGATACCAACATCTGCAATAGGTAGACACACTATAGGGTGTGGATCACTTTACAGCAACAAGATTAAATCAAAATAAACTGAACCATTTAATTTCTCAACAAATAGGGGTGTCCTACATGGAGCGATGGGGGGAGGAGCGGTGTGTTCACCCCTAAACATACAAAGAAACAAAGATAAGAGGAAGGGTGCACCTGCTCCTGGTGGGTGCACCACTAAGCAAAGACATGGGTAGGGGTGCATCTACTCCCTAAAAGACATGGGAAGGGGTGCACCTACTCCTGTCATATTGCTGGGCAGACTAGATGGACCATACTGGTCTTTATCTGCCGTCATTTACTATGTTACTAGGGTGTAGATAACATGAGGAGGTATCTAGCAAAGCTTGAAGTATGGTCTAGAATTAGGCAGTTGAGATTCAGTGCTAAGAAATTCAGGGTCTTATATTTGGGCTGCAAAAACTCAAAGGAGTGGGGGTGCAGCAGAAAGAAAAGTGGAACCTGTAGTGGGGGGGGGGGGGGAGGGGGGAGAATCATATATGATGATCTTAAAAGTGGTCAAACAGGTAGAAAATTTGATAGCAAAAGCCAGAATGATGCTTGGGTACATAGGGAGAAGAATGGCCAATAGGAAAAAGGAGGTGATAGTGCCTCTGTATAAGACTCTGGTGAGACCTCATTTGGAGTACTGTGTGCAGTTCTGGATATCAGAACTTCAAAAGGATATGAAACAGGATGAAGTCAATACAGAGGCCGGCTATTAAAATGATCAGTGGTCTTACTCATAAAGCCTATGCGGACAGACGTAAAGATCTCAATATGTATACAGTGGAAAAAAGGCAGGAGGGGAAGATATGATAGATGTTTAAATTTATTTAGCTGGCATAAATGCACAGGAGGTAGGCTTCGTTCAACTGAAAGGAAGTTCAGGAACAAGAATATGAAGGTGAAAGGGGATAGTCTCAGGAGTAACCAAGGGAAATATTTCTTTACAGAAAGGGTGGTCCATGCATGGCATACTTTTCAAGTGGAGGTGGAGGAGACAAGCACTGCATGTGGGACAAGCAAAGATGATCTCTAAGGGCAAGGAGGGGATTGTAGAGCTCAGTATGGATGGCAGACTGGATAGGCCATATGGCTGCTATCTGCTCTCATTTTTCTCTGCTTTTAGGTTTCGGTTTTGGAACCAAGACTGTAAGGGTAGCCACTCTGATATTTTCGAGAAGTTTGATTTTCTGAGCTATCCTGTTTTCCAGGTGTTTTGCCAAAGAACAAATAAGAGCATAAGAAATGCCATATTGGGTCAGACCAATGGTCCATCAACCCCAGAATCCTTCCAACAATGGCCAATCCAGGTCACAAGTACCTGGCAGGTTCCCAAAAGGTACACAGGTTCCACAATACTTGTCCTGGGGTAAGCAGTGAATTTCCCAAGTCCTCTTTAATAATGGTTTATAGACTTTTCCTCCAGGAACTTGTCCAAATCTTTTTTAAATCCAGCTATACTAACAGCTTTTACTACATCCTCCGATAACGAATTCCAGAGTTTGATTACACGTTGAGTGAAAACATATTTTCTCTTATGAGTCTTAAATGGGTTACATTGTAGCTTCATTGCATGTCCACTAGTTTTTCTACTTTTTGATGGCACAAACAATCAATCTATGTTTACCCATTCCACTCCATTCATTAATTTATAGACCTCTAAAAGTCATGGCAGCGTACTATTGTGGCTCAGGAACTGGTTAAAAGACAGAAAGCAGAGGGTAGGGCTAAATAGCCAATTTTCCCAGTGGAGAAAGGTGAATAGTGGAGTACTCCAGGGATCTGTGCTGTGTCCGCTGCTTTTTAATATATTGGTAAATGACCTGGAAATGGGAACATCGAGTGAGGTAGTCAAATTTGCAGATGACACAAAATTATTCAAAGTTGTTAAAACCCATGAGGATTGTGAAAAATTGCAAGAGGACCTTGACAAATTGAAAGACTGGATATTTCAATGGCAGATGAAACTTAAAGTGGACAAGTGCAAACTTATGCACCTAGAAAGGAACAACCCAAATTACGGTTACACGATGCAAGGTTCCACATTAGGAACCACCACCCAGGAAAAAGATTTAGGCGTCATCGTGGATAACATGTTGAAACCTTCCGCCCAGTGTGCAGCGGCAGCCAAGAAGGCAAATAAAATGCTAGGAATCATAAGAAAAGGAATGGAGAATAAGACCAAGGATATTATAATGCCTTTGTATTGTTCCATGGTGTGACCACATCTTGAATATTGTGTGCAATTCTGGTCGCTGTATCTTAAAAAAAGATATAGCGGAATTAAAAAAGGTACAGAGAACAACCACCAAAATGATAAAGGGAATGGAAAGATACCCCTATGAGGAGAGGCTTAAAAGGTTAGGACTTTTCAACCTGAAAAAGAGACGGCTGAGGGGAGATATGATAGAGGTCTATAAATTAATGAATGGAGTGGAGCGGGTAAATGTAGATCAATTGTTTACGTCATCAAAAAGTAGAAAGACTAGAGGACATGCAATGAAGCTACAGTGTAACCTATTTAAGACTAATAAGAGAAAATATGTTTTCACTCAATGTGTAATCTAATTCTGGAATTAATTACTGGAGGATGTAATAAAAGCTGTTACTGTAGCTGGGTTTAAAAAAGGTTTGGACAAGTTCCTGGAAGAAAGGTCCATAAACCATTATTACTGCTCACCTCAGTATAAGCATTATGGAACCTGTTTGTCTTTCTGGGAAAGTGCTAGGTACTTGTGACCTCGATTGGCCACTTTTGGAAGCAAGATACTGATCCCATACATAACCCCCTCATCTTCAGATGGTACCTTTGACACTGTCATCGATGGTTTGTGACGGAGCACATACTCTCTGCATGTGTTTAGTTTTCTGATTTTCATGCCCACCCTCTTGTACTTAGCCTCTGTAGTCTGAGCTGTGCTGACTGTTCAGCCCACTCCCAATCATCTCTCTGTTATTTATTTATTTATTAGTTTTTATATACAGCGCTATTTAGTATCAGTGTGGTTTACAGTAAACATGAACAGTCAAGCAACTTTACACAGAACAGGCATAAACAGGCGTCAAAACGCTCAACTCAGCAACTTTACATCGAACAGGTAAAACAACGAAACTAAGTAATAAGGTGCAGGTAAATAGTGACAAATGAAAGAGTCAACATGGGGGATAGGGTGAGAGGGAGGGAGGAAGAAAGGGAAGGGGGAGGATAGAGGCAAGGGAAATGGGAGAGGAAGGGAGAACTAATTACATAATGTGCAGCCGGTATAATGTTACACCTTCCTGTATGGGCGCCAGGGGCACAGTTCTTTTTTCTTTTTTTTTTTTTGTAATTTATATTTTATTAATTTTCAACCATATACAAAAATACAAAAATGTTCACAATCTTCCAGACTTGAGACGTCCATAATGTTTATCATCCTTCCTAACCTCCCCCCTTACAAATAGCCATATACAACATGTTTCATATTAGTCGTTTCACCGCAACTTATAGCATCACATTGTTCTTTGCTTCCAGTTGCAGGTCTCCCAATATTCCACCTTTCTTTTTTGTGTAATTGTAGATATATATATATATATGTTTATATTTGACATTTTGAAACTTCTTACAATATTGAATTATGTAATATGCCTCTTAGTCTGCCATTCTTTAACATACTATATCTATATTCAACTGTACTTACAAGTTTGGATCACCACGCCCCCTTATATTAATACTTTCCAACCATTATCCTCGGTTTTCAGTTTTCCCTCTGCTCCCCCTCCCTCTGCCCTCCCCCGCCCCTTTTCCCCAACCCCCAGTCTTTTTACCCCTCTTTCACTACCCCAGCTCATTTCCACTGTTTACCCCAGTCCTCCTTTTATTCACCATGCAGCATACCAGCCCCACTCCTTCTGAAATTTATTTAACTTATATTGCTTGTGAGCTACACCATATCTGTTCCAACCGGCTCATTACCTCTGTTCTCGTGCGTATATCTGGCTGTTTCCATTTGGCCATATGGGTCATGCGAGCTACCCCATACAATAGTCCGGGAACCTTTCTAAATATTATCCCCCTTTTTCTATAATTCATTTAAAATTGCCATTTCTGGGTCGATTTTCACTTGGACTCTAGTTATCTCATAAAATACCTGTTCCAGGCAGCTCTTTCCACATTTTATGCACTTTCGAGCAATCCCACAATAAATGCTTTAGATCTCCTTGCTCCCCACATTTCTTCTAACATTCCCCACTTTCCTGCTTGTTAATGGCTTTTAGCCTGGTAGGGATCCAATGCATTCTGTGGCGAATTTTAATCCAATTTTCTAAATAAGTTGTTCCCGGTGCCACTCTCCGAGCCCAGACAATTATATCCTTCCACTGCTTCCTGTCCCAGGGGTCCAGGATATTCTTTTCCCATCTTTGGTGGCCTACCACTCCTCCCCCTTCTGTTTCCATTAGCCCTTTATATAGATATAGCAGGGATAAATAATCCTTTCGGTGGTCCTTCTCTTGTCATAAAATCTGCTCAAAGATCGTGGCCTGTGCTTTCAAGTCCCATTGAACTTCTATCCTCTTTAAAAAGTGGTGAAGCTGTATATAAGCATAATAATCACTAGCCTTTAAATTAAATCTCTCTTTAAGTGACTCGAAAGGGACTACCCCTCCTCCCCATGTTCACAGATCAATTGCCCTATAAGCCAAATTCCCTTTCTCCCCCATTCCTTGAAGGTTTCCCCCTCTAATCCCAGGGGAAAATCTTCCAATCCCATATTGAAGGCTCTTCTTGAAAATTTCTTACCAGCCATAAGCTTCTTTCTGGCCCCCGTCCATATTTTCTTTGTCAGTGCTCTAAATGGGTTCTTATTGGTCTCCTCAATTGTCCCTTCCCCCTTCCTGAATTGTGGATCCCATATCCAGAATTCTGCTTCCCCTAATGTTGGACTCCCTTTTTGTTCCATTTGGATCCACTGCGGCACTTTTCCCTCTCCTTTCCATGTTACTAGTGCTCAAAGTTTAGCTGCTTTGTAGTATTGCTCAAGATTCGGCACTTCTAGTCCCCCATCCTCTTGTTTCATAAACATAGTTTGTCTTGAAACCCTGGGTGCCTTACCCTCCCAAATAAACTCTGCAATTAGATTTTGGAATTTTTTTAGATATACCCTGGGCATTGTGCATCATATTGAACTAAACAAAAATAATATCCTTGGGCATACATTCATCTTAATAGTGGCTATTCTCCCTAGCCATGATAATGATATCCCCTTCCATTTTTGTAAGTCTCTTAGTGCTGCCAATAAGGAGTCATAATTCCATTCTCTATGAGATTTTATAATGTTTCCTAAATGTATACACAAATACCAATATGTATTCTTTAACCATTTAAAAGGAAACTTGTCTTGGAGCCTCTTCTCCAGGTCTATAGAGAGATTAAAACCCAATATCTCAACTTTAGTTAGGTTAATTTTATACCTAGATACATCACTATACTCCCTAAATTCTTTCATTAATGCCGGTAAAGTGGTAAGTAGTTCACTCAAGGTAAAGATCATATCATCATCGAAAAGGGCGATTTTGGACTCTGTTTACCCCATCTGTACTCCTTTGATATCCGATTGTCTCCTTACCTGCTCCACCAGCGGTTCCATCACTAGAGCAAAAAGTAATGGTGATAGCGGGCAGCCTTGCCTTGTGCCTCTCCCTAACCTAAAAGCTGCCAAGTAAATTCCATTAACCTTTATGCAAGCTGAGGGGTTGGCATACATTACTCGTAACCACCCAATAAAATTACTCCCCAACCCCATATGGTGTAAAACCTGCAGCATGAAGGGCCACTCTACCCTATCAAATGCTTTTTCAGCATCTACAATTATAAACACTGCTTGTTTCCTGGTACTTTGTAGCCTCCATGTTAAGTTCCCAATTTTCCTGATGTTATTTCCTCCTTGCCTACCCCTTACAAATCTGTCAGGTCCTTATTAACCAAATGTGGTAGCACCCCTTGCAATCTGTTTACCAATATTTTGGCAAAGTAGCTTGCAGGGTTATTCTGTCCCACGAATAGAGATTTGTGGGACAGAATTCGTGGCTCTCCCTGCAGGTGTCTAACTTCCCTGCTGTTTGTACAGGGAAGTTAGATGGGGCAGGAAGGGGGCATAGTTAGGGTAGGCGATGGGTGGTCGCCGACCCTGGACGTACAGGGTCAATTCTAATATCGGCCCTGAATGTCCAGGGCCGGTGACTTGTACAAGGAATTTATTCCACCTCCGAGGTGGAATACCTTCTCTGGACATAGTAGATCGGTGGGCCCAGAGAGCGGATGGGGCAGGAGGGGGCCAAGGACATTCCCTGCAGCCTGACCCTGGCCGTAGCTGCAGGAGCCAGTGGCCGGGATTGCAGCTTTTAAATGGAGCTGCGGTGCCATGGCAACCAGATGCCATGGCGCCATGGTTCCATTTAAAAGCCCTGACTGAATTAGTCGGGCCGTGCCTGTATGTGCAGGCCGGGCTGAATCGCAGTTCCAGCCTGCACATACAGGCGTGATCGTGATTATGATCCCGCAGGGCTAGACATGTCCTGCGGGATCAGAATTGTGACTCCCGCTGTACGTCTGGTTCAGACCAGACGTACAGAGGGTTCTACGTCTGGGACAGAATCGGGCTATTGGCATCTAAATTTAGCAGGGATATTGGTCTATATGAGCCACAAATAGTAATGTCCTTACCCGGTTTTGGTAGCACCATTATACCAGCTTCCTCCATTGTACTGGGAAGCTTCTTTTGCACCAAAATATCATTGAATACCTCCGTTAATAAGGGGTTGAGCTGTTCTTGGAACACCTTATAGAATTTAGATATAAATCCGTCTAGTCCAGGCGCCTCTCCTAATTTAAGAGTCTTTATGGCTTCAGCTACTTCCAAACCACCAATAGGGCGATCCATTCTTTCGGCCTCTTCTAGGTTCACTTTTTGTAAAGTGATTTCCTGTATGTATTGGGCACTTTTTCTTCCCCATTCTTAATTTCGCTTCTATATATGTTTGCATAAAATTTCTTAAACACCTGTCTGATCTCATTATTTCCATATACCATCTTCCCCTTAGAATTCCTAATGCTTCCAATTTTACTTTGCTGTGCTCTCACTTTGAGTCTACTTGCCAGTATCTTACCTGCCTTGTTGCCTCCTTCAAAATAGGATTGCTTAAGTACATTTAAATTGTGTGCTATGGTACAAGCCCATATTCTCCCTAGTTCTATTCTCAAAGATACATCCTCCTCCCTCTGTACCTTATCCCCCAGTCTATACAATTCTCTCCTTCCCAACATGCCTCCACACATACATATAAACAACCTTCATCCCTGTTTCCCTTATCACATATTCACATATTTCTCCCCCTCCCTCCTTTCTTTTCCCCCCATCTCTAACAGGGTGTATATTACCTTCCTTTACTAATGCAATCTGCATTAATACATTTTTAACCACTTCCAACCAATCAAATTCAAACAGCCTATAACAACCAACACCTTTATCTTCATATGTCACTTTTACTTTTTCAGTCTGGCCCTCCTGCCTCAGGTAGCTGTACTACCTCAGGGATCTTTCATCTTCTACGATAGCCAGCTGCAATGTTCATCTTCATGGTGGCCCAGCATTAAGCAAGCTGTCCTATCCTTTTCTGGGGTCGCCGTTATATATCCCTTGCCACTTGTCCTGTTTTCCTTGATTGTTACTCCTTGCTTACTCTCCTACCTCCTGCTGGTTCGTGATCATCTCCGGCAGCTCTGCTTCCGCTAGTGCATGCTTAGCCTCCTCTAAATTCCTGATCCACCATGTTTTCATGCCCTTATTAAATGATAGTCCAAAGGGGTATAGCCATCAATATTTCTCGCCTTCTCAGCGCAATATCTGCATGACCAGGATCATGTCCCTTCTTCTCTGAAGTGTTCCCGCTGCTAAGTCCATATAAATCATCACTCTGTATCCTTGCCATGTGAAGTTGTCCAGTCGCCGCATTTTAGCTACTATGTGTTCTTTAACTTCATAGTTCTTAGGGCATATAACAATGTCTCTTGGCCTATTTGACCTAATCGGGCCTAGTGCATGGTCCATCTCTATGCCTTTGGGAACTCCTGCTTCCCCTCCTTGGCAGAGAACTTCTAAGAACACAGCTTCCACCACTTTTTTACTGGCTGAAACTCCTGATCTTACGGAATCCCCCTTATACGGAGCTTATTTCTCCTGGTTCTATTCTCAAGATCTTCGATTTTATATAGTATGTGTTCCCTCCACTTATTTTTTGCCTGCTTGTGTTTTTTGTTGCGCCTGCAGATGTTCCAGGGCCTGATCATGTTCGTCCACCCTGCGTTTCAGTTCTCCCATTTCTTCCTTGAGCTCCCTGATCATTTCTCCCACTTCCTCTTTCACTGCTGTGATTTCAGCTTTCAAATCTTTGAACCATTCTTTCAACTCCTCCCAGGTAATCTTTTCTACCACCACCTTTCCCTTCTCCTTATCGCCAAATTTTCCTCCTCTCTTATTGCACTCTACCATCTCCCTTCCTCCACTCTGCATGGCAGCCATTTTCTTTGGTTGTCCCCGCACCTGCATATATGAATTCTCACAAGTCAGCAGCTTTCCTCTGCATAAACATTTGGCTCTCTGTCAGTTATGGTATCTTCAGTTGTTTCTTAGGACACCCAGGCAGGGGGAACACCAGCAAACACCAGGTCTGACTCTGGAGCTCCCAGCTCAGGCAGCCATCCAGAAAAGTGATGTCACTTCCTCTCCCAGGGGCACAGTTCCTACTGTCCATAGTGAATCTGAAGCCCACAGGTGCCCCAGTATTGCGCTTGTAGCTTTCTATTTCCCGGTGCATGTTGAGATCACACGCATTGAGCTACTACCATGCTAATGATGCGAGTAGTGTGGCATAGGTAGCATACCACTGCCAGGCTCCTTGTGTCTACCGTGGCTGCTGAGCTCCGGCACGGTAGTACAGCGTGATTTCTTCACATTAACACCATACTACCTGTTGCACTTTAGTAAACATGCTTCAAAAAATTGGATTAAATAGTTGGTTTTCCTCATGGAGAGAGGTAAATAACACTCCCTTTCCAGGTAAGAACACAATGAGCAAAATATGGCATTACTAGTGAATATAAGGATTACCTTTACTAAAGTGCACTAAGGGTTTGCACTTAACACGCATTTGGAGTAAGTGAGATGGCCCTGCACTAACTATTGGGGTGTGCCCAGCATGTTCCAACAGTTACTGTACTGAACAGTTCCCTAATATGCAGCAACAGTGTTTATGGCTAACATGGGTGTACGTCATTCTATCCATTGAGGTGGTGTTACGTGCATCCATGCTAACTGCAGCATTGACCACTGGTGTGAATAAATAACTCCTGTGCTAACTACAATGTACAGTCAACACCCACTCTCCCTACCTAACTCGCCCACCTCCCAGCCTATCACATGCTGTGCAGTTAGAGCAGAATTTGGAATGTGCTGTCTGCTTTAACTCACAATAATAGTTACTGCAGTCCTGCACTAGCTGATTAGCATGCATTAAAGTGTGCATTATTCATTAGCAGGTTAGTAAACCTGCCTGTAAGTGAATAGTATAAAAGCAAGTTAATGAGAGCCTGAAGCGGAAAGGTGTGAGAGGAGGAGGCGATTGATAGAACATGACAGGCAGTAGAATTTTATGGTTCATAAAAGTTAAAATGATCTTTATCCAGTCCTTTGTCAATTCTTTAGCATCTGATTATTTTAGGGAAACTTTCAAAGAGCTCATCAGACTTTGCAAAGTGGGCCACTGAAGTGATCTAACATGGCACCTCTTATGTTCTTAGCTCTCATCTTCTACAGAACCCCTATTTCCAGCACAGCCATTGCCTCCCTTCATATAGCAGGCAGTGGATGTGGGGGTTAGAGATGTGCCTCCCATGCTAGGAGAAGGAGGAGGAGAATGAAATGGAGTCTCCATAGACATCTAAAGAGAGAAGGGCTCCCTCATTGACCAGATCAGTTTTCCTCTCTTGTAGCATCTCCTGAGTCTGCCTGAAGATCAAAGGTAGATCCTACCCAAGACACTGTCCTTCTATCTACTGGATCTGTGGAGATGACGTGAGAACATTTACAGGCTTACTGGCCTCAGCTGCCTGTACTCCGACTTTCACAGCTTCTCAACAGAGGTGGTGGGCTCAGACATACTACTATCACGGTTTACTTTTTTCTATAGAGCTACTATATGCGCCCTGTACAGATACACATATCAGGAAATCTCTGCTACATGGAGCTTATGGTCTGATCAGGAAAAAGACAAGCTCCAGGAAATGTATTTATTATTGATAACAGTAAAATCAACAAGACCATCACACAGGGGAGGGCCCAGGCATAAGTTGTAAAAGGAACTGAAATATGCTCTTACCCTGAGCTGGAAGAGGCAACTCTGGCAAGAGAAGGGAGTACCAGCAGCCCCAGCAACACCCAGCCTTACTCTGATTCATCACTCTGCAAGTGATTACAGTGCTCTCAAAAAGCATGGCAAATGATACATCCTTGTAAATAAATTTAAAAAAGAGAATCTCCCTGTTTTTTTCTTTGCACTGCTCAATGAATAACCCCAAACTATTTTGCTTAGTATAGCTTAGGCATGTGCATCGTGGGCTTGTTCTAGTATTTATTTAGGAGCCTAAAAAAATAAAAGTGTGCACAAATTGCTTGTGTGCGCATATACTTATGAATGTATGCATGGACAATAGACAATACATTTGTGTGTGCAGAAAAGCTGTAGCACATACTGTATAGTAGTTGTGCAATTAAGACAAATACTTGCAAAATAATGAAAAAAAATGTGCAGAAATTCCTAAAACTTTGCTTTAAACAAAGATGAATCAAAGGGTTTTTAGGGCCTACACATGACTAGCTAATACAGCTGGCAAAAACTATTCTCTTTTCTTCTCTCCAAACAGCTTTCTCCAATGCAAGATATATGGATTTTGTAACATTTCTACTGTTGGGAACTGCGGGATGCCTGCTGACCTGAAGATCATCTATCACTTGAGGCAGCTTGCAGATCTGCTGGTGTTATAAATCTCCTGGCCTTTCTCTTACAGATACCAGGTTAGGTCAAATCACAAGTAAAGCCCACACGGGTCATCTAGTCTGCCTCTTCCCCTCTCTTCTAGTCCCTCCCCCATCCTAATAGAGCACTGCAGATGATGATCCCGTGTTGTATTTGCACACCACTTTACTGCTAGGCATCAAGTGCTGTATCAAATGAATAAATGGAATGGAATGAATGGAATCCTTCATCTCTGCTTTCCCTCCTCATTTCCCCACCACCCGGGAAACTCCACTATTATCTCAGGCTTTCCTGAATCATGTTACTGTTTTGGCCTCTGGGGGAGACTACTCCATGTACCCATCATATGTTTGTGGCGAAATGTTTCCTTAGGATACTCCCATGTTGACATTCCTTCATCCATCGTCCCCCTAGAATGACTTAGTTCTACAATGTCCTTCACACATCATAATTTATTTATTTATTTTATTTATTTATTTGCAGTCTCTTTTATACCGCGCTATTCGACATCAGTGCGTTTTACAATGAACATAAGAGTTGCACATCTCAATTTCGTGATTTGTGCTTACAGTGAAACAGGTAACTCTTCATATATTATGTGCTTAATGTTTGATCCTTAATGGCGAACAATCAGGCAAGGCAGTGACAATATGTCATGGTGGATTCACAGACTGGCCATAGTCTTTAGTAATAATTGTTCCTGTGTGACTAGACCCCAGCTTCTCTACACTCTGCCATGTCAGCAGAATACAAATATAACACAAGAAAAGTAGCCTACTGGTTAGAGCAGTGACCTCTGCTCAAAGAGATCAGGGTTTGACACCCAGTGGCACTCTTTGGTCAATTCATTTAATCCTCCATTGCCTCAGGTACAAACTTAGATCGTAAGCCCTCTGGAAAGGTGTAGCTAACTACAAAAAAACAGAAAGTCTATTATTGCAGTGAATAAAGACCCTACCCAGGTGTTTCTATCCCTTCAATTTCATTGTGTCACAGGCTACAAAGAATAAAGACCTTCCCAAGGATTAAGAGTTTAGGGATAAACCTGCTGGAGATAATTTTCACTTGCCAAGGTCTATGAGTAGCAAAATACTTAATGGGGCCCAATTTTTAGGTGCCTAAACCAGCTGAATATAAGAGCCTCAATTAGGCACCTATCTAAGGCCAGTGCCTTTTGAATATCAGGTTCTTAGTTCCACAAGTAAAACTGTTTTTAAAAATATCTCCAAAGGATTATTGATGCAAGAAAGTAAGATGGATGAGGGTGAAATCGTTGGTATCAGGAATGCCCAGGTATAGCCTACGCATGATCTTGTATGTGTGTGTGCTTACATCATGTGCATGCTGCATGTGGGTATTCCTGGGGTACATTGTGGGCAGAAAGGAGGTGGAATTATAATGTACCCATGTATTTTTTAAAAGACACAGGTACACATGTAGAGCACACAAACACACATCTACACCATCTTCGGAACTGATGTAAATGTGTGCATCAGCATTTCCATGCTATTTTATTTATTGATTTTTATTCTCTTATATACCACGCTATTCTGCATCAGTGCGGTTTACATTGAACAAACTGAAATTACATTGAACAGGGTATTATAACTTGGAGATACCATGGGCTATGGAGGGTTAAGTGGCTTGCCCAAGACCACAAGGAGCACCTGTGGGACTAGAAACCCCAGTCCTTCCGGCCCAAGGTTGCTGTTCTCTAGTGGGATTTGAACCCCTGACCTTCCGGCCTGAAGTACCTTGCCCCAACCATTAGGCCACTCCAAAAGTCTTAGATGCAATTTGGATGTCCAAATCACGGAGATATCCCCAGAGCCATTTTACAAATGTCTTTCAAAGATGTTTCTGGTGAGAGGACGTCCAAGTAAGCAGGGGGCAAGGCGGAAGTGTGTCTGGAGAGGTGCAATGGACTTAGACGTGCTCAATTTCAGAAATATTGGAGACGTCTGCGAAGGTGTAGAAAAGATGGACTTGCCTATGATCACAAGGATCAGCCATAGGATTTCAACCCTGGCCGCAGTCTACCACTCTAGCCATTAGGCTATTAGACATCCCTGTTCTGTAATACTATCCTGGGTCTATCTATGTAGACGTCCCCATAGATGTCCATATTGGGCATACCCACATTTGTGAAATCATGGCTGAACTTGGACATGCTTGCTTTTTTTTCAGACATTTTGGCTTGGAAATCTTTTGTAAAATGTGCCTTCACACCCTGTTCTGGAACCTACTTTATAAAGGAACATAGGTACCTATGTTGCCTTTATAAAATAGGATTAAAATAAGGCTGCAATTCTGCATGTGAAACCAGCTTTACATGTGGAAAAAGCTTTATAAAATTACTCTCCACTGTGAAATTTCATGTTAAGAGGTGGAGAAAGGATGGAAAGTGCACATTGTAGATGTCATTATTGCGGTATAGAAAACAGAACAGTTAGGTACACCTTCAGACGTGTCATGAACTGCTTTCTGCATTAACAGTCATACTGTTAACATGCAGTAGCAAACATTGTCCCGCTTCAGTGGTATGGCCACTTTTCCCCAAGTAGCACAGAGAGCAAGACGTCAAACAAAGAAGTCCTTTTATTGGAATCCAGCGACCCCGACATGGCCGTGTTTCGGCACGAGCCTTCATCAGGGGGTAAACTGAGCCAAAGCAAAGTTTCGTTGAATGAATCCAAAATCACAATAATGGCTATAATCTTGTCTGTCTGAACTGCGTGAAAATTAAGTTCAGACGGACAAGATTATAGCCATTATTGTGATTTTGGATTCATTTGACGAAACTTTGCTTTGGCTCAGTTTACCCCCTGATGAAGGCTCATGCTGAAACATGGCCATGTTGGGGTCGCTGGATTCCAGTAAAAGGACTTATTTGTTTGACATCTCGCTCTCTGTGTTTCTTATTTTTTTTGCGAATATGGTGTGTTCTCTGAGGACCCACTTTTTCCCAAGTTCCAGAAACACCTCCAACAATTATTGTGGAGGCTCCGTCACCTACATGTTTTTGGAGGTCTATACTGCGCAGAGTCTTGGAGGGTGAGGGTTCCCTAAAGGTACTGAGAATTAATAATATTTGGAAGGAGAAGATTTTCTTGAGATTTTGCCATGAGACAGAGGAGAAGAGTCCTCAGTGGGAACACTGAAAGCTCGTTTTCCTCAGCGACTACTCAAAAATGTTGAGGATTGAATTTAAAGTGGATTAGAATCCTTCCTCGAATATACAGCCATGTTTTACTGAAGCGTGGAACTGTGGAGATATCAGGTTTATGATTTCCCTGTAGTTTCCTACTTTGCCTGCTGTTTTGCTATTTTTGCCAGTAAACTTTTCTGCTTTGGAACAACCTTTGGACTGTGGACTATTTTTGGAGTGGAATGTGAAAAAGTGAGTGATCCCCTAGGACTAAGACCTCCCAGCAATTGCTGGTCCCTTTCCCAAAATCTGTTCCAGACGCTGCAGTTAGTGAGTTTGGCTGTAGCCTCCGAAGGTGAACCTCCACCGTCACTATTCCTCATTTTAAAAAGGATTACATAAAAAGTACTGTTAAAAAACGGCCCATAATTCAAAGCAAATCACAAGATACCTCTTAACACTTGGGGAAATTGCTTGGCTGTGTCTTCCAAATCTGGCATAAATCAGTGAATATTTTTCCTCTCTTTCTGGAATCATTCACAGTATCAGGAAACCTTCCAGAGATAATTATTCACATAATCAAGAGATATGAATGGAGAATCTTTCATAGGATCAAGAGATTTGCTGTGCAGACATGGTCCCTCACAATCTCTAAAGAGTGCATATTTATAACATTCATTCCCTAATTTCTCACCAGATGCATTATATCTAAAGGAGCCTTCTCAGGTGTCAAGTGTTCTAGGATTCTGGCAGGTGAAGCCTGCATATGGTGAAAGGGAAGCGACCTGCAGAGTGCTTGCTCTGTTTTTGTGCTCAGAATGAATGTTTAGTCTAAAGCTGACAGTATCTAGGCTTATGAATTTCATTATCTATTACTATGTTCACAAAGAATGCCAGTTCTAAAGCCTGGAAGAAATCCCCTTTCCTTTCATGATCCTTAAAACCAGATGCTCCTTAAGCCTTCACGAAGAAGACGTACATCTAGCATGTGCCCTCTCTGCTTGTACTGCAAATTCTGTCTTTTTAGATAATTTTAACTTCTAGTGCTGAGTTGTCATGTATGGCCAGTCTTTATGCCTTACTATTCAGTTCTCATTGAGAAATCATTATGCACAGTCACCCTCCTTCTGTCTTACTAATATCATCTTTCCTTAGGGCCTTGATCTTCACTCCCAGCCCTCAAGAGCTGCCGATGGATTAGGTTTTCAGGATATCTCCAATGAATATGCATGAGAGAGGTTTGCACACAAAGGAGGTACTGGGCATGCAAATCTCTCTCATTCATACTCAGCAACCTTCCTGGTCCCACCCTGCTTAATTAATAGTGTCCAGAGTCAGAAATTGAGCCTAGGGTTCCTCTTTGACAAACATTTACCCCTAATTTAAAAAAGAGAGCCACAGAATCGTACTTTTCTAGCATAACAGGATCAAAGTAAGTACGTTTCATAGGCTTCTTTTTTTATTAGTGTTTCATTTACAGAAAGACAGTAATCAAGGCTGGCTGTACAGATGCTAGTTATGAAGACAAGGAGCAGTAAAGCACAACATCAAGTAATAATAACCTTAAAGTAGACAAAAAGAAGGAGGGTGCGACTTGACTGAGCAATTACCGTATATCAAACCAATGTGTCTAAAAACCTATGATCAAAAAATTGCATTACTAATAGCCAGTTACCAATTGCAAACTATAAACTATGAATTAATGCTGTGGCAAAGTGCAATCAATGAACAAGTCCAGGAGTCGATTGACAGGGTCCAAATCAGTTTACTGTGCACAAGGCCCAGTCAGTCAAAGCATCAAAAGGTACTGAGCGACAGCTTATACAGAGACATAACTTTTTATACCTCTTTTCCAGTTTGATGCATGAAAACTTTCTATTGGTTATAGCTCAATACATGCAACCTTCTCATTGATTATACATTCCCTTCATTTGTCCAATCAGTAATCCCTCCGGAGCCTAGCAACCGGCCCCCTCCTTTAGGATTGCTTGAACAATGGTACAGTTCTAGATCTCGCTACTTTTCTACTGCAAGGTTAACTTTGGCTTCTGGAATGCATATACTGTTACTTTTCTGTTCTTTCACATACAAGAGAATAATAGAAGACTTATGCATTCATGAAAACTTCTTATCAAGCATTTTAAAACAGCTTTCTTATTTTTCACAGATTTTTGGTTCTTTTCTAGCTATAATGGGAATTAGGATCCAGTTTCATAGTAGCAGGCCATGCTAGGCCATAGCCTACTTCATTCCCCCCTTTGATTATTCTCACCCACAAGTGAGGAAGGGTGAGAATTAAATCAATCATTAGTTAATTAACACATTATACTGGTGTAACAGCATCAGCATTATGGTGTATAGGATGATATCGCCACATAGCTAATACTTTCGTAGCTGCCTTCCGCTCGATAGTGTTATCAAGTGATGATGTTATCATGCGTAAGCAAAGGGGTAGGAGACAAGGGAGCAATAGGCACATGGCTAAAATGAATAAGACAATCAACATAAGGGATTTCAGACCACCAATCCAAGAAAACAATGACCCAAACCACCCATCCATCTTTAAACTGTGCCATGTCGGGACAGGCACAAATGTCTGCTCTCTCATCTGGATGGCTAAATCTTCAACTACATGCCCATTATTATCAATCTGTAAACAACAATTACTTAGATTCAGTTTCCCACATACTCCACCTTCAGCTGCTAACAAATAATCTAGAGCTAAACGATTTTGATAAATGGCTGTACGCATTTGTGTACTTTGCTTCGCTAGAAGGGTTAGTGCT
Organism: Ichthyophis bannanicus; assembly: GCA_033557465.1. Lineage (NCBI taxonomy): Eukaryota > Metazoa > Chordata > Amphibia > Gymnophiona > Ichthyophiidae > Ichthyophis > Ichthyophis bannanicus. The sequence continues at coordinate 219,789,291 of CM066039.1, read as the reverse complement.
TTACTAGTTTCATTGGTTATTATTTCAACAACAGCTTACAAACGTATTATTCGATTAATCATATAAACAGGGGTACGATATCCCCAAGTCCCATCCTGCTCCCAAGTAGCAGGTCCATAGTATGCGATGATTCTCTCCGGTGGCTATTCTTCACCATCCCATTTGTTCCATTGGCCTATTTTCAAGGCCTCTTTCAGCTGTCGACTTCTGTACACAGGATATCCCAGCTGTTCTCCCTGGGATGTAGGCAGAAGGAAAAAGGAAGGTCATATGGTTCCCAATACACATGCGCCTCCCCAGTGATGAGGAAGTCTGGCATATGCTCGGGTTCCGCAAATCCAGTACAGTTCAGGTGGTGCTTGCCAAGAATTATATGCTGCTAAGTTAGTCCAGATACTGGCAAGTTTGGGGAACTGAACAAAAGGATTGGAGGGTTCAGTAGTGTTGACGCCGGACCACCAAGATGTTTTCTTAGTGGTACTGTTGTAGAACTTCTGATTGAGACAGACCAGCTGCCCCACTTCCATATTAAACATTGGTCCATAGCGAGAAAAACATAAGTTACCCACAATGGAGTGAGCCAATACCCATTCACTTGTAGTATTGTGTATATTAGTCTGATTATATGGAACAGAATAGTTCAGTTCTTGTGCCTCCCAAGGCCATTGGTCACCCATTGTTGTTCCTCCACAAAACAAACAGTCTGAAACATGGAGACTAGAAGCAACTGCTCCCGCTAATTCAAGAAATAAGTTCTGGGAGGCAGGAGGAATTTCAAACTCTGATTTCATGGCCTCATAGAAAGAATGATGTATACGATAGGGTGAGGATACATGGGTGTTGGTGTTTAATCGCAGATATAAAATAGTCCCAGGATCTACACCTCCTCCTGCTATACGCAACCCAAACTTGTATCCTTGCTTCCAGTGGCTGGGTTTGGCTATGAAGAGTTGGAGAGGATTACAGGCTCCTTTCTGACATTTCTTTGGCTCTGACAGTCTAATCTTTGTTAAACTACCTTTCCGATGATCTCCATCTCGTCCCGTTGGTGCATTCTTCCAGGTAGCAAAATATACACATTCCCATTTTGGGCAAAAGTAATCATGTCTAAATGAAGTGGTGTAGATGGTAGCTGTTGTACTCTTTCCAGTACATTTTCCCCATCCATAGGCTCCCTCTGGACACATGTACTTATCATCATAATAGTATGCTCGCTCCCATGACCCACATCTGTGGTAAGCATTTCTGTTGATTGCATCGCAAGCATCAAAGTTCAGGGTGATAGGTTTTGTGGGGCTGGTGAGATGTTTTGTTATATTCAGGATGGCTCCATCTTCATCATTCCAACGTATCTCAAATGTATAGTAGGATGGATTTTGTTGAGGGTTGTAACAAGTCTTACTTTTCCCCTTTGTGCAAATATTTAATTCAGTGCCATTATAAATACACCGGCTGACTGTACCAGTGCAAGTATAGTAGGAATGATAGAGCAAAGTCAGAGTAATCTTTTGTCCAGTTCGGGTAGTGGTTATGCAAGCTGCACAAGGGGGTAGAGCAAAAAGTCTTTTCCAAGATTCCCAAGATCACCACTCCCACAAAGCAATAGTGAAAGAGCATGGTGATTACAGTCTCTGGAAGTTAACTGGAAAGTTGAATCTGTGTTGAGCTTGCTTCTGTTTCTTTTGCGATGGTCACTTTCACGTGACGTTGGTGGATTCTGAAGACTTCTCTACAAAACTGGCTGTTTCCGCAAGGTAAGTCGCAATGGAGTCTCGGGATCATTCACTGACGTCCATTGATCAGGATCAGGAGCAGCTGCCGGCTTCACTCGACTGTGGTGGATCCAGGGTTCGAATTCTGCAACTTTCACTGCGGTGGGTGTTGACAGGATGACGACATATTGTCCCTTCCAATGCGGCGCCAGTGGGGTTTTTCTCCACTCTTTCACCCACACGAATGTTCCTGGCTTGAAGGGATGCAGAGGCTCAGTCAGGTTGATGGGTAGTCGGTCTTGCACCCAAGTTTGGAGTTTCTGCAAAACAGAACCTAAAGCTAATAGTTCTTGTCTAGTTATTTCACATCCTATCTGTCTCATGTTTCCCTTTATTCCCTGTACTATGGGTGGAGGTCGCCCATTCAAAATCTCGAAAGGGGAGACTCCTAAGGATCTGGTGGGAGCTGAACGTATCCTAAGAAGGGCTATAGGTAAAACCTGGAGCCACTTCAAGTGTGTTTCTTGGCAAAGCTTGGATAACTGAGCTTTCAAGGTTCTATTCATGCGTTCTACTTTCCCTGAACTCTGGGGTCTGTAAGCTGTGTGTAATTTCCATTTTATTTGCAAAGCTTGAGCTAACTGTTGGGTCACTTGAGATACAAATGACGGACCATTATCTGACCCTATAGTTGATGGTATTCCAAATCGGGGAAGGATCTCATGGAGCAATACCCTAGTGACTTCTCGGGCTTTCTCAGTTCGGGTGAGGTAGGCTTCTACCCACCCTGAAAATGTGCAGACTAACACTAACATATAGTGATATCCATTTGCACGGGGCATCTCAGCAAAGTCTATCTGTATAACACTCATGGGGGTCACCCCTACTGACTGAACTCTTGGGGGTGGAACAGGACCTTGCTTGGCGTTATTCTTGGCACATGTCAGGCATTGCTGTGCCACTGAGGCAGTCAAGGATCCTAGCAATGAAATACAGAAATGGTGTCTGAGGGCTTTCTCCATGGCTGTTTTCCCATAATGAGTGGCTTGATGAAAAGCTCGAACAAAAGCTGGCCTAGTGCTTCAGGGATGACTGTAGGACCTGGAGGAGGACTACCTTCTGGAGGTGGTAGCACTATCCAACCTTGTTCTGTTAAGGCTCCTCCTTCCTTTTCACAATAATAGTCTAACTCTTGTGTAGTATATCGGGGTGCCCAGGAACTAAGGGGCACAGGGAATAGGGCTGCTTGCATTACAGTAACTTGGGTCCTTACTTGTCCTGTGGTGGCTGCCTTTTGGGCTGTGGCATCTGCAAATCTATTCCCTCGTGCAACTTCTCCTGCTCCTGCCTGATGACCTTTGCAGTGCATGACTGCCACTTGTTTGGGGGCCCACACAGCATCTAATAACATCAATATCTCGAGCTCATACCTAATGTCTTTACCCCCTGTAGTGATCAACCCTCGCTCTTTATACAAGGCTCCGTGTGTGTGCAAAGTAGTGAAAGCATATTTGGAATCTGTGTACACATTTATGCGGAGTCCTTCTCCTAATGTCAAGGCTCTGGTGAGGGCTATCAATTCAGCTTTCTGTGCAGAAGTTCCAGGGGTCAGGGCTGAGGACTCAACTACCAGATCAAGGGTCACCACGGCATATCCAGCACAACGATGTCCATTGATGACCAGACTGCTTCCATCTACAAAGAAAGTCCATTCTGGGTCCTCTAGAGGGACATCGGTCAAATCAGGGCGACTTGAAAATACAGTGTCCATGGTTTCTAAGCAATTATGATCAAGTGGCCCAGGACCAATTGGAAACAATGTAGCAGGGTTCAAAGCTTGGCTAACTTTCAACTGTATCCGAGGGTTTTCACACAACATGCTTTGATACTTTAACATTCGTGCATTGGTTAGCCAGAAGTTTCCTTTGTGTTCCATGAGAGTCAGAACAGAGTGTGGCACGGTGACTTGAAGAGTTTGTCCTAGTGTGAGTTTATCTGCTTCGCCCACTAGGAGGGCTGTTGCTGCAACAGCTCTCAGACAAGGGGGCCATCCTTTTGCAACTACATCCAATTGTTTTGAAAGATAAGCTACTGGTCGTTGCCAGGATCCAAGAGATTGGGTCAATACCCCCAATGCGTTTCCTTGTGACTCATGGACAAAGAGATGGAAAGGCTTCTGAACATCTGGAAGACCTAACGCTGGAGATGACATCAGGGCCTTTTTCAAAGTTTGGAATGCTACATCTTCTTCAGGTCCCCAATCTAGTGGGGATTTTTCCATTCCTCTGGTGGCTTGGTATAGTGGTTTTGCAATCAGGGCAAAGTTGGGGATCCATATGCGACAATATCCTACTGCCCCCAGGAAGGCTCTTACTTGCCTCCTAGTGGTTGGAGTAGGGATATTACATACAGCTTCTTTGCGTTCTGGTCCTAAACGTCGGATCCCACTGGACAACTGGAATCCTAAATACTTGACTTCAGTTTGGCATAGTTGTGCTTTGGCTCTTGAAACTTTGTATCCGGCATCTTTGAGAAGGTACAAAAGTTCACTAGTAGCTTGCAGGCATTCACTTTCTGAGTTGGTGGCTATGAGCAAGTCATCTACATATTGAAGAAGAACCCTCTTTCCTGGGTCCACTGGGTAACTTGAGAGATCTTGATTCAGGGCAGCACTGAAGAGAGTAGGTGAATTCTTGAATCCTTGGGGCAATCTAGTCCAGGTGAGTTGACCCCACCTTCCTGTTGTGGGGTCTTGCCATTCAAAAGCAAATAGAAGTTGACTGGTGGGTGCTAGGCGCACACAGAAAAAGGCATCTTTCAGGTCCAGGACGGTGAAGTGAGTAGCCTCAGCGGGGATCAGTCCCAAGAGAGTGTAAGGATTTGGTACTACTGGGTGTATAGTTTCAACTGCATCATTTACTCGCCTTAGATCTTGTACTGGGCGGTAGTCCCCTGTCCCAGGCTTCTTTACTAGGAGAAAGGGAGTGTTCCATGGTGACTGGCATTCCTTGAGAAGTCCGTACTTTAGCAGTTTCATTAAATGGCCATGAATTCCTTCTATGGCTGGTCGAGGGAGAGGATACTGCTTCACATGTACTGGTTCCACTCCTGGCTTGAGGGTGACAATGACAGGGGCTATGTTCTTCGCTAGGCCAGGTGAATTATCTTCTACCCAAACTTCAGGTGGGGCTATAAGGTTGGTAGGTATACAGGGACTAGTTGACTTTATTGAAGGTGCACTATAGAACCACCATTCTTCTTCTCGGGGAACAGTCAGCACCATTAATCCAGCAGGCTTTGGGTTCACAGTCATTTTCATTTCTCCCCCTTCAGCAAAGGATATCTGGGCCTGGAGCTTGGCAAGCATGTCTCGGCCCAGTAATGGAATTGGGCACTCAGGCATATATAAGAACTGGTGCGTTATCTTCTGTCCCCCTAGTTCACACATGCGGTTCTGCAAAAATGGTTTTGTGGCTTTATTTCCAGTGGCTCCTATAATGGTGACAGATTGTGAGGACAGTGGAGCTACTGGCTTGGCTACTACTGAATGTTCTGCTCCTGTATCTACCATGAATTCCATATATTGGTCCCCTATCTTTAAACCGACCATAGGCTCCTGGGGACCCAGGGTGAACTTGGAGCCCGGTCTGGCCTAGTCTTCATCTATATCATCCAGGTCATAGCCTGTTGCTACTGCCACTCCCTCAATGGCTTCTTCCCTCTCCTGTTGGAACTGCATTCGATTCATTCCTCCTCTCCTTCGAAATCTTCCTCCTGGCTTCCAGAGACTCCCTCCTCCCCTCGCATTAACTGAGCTGTATTCATGCCCGCAAATCCATCCAATTTCTGCAATTTTCGTTTTAGGTCTCTCTGGGAATGGCTAACAAAAGCCGCATTTACCATGCGTAAATTTTTCTGAGCGGCGGGATCATATGGGGTATATAGTCTATAAGCTTCAGACAACCGCTCATAAAAGGCCGCTGGGCTCTCATCTGGACCCTGGAGAACTTTCGATACTTTTCCAATATTCATGGCCCTCTGGCCTCCCTTCTTCAGGCCCTGCACTAAGGCCTGGCGAAATCTGGTTAGGGCCGCTGCCCCCCTTTCGTCATTCGGGTCCCACCCGGGATCTTCGTTGGGATATTCTACAACTGCGGCCTGCGGGGGATTTACTGCCCCCCTCTCTACAGGGTTCTCTTCTAACCACCGGAGGGCTGCTTGCCCGATCCGGCCTCGCTCCTCAGTGGTGAAAAGGGTGGACAGGAGCTGGCGACAATCGGCCCAGGTAGGCTGATGGGTTTGCATAATACTAGAAATTAATTCTGTTAATTCCTGAGGCTTGGCTGTATAGGAAGCATAATGCATTTTCCAATTCAATAAATCTGTAGTAGAAAAGGGTACATAGAATAAGCTGGTTGGTCCTGGCGCCATCTGGCGCTGATCATTCAAAACAGGAATTCCAGGCACTTGGCGTAATGGCATTAGGTGCCCTGTCTTCTCCTTCTTCTTGGGAGTTACGCTTCTTAACTCATAAGGCTCCCGGGCACCAGTTTCCTTAGTGGGTGACCCTGAACTGGCAGGAGAGCCTCCGCTTTCTATCTCATCAGAAGACTCAAGTCCCCCTGCTGTACTTGGGCCTGACCCAGAACTCTCACTCGGGGTAGGGCGCTTCTTAGGCTGTTGCTTTGGTATTTTCTGGGGCTCTTCATCGGGCTCTACTTCAAGTTGTGGGCTGTGGGGACTAATTTCTGTGGGTGCCGGGGTAAATTATCCAGAATATCTGAGGACTCTGGGTCAAAATATACTGGCGGCTTCTCTTCCTTGGCTTTTGTGGTTCCCCTAGTAGTAGCTACAAATATTTTACAGTGCTCCTCATAACAGCGCTTCATCCATGAGGGCTGCTGTTCGCATACACTTAACCAGGAATCTATATAGGGGAACTGGTCGGGATACACTCTCAGTATAAGCTGATGAATTCATAAAACTGTCTCAAAATCAAAGGTGCCCTCTCGGGGCCATGAAGCAGCTAATGCGGGCCACTCCCTTTCACATAGCATTTTTAATCTGGATGAAGTCATTTTAATACCATAATCACCTGAAAATCCTTTACGGAAATTCTTGATCATACATGCCAACGGAGTTTGCGTGGACTCCGTCCCTCCCATAATGTATACGTACCTGCCTACACTACTGCCTGCGTACTCAACGTACCTGCGTACGTTACGTACCCTACGTCCCTACGTACACGTAATGATGTACAAGACAACGAACAATAAGGATAGGTAGAATGGCTGTCGGTAAGGGGTCCGTACAGCCCACAGAACACTGGGGGGGACAAACACCACTAGCTTCCTCCAGTTCGCGACCTGGGCGCGGTCGCCCGGCCAGGAACTGCGCTACTTAGGAGTCCGCTTTCACTCGGTCTGTATTTCAAGAACTCTCACTCACACACGCAAACATATTTCCACAAGATATCATATTTCAATATTTCAAGTGCCCAAGTTTTCTGACTAACTGACTATTCCAAACAAACAAGAAGGGTTGATAGTTTCAGCTTCCGCTTTCCTTACGCGGAGCTTACTAGGACCGCCCTTATGGGAGGTGATCAGGCTCCCTTGTCTCACGCATACTCATGCGAGACTTCCCAAATTTCCCAGTTAGTCTATACCAAAATTTACCAAATTGGTCTTGTACTCGCAAGACGCTGTCCCAGGCTGTTCTTTCTGTCTATTAAATCACAAAAATGTCTACTCACCGGATCCGATCCCTGATACCACACCAGCTTCTGAGTTGGAACCTGGACTCCCCCGGGTCGGAGGTGTTGGCCAGCTGGACCCGATGGCCTGCCGAGGCAGGCGGAACCCTCTCCGGCACAAAGGGGCCGGCGGCGCCTGAGGTTTCCCCCACGGTGGGACAGACACGGTTCCAACCGGGCCAAACCTCAAGGCGAATTACGTGGATTATTCACTTAAATACCATTTACCACTCGCACTTCCCGGCCAACGCACCAAGAATATGCTGTGGCAAAGTGCAATCAATGAACAAGTCCAGGAGTCGATTGACAGGGTCCAAATCAGTTTATTGTGCACAGGCCATACTTACAAGGCTCTGTCAGGAAATTTGAAAGACAACATCATGGTCAACTGACTGGAAAAGATCTGTGTTTATACCAATACTAAAGAAAGGTGATCCAACTGACTGTGGAAATTATCGCACAATCGCTCCGATCTCACATGCCAGCAAGATTCTACTCAAGATTATTCAGCAGAGACCACAACCATACCTGGAACAAGAAACGCCTGAAATGCAAGCAGGGTTCAGGAAAGGGCGAGGAATGAGAGACATCATCGCGGATGTGAAATGGATCCTTGAAATGACTAAAGAATACCAAAAAGATATCTATATGTGTTTTATTGAGTACAGCAAGGCTTTTGACTATGTAAACCTGAGAAACTCTAGGCCACATTAAGAAGCATGGGTATACCAGAACATCTGATCATTCTCTTGCACAACCTTTACATTGATCAAGAAGCAACAGTTTGAAAGGAACAAGGAGAAACAGAATGGTTTAAAATCAGCAAAAGTGTACAACAAGGCTGCATACTTTCCTCCTTCCTATTTAATTTATATGCAGAATAAATCTTCAGAGAAGCAGGACTGTATGAAGACAACTGAGATGTGAAGATTGGTGGAAGACTCATCAACAACCTTCGCTATGCTGATGATACTGTGGTAGGCTATGGCCTAGCATGGCCTGCTACTATGAAGGGCCTATAAGTTAGGCCTGGATCCTAACTCCCATTATAGCTAGAAAAAACCAAAAATCTGTGAAAAATAAGAAAACTGTTTTAAACTGCTTAATAAGAAGTTTTTATTAATTCATAAGTCTCCCATTATTCTCTTGTGTGTGAAAGAACAGAAATATTTCAATATATGCATTCCTGGAGCTAGGGATAACCTTGCAGTAGAGAAGTAACGAAATCAAGAACTGCACCATTGTTAGATCAATCCTAAGGGAGGGGGCCGGTTGCCAGGCTCCAGAGGGATTTCTAATTGGACAGGTGCAGGAAATGTAAAACCAATGAGAAGTTTGCATGTATCGAGTTGGAACCAATAGAAAGTTCTCATGTATCAAACTGAAAAAGAGGTATAAATGGTTATGTTTCTGTAGAAACTTTTGCTCAGTTCCTTTTGAAGCTTTGACTGACTGGGCCTGTGCACAATAAACTGGCTTGGACCCTGTCAATTGACTCCTGGATTTATTCATTGATTGCACTTTGCTACAGCATATTCTTGGTGCGTTGGCCGGGAAGTGCGAGTGGTAAATGGTATTCAAGTGAATAATCCACGCAATTCGCCTTGAGGTTTGGCCTGGTTGGAACCGTGTCTGTCTGATCGCGGGGGAAACCTCAGGCGCCGCCGGCCCCTTTGTGCTGGAGAGGGTTCCGCCTGCCTCGGCGGGCCATCGGGTCCAGCTGGCCAACACCTCTGACCCGGGGGAGTCCAGGTTCCAACTCAGAAGCTGGTGTGGTATCAGGGACCGGATCCGGTGAGTAGACATTTTTGTGATTCAATAGTCAGAAAGAACAGCCTGGGACAACGTCTTGCGTGCGCAGGACTAATTTGGTATATTTGGTATATACTAACTGGGAAATCTCGCATGAGTGTGTGCGAGACAAGGGAGTCTGATCACCTCCCATAAGGGCGGTCCTAGTAAGCTCCGCGTAAGAGAAAGCGGAAGCCAAAGCCATCGACCCTTCTTGTTTGAAATAGTCAGTTAGTCAGAAAACCTGGGCACTTGAAATATGATATCCTGTTGAAATATGCTTGCTTGTGTGAGTGAGAGGTCTTGAAATACAGACCGAGCGAGAGCGGACTCCTAAGTAGCGCAGTTCCTGGCCGGGCGACCGCGCCCAGGTCGCGAACAGGAGGAAGCGAGTGGTGTTTGTCCCCCCCCCCCAGTGTTTTGTGGGCTGTACGGACCCCTTACCTACAGCCATACTACCTATCCTTATTGTTCGTTGTCTTGTATGTCATTACGTGTACGTAGAGTACGTAGCGTACGTAGGTACGTTGAGATTATGGGAGGGACGGAGTCCACGCAAACTCCATTGGCATGAAAGATCAAGAATTTCCGTAAAGAATTTTCGGGTGATTATGGTACGAAAATGACTCCATCCAGATTAAAAATGTTATGTGAAAGGAAGTGGCCCGCGTTAGCTGCTTCATGGCCCCATGGGAGCACCTTTGATTTAGAAACAGTTTTACGAATTCATCAGCTTATACTAAGAGTGTATCCTGACCAGTTCCCCTATATAGATTCCTCGTTAAGTGTGTGTGAACAGCAGCCCTCATGGATGAAGCGCTGTTATGAGGAGCGCTGTAAAATATTTGTAGCTACTACTAGGGGAACCAGAAAAGTCAAGGAAGAGAAGCCACCTGTGTATTTTGCCCCAGAGTCCCCAGATATTCTGGCTAGGTTACCCCAGCACCCACAGAAGTTAGTTCCCACAGCACCACGACCTGAAGTAGAGCCAGAAGAGGAGCCCCAGAAAATATCGCTGCAGCAGCCTAAGAAGCACCCTACCCCGAGTGATAGTCCCGAGTCAGGCCCAAGCACGTCGGGGGTACTCGAGTCCTCTGATGAGATAGAAAGCGGAGGCTCTCCTGCCAGTTCAGGGTCTCACACCAAGGAGATTTGTGTCCGGGAGCCTTATGATTTAAGAAGCGTAACTCCCAAGAAGAAGGAGAAAGCAGGGTACCTAATGCCATTAGGCCAAGTGCCTGGAATGCCTGTTTTAAATGATCAGGGCCAGATGGCACCAGGCCCAACCAGCTTAGTTTATGTACCCTTTTCCACCACAGCTCCTCTGTCCTCACGATCTGTCACCATTGTGGGAGCCACTGGAAATAAAGCCACAAAGTCATTCTTACAGAACCGCATGTGTGAACTAGGGGGACAGAAGATAACGCACCAGTTCTTGTATATGCCTGAGTGCCCTATTCCACTACTGGGCCGAGACATGCTTGCCAAGCTCCAGGCACAAATATCTTTTGCTGAAGGGGGAGAAATGAAAATGACTATGAACCCAAAGCCTGCTGGATTGATGGTGCTTACTGTTCCCCGAGAAGAAGAGTGGTGGTTCTATAGTGCACCTCCAATAAAGTCAACTAGTCCCTGTATACCTACCAACCTCATAGCCCCACCTGAAGTATGGGCAGAAGATAATCCACCTGGCCTAGCGAAGAACATAGCCCGTCATTGTCACCCTCAAGCCAGGAGTGGAACCAGTGCATGTGAAGCAGTATCCTCTCCCTCGACCAGCCATAGAAGGAATCCACTGCCATTTGATGGAACTGCTCAAGGAATGCCAGTCACCTTGGAACACCCCCCTTCTCCCAGTAAAGAAGCCTGGGACAGGGGACTACCACCCAGTACAAGATCTAAGGCGAGTAAATGATGCAGTTGAAACTATACACCCAGTAGTACCAAACCCTTATACTCTCTTGGGACTGATCCCCGCTGAGGCTACTCACTTCACCGTCCTAGACCTGAAAGATGCCTTTTTCTGTGTGCGCCTAGCCCCCACCAGTCAACTTTTATTCGCTTTTGAATGGCAAGACCCCACAACAGGAAGGCGGGGCCAGCTTACTTGGACCAGATTACCCCAAGGATTCAAGAATTCACCTACTCTCTTCAGTGCTGCCCTGAATCAAGATCTCTCAAGTTATCCAGTGGACCCAGGAAAGAGGGTTCTTCTTCAGTATGTAGATGACTTGCTTATAGCCACCAACTCAGAAAGTGAATGCCTACAAGCTACTAGTGAACTTTTGTACCTTCTCAAAGAAGCTGGATACAAAGTCTCAAGAGCCAAAGCACAACTATGCCAAACTGAAGTCAAGTATCTAGGATTCCAGTTGTCCAGTGGGATCCGACGTTTAGGACCAGAACGCAAAGAAGGTATATGTAATATCCCCATTCCAACCACTAGGAGGCAAGTAAGAGCCTTCCTGGGGGCCGCGGGATACTGTCGCATATGGATCCCCAACTTCGCGCTGATTGCAAAACCACTATACCAAGTCACCAAAGGAATGGAAAAATCTCCACTAGACTGGGGACCTGAACAAGATGTAGCATTCCAGACTTTGAAAAATGCTCTGATGTCATCCCCAGCTTTAGGTCTTCCAGATGTTCAGAAGCCTTTCCATCTTTTTGTCCCTGAATCACAAGGAAACACATTGGGAGTATTGACTCAATCTCTTGGATCTTGGCAACGACCAGTGGCCTATCTGTCTAAATAATTAGATGTAGTTGCAAAAGGATGGCCTCCTTGTTTGAGAGCTGTTGCAGCAACAGCCCTCCTAGTGGGCGAAGCAGATAAACTCACACTAGGACAAACTCTTCAAGTCACCGTGCCACACTCTGTTTTGACTCTCATGGAACACAAAGGAAACTTCTGGCTAACCAATGCACGAATGTTGAAATATCAGAGCATGCTGTGTGAAAACCCCCGGATACAGTTGAAAGTCAGTCAAGCTCTGAACCCTGCTACATTGTTTCCAATTGGTCCTGGGCCACCTGATCATAATTGCTTAGAAACCATGGACACTGTATTTTCAAGTCGCCCTGATTTGACCGATGTCCCTCTAGAGGACCCTGAACGGACTTTCTTTGTGGATGGAAGCAGTTTGGTCATCAATGGACATTGTTGTGCTGGATATGCAGTGGTGACCCTTGATCTGGTAGTTGAGTCCTCAGCCCTGACCCCAGGAACTTCTGCACAGAAAGCTGAGTTGATAGCCCTCACCAGAGCCTTTACATTAGGAGAAGGACTCCGCATAAATGTGTACACAGATTCCAAATATGCTTTCACTACTTTGCATGCACATGGAGCCTTGTATAAAGAGCGAGGGTTGATCACCTCAGGGGGTAAGGCCATTAGGTATGGGCCCGAGATATTGATGTTATTAGATGCTGTGTGGGCCCCCATACAAGTGGCAGTCATGCACTGCCGAGGTCATCAGGCAGGAGCAGGAGAAGTTACCCAAGGGAATAGATTTGCAGATGCCACAGCCCGGAAGGCAGCCACCACAGAACAAGTTAGGACCCAAGATACTGTAATGCAAGCAGCCCTATTCCCTGTGCCTCTCAGTTCCTGGGCACCCCGATACACTACAAGAGAGTTAGACTATTATTCTGAAAAGGAGGGAGGAGTCTTGACAGAACAAGGTTGGATAGTGTTGCCACCCCCAGAAGGTAGTCCACCTCTAGGTCCTACAGTCATTGCTGAAGCATTAGGGCCAGCCTTTGTTCAAGCTTTTCACTAAGCCACACATTATGGAAAAACAGCCATGGAAAAAGCCCTGAGACCCCATTTCTGTATTTCACTGCTAGGATCCCTGACCGCCTCGGTGGCACAGCAATGTCTGATATGTGACAAAAATATTGCCAAGCAAGGTCCTGTTGCACCCCCAAGAGTTCAGTCAGTAGGGGTGACCCCAATGAGTGATATACAGATAGACTTTGCTGAAATGCCTCGTGCAAATGGATATCACTATATGTTAGTGTTAGTCTGCACATTTTCGGGATGGGTAGAAGCCTATCCCACCTGAACTGAGAAAGCCCGAAAAGTCACTAGGGTATTGCTCCATGAAATCATTCCCCGATTCGGAATACCATCAACTATAGGGTCAGATAATGGTCCATCATTTGTATCCCAAGTGACCCAACAGTTAGCTCAAGCTCTGCAAATAAAATGGAAGTTACACACTGCTTACAGACCCCAGAGCTCAGGGAAAGTAGAACGTATGAATAGAACCTTGAAAACTCAGTTATCCAAGCTTTGCCAAGAAACACATCTGAAGTGGCTCCAAGTTCTCCCCATAGCCCTTCTTAGGATACGTTCAGCTCCCACCAGATCCTTAGGAGTCTCCCCTTTTGAGATTTTGTATGGGCGACCTCCACCCATAGTGCAGGGAATAAAGGGAGACATGAGACAGATAGGATCTGAAATAACTAGACAAGAACTATTAGCTTTAGGTTCTGTCTTGCAGAATCTCCAAACGTGGGTGCAAGATCGACTACCCATCAACCTGACCGAGCCTCTGCATCCCTTCTAGCCAGGAACGTCCGTGTGGGTGAAAGAGTGGAGAAAGACCCCGCTGGCGCCGCATTGGAAGGGACCATACGTCGTCATCCTGTCAACCCCCACTGCAGTGAAAGTTGCAGAATTTGAACCCTGGATCCACCACAGTCGAGTGAAGCCGGCAGCTGCTCCTGATCCTGGCCAATGGACGTCAGTGAATGATCCCGAGACTCCACTGCGACTCACCTTGAGGAGACAGCCAGCTTTATAGAGAATCTTCAGAATCCACCTACGTCACGCGAGAGTGACCATCACAGCAGAAACAGAAGAAAACTCAACAAGTTCATCATACCCAACTTTCCAGATAACTCCCAAAGACTGTAATCACAGTGTTCTTCCACTATTGCCTTGTGGGAGTGGTGATCCTAGGAATCTTGGAAAAGACTTTTGCCCTACCTCCTTGTGCAGCCTGCATAACCACCACCCGAACAGGACAAAAGATTACTCAGACTTTGCTCTATCACTCCTACTATACTTGCACTGGTACAGTCAGCCGGTGTATTTATAATGGCACCGAAATGAATATTTGCACAAAGGGGAAAAGTAAGACTTGTTATAATCCTCGACAAAATCCTTCATATTATACATTTGAGATACGCTGGAATGATGAAGATGGAGCCATCCTGAATGCGACAAAACCCCTTGCAAGCCCCACAAAACCTATTATCTTGAACTTTGATGCTTGTGATGCAATCAATAGAAATGCTTACCACAGATGTGGGTCATGGGAGCGAGCATACTACCATGATGATAAATACATGTGTCCAGAAGGAGCCTACGGATGGGGACGGTGTACAGGAAAAAGTTCTGCAGCCACCATTTACACCACTACATCTAAACATGGTTACTTTTGCCCAAAATGGGACTGTGTATATTTTGCTACCTGGAAGAATGCATCTATGGGACGAGATGGTGATCACCGCAAAGGCAGCTTAACAAAGATTAGACTACCAGAGCCCAAGAAATGCCAGAAAGGTGCCTGTAATCCCCTGCAACTCCTCATAGTCAACCCCAGCCAATGGAAGCAAGGATACAAGTTTGGGTTGCGTATAGCAGGAGGAGGTATAGATCCTGGGACTATCTTATATCTGCAATTAAACACCAAGACCCATGTATCCTCACCCTATCGTATACATCACTCCTTCTATGAAGCCATGAAAGCAGAGTTTGAAATTCCTCCTGCCTCCCGAAACTTGTTTCTTGAATTAGTGGGAGCAGTTGCATCTAGTCTCCATGTTTCAGACTGTTTATTTTGTGGAGGAACAACGATGGGAGACCAATGGCCTTGGGAGGCACAAGAACTGAACTACTCTATTCCATACAATCAGACTAATATACACAATACCGCAAGTGAATGGGTATTGGCCCACTCCATTGTGGGTAACTTATGTTTTTCTCGCTATGGACCATTGTTTAATATGGAAGTGGGACAGCTGGTCTGTCTCAATCAGAGGTTCTACAACAGTATCACTAAGAAGATGTCTTGGTGGTCAGGAGTCAACGCTACTGAACCTTCCAATCCTTCAGTTCCCCAAACTTGCCAGTATCTGGACTAACTTAGCAGCATATAATTCCTGGCAAGCACCACCTGGACTGTACTGGATTTGCGGAACCCGAGCATATGCTAGGCTCCCTCACCACTGGGGAGGCGCATGTGTATTGGGAACTATACGACCTTCCTTTTTCCTTTTGCCTACATCCTAGGGAGAACAACTGTTTATTGTACTGTTCATACTAGCCATGTGCTTATTGCTCCCTTGTCTCCTACCCCTTTGCTTGCGTATGATAACTTCAACAATTGACAGCTGCGAAGGTGTTAGCTATTACGCCAGTATAATATGTGAGTGATTTAATTCTCACCCTTTCTCACTTACGGGTGAGAATAATCAAAGAGGGGAATGTGGTAGGCTATGGCCTAGCATGGCCTGCTACTATGAAGGGCCTGTAAGTTAGGCCTGGATCCTAACTCCCATTATAGCTAGAAAAGAACCAAAAATCTGTGAAAAATAAGAAAACTGTTTTAAACTGCTTAATAAGAAGTTTTTATTAATTCATAAGTCTCCCATTATTCTCTTGTGTGTGAAAGAACATAAATATTTCAATATATGCATTCCTGGAGCTAGGGATAACCTTGCAGTAGAGAAGTAACGAAATCAAGAACTGCACCATTGTTAGAGCAATCCTAAGGGAGGGGGCCGGTTGCTAGGCTCCGGAGGGATTTCTAATTGGACAGGTGCAGGAAATGTAAAACCAATGAGAGGTTTGCATGTATCGAGTTGGAACCAATAGAAAGTTCTCATGTATCAAACTGAAAAAGAGGTATAAATGGTTATGTCTCTGTAGAAACTTTTGCTCAGTTCCTTTTGAAGCTTTGACTGACTGGGCCTGTGCACAATAAACTGGCTTGGACCCTGTCAATTGACTCCTGGATTTATTCATTGATTGCACTTTGCTACAGCAATACCACATTACTGGCTGAAAGTGAAGAACATCTGAAACATTTGCTTCTCAAGATTAAGGAATATAGTCTTAAAATGGGCCTGCACCTTAATGCAAAGAAGCAAAGATCCTGACAACTGGCAAAATCAGTAAGTTCATCATTGATGGAGAAAAAATCAAGATAATGGACAACTTTAACCTACTTGGATCAACTATCAATTAAGAAACAACAAACAGTCAAGAAATCCGACAACGCATTGCTCTTGGCAGAATGGCTATGAAGGACCTAGACAAGATTCTCAAGAGCAGAGATGTCTCTTTCTATACAAATATTTGACTCATTCAAGCTATGGTATTTTCAATAACATCATATGGATGTGAAAGTTGGACAGTGAAAACGATAGACAGGAAGAAAATTGATGCCTTTGAATTATGGTTCTTTCGATGAATACTGTGTATACCAAGGAATGCCCAAAGAACAAACCAGTCGGTACTAGAAGAGATCAAACCTAAGCTTTCTTTAGAAGCTCAGATGAGAAGACTTTGACTTTCATACTTTGAACACATCATGCAAAGAGAGAGGTCATTAGAGAAAGACATCATGCTTGGCAAGATAGTAGATCAATGCAAAAGAGGAAAGACAGAAATGATATGGATCGATACAATAACAGCAGCTATGGATGCCACTTGCCACTCTGTCAACAATGAGTCACCTGACTGAAGACCGAACACAGTTTAGGATAACTATCCAGAGGGTCCCCATGAGTCAAAACTGACTCAACCGCACTTAAGATCAACATTTAATTTGCACGGGCTCCACAGCTGAGCTTTGCTCTATATTTAAGGAAGACTGTGGAGCTGGGAAGTGAATTTGAAGCTTCCAGTTTTCTATTTTCCTCTACTACACTTTTGTGTGTTGGACTTTTGTTTGTGTAGATTTGCCAGAACAGAGTCTGAAGCCCTCACTAGACTTTCGGTGATTTGGGATGAAAGAGGAGTTTTACACAAACTACTGTGCTTTGCATCCCAAGTGCTGTCATTCTTTCTGGAGCTTGAGGAGATCTTATTCTCCAGATGAAAAGGTCAAGAGATGTTTGAGGAAAAGAAAGAGGAGAAAGAGCAGGATAAAGCTAGGGACTGTTCCCAAGGATAGGGACACCATAGGACCATTGGCTTAGAGAAATCATTCCAATTTAACACTGGAATAGATTTGCAAGCATTTATAGTAGTGAAATTTAGTTCTAGTCTTGAAGGACTCTGATTGGGTCAAGTCTTTAGAATAATGTCAATGACTATTCTTTCTCTGTTTCTGTTGAGAAAGCATAGGACAAACACAAAGATCTCTAAGGGAGAGAAAGGGGTTGTAGAACTTAGTACAGTCAAACCTCGGTTTTCATTTGCCCCGGTTTTCATACGCTTCGGTTTTCAACGTCTTTTCTGACTGAGATTTTGTCCCGGTTTTCATGCATTGCTTCGGTTTTCAACGTCTTTTGACTGAGATTTTGTCCCGGTAGCAGGGAAGAAAAGCTGTCAACGTAAGCAGGAGATGTTGCATGAATGTGGGAGGCAGTTCTTTCTCTTGCAGGGTACGTCTGAAGCTATATCATTAAGATTTTCTGCCATTCTGAAGCATTGAGCAGATAATGTAAAGGTATTTTAATGGACTGAATTCAATGTGATTCCGAAGAGAGCTGGGCACAGCAGCTTGTCAGGGGTGGCTAAGGCCAGATGTTAACATACTGTACTGTACAGTACTGTACTTAGCTTGCTTTCAGTGATGTTAAATGTTCATTTATCCATTTCATTAGTCATTTATATTTATTTCTCATTGTTTTCTGTATGTAAAAATATAGTTATTCTCTATAAAATGTATTTTTTGTGAATATTTTTGGGTGTCTGGAACGGATTAATTGGATTTACATTATTTCTTATGGGAAATATTGCTTCAGTTTTCATACGTTTCGGTTTTAGTCAGACTTTTTCGAACGGATTAATCATGAAAACCGAGGTTTGACTGTATTTGATATGGGTGGACAGACTGGGATAGGCCATATGATTTTTAGCTGTCAGAATTTTCTGTTTCTTTGTTTATGATAGAGATTTGCATACAATGGAGGTAGTAAGCATGCAAATCTCTACCATGCAATTCATTAGGAATATTTTGAGAACCTGACCCATTGGCAGCCCTCCAGGACTGAGAGTGAATACCAAGAGTTTATATTAAATGCCATAGTATAATTGTAAAAGAAGGGTTCCTCTTCTTGAATGCACATATAAACATATTTTGTAAGACTTTCATTTTTCCACTGTTTAATTCAGTACATTTTATTTCCTTTGGAATACCAGTTTACCGTGTGGATTTGGATTTTGTGGGGAATGATTATTCAAAGACCCTATTTACTAAGGGGATCATTTTAGAAGCTCTATTCATGAGCTGGAAATCTGAAATGGGCACATAGACATCCACGTCATGGAGATGTCCACAGAGCCCTTTTAGAAGTCAGATACATAGATGTCCCTAGAATGAGAATGTCCAGACAGTAGGAGAGCATTGTGGGGCAAGCCCAGGGCCGGACTGTCCACTAGGTAACTGCCTAGGGCAGCAGACCTGTTGGCAGCAAAGCATGGTGCACACAGCAGGCCATTTGCTGTGACACACATGGCTTGCTGCTTCGGACCCCCCTCCGACAGGAAGTTGTGTCAGAGGGGAGTTAGAAGCGGCAGGCCATGTGTGCCAATGCATATGACCTGCCGCTAGCTGCTGCCGCTGCACCAAGTTGAGTCTTCCCAGTGGGTGAGGGGGCAGCAGCATGGCTCAGAAGGGGGGGGAGGTGGTGCAGCTTGGAAGGGGGGCACAGCTGGGGCTTCTGAATGGGGTGCCAGCCCTGGGCAGAGAAAGAGATTTGCACGCCATGGTGAGATTTTAGAATGCCACAAGCACATCAGGCCCTGGTTATTGAGGTGTCCATGTCTATACCTGCTCCTGACCACAAATAAGGTGCAAACTCTTGGCTGCCACACTTCCTGGGGGAAGAGCAAAATGTGCTTACATTGCAACAATTAATATTTCCAGGCCAAAGAAACCTGCCCATAAAGACATACTCCAAACCTATTACTGACCTTCCACCACTTATCCGAGTATATGAATGGCAGGGCAGGACCTGCTAGTCTCATAACATAGACATCCCCCTTCTGACCTACCCAGGATGGTGCTTCCAAGTACCTGGCTCTGCGGGCGTGCACTTTAGGGACGGCTACATTTGTAAAATGACCTATGCCTGTACACAGATCCAGTCTTGCTATCTGCGGGGGCCTGTCTCCAGATCCGGTTACTCAGGCATTTATTTTTCAGAGTGGAGATGGAGCGATTTCAGATGGCACAGCTGCCACCCCACCTGTTTTTGGACATTCTACTCTGGACTTCCCAGATTTTTCCTAGACATCTCTTCTAAAATGCCATTTCATGCATTTTCCCACAGACAAAGGATGGGAGAAAAGCTTTAGAAATTTTGGCCTTAAGAGCAGTATCACAGCCCAAGCCTAAGTATTAGAAGACAGCCTTTTCCCTTCATTTGGAATGAACCCAAGAAGCTGTACTAAAGTACAAACTGTTACAGGAGCTCCGCAATAACTCCCTCTTTGGAGCAAGGACACAGGAGAAGGCAACATAGGCTGTTCCAGTCACTTTCTGCTGCCTCTGGACTTTTATAATGAATACTACAGTAACAAAGAGAGCACTTTAGAGCTCACTTAGAGTTGGCCCATCCCCAACATTGTCGTCCCCCCTTCTATCTGATTCCCCACAACTCCCCCTTCCATCTGATCTCTCCAACAAGGAAATACCCTTCCATCCAATTCCCTCTCAAGAACTCTTCCACCTAAAGCTCCCTGGGGTAAGAAGAATCCCCCCCCCGCAAGACCCTCCCAGAAGAACCCCTGCACTTCCCCCCTAATCCAGTCTCTAACCTTACCCCGAGGCCCATGGTGTCTAGGGTGAGCAGCAGTAATCCCCATTTACTCCTGCTGCCCATGGTCCTGGTTTCATAATGGCGCCTGTGACCCCCTAGCACTAATCTTGTGGTATTACCACTAGGGGGTCAGATTGCCAAATAAGGACAACTGGAGATTCCTCCTGCTCACCCCAGAAACCAGGGACATGCACTAAGGCCAAGGATAGGCTTGGTGGTTTGAGAGTTTCTTCTTACTCCAGGGGTGTTGGGTAAGTGGATTCTAGAGGGGGGATTGGATGGAAGGGGAGTTTCCTTGTTTCGGGGAGGGATCAGATGAAAAGAGGGATCTGATCCTCAGAGAGGGCTCTAGGGGGAACAATATTGTATGTGAGGGAAGGGTAATCTGGCTGGGGACTGGAGATACAGGATCAGGGTATGTGGGCAAATAGGAAGCTGTAATTTTAAAAAGCTGCTCCCATGCACATGTGAGCTAGTTGTACATATTTTCTTTATCCACATGCAGGTTTTTCAAACTACTGCTTCCTCTGAACATGGGGCCAGATCCAATGCAGTCTTGCACCTATCATTAAAATCATCTGTAATACCTAAAGACTGGAGGATGGCCAATGTAACGCCAATTTTTAAAAAAGGTTCCAGGGGTGATCTGGGAAACTACAGACTGGTAAGCCTGACATCAGTACCGGGAAAATTGTAGAAACTATTATAAAGAACAAAATTACTGAACATGTAGATAGTCATGGCTTAATGGGAGAAAGCCAACACGGCTTTAGTCAAGGAAGATCTTGTTTTACTAATCTGTTATGATTTTTGAAAGTGCGAATAAACAGGTAGACAAAAGTGAGTCGGTTGATATAGTGTATCTGGATTTTCAGAAAGCCTTTGACAAGTCCCTCATGAGAGACTTTTGGCGATACTTAAAATTCATGGGATAGAAGGCAGTGTACTATTGTGGATCAGGAACTGGTTAAAAGATAGAAAGCAGAGGATAGGTCTAAATGGCCAATTTTCCCAATGGAGAAAGGTGAATAGTGGAATACCCCAGGGATCTGTGCTGGGTCCACTGCTTTTTAAATGCTTTGAAATGGGAATAACAAGTGAGGTAATCAAATTTGCAGATGACACAAAATTATTCAAAGTTGTTAAAACCCATGAGGATTGTGAAAAATTGCAAGAGGACCTTAATAAATTGGAAGACTGGGCATCCAAATGCCAGATGAAATTTAATGTGGACAAGTGCAAAGATATTCACCTAGGAAAGAAAAACCCAAACTATAGTTATATGATGCAAGGTTCCACATTAGGAACTACCACCCAGGAAAAAGATTTAGGTGTCATCGTGGATAACATGTTGAAACCCTCCGCCCAGTGTGCAGCGGTGGTCAAGAGAGCAAATAGAATGCTAGGTATTATAAGGAAAGGAATGGAAAATAAAACAAAGGATATTATCATGCCTCTGTATCGTTCCATGGTGTGACTGCACCTTGCATATTGTGTGCAATTCTGGTTGCCGTATCTTCAAAAGGATATAGCGTTATTAGAAAAGGTACAGAGAAGAGCCACCAAAATGGTAAAGGAGATGGAAGGATACCCCTATAAAGAGAGGCTAATCTTTAGGGCTCTTCAACCTGGAAAAGAGATGGCTGAGGGGAGAGATGATAGAGGTCTATAAATTAATGAATGGAGTGGAACGGGTAAACAGATCGATTGTTTACGCCATCAAAATATAGAAAGACTAGGGAACATGCAACGAAGCTATAGGGTAACCTATTTAAAACTAATAAGATAAAATATTTTTTCACTCAATGTGTAATCAAACTCTGGAATTCATCACCGGAGGATGTAGTAAAAGCTGTTAGTGTAGCCAGTTTAAAAAAGGTTTGGACAAGTTCCTGGAGGAAAGGTCCATAAACCATTATTAAAGGGGACCCGGGATATCCACTGCTTGCCCCAATAAAAGATTGTGGAACCTGTGTCTTTTAGGGAAACTACTGGGTACTTGTGACCTAGATTGGCTAGTGCTGGAAACAGGATACTGGGCTTGATGGACCCAGTATGGCATATCTTATGTTCTTATGGCTGAGTTTCTTGAGAAATATTATGGGGGTTATTCTGTGCTATGAATAGCAGGATGGACGGCACGACAGGAAGTCCATCCTCACTATTTGTGCCGGCTCCTGCCCCCGACTAACTTCTGTGCTGGTTGTGCAGGGAAGTTAGACGGGGCGGGGAATGGGTTGCCCGGGGCAGAGTCTGTTTAATTCTAAACTAAGAGTTCTAGATGATGTTCCTTAATGCCAGATCAATACTAAAATGTTTACTATCTGGATGCCACAAGGTCTCAGACTTGTATAAGGCTTAAATCAGCCAGACTTGCTGGATTGAAAATGCCTTCTTTTGCATCAACGACCTTAAATTAGTCATGCATCCATATAGTATTTCATATTTTTTCTTATTTTTTTCTTATGTTTCTTTTCTTTCTTTTTCTTTTTCTTTATTTCTTTCTAGCTGTTTCTCTCCGTTTCTTTCTAATCGTAAATGACAGTCCAAATTGCATAGTTCTTTAAATGCATCATCTCACAGTCATTTTCATAACTTCAACCAGCTTTTTCATCAATATGGAGAAATATGAATCATCTAATTAGTCTCTAATAAAAATATTTTTCAAGAGACAATGCTTATCTGTAAACTTTGTCGAAATCGATGTCTTATAGTAGTCTGTGTAATATCACCATACAATAGAGGTTCCCAACGTCTAGCAAAAGCGCTTGCACGTTTCACTTTTCGTTTCCTCAGGGGAGCTGTAATACAGACCGCAAACCGCGTTTCTTCAAACTGCACGGACTTGCTTTTCTGCAAACCGCGTTCTTCAAACTGCACGGACTATGAAAGAAAATGAAATTCAAACTAGCATTTTTCTTTTTAGAACTCTAATAAATACGTGTTCATATACTAAGAACTCTTAGAAACCCAGAGTTACCTTGCTTTTCTCAGCTTACGCTTTAATCTTTCTTATGGCACCAAAAAACGCCGCGCCTGCGGACTAGCATCTTCCCTCAGCTTTTATAGAGAAGGTGTATTAGAGAGGATTGCATTTAAAGGGGCCCTTGCCATGAATCTTACTTGCATAGGTGCCACTCTATCTGGGCATTTAAACCTTTTGGATGAACTGTCGATAAAAGAAATATCCACCGTTGTTCTTGGTACAAAAGTTGTTGTTCTCTTGTGCGGCCCCTAAGGCCACTATGTACTTGTTCAATAATAAAACACGTTTCACTTTTCGTTTCCTCAGGATCTCCTTTGTTTTATTATTGAACAAGTATATAGTGGCCTTAGGGGCCGCACAAGAGAACAACAACTTTTGTACCAAGAACAACGGTGGATATTTCTTTTATCGACAGTTCATCCAAAAGGTTTAAATGCCCAGATAGAGTGGCACCTATGCAAGTAAGATTCATGGCAAGGGCCCCTTTAAATGCAATCCTCTCTAATACACCTTCTCTATAAAAGCTGAGGGAAGATGCTAGTCCGCAGGCGCGGCGTTTTTTGGTGCCATAAGAAAGATTGAAGCGTAAACTGAGAAAAGCAAGGTAACTCTGGGTTTCTAAGAGTTCTTAGTATATGAACACGTATTTATTAGAGTTCTAAAAAGAAAAATGCTAGTTTGAATTTCATTTTCTTTCATAGTCCGTGCAGTTTGAAGAACGCGGTTTGCAGAAAAGCAAGTCCGTGCAGTTTGAAGAAACGCGGTTTGCGGTCTGTATTACAGCTCCCCTGAGGAAACGAAAAGTGAAACGTGCAAGCGCTTTTGCTAGACGTTGGAACCTCTATTGTATGGTGATATTACACAGACTACTATAAGACATCGATTTCGACAAAGTTTACAGATAAGCATTGTCTCTTGAAAAATATTTTTATTAGAGACTAATTAGATGATTCATATTTCTCCATATTGATGAAAAAGCTGGTTGAAGTTATGAAAATGACTGTGAGATGATGCATTTAAAGAACTATGCAATTTGGACTGTCATTTACGATTAGAAAGAAACGGAGAGAAACGGCTAGAAAGAAATAAAGAAAAAGAAAAAGAAAGAAAAGAAACATAAGAAAAAAATAAGAAAAAATATGAAATACTATATGGATGCATGACTAATTTAAGGTCGTTGATGCAAAAGAAGGCATTTTCAATCCAGCAAGTCTGGCTGATTTAAGCCTTATACAAGTCTGAGACCTTGTGGCATCCAGATAGTAAACATTTTAGTATTGATCTGGCATTAAGGAACATCATCTAGAACTCTTAGTTTAGAATTGAGCTGAAAAATTACTCATTTTATATATTGCTATATCAGCTCTAAGAAGTGACTATTACCTAGTCGGGGCAGAGTCTGGGCAGGCAGTCGGCGGTCGCTGGCCCTGGACGTACAGGGCTGATTCTAATGTCGGCACAGTACGTCCAGGACCAGTGACATGTGCAGGGAAGTTATTTCACCTCCAAGGTGGAATAACTTCCCTGGGTGTGATTTTTTTTAAGTGCTCAGGGCTTGGATGGGGCAGGGGGACCAGGGGACATTCCCCGCAGCCCGACCCTGGTCTTAGGAGGCCAGATCGGAGGTCAGGCTGCAGGGAATAAACCCCTTTTTCAGGCAGCCGGCATCATGGCTTTTAAATGGAGCCGCAGTGCCATGGCAACATGAAGCTATGGCACCGCAGCTCCATTTAAAAGCCCTATCTCAGTTAGTCGGGCTGTGCATGTACATGCAGGCTAGACTGAATCATAGTCCCGGCCTGCACGTATATGCCTGATCGCGATTCTGATCCCGTGTGGCTAGATGTGTCCTGCGGGATCAGAATCGCGATCCCCTCTGTGCGTCCAGTTCAGATCGCACACACAGAGGGGATCTACATGCGGGACAGAATCGGGCCCAATGAGAATTTTCCATGTCCTGACCTGGACATCTAAATTCCCCTCTAAGCATCAAAAATCTGCCTTCACATCCGGTGATATGCATAGATAGCAAGACAGTTAATCTGGCAGCTATATTTAGGGGAAAGACTTCACCAGTTAAAACTATCTGGATAGCTTTACGCTGTTTTCAACCTGCTGGATATCATTCCATTTGTGGTTAGCTCAGCTGAGGTTTGTAAGGGCAGAGATTCAACCTTTAGTACAGGACGCTTAGGCTTTGGCTATCATGAGAAAAAAATTTAAAAGTTACTCTCAAAACAGCAGTTTCCTGTCATTTTGAAACCACAGAAAGCAAAAAAAAAGTACAATTAAGAAATTATAGTTTTGAACAGTAATATGGATTTGATCAATTTAAATTACAGGCTGTCATTGTGAGACCAGAACTCTAAATTAATTAAATCCATGTTTGTGGCATTACTCTATGAAAAAAGCCCTCTTGTTTCTAAATTAAATCTGAAGAGGGCTGGGAGCTCCACTCATCCCATCCGCCTCCTCCTAGGTCCATTATTGTGCAAAAACACTATGGGGTAGGTTTATTAAGCTGCATTACTTGTTAACGTGGCAGAGAGCGCAGCTGAATAGAGTGCGCTAACAGCGCAGGCCAAGTACAAATAACACCGCGATTTTCTGTGCTTTCTGCACAAAACATGTAAACTGCCAAAGTGGATGGGAAATAGTCAGAGAGTGAGGGTGTCTGCAACGCGCGGTTACTGAGGGCCTCAACAGCGGGCAGTAACTGTCAAAGATGCAGATAGCACGGGCGCAGATAACAGCACCTCAAGGGGTGGCGTTATGTGTATTCCCAGTTTTGTTGGGCCACGCTTTCTGCTATTTTGGTGTTATCTGCTGGGGAAATGCTGTGTTCACTCCCAACTTCTAACACGGTGCTATTTGTACAAATACGCTACGTTGGTTGCGAAAGCCTCATGTGCTTTAGTAAACATACCCCAAAGGATTTTTAATAGAATGCAATTTGTCACTTCGAGTTCTTGCAGTCTCCCTAATTGCTTCATTTTCCTGCTGTCTTATATTATATTTCCTTTGTTTTTTCTGTCATGCCTTCTTCTTCATCCCCCTTCCTTCTCACTTTTTGCTTTCTTCATAGGTTATTTGTGGTTTATTTTCTTATTCTCAGTCCTACTTTCATTCCTTCTGTGTTTCCCATTCATCCTCCATTTACAATTCCCCCTTCTTTCTATTCAGTAACCTTTAATTTTTTTCTGTTTCTTTGCCCCTTCTCTCATTCTTGCCCTTATGCCTCTTCTCAGTCTTTTCCAGTGTCTTCTGTCTTACTCATATCCTCTTACATATTTTCTCTGATCCCCTTGCCTCTGTAATATTCTCTTCTGGCCCCATTGTCCAACAGATCCCCAGCTAACTCAGCCAGGCTCCATTACAGAGCCACGATCCCCTGCTGCCAACCCAAAGTGCTCTTTCCCCATAGCCTGACCCCCGATCTGGCCTCCCATGGCCAGTCAGGCCGCGGGGTACCCCCTGCACCCCTTCACCATTTTGTCCTGGCCTGGCACTGCAGTTCCCTGGCATCCAGGGGGATTTATTCCACCTCTGAGGTGGAATAAATCCCCCGTCTACGTGGCCCTGTAAATCCGGGGTCATGGCTTGCTCTGCTTCCAGACCGCCCCCATCTAAGGCTCCCTGTACAAGAGCGCTGTTCATATGGGGAGCCTTTGCTTCGGGAGCGACAAGGGGGAAAACAGTAGGGATGTACATCTAGGCAGGATGTACATCCCCGCTATTCGTGGCACAGAATGACCCCCTAACTGGATAAGCACCACAGTTTCTCTGGTTAGTGCCACCCAGTCAAGATATTCAGAGGCAGCTCATGTCCGGGTACTGCTACTGAATATTCCACTGATATCTGAGTGCCGTAGCTAACCGCTGTAGAATCAAATCTCAAAAAAAAACCCAAACGGTAATCAAAAGTGACACCACAAAAACAAGATACCGTTGTAACCCCAAAATTATTTTTGCATTTTTTTGTCGGACATAAATCATGAGGAGGAAGCACAGTGAACCAACCCCCAAACACGATACATATCCCTTTTATTCAACCACGTAGGTTTTAAATATTCAAATTGCTCAAAATACTCAAAAGCATGTCATCAAGAAAAGAAGAAAACCGCACTTATCTGAAAATACGCCATTTTCTGGTGGATTTAGTGTTGTGCAAGTCGAGTTGTGAGCGCTTGATGCAGGGGTTTCTCCCCCGAAACGTGCACATCGCGTGTATTTTCAGATAAGTGCGGTTTTCTTCTTTTCTTGATGAAATGATTTTGAGTATTTTGAGCAATTTGAATATTTAAAACCTACGTGGTTGAATAAAAGGGATATGTATCGTGTTTGGGGGTTGGTTCACTGTGCTTCCTCCTCATGATTTATTTATTTATTTATTTAAAGTCTCTTTTATACCGCGCTATTCAGCATCAGCGCGGTTTACAATAAACAGTGAACATACACATTTCCAATAGTACTTTGTGTTTACATAGTTTACAAAGATTTATGTCCGACAAAAAAATGCAAAAATAATTTTGGGGTTACAACGGTATCTTGTTTTTGTGGTAGCTAACCGCTGTGGCATATGAATATTGGCCACTCTGTATATCGGCTCCTATATCACAAACTATCTGAGACATATGCAGTTCCAAAGTAAGTAACTTCATCCCCAAAATTGTCTCCTACATAGGAAGCTAAGATGTTCTCCGATCAGAAATCACAGATGAATTTAATAACTACCCTGTAGTGGCTTATTGTGTCCCTGACAGTCTGCCTAAAAAAGAGATACTGTCAATGCCGGCTGCATGGGACTGCTTAGCTTGCTCCTCTCCCACCCCCAAACCCCAAGGGAAACCCCTCCTAGAGTGGGAAAAAATGTACCCAGTTTTGACGCCCCAAAAATCTGATAACCTTACTCTAGCCTACACTGCGCAAACATTAGGCTCTCAGAGACATGCAATATATATAACATAGAAACAGAAATATGACAACAGAAAAAGACCACATGGCCTATCTAGTCTGTTCTTCCATATCGACGACTAAAACAGTCCCCTTTTTACCTTTAGAGATCCTCTGTGTTTGTCCCATACTTTTTTGAATTCAGATACTATCCTCATCTCTATCACCTCCACTGGGAGACTATTCCACGGATCCACCACTCTTTCTGTAAAGAAATATTTCCACATATCACTCCTGAATCTATCCCCTTTCACCCTCATCCCATGTCCCTTCATAGCAGAGCTTGCTTTCAATTGAAAGAGGCTCCCCCCCTATACATTTATGCCATGGAGGTATTTAAACATCTCAATCATATCACCTCTATCCCGCCTTTCCTCTAAGGTGTACATATTAAGATCCTTAAGTCTGTCCTCATATGCTTTATAATGAAGACCACTAAGCATTTTTGTAGCCACCCTCTGTACTGACTCCATCCTGTTTATATCCTTTTGAAGGTGCGGTCTCCAGAATTGCACACTATACTCCAAACGAGGTCGCACCAAAGACCTATACAGAGGCACTATCACCTCCTTTTTTCTGCTATCCATTCCTCTCCGTATGCACCCAAGCATCCTTCTAGCTTTTGCCGTCGCCTTTTCTACCTGTTTAGCTACTTTAAGATCATCAGACACAACCACGCCTAGGTCCCGCTCTTCTTTAGTGGACAAAAGTACTTCACTCCCTATACTATATTGCTCCCTTGGATTGCTGCAGCCCAAATGCATGACCTTACATTTTTTAACATTAAATCCCAGCTGCCAAATTCTAGACCATTCTTCAAGCTTAGCTAGATCCCTCCTCATGTTATCTACATCTTCCTGGGTGTCTACTCTATTGCAGATTTTGGTATCATCCGCAAAGAGGCAAACCTTGCCTGACAGCCCTTCTGCTATATCAATAACAAAGATGTTAAAAAGAATCAGACCAAGGACAGATCCCTGGGGCACACCACTGGTAACATCCTTCTCCTCAGAGTGAGCTCCATTTACCTGTACTCTTTGTCGCCTCCCACCCAACCAATTTCTAACCCAAGCAGTATCTTTAGGGTCCATCCCTAGGGTGCTCAGTTTGTTTATAAGTCACCTGTGAGGAACAGTGTCAAAGGTTTTACTGAAATCCAAGTACACCACATCTAGGGCTCTCCCTCGGTCTAACTCTCTGGTCACCCAGTCAAAGAAATCAGATTTGTCTGACAAGACCTGCCTCTGGTGAATCCATGCTGCCTCGGATCCTGTAATCCACTGGACTCCAGAAACCTTACTATTTTCTCTTTCAGCAGCATTTCCAATAATTTACTCACCACCGAAGTTAAACTGACCGGTCTGTAGTTTTCAACCACATCCTTATTTCGGCTTTTGTGTAAAGGCACCACATGAGCCTCTCTCCAATCCTTTGGCACCACTCCCGACTCCAACGAGGCATTGAAAAGGTCAGTCAGTGGAGCTGCTAGAACGTCCCCAAGTTCCCTTAGTATTCTAGGGTGTATCCCATCCTGTCCTATCGCTTTGTCTACTTTAAGTTGAGCTAGTTTCTCACGAACACAGTCTTCTGAAAATTGTTCAAGATGTCCCTCGCTTCTGTTCTTGTTTATGGATTTTTTTCTGAGGTCCTGCTCCTGGTTCTTCATCTGTGAACACAGAACAGAAATATTTGTTAAGTAATTCTGCTTTATCCGCATCTACTTCTACATATTCCTCCCCTTCACCCTTGAGTCTGACAATACCACTTTTGCCCTTCCTCTTCTCACTAACATATCTGAAAAATGTCTTATCCCTTCCCCCCCCCCCCCATTTTATTGCACTGGCTATTTCCTCCTCTTTTTGAATCTTTGCTTTCCTGACTACTTTGCTAGCTTCTCCAAGTTTTTCCAAATATAGATGCCTGTCTTCCTCTCTCTGTGATCTCTTGTATTTCATGAAGGCCTCCCTCTTTTTCTTCACCTTTTCAGCTACTTCTTTCGAAAGCCGTAGTGGTCTCCTTTTCCTTTTACCTTTATTTACCATTTTAACAAAAAGGTTGGTTGCCCTTAAAATATCCCCTTTCAGTTTTGCCCACTGTTTTTCTACATCCTCCAGCTGTTCCCATCCTGCTAATGACTCCCTGAGG
This sequence comes from Ichthyophis bannanicus, assembly GCA_033557465.1. Classification (NCBI taxonomy): domain Eukaryota; kingdom Metazoa; phylum Chordata; class Amphibia; order Gymnophiona; family Ichthyophiidae; genus Ichthyophis; species Ichthyophis bannanicus. The sequence goes on along the minus strand of CM066039.1, from coordinate 219,758,942 downwards.
TATTGGTCCATCTTGGCAAAGTTAGTCTTCCTAAAGTCTAAGACCCTCACCTTTGAATGGATTCTAACAGCCCTAGTCCTAATACTGAACCACACCATCTGGTGATCACTGGATGCAAAATGATCTAACATAACATAAGAACATCAGATATGCCATATTGGGTCAGACCAAGGTCCATTAAGCCCAGTATCCTGTTTCCAACAGTGGCCAATCTAGGTCGTACGTACTGTGATGAAGCTGACACTACTGAAGCTATGGAGTTAGAAGAAAACTCTGTTTCTTTTAAAGAAACTGATTTACAGAGAATGCAGTTACCAAGAAGTGCAGCTAGAGGGAGTAGGCATGAGGCTGCAGAAGGTAGGCTGACACACCCAGATTGTAATGATGCAATAGCTAATCAAACACACCTGAGTAGAGGGCCAAAAAGCTCACTAGAGAAATGGCTTTATAAGCAGTGCTCGGTCAGGAGAATATGGGGAGGATCACCAATACAGAGAGCAACAGAAGCCCCCTGCTACTAAGGAGAGAGAAAGGGGAAAACTCCAACTATGGAAGGAAAGACAATTAAGCTTGCAGTCCTTACAAGGAAGGAACAACTTCCAGGAAGGACAAGCCCATGCTGAAAAGCTCCAGAAAGAAGTCTCCAGGGAAGACAGTGTAAGCAGGAGAGTGCCTGGTAGAGGGAATACCAGCAACGCATGTCTCAGAGAACAAAGATACATTCACACCTCCTTTCCTGAATGTGTGCCAGGTCCTAGAAAGGCTTATAAAGCAGAGAGTCATAGATATGAGAAACAAAGCTGGGGAAAGCTTTGGAGTCCTGTGCAGAAGGTCCTAGATAAAAGCCATATTAATTGTTTGCCAGACCAGGTCCAGCCAGGCTGGAAAGTCTTGGAGAGAACAAGTACAACCAGTTTTGCCTAGGGAAAGCTCAGGCTTAGCAGACACCATATCTTTTTTTTTTTTTCAAAGATTTATTTATTGAGAACACACAGTAAAGTACAAAACTACACAAACGGTATCGGTTTTCCATTTTACAGGCATAATAAGCAGACATACCTCAGGCAGGGCTGTATCTTGTCCACTGCCCGAGGGTTAACAATGATACAAATAGAAATTTAGCAGTTTCCTACCTGAACCCCTCCCTTCCCCCTCCCCCCCACCCCCCCTTCCGAGACCATAGGGACCTAACGTATCTATGCATCAGAGGCCACGGAGGAACCCCTCAGCACCTTACTCCAAGCACAGAATAGCACTGCGAGATTTAGGCCTCAGTGTTTGAATGTAAGGTGTCCACACCAAAAGAAAGGAGGCCCAGCTCCGGGGGTGACGCTGCGCACTCCTCCTTTCCAAGAGCATAAACTGGTGGAACCCGTTACGCCACTCCCAGAAGGAAGGGGCCGCCGGCTCTAGCCATCGCCGCAACACAGGACTCTTCCCCACCAGACATGCCTTCCGTATCAGTAGTTGCTGCCATCGGCCCTTCGGGTGGAGTGGTCCCAACTGATCCAATGCCACTAATTGCCCCGTCCAGCAAAGCTGCTGCTGTAATAAAACCCCTAGATAGTGTGCTATCCGAAGCCAGTAGCGACGTATAGGGGGACAACCCCACCACATATGGCCCAAGTCCGCTAACGTACAAGTACATTTCGGACACCCACCGTAAGCGGTGAGGCGACTATGCAGTGCACGCCTCAGGGAGAAATGGGCTCGCAAAATACATTTAAATTGCATTTCCCGCCAACGAGTGCCTTCCGCTAGTCGAGCGACACGGCCCAGCGTGGCACGAACAGAGCCCGGAGCCACCTCACACCCCAGTTCCCGTGCCCAGGAAGCTTCTTCTGCCGAGTAATCCGGCGGCGTCACAAAAGGCTCCAATGCTTTTTTGAAGATTGCTATAGTAGGCGGGGTCCCTGTCCCAAGAGCGAAAAATTCTAATATCCGCGTGGAATGGTCCCCCAACAGTTCTCGTCCCATCACTGAACCCACATAATGAGAAAGCTGCATGTACGCAAACAGGGAAGCTCCGGGGCACAGGTCATACTCCTGACACAACACCGCCAAAGACTTACACCGCCCCTCCAAGTCAATTACATGTCCCAACAACCATATCCCCACCTGCGCCCACCGACGGAAGGGAACCGAATCCGATCCCGGAGGAAATTGGGCATTACCCTGCAGCGGCAGCCAACTCGAAATCTCCGGCGAACATCCCCACGATTTATTCAGCCATTGCCAGGTACACCGCGCTGCCTGGACCAGCACACTATTCGTCACTCGATCCGGCAGAACCGCATGCCGCAAGTGTAAGACTGCCAGCAAAGAATGTGGCGCCACCAGGGCCTCCTCAAATGTCCTCGGGGTATACATCTCGGTACTACCCAGCCAATCCCCCAGGTGCCGGGCCTGGCAAGCCAGAGCATAGGTCCAGAGATCCGGCACACCCACTCCCCCAGATCTCCATCCCCCTCTCAGGCGGTTCATCGGTATGCATGCTCTGGCCCCCCTCCAAAGAAACCCGCGAAACTCACGTTCTATGCGCAGAAGATCACGGCGTAATAACCAAACTGGCAAGGTTTGTAGCCAGTAGAGGACCCGCGGCAATATCACCATCCCCAATGCTGCCGCCCTGCCCAGTAAAGACAACGGAAGGGGGGACCAAGCTTGGAGCTGTGAGCGAACCCTAGACAGGATGCGCTCAAAGTTCCGCTTATACAATGCCGACATATCTTTAGTTAACTCGATCCCCAAATAGACAAAGGAATCACCGGCCCATCTCAGGGGAAAGCTCCCTCCCCAAAGCCCCTTAAGCCGACCCCCAATGTCCAAGGCTTCCGATTTATCTAGGTTGATACGCAGCCCCGCGAAGTCCCCATAACGGGAAAATTCGGCCAGCAAACATGGCAACGACTGCTGAGGGTCTCGTAAATGGACAAGGATATCATCCGCAAAGGCAGCGATTTTAAAACCACAGGACCCAATACAAACACCACGAATATCGTTGGACTCCACTATACTCCACAGCAGTGGATCCAGTGTCAGCACAAACAGCAGCGGAGAGAGTGGGCAACCTTGGCGAGTCCCCCTCTCAAGGTTAAAATTATCCGACAGTGCTCCATTACATAAAATGCCAGCCGTAGGGTTGGCATACAGCAGCTCCACCATCCGAATGAAGGAGTCGCCCAGCCCATACTGGGGCAAAAGAAATTTCATATAGTCCCAGTTGACCTGGTCGAATGCCTTCTCCGCATCAAAGCTGATCAACAATGATTGTTCGTCTCGTGCGCACACCCATTCTATGGAAGCTAAAATCTTCCGCAGGTTCCGCACTGCATATCGCCCCTGGACAAAACCCACCTGCGACTCATGCAACAGGCCCCCCCAACACGGAGGCCAACTGGTCAGCCAACACCTTCGCCAACACTTTCAGATCAAAATTCACTAGCGAAATGGGTCGATAAGAAGCCGCCTGCGTAGGGTCTTTACCGGGTTTAGGTATCAAGGTAATAAATGCATGGTTCATCCCCCAACCGAAGCTCCCCTGCTCTACCCTCCGGCAGTATACCGCAGTCAGCACAGGGGCAACTCGTTCAACTAAGAGCTTATAGAACTCCGCCCCAAACCTGTCCGGACCCGGCGACTTATAGCAGCTGGCCCCCAGAATAACTTTGTGGACTTCCTCCTCTGTTACTGGTGCATCCAAAGCTGACCGCTGTTCCACAGTCAGCCTAGGCAGCCGCAGCCCCTGAAGATAATTTTCCATTAATGTCATGGAGCTTGCAGTTCCCCTATAGAGCTTCTGAAAAAAAGAGCGAAATACTTGGGCTATCGCCTAGCTGTGTTTATGCAAATGGCCCTGCTCATCACCCAACGCCACTATGGAGCGAGACCCTCTACTGCCCCGAAGACACCCGCTAGAAGCTTCCCCGGCTTGTCTCCAAAATGGTGAAGCTGATATTTATAATACATCAAAGACTTCTTTGCTCTTTGATGACGCAGCTCACTAAGAGATGACTGCAGCTCCCAGTATAACCGTTTATTGGCCCCGTGGGATTCCCCGCGCACCGCTGCCGGGCTTTCACGACCTGTTTTTCCAGTTGGACTATTCGTGACGCTACTAATTTTCGCTTCCGCGCTCCATAGGCAATAATGTCACCGTGTAAGACCACCTTCGCTGTTTCCTACAGTAGTTCAGGCTCCTCTCTATGTCGTTCGTGAATGTCAATAAACTCCCCCCATCGCTGTGCCAGATAGGTATGAAATTCGGTATCTGTATACAGCCCCAGGGGAAACCACCAAATTCGCTCCGGGGTAGGAAGGCCCCCCCACTGTAAGTCCACCCAAACCGGTGCATGGTCTGATACCGCCGCTGGGCCAATCTCCGCTTCCCCGACTTGTGCAAACAGCCGCTCAGAAACCAATACATAATCAATTCGCGCACTTGAATCGTGAGCTCACGACTGATGAGTGAAATCTCGCTCCAAAGGATGGAGCAGGCCCCACGGATCCACCAGCCCCAGCTGGCGCCGTAAATCCTGACGTGCCCTGGTAGCCGGGACCCGCCAACCGTCCCACCCACCCCCGGAGGTATCCAAATCAATATCCAACACCCCATTGTAGTCTCCCGCCAATATCAGAGGAACATCCAGCAGTTGTTCAACCCTGGAAGCCAGGCGGGCATATAGAGATTTGTCCAGGACATTCGGGGCATATAGGTTACCCAACACCACGGACCTCCCTTCCAAGTTGCCATGTACCAAGAGGTATCTACCCGTAGGATCTACATATTGTTGTACAAGTTCAAAACGCAGCAGCCTTTTATGAATCAGTAGGACCACTCCACCTTTTTTCCCGATCGCCGGGGCACCCCAGCTCTGCCCTACCCAAACTCTCTGCAATTTCGCGTGTTCCTCAGCAGTCTGGTGGGTTTCCTGCAAAAAGGCAATATCGCACTGCAGTCAAGCCAGAGCCTGCAATACCTTATGATGTTTAACCGGGCTACCTATCCCACACACATTCCAAGAAACAAGCTTTAGCTTAAAACATAGTACACCTCAGCAAGTAATCCAATATTCCAGATCTTCCCTAGGTGAACCCCCCCCAGCCTGGGGTCCACCCCTGCTAACTATAAGAATCTCGAGCTCCCCAACACCTGTGGCCCAGTAGTCTCTCCCCCCCCCCATAACCTCCCCCTCTCTCTATCCCCCCCCAGAGCCCCCTCCCCACCCAGATCTGACCCCCCCAACCCCTTACACTATATCCACCCCTATCTCCTCCCCGATCCCCTCCTTTAACCCTCATGGCTCTCTCCACCCACCCACTGCAGAGAAGGCCCCACAGAGGACCCTCTGAGTGCGACCGACCCCCCTTCGCCCACCTGAGTCAATTCGCAATCCCGCATGTGGTCCAACACTCCCGTTACACACTGTGCCCACCCCTACTTACCCAACTGACCCCACTCCCATAAGGCCCAAGGCCTCACTGAGCCCCCGCTGTGCAGAGCTAGCCTACTGCAATTAGTCCAGCCCCACCTACTACCCTTCCCCGCTGTGATGAACCATAGCAGCAGAAAGTGCAAAGTTCCGCAGCTATGACCAAGCACACCTCAACTATAACATACTCGCTACTAAACAGTGTCTTAATATTGTTTAACCCAAAACCGATGTCGCGTGGGCACAAAGTTGCCCTTGCAACTATTTAATCCAGGAGTGACATCCCACCACAGAGTAGGACTGTATAGGAATAGATTGCCTCCTGGATTCACAACCCTTGATATTCGGCAGTGCCAGAGTGCTAGACCACCCAAGATCAAGTTCCAGAGTCATCCACCAACCCCAGCAGGTCCTATGTGAGCCGCTCCCACACCCCTCTCTCCACATTCCCCACATCAATCCCCGCAACGTTCTCTCCAACATCTTAGCGGAACTAGGGGGAGGGGGGAAAGCACCCCGGAATCACACGTACCCAGGAGGCATCAGGATGCTACACCCACGCGCACTAAAACACCCGGGGCCTCCCCTCGACCCCCACTGTTGGGAGCAGAGGAGAGAATCTTAGGCAGGCAACACGGCGAAACAGGATATGGAGATATTCACACTAATGGATCCCCTCCCCCGCAGCACTAGGACCATCCGGGAAGAAGTTACCCCATCATCAAGCCCTGCCCCACCCTTTCCTATAGGCCGCATCAAATCACAGGCGCTCCCTCCATCCGCATTGCCTGCCATTATTCTCTTGGCCACAGCGCCTTTAAAGAGAAAGAAAAAACTGCTGTCCAGCATCGTGGCTACGGCTACGGTAAAAACAACAGGAAAACAACAAAAAAAACATAACAGGGAAAAACAAAAAAGGGGCTGCACATACTGGGCAGACGTGGCTGTTAGAAACTCACACCACCACTCTCAACGCCCACATATAAAGGCTAAGAAAATGGGGGGAAAAAGAAAAAACAGTGTCCGAGAGGCTCAATACTTCTGAGATCTCCCCTCGCTCAGACTTAGCCGTACTCCTAAAAAATACAAAAATACACAAAAAAAAAGGGGGGGGGGGGGGAGAAAGGAAAAAAAACCCCGGCCAGGATTCAACAGGCAATGTCAGTAGCAAATGTTATTAGCAAGACATGCATAACTTGTAACAATGTTAACAGTTCCTAGCATGGCAAGTTTGTAGCGATCAAGGCAGTTCAAGGGACACAAAGTAGCTTGGCTACAATGTCCCTATTCCAAACCCACAAGTCTGGTATATCCCATGCCACAATCTACATTCCCAAAAAGGAGCCGAAGCATCACAAACCGGCAGCTCCTTTATGTTTCATGATGAAGACGCCGCCGCTGCCGCCTCTCGAGCAATGAGCTGGTTCACATAGCCTTCAGCCTCTGCAGCCGTTGCAAAGGCCCGGTGAGCCCCTTCATGCATCACATGCAATTTGGCGGGGTATTGGACGGAGAACCGGACTCCTGCGCCGATGAGCTTCTCACAGAGGGGGGCATACTCCCGACGCTTCCGACTCAGCGCTACGGAGTAATCTTGTGCAACGCGAATTTTGCAATTATTATAAACAACTTCCCCCTTTGGTCGAGCGGCCCGTAAAATCAGTTCTTTCTGTGGGTAGTATAAAAACTTTGCGATCACAATTCTGGGGCGGATATCTCGGGCCTGTTTGGCACCTACACGGTGCACTCTTTCAATGTGCAATTTGTCTCCAAGCGCAACATCGCCCAACATGTGCATAATTAACTCTTCCAGATAGCTCCTCAGCTCCTTGTCCAAGACAGTTTCTGGGATCCCCATAAATCAAAGGTTGTTGCGCCTTGACCGGTTCTCTAGGTCATCGAGCTTTGCTTCTTGCAGGCCAAGTTGAGTCTTTAGGCCTGCCACCTCTGATACCAGCCCCTCCACTTTTTCTTCCGCCTGTCCCAGGCGATCTTCGGCCTCACGTAGTCTGCTCCCCAGGGTGTCCACCGAAGAGCGCAGCCCATCCATTTTTTCATGTAAGGCTTCAAACTGAGGTGACAGGGCCACTACTACTGCTGCCGACATCTCATCCATAGAGACGGGGGATCTGGGCGAGCTGGGCGATGGGGCTGACTCCGCCATTTAACTCGTGCCGGCCACCCGCTCCCGGTCTCGCCTCGTCGTTTTGACCGTGGCTGCCATGCCTTTCGCCGAAGAAACCGCACTGTGGGATTCTACAAACAATCCAACACACCGTGGGCACACTCCAGTCTGGGTATTGCGGTACTATACGGTACTAATTCGCCGGTCCGGGCTGGGGGTATCGGAGCACACTCAAGATGCGACCACTACCCTGACCGCATCACGTGACCTCCCCCAGACACCATATCTTATCAAGAAGATATGCAAACAGACCCTGTAGAACCAGAACCATTGCTACCTGAATATCCTATGGACTGTACTCTCTGTGTAGCTGAGAGTATAGAATCTCTCACAGAGTCATGGCATAAGACATGCTCTAAAATGTCATTGCTTTGTTGAGCTGAAAAGAAGAACTTTGTGTGTTTATTTAACCTGTTTATATTTAAAAATCCTGCTTGAATGGAAAAGACTGTGAAGCTCTTATAACAGTTTTGGACTTTGTAAATACTTTGGTAGAAACCCTGAATCAAGGTGAATTCTGTTGTCTTCTTGGAGAACCTTAGCGCATCAAGGGAATAAAACCTTATATTTAACCCAGCACAAGGCTCACACAACTATTCTTTATAAAGAAGGGAACTACAAGGACCATAATACACCTGGTCTAAGTTAGAGTTCCCGGCTTCAACAAACAATAAATGTCCACCCTGTCCCTTCAGCGTGCTGCCACCAGGAGGGGCTGTGACAGTACCTAGCAGTTTCCCCTATGCTTGTACTGGGTCAAGCATTGATATCCTGGGTCCCTTCTTAATAATGGTTTATGGACCTTTCCTCCAGGAACTTGTCCAAACCTTTTTTAAACCCAGCTACACTAACAGCCTTTACTACATCCTCTGGTAACAAATTCCAGAGTTTGATTACACGTTGAGTGAAAAAATATTTTCTTTTTATTAGTCGTAAATAGTTTACCCTGTAGCTTCATTGCATGTCCCCTAGTCTTTCTATATTCTGATAACGTAAACAATCGATCTACGTTTACCCGTTCCATTCCGTTCATTAATTTATAGACTTCTATCATATCTCCCCTCAGCCGTCTCTTTTCCAGGTTAAAGAGCCCTAACCTTTTTAGCCTTTCTTCATAGGAGTATACATCCATCCCCTTTACCATTTTGGTGGCTCTTCTCTGAACTTTTTCTAATAATGCTATATCCTTTTTAAGATACGGCGACCAGAATTGCACACAATATTCAAGGTGCGGTCTCACTATGGAACGATATAGAGGCATTGTAATATCTTTTGTTTTATTTTCCATTCCTTTCCTTATGATACCTAGCATTCTATTTGCTCTCTTGGCCACCGCTGCACACTGGGCCGAGGGTTTTAACATGTTATCCACAATGATGCCTAAATCTTTTTCCTGGGTGGTGGTTCCTAATCTCCCACTATAACATCAGAAACACTTTCACCATTGGTAAGCACCAAGTCCAGTATGGCCCCTTCACATGTGGGGTCTCTTACCAATTGCCTGAATAGTTCTCCCTGTAGAGAATCCAGAATCTCTTTATTTCTAGATGATACTTCAGCAGGAATATGCCAATCAACATCTGGCATATTGAAATCCCCTGTCAGTAGCACTTCCCCTTTCCTAGCAATGCTGTGTGTGTCTTCAATTAACTCTTTGTCCACCTCTTCCTCTTGTGAGGGAGGTCTGTATATCACGCCAATGCAAATAGATTTCTCTTTCCCTCTTTCTAGTTTAACCCACAATGCCTCCTCTCTCCCTTTTAAGCTCTGTAATTCCAAAGCTTTAATAGTATTTTTTACATATAGTGTCACTCCTCCTCCCCTTCTTCCTACCCTGTCCTTTCTGAATAAAGTATAGCCAGGTATAGTTACATCCCAGTCATGGCTTTCTGTGAACCATGTTTCTGTAACTGCCATTAAATCCAAGTCGGCCACTCCCACCAAAGCTTCAACATCAGGGATCTTATTTCCCATGCTACGGGCATTTATACACACTGCTTTCCATATGTTACCCCTGTTACCCATTTCCATAAAGGTATTTAATGTATCACTTACCTGGAGGCTTTCACTTACCTGGGGGCTTTCTTCACCCATCCCCAGTGAATCTAATTTAAAGCCCTCTTCAGTAGATTAGCCAGTCTACTACTGAAGATGTGTCAACCTTTCTTGGACAGATGGATGCCATCTCTGCTCTGCAACCCTTGGAACAGTATCCGTCTAGGAAACCAAAACACTCTCGATGACACCATCCACGCAGCCATGCATTAATCTCCAGGATGCAAGCCTCTCTGCCTTGGCCTTTACCCTCAACAGGGAGGATTGAAGAGAACACCACCTGTGCACATAATTGCTTCACCCTCTGTCCGAGAGCCATGAAGTCACTTTTGATATGCTCAGAGGGATACCTGGCAGTATTATTTGTTCCAACATGGATTAGCAACATTGGGTAATAGTCAGTGGGCTTGATGAGTCTCGGCAAACTCTCTGTAACATCTTGGATTTTGGCACCAGGCAGACAGAAAACCTCTCTTGACATCAAGTCTGGTCGGCAGATGGACGCCTCAGCACCCCTCAGAAAAGAGTCACCAACCACCACTACCCTTCGCTTCCTTGTGGTCACTGATTCTGCAACTTTGGGGTACTTGAGCTCTGGTTCTTCCCTTTCCAGGGCTGCTTTCGCCTTCTCCACTTCCAGGGCTGCATAATGGTTCTTCAATTCAAGGTCTGGAGAAGTTGGATTGGTGATTTTGCAGGCCCTGGTGACTTGTGTCCAACCTTCGTCATTCTGTCTGCACCCATCTTCTCCTCTGCTGGAGAGCTTGGTTGCTGCAAGAAGCATCTCATCAATGTACTTCTCACTGTCTTGAATGCTCCTCAGCCTCACCACCTCCTGTCTGAGTTCCTCCACTTGTTTCCTCAGAGCTTCAGCATGCAGGCACCCTGCACATGGAACCGGTCCTTCAACTGGCATTGGGACCTCTGTCTGGACAGAGGTGGAAGCTATAAAGGGGGCAACAGCTTTAGTGATACGATTTTTCCCAGCCATTGTTCAGTTCGTGGAGCTTAGGTATCTGTTAAAGCAAAAGAGAGAGATCTACCAAAGTACCAGCCGGTTTCCCAGCTGTCCTTTCAGAGAAAAAGCAGTTAAATCTCTTTAATTACATTCAAAATGTGCTGCTCCAAGTCCCTGCACATGTGTACCTTGTATTATCTTAGTGGCCCTTCTTTATAACTTTTCTAACACTGGAAGATTCTTTTTGGGGATCGGTACCCAAAGCACCGCCCACTTCACATGTAGTCTGACAAATGCCTTATCCATTCTTAGGACAGCAGTTCAAATTAAGGGCCCTCAAAGAAAACATTGTAAAAGGCCCCCAGAGCAGGAGCGATCCCCCTCAGAAGATATGAGAGAGCTATAACTATGTTCTCTCCTTCCATGGTTCCCTTGCACTGCAAGGGCTAATCCTCAGTCCTTACGTCCACCTCTATTAACTAGTGCCAACACAGCACCAGCCTTGCCCTGCTCAGTCATTCCCAATTTATCAACTAATATAGCCAGGATTTTCTCCTGGTTCCTGCTAACAAACATTTAATTCAATTTTATTTCTAGCATTTATAGTCTACTTTACCCAGCCATGATCTTAAAGCAGATTACAATACATAAGAACAGCATAACATCACTATAAATGACAATACATCAAGTAATATCACATCAATTAAAAGACTTTTCATACAACCATGATTCAACGCCCTTCCAAAAATACATATGAGATCATCATCTGCAGCAATAGGGGCAACAAATCCCAAATTCCTGGAGCTGTTCCTGCAATTGTTTACTTTCATCTGAACAATTCCGTTTGAAGGGCTACATGAAAAGGACCAAGTCTGAACGTATCCACGGACCTCAATGTGTGCACCAGAGTATAAAACCTTTCAAACATTTTCATATAACTAGCAGGGCCATTGCTATCATTAGGTGAACTAGGCAATTGCCTAGAGTTCCAGTGGTCCAGGGGGTGGCCTCTTTCTGCTGCTGCTTCTCTCTCCAGGACCTGCAGTGCTTACCAAAATCTCGGGTGCTGCGTGCTGCAGACAAATCCACAGAGAAATAGAAACAGTGATGTAAATTCTAAAAACTGACGTATTCAAATACGAAATTGAGAATATAGCTTTTTCATTACCCCCTCTGTTCCCATTGCTGGAATCAGGGACAGGGGGCTGCCAAACAGGTGGGAGCTGGGAACACAGCTAAAATTGGGGACAAATCTTGAAAATTGGGGCTATCTGGTAACCTTAGCTTAGGGCCCCTCATATCCTTGCACCAGCCCTGATAATCAGGAGCGATACCCTACAAAATTTTAGAAGTAAATACATAACATATCAGGGCACAAAAATATTACTTCCCTATTTGTATTATTTGCTCCTCCCTTCCTTCCCTCTCTTATCTCTCCCTACATCCCTCTCCCCTCTTCGGGAACTCCACTCTTTTGGCAGATCTCTTCTGTGTCCTTCTCTTCCACTGTCAACTCCAATCTTTCCACCTTGCTGCTCCTTATGCCTGGAACAAACTACCTGAGTCAATACATCAGGCTCCAGCTCTAGCCCTGTTCAAATCCAGACCAAAAACTCACCTCTTTGAGACTGCTTTTGTATCTTGATCCCTTTAGTATCCTGTTCACCTCCTATATGTTTCCTTACCATTCCCCTAGGTATATTCTAGTCCCCAGTTGTTGTGTTGTAAGTCTTGACTAGACTGTAAGCTCTGATGAGCAGGAACCATCCCTTACATTCTCTGTAGAAGGCTAAGCAGCAGTGGTAGTATTATCAGCCCAAATGCAATTGGTCAACTTCTCAGAGTGGAAATTAGCATGAAATGGAAACCTCACTCCATCACAACCACATGTGCTTCTTATAAATATGTGCTTAATGTTTGATTATCAAAAATACACCAGGATCTCAGCAAACACAGATTGTTTTCTGGTCACGTTTTCACCGTATGCCCGTGTTTGCTGAGACCCTGGTGTATTTTTGATAATCAAACATTAAGCACATATTTATAAGAAGCACATGTGGTTGTGATGGAGTGAGTTTTCCTTTTCGTGGTAGTATTATCAGTCAATTTCAGTGTAATTAAAGTCTCATGCAATTATTACTGGCCCCGACCTGACTGCTCTCTGCCTTTGGTTGTCTCTAGACTTAGAGGCCCTTTTACTAAAGTGCATTAGATTTTTGCAGCAGTTAACATGCAGAAGAGTACACTAATGCACAGCACAATTACCACGGGTGCACTTAACATCATTTATGGAGGTGGCATTAGGAGAACCCATGCTAATTACATTGACAGCCTGTGATATGTACCCTCATGCTAACTGCAATGTACTCAGCACACCCTCTTTCCGCCCATAACCCGCCCATTTGGCATCTTAAGTGTGAAGAGCAGCATAAAAATTGGGGTGCATTAACTGTCATGTCCATGCAGTAACTAGTACCGTGGGCCCAAGCACGCAGTTAAAGTGTGCCAAATTACATGTTAACTGCATAATGCGCTTTAATAAAAGGGCCCTTTCAACTCAACCTTCTATGTAAGACTGGGGGGCATACAGCATTTACCATTTTTTTGTTTATTTGACTTTGTAAACCAGTTTTCTGTGTATCTGATACTTTGGTTTAAATGTGGGTTTAAGGAAAGCAGTATATAAGATCAGCATAACATAATGTAACAATATGAATTTCATATCCCTTACATCTGATTTCTTTCTCAAGCGCCTTCTAACACCTGATCTAGGCCTGCTTAAATGTCTTCCCTGAGGATAGGACTAGATGCCACCACCTTTCATAAGTATTCCATCTTTTCTGATTAGTATATAATTTGTTAAGTTTACTGTCCAATTATGAAACTGCTGCAATCAAGGCTTAGAGGCTCCTGTAATATCCTGTCCATCTCTGACTGCTGTTATTTCTGTATGTCATGCTTCACTGGAAGACAGGTATTCAAGGTCACAGAAGGGTCATCCAGGTGTTCTACTGTCTTAGCTCATTTCTCTCCATATCACTGAGGACTATTACCTGTCCCAGAAATATCCAGAGGTCATCCCATGATTAAAAGAGAATCACAGCTCCTCTCACCCTACCTTGGTGAAAGAAATGTGCGATGATTATGGTTACCATGAAAACTTGAATTGCTGAGGGATAAAATTGGTTGGGTCTTTCTTATTTCTTCTCTACTTTGAGGACTCTTATCAGGGAATCATGAGAGGAGGGGGCAAGCGAGGTGGTAATATGGTGAGCATGTGCTCCTGTCTCTTCAGCCATACTTCCTTTGTAATCAGGACACATCTGAAGAGGAGGAGGAGGAGCAGTCCCAGAGACTGAGAATGCATGCTGCCACAGATCTGATAGTTGAGGAAGCAGGAAACGGTCAGCCTACGGCCGTATAAACATAGTAATTATTGGTAAGCTGTAGCCTGGGGATGCATCAGTGGTCATTTGTACACTGATCAGGGAGCCATTGCTCATTACTTGGAAAATGTTTTTGCTTTCTTCCATATATTGTTTTTATAAGGTTGAGCTTAGACCAGGTACTAAGCATTCACACAGGATCAGAACTTGGGATGGCTCTTTTGCTTTGACTAGGCTGAAAATGAAATTGTCCTGGGAAGGAGGCTTTAAATCCCTAAAGAACCAAGTAGTTGTACACCGCATCGTTTCTAAAGATCTGCTTTCACAGTCTATATATGCTAATAATTTAGATCTAACAGTTATTCCCGAAACAGAATAAAATAAGCTTTTAGAGTGCAATTGTTAAACAGTGTGCTGCCCAATAAGGTGCTAGGGCCATAGATACTTTGTACCTTCTATTTAATTTTTAGAGGCAAAGTATGCATTATCATTGTAAATTGTCTATGTCTGGTTTACACTTGCTGTACTCTGTCTTGGGTGAATTCTCCAAAAAGGCAGTGAATGAATCGTAATAACTAACTAAAATTCTTGATATTCTGCCTTTCTTGGGAACCTTAGGGTAGGCTACAATGAAATCATACCTTAAAGTAACCTCAGTGGGGCAATTTCATAACAGAGTGTCTATCTGAAATGTGCCTATTTTAAATAGGTGCCTAAGAGTCTTTATTAAATGCAGCCCCTGGGTTTTCTTGTCAAGGTATGACCAGAAGTAGATTGGCAGGCCTTTTTTCCAAGGCAATGGAGGGTAAAGTGACTTGGCCAAGGTCAAAAGGAGTTCTAGAGGGAATTGAACCCTGATTGCTTGGGTACTAGGCTATTGGTCTAACCACCAGGCTATTTCTCCAACCTGCAATGACCCCCCCAATAGCACACAAACTTTCCTGCACAAATTTATAACTGCTTCAAAGAAAGTGCAAATATTTGTATGGATGCACATATTTTATAAAATGCATGTTTACATCGCAGTTCCTCCCATTTTGTCGGTGTGCATACTTAAGAACAGTGGCGGCCCGAGGGATTCTGCTGCCCGTCCCCCCTGCACTGAAGCGGAGACGACTGAATCTCACTTCAGCACTGCATCGGGCCTTAAAGTTCCTGCCTGCATGCGTGCTCATGGCCTGCCGCTCCTGTCCTCTCCGATGCACCTTCTTTGGAAGGGGCAGGAACGCCAGAACTGCACGCATGCATGTGGGCGTTTTAAAGCCCACTGTGGCACTGAAGCAGCAGTTCAGCTGCCACTTCTTGGGGGGAGGTTTTTTTTTAACGATGCCGCCCACCAGAGTCTGCCACCCTAGGCGACCCAGTTTGCCCAGTGGAGCGACCAGCCCTGCCCAAGACTGCGTATTTGGCTACTGAATTAGAATACGGCGAAGCCTGGGTCCGAGGTGGGGAGGGGAGAGTAAGGAAATCTTTGCTTATGTGATCAAGCATTGTTGTAATTGTTCAGGTGAATTGTTATAACTGTTGAAATGTGAATTAGAACTGTTAAAACTAATAAAAAGTTAAATAAAAAATAAAAAAAGCCCTTTTCTGCTTCTAAAACATGCTTTACACCTGCAAAACATTTTCATAAATTATCCCCAATATCTCATAATCACATACAACAGCCTTCCTGTCCCACTAAAATACCTAGCCCCGCTCTCATTCCTACCTGGCTTTAACCTAACCCCCAAACTTTACAGGAACATAGACCCAATGCTACATTAAGCTTCTTCAAACCTCCTCAGGCACAGTGCATCAGGGCCGGCCCGTCCATTGAGCAAGAATGTTTTTTGCACAGGGCCCCGCGTTTCAGGGGGCCCCACGCAAAGAACATTCTGCTGTTTTTCAAAATTAAATTAAAAAAAAAAAGCTGGCTGCTACCGCTGCTGCTGCCCCGCCGCGGCAGCGGCAAAATGGAGTGTCCCGCGGGGCCCCCTCTGCCCGGCTGAGTCCCTCCTCCCTCCCTCTGTGCCGGCTTTCAGATTCGCAAAGGGAGAGTGTCTCCCTCGTGACTCTGTTAAGCCTGCAGGGGCAGATGGGAAAAATTTTCCTTGAGCCGATGGGGGGGGGGGGGGGGGTTAGGACTGGTAATGGGCTGTGGACTGTTGGGGGGGTTAGGACTGGTAATGGGCTATGGAGGGGGTTAGGACTTGACTTGAGGTGGGCTGTGGGTTGATTGGGGGGGGTTAGGAATGGTAATGGGCTATGGGGGGGCTAGGCCTGGAAATGGGCTGGGGGGATTAAGACTGGAGGTGGGCTGATGGGGTTAGGACTGGAAATGGGCTGTGGGCTGTTGGGGGGGGTTAGGACTGGTAATGGGCTATGGGGGGCTAGGACAGGAAATGGGCTGATGGGGAGGGGTTAGGACTTGAGGTGGGCTGTTGGGGGGGTTAGGACTGGTAATGGGCTATGGGGGGCTAGGACTGGAAATGGGCTGATGGGGGGGTTAACACTGGAGGTGGGCTGATGGGGTTAGGACTGGTAATGGGCTGTGGGTGGATGGGGGGGTTAGGACTGGTAATGGTCTATGGGGGGGTTAGGACTGATAATGGGCTATGAGGGGGCTAGGACAGGAAATGGGCTGATGGGGAAGGGTTAGGACTTGAGGTGGGCTGATGGGATTAGGAATGGTAATGGGCTGTGGGGGGGGGGGTAGGACTGATAATGGGCTATGGGGGGGGCAAGGACAGGAAATGGGCTGATGGGGTTAGGAATGGTAATGGGCTGTGGTCTTATGGTGGCTGTATGGTAATGGGCTATGGGGGGGGGTTAGGACTGATAATGGGCTATGGGGGGGCTAGGACAGGAAATGGGCTGATGGGGAGGGGTTAGGACTTGAGGTGGGCTGATGG
Organism: Ichthyophis bannanicus; assembly: GCA_033557465.1. Taxonomy (NCBI): domain Eukaryota; kingdom Metazoa; phylum Chordata; class Amphibia; order Gymnophiona; family Ichthyophiidae; genus Ichthyophis; species Ichthyophis bannanicus. Next base: position 219,742,032 of record CM066039.1, on the reverse strand, counting down.
GGTTAGGACTGGTAATGGGTTGTGGGCTGATGGGGGGTTAGGACTGGCAATGGGCTATGGGGGGCTGACTGGAAATGGGCTGATGGGGTTAGGACTGGAAGTAGGCTGATGGGGGGTTAGGACTGGTAATGGGTTATAGGGGGGTCTTAAACTGAAAATGGGGTGATGGGGGGTTAGGACTGGAAGTGGGTTGATGGGGGTGGGGCTAGGACTGGTATTGTGTTGGGGGGTTGCTAGGACTGGAAATGGGCTGATGGGGGGGCTAGGACTGGAAATGGGCTGATGCAGGGACTAGAAGGGAATGGATGCTGGGTGAGGCTGGAACTAGAAGGGAGCTGATGTTGGGGGAGGATTAGAATGGGATGGGGCTGGGGCGGAGCCTGATGTCCAGCGGGTAGGACGCTTTGCGTTGAAGCTCCCGAGAGGCCTACTTAGAATCCTGACTTAATACCTATACAAATTTACTATTTCGCTCCGGGCTGACCGGGGCACCTCGGGGGGGATGGCGGCCCATAAACCAGCGCGCTTGGACTTCGGGTCTCCTTCTTCTTCTCACGGAAAACGCTCCAAAACAGAGGTGTCCTCCCCACAGAAGATGGTTCCATTTCGTGAAAACCCCGAAATGCACCTGGAGATTTTGGAGGAAATACGCGGCGTGAAGGAATTGGTGCAGTCCCAATGGAGAAGCGCTTCGAGCCATGCGAGAAGACTTTGGAGTGCTCCAGGACCGACTTGAAAGTCTTTCATTACGGCAGGACAACATGGCGGGGGTCCTCGACTCGCACGAGGTGCGCTTGGGCAAACTGGACAAGGCTGAGCGCCAGATACAGAATCTTCAAAAGGAGTTAGAAGATAGCAATAATCGAGCCCGTCGCAACAATGTGAGGCTCCTCGGAATGCCGGAGGGGGTGGAAGCAGGAGATATAAGAGAATTCTTGCTCAAAACTCTTCCCTCCTTGCTGAAGATCACTTTTCACAGAGAACTGGAAATCGATCGAGCACACCGTGTTCCTGCCCACATGGCGCTCAACCGCACGACCCCCCGGCCTATTATCTTTAGCTTGCTGCTATGATATCAACAAGTGGAACAAATTTTACATGCTGCCCGAGCGAATCATCATTTGGAATTTGAAGGTCGTAAGGTCTCCTTCTTTCCTGATTTGGCAAAGCCTACCGTTGACCGTCGGAAGAAACTCCTTGCTTTTCGCCCTCGACTTCAATAGCTACAGGCTCGCTTTGGCCTGTTGTATCCAGCGAAGCTCCGAGTGACTCTCCACAACCAAACCAGGACGTTCGAAGATCCTGATCTACTATCAACATTTTTAGACTCCAAAGAAGCAGAGCAGATGCGCTGATCCCAAATCTTGGACTCTTATCTGCCGGCTCTATCCGCCATTTTGAAGGGCCCGATGCGGCGGTCATAGCCAAGCACAGAAATAGCCTGGACTTTCTTTCTTTCTCTATATGACTTTTGTTTTTTGGTCTCCTATCCCTTCATGATGTGTGCCTCGGTCGGATTCGGAGCACGCACAGTCCTACAGGTTATGTGTTTTTTCAATTTCGGCCTTCTCTGGGGTTTCTCCCCGCAGACACATGGTCGCCAGTAATTTTGGGGTTTTGCTTCTCCTCTACCGTACTGCGGTTTTCTTTGTTAATGTGGGGCGCTTCATTGTATTATATTAGCTTATTTTTCCTATGTCATGTGTACAGCCAGATACAGTCAGTTTGAGGGACATAGTGAAATTATGTGTGCTATCATGCTCAGAATTTTTAACTTTTTTGAATGGCCTTATGTAAAATCTTATCATTCACCGTCAAAGGCATTAATGGTCCACTCAAAGGAAAGAAAATCCTTAGCTATCTTAGTCATGAGCATGTTGATTTAGTGTTTCTTCAGGAAACGCATTTAAACTCTGCTGAAAATTAGCTCCCATCTGAGCCCCAATGAATGGTGGAATCATGCTTGTCTTTACAGTAAATATGAACGAATACCTCGTCTGTTCGCTTCCTCCGTTCAGACTCCTTCTCATTGGTCTCAATGGAAGATGCTCAATGACTATGTACATTTTGCTAAATGCTCTCATCTGACTGTCTAACTTTGTATATATCTCTGTCCCATGATCATGCTGTATTGTAGATACTCTTTTGATCGTTTGATGTATAATCACTGTTAATTGGAAGCGCTCACATGCTGATATAATCGGGTAGAGAAGAAGCATCGGGGTGGGGGGTAATGGGTTTACTTTTCCTTATTGTATACTTGTTTTGTCTCTTTTGGTGTGTTGTTTCTTTTGTTTGTTGCAAAATGAAAATAAAAGTTTAAAAAAAAAAAAAAAGAATGGGATGGGGCTGGGAGAGTAAAATGGAGAAGGGAAAAATATTTTGTGTGGGAGGGATAAAAAATCTACAATTGGCCGGGTATTGGGAGAGTAAGTGGGGATTGAGGATTGAGGGGTAAAATTTGAGTGGATGAAATAGGAATGAGGAAAGAGCAAAAGGAGAAAGATTAGTATGTTAAAGCAGATGTAGAGAGAGAATGGAAAAAAACTAGGAGAGAAGAAAGGACAAATGGACAGCAGACGATAGACAGTTAGAAGACACGAAGAAACCAGAAGAAAGTGGCTGGAGCAATTGCAGCTGAAAAAATGCACAAAAGGTAGAAAAATATCTCTTTATTTTGAATTTATTAATTGGAATATGTCAGCTCTGGGAAATGTGCATCATTAACGTTTGCACTTTGTTTAGTACAAGAGGAAATTAATTTATAGTTTTATTTCTACAGTGTTGTTGTACATTCCAAGTTTGGCTTTTGGGGTTCCCAGTTTTATTATTGTCTTCCTATTTCTAAATTGTGATTCCTTGTTTGGTGATGGTCTATGTTCTGCATGTGTAACTGAGCTGAGGTATTCTGTTTATGTAATTCCTATTTGACATTGCCACTTGTTCTCTTTCCCCAGTAGGTCATGTATTGTTATTTTCTGAAATGTATTGGTTTAATATTTGCAGTGTTTCCTTTTGATAGGTAGGGTATGGTGCTTTGTGAGTCCTGGTAGTGCTGTTAGGATACGGCGGGTTTGCTATGGGTTTCTGAATGGGCAGTGTTTGTAGAAGTTCCTAATGTGTCTGGCGGTTGGCACTGGATTATAGTAATGTAGAAATCTTTTAGTCTTTCTTTATCCATACACTCATTAAGAGGCATGTTTACTAAAAGTTAGTATATGGCAACATTATGCAAATATTTATGCAAATGAGGCCGCTTATGCAAATGAGGCCCCACACCGAGTCTCCGCACATGGCCCCGCACCCCCCTTGGGCCGCCCCTGCAGTGCATTAACCCACTCCAAAAGTCTCTTCAAGCACTACTGCTTTCATCTTTTTTATAGAAAATTCCATAGCTTGACTCCAGCTAAGGGGCTCTTTTAGTAAAGTATGCTATGCAGTTACTGCAGGGTTTAGCTCATGGTAACTGTTAGCACAGGCCATCTCAGTTAGCGTGGGCCAATTTCCAAGCTATGATTCACATGCTGAAGTGGTAAATGGGCAGCTTAGGGTAGAGAGTGGATATGGTGAGTGCCGCACAGACAGCATGGGGGTAAACACCACATGCTAACTGTGTATCATGCAATTAGCATGGGTACGATTACCTTCACCTCAATAGATGAAATTAAGTGTATCCACGGTAATAGCAACCCTGCATTACTGTACAGCACCACATTTTAACTATCAGGAAAATGCTGTTCAAGACCCTGACAGTTAATACAGTGGATTTGCACATAAGATGCCTGGATTTTGCACACTATTGATGTGTTAGGTGCAAAAACACAGCACACTTTAGTAAAAGAGCCCCTAAATCTCCAAATTTAATTTATTTTACAAAGCTGGGGCAAAACAGTCAAAGGCACTATGCCTAGCAACCACTAGACGCACCTCTGATGCAGCAGAAGTGCCAACAATTCCTGGTGCGTAGACTGAAGAGTTCTCCTTGCTTTTTCGGTGGGTAGATATTGGTCTGGGAAATAATGCATGGAGACTAGAAAATCAAATCCATGTATTTTAGTTCCCACCCGCTTACAAAACATGCTCCCCAGGAACAGCTTCCCCAAAAGTAAAGAAAAGCACCCATCTTGTGAATCACCGCATGGCCTTTTAGTGCACTGAAGTGGGCAACTTAAGCACATTGATCATTTTTAATGTGTCTACATAGCTTTGAAAACTGTCCTCCCCAAATATTAATATTTCTGCATCTGCATGTTTTGGTAAGATAGAATATAAGGAGGAGGAAACTCTTCATGTGCAGGGGACCCTGGAGCTTTGGTAGGGAGGCACTACTGGGAAGCCAGAGTTTGTGGATCTCTGATGAGGGAGGGCACCAGCATCAAGCTCCAGCATTGAGATGCGTTCTCCCGCATATAAGCTGTCAGCACACATGAAAGTGTTGCAGACTGCACGGGTCAGTTGGTGATTTACCTTGCACTGAGAAGTCCTGTCACTGACTTTTAATTACATGAAATTAAATTCTCCGTGACTCCTGTGAGCGAGTCAGATCATCGAACCGCGGGCTTTCCCCTTCCCAGACCAAGACTCCAGGGCTGAATTTTTCTAAGTTCTCAGTGACCATGCCTGAAGCTCTTCAACCCCTTAATCTGATTCCTATTATTTATGGATTTAGTGTTTTGATTTATAAATTGCTCTTCCAAAAGGCTCAAAACAACTACTATATTATCAGCAGATGAATTACAACAGGAAATGAAAACTACAAATGTTTCTTCTGTTACTTTCTACTTGTCTTGTCTCACTATTACTCAAGGTGAGGCAAAACATTTCAAATAAGAAATGCAATTCATCCTCATAAAACATAGCAAAACATTTTAGTAGCACTATGATGACAATGGAGTCTCAAATAGATGATGACATATGAATTTCCAGCAATTCCTTTTGATTAACCTATTTATGTGTCCACTGAAACCAGCCCATCACTCGCAAGTGAAACCCCAGATGACGCAGGTGATGAAATTGCAGAGCTGGTCTCTCTTCTGTCTGTCCCTTTTTTTTTGTCCTTGCATTTGCTTGCTTTGGATGGCCAACAGACAAAGCACCACACATTAAGGAGGATAATATTCTAACCATGCACAGGTAAAAGAACATGCATACTTTTATTTTATTTTATTTATTTTATTTTATTTACATTCTCTTATATACCGCGCTATTCTGCATCAATGCGGTTTACATTGAACAAACTGAAATTACATTGAACAGGGCATTATAACTTGGAGATAACTATTTTACAGGGAACATGGGCTATGGAGGGTTAAGTGGCTTGCCCAAGACCACAAGGAGCACCTGTGGGACTAGAAACCCCAGTTTTCTCCACATTGGACTTTGCTGTCCTAACTTATGTGGATTGTTATCTAGATAATGGCACTGAAAATCGCCATTAACCAAATAACAATCAACTCTGCCCCAGCTCTGCACATGAACTCAATATTATTCTCACCAGCACTTACCTGGTTAGCAAAGCAGGCTCACTGATATACCTCAGAGAAAGCCGTCACAGGCAAAAAAATCCACATGGCCTAATCCCCTCTTCCCTGGCAGTTACGTCATATTTAGCAGTCAGATATACAGGATTCCACCACATATTGAAATCAACAACAGTATTATCCTTCTAGTTTGCTAAAATTAATTTAAGAATAATTGAAATTAACACATTTAGGAACTGGGAAGCATCCCATGGAAGTTTAGAAATTATCACAAGAGATCTCCACACAAAATGTTTTAAGTGTAAGTTTGTGTTTTATCCCAAAACTAAATTTTATCCATCCCTATCCTTTCTCCCAGTATCTCTGCAAATTATCCCAAAATTAAATCAGGCGAGCAAACGTACCTAAACCTGCGACTCCAGACGTGAAAAATCTACCAAACTCGTCTTAATAACATTGTGCAGCTGATACCACTGAAAGAAAAGAGCAGGAGAGATGTTGAATTCCTGTAGAATTTATCCTCGGGTGGTAGAGAGGCCTGCAACTGCTTGCAAGTCTACTTGATGAATATTCAAGTCAGCATAAGGGGAAACTTAGCAAGCAGTGACATACTAAGCAAAAGATCTGTTCAACTAGGGCCAAAATTGCTAGCTCCAGGTGCACCCGGACTGGGCAATGTCACTCCATTTCCCCCAACAGCTACTGCCTAACTCGTCCCAAAAGCAGCTTGATAAATGGCAAAACCAGGAAAATTCATGTCTCCTAAGTCCCGGGCCAGCTTTAATCAAGGGCTGCCCAAGGATGATGGGGGTCATGAACAGAGACTCATTGAGGGGCCTCATTTGCATAAATTTAATTTCTTTTAAAATGTATATGTCACCCATCTAAAAGCCTAGGCAACTTCACAAGCCTCTTTTTCTGTCCCAATAAAGACTTAGGGCAGCGGTTCTCAACCTGTGGGTCGCGACCCCCACGGGGGTCGCCACAGGATTTAGCGGGGGTCGCTTAGCCTCCACCAAGTTAAAAAAAAAAAATTAAGACGCGCACAAGTTGCTGCCGCTGCCGAGTCCGCTTCTCGGCAGCGGCAAACTCCGGCAAACTCACCACCTTCTTCTGCAGCCACGGCTCCCTGCCTATTAGGGAACCGCGGCTGTACCTGTAAAATTGTTGCAGAGCCCTTCCTGTCTTGACGGGCTCCGTGCAGCATTGTCCTGCCTCCAAAGGAAGTTGTTTACCACTTCCTTTGGAGGCGGAACAATGTTGCACGGAGCCCGTCAAGACAGGAAGGGCTCCGCAACGATTTTACAGGTACAGCCGCGGTTCCCTAAGAGGCAGGGAGCCGCGGCTGCATTAGAAGGGAGGCAGACATGGGGAGAGGGGATGAGGGGGCAGGGAATCTGCAACATGGCTGACATCGACAGAGGGGGGCTGACATGGACAGATGGAAGGATGGGGGCTGACATGGAGGGAGGGAGGGGGCTGACATGGAGGGAGGGAGGAAGGGAGGGAGGGAGGGGGCTGACATGGACAGATGGAAGGATGGGGGCTGACATGGAGAGAGGGAGGGGGCTGATAGAAATGGATGGATGGAGAGAGGGAGGGGGGCTGACATGAACAGATGGAAGGATGGGGGCTGACATGGAGGGAGGGAGGAAGGGGGCTGATATGGATGGAGGGAGGGAGGGGGGCTGCCTTGAACAGATGGACGGAGGGGGGCTGACATGGAGGGAAGGAGGGGGCTGACATGGACAGATGGAAGGATGGGGCTGATAGAAATGGATGGATGGAGGGGGCTGATAGAAATGGATGGATGGAGAGAGGGAGGGGGACTGAGATGAACAGATGGAAGGATGGGGGCTGACATGGAGGCAGGGAGGACGGGGGCTGATATGGATGGAGGGAGGGAGGGGGGCTGACATGGACAGATGGAAGGATGCGGGCTGATATGGAGGGATGGGGGCTGACATGGAGTGAAGGAGGGGGCTGAGATGTAAGGATGGAAGGATGGGGGCTGATTTGGAGGGAGGGAGGAAGGGGGCTGATATGGATGGAGGGAGGGAGGGAGGGGGGCTGACATGGACAGATGGAAGGATGGGGGCTGACATAGAGGGAGGGAGAGGGGCTGACATGGACAGATGGAAGGATGGGTGCTGACATGGAGGGAGGGAGGGGGCTGATATGGATGGATGGATGGATGGAGGGAGGGGGGCTGACATGGACAGATGGAAGGATGGGGGCTGACATGGAGGGAGGGAGGGGGCTGATATGGATGGTTGGCTGGATTGAGTGAGGGAGGCTGACATAGACAAAGGGAAGGATGGGGGCTGACATGGAGGGAGGGAGGGAGGGGGCTGATAGGGATGGATGGAGGGAGGGGCTGACATGGACAGATGGAAGGATGGGTGCTGACATGGAGGGAGGGAGGGGGCTGATATGGATGGATGGATGGATGGAGGGAGGGGGGCTGACATGGACAGATGGAAGGATGGGGGCTGACATGGAGGGAGGGAGGGAGGGGGCTGAAATGGATGGATGGAGGGATGGGGGCTGAAATGTAGGCATGGAGGGTGGGTGGGTGACATGGAGGTAGGAAGGGGCCTGATATGGATGGATGGATGGAGGGAGGGGGGCTGACATGGACAGATGGAAGGATGGGGGCTGACATGGGGGGAGGGAGGGAGGGAGGGGGCTGGCATGGACAAAGGGGAGAGCCAGGGGGACATACTGGACAGACGGGATAAATGCTGGACAGAAGCGAGAGACAGTGCGGGTTAGGATTATAATGGGCTGATGGGGGAACTAGCACTGGTAATGGGCAGATGGGGGGGGGGGCTAGGACTGGTAATGGGTTGATTAGGGAAGGCTAGGACTGGGAATGGACTTATCAAGGGGGGGTAGGACTGGTAATGGACTGATGGGGGTCTAGCATTGGAAATGAGCTGATTGGTGAGGTTAGGACTGGAAATGGGCTGATTAGGGGAGCCTAGCACTGGTAATGGGGTTGAGGGGGGGACTAGCACTGGAAATGAGCTGATTAGGGGAGGCTTGGACTGGTAATGGGCTGATTGGGTGGGGTAGGACTGGTAATGGACTGATGGGAGGCTAGCATTGGAAATGAGCTGAATGGGCGGGGGGGCTATGACTGGAAATGAGCCTATTAGTGGAGGCTAGGACTGGTAATGAGCTGATGGGGGGGTAGGACTGGTATTGGGCTGATTAGGGGAGGCTAGTACTGGTAATGGGGTTGAGGGAGGATTAGCACTAGAAGTGAGCTGATTGGGGGGCTTTGACTGGGAATGTGCTGATTGTGGGGAGGGGAGGATAGAGCTGCTGGCCCTGGAAGAAAACTGGGGGCTAAGGCTACAAGTGGGCTGATACAAGGGGATGGGAGAATGGAACTGGAAGGGAGTGGATGTGAGAGGGGCTGCCATGGTATTTGTACTAGAAGGGACTGGTCAGTGGGGAAGGAGGGGGACTGGAAGGGAATGGACACCAGTGGCAGTCATGGGAATGCAAGTTGACATTGGAAGGTACTGGGAGTGAGGACTGGAAAGGGGCTGATACTGGGGAGGGTTACTGGGACTGGAAATAGGCTGATGGAAAGAAGTGAAGAAAACGAAAGAGATAAGAAATGGCAGATGGACCATAGACCACAGAAAGAGAGCTAAGAGAAGACAGGAAAGCAGAAGCCTCAGATCGGGACCAGCATGATCAGAGAATAAATTGGTCAGACAACAAAGGTAGAAAAAATAATTTTATTTCATATTAGTGATTTGACTACAAAATCATCATAATTTTGAAATCAAATATTGGTACTTGTTGTGATTAATTATTGTGGTTTAAATAAGTATTTTATAAATAAAAACATATTGCAAAGGCCTATAATATATTAATAATTCAACAAATGATTACAGCGACAATGCGTTAACGGTAAAGGAAGAGAGACGCATTTGATTTTATCATTGGGGGTCACCACAAGTTGACCAACGGTAAAAGGGGTCACGGTACAAAAAACGTTGAGAACCACTGACTTAGGGACATATTTACTAAACATTAACGTACTAATACATGCATTAAGTACCACTGAGCTCATAGAAATAAATGGGTGCTGCTTCCCTTAGCATGTATTAACGTTTATTAATGTACATTAACCTTTGGTAATCATGTCCCTTAATGAATGTCTGACTGTCTGAATATCATTTGTAAGTGCAGCAAGGATAAAGAGAGGTTACAGTATTTCTGTATTACTATCCTCCAGTGCCAACTGCCAGTTATATTAGGAAGTACTGTACTACAAAACCCTGGCATCTCTCCTATTTCTCCTCCCAGCTCAGCAAGCCTCTCTCTTTCTCTATTCCCCCCTACCCCCCAGTCCAATATTCTCTTCTCTCTCTGTCTCGTTACCCAAAATCTCCCTCTCTTTCTCTCTCTCTGTTCTCCTCTTCACCCCCACAGCAACAAGATTATGTGGCATCATTCCCAGCTTTATCTTTCTCTGAGTCAGCAGCAGCAGCAGCCAGTGCTGTCTTTAGCATTCACTTCCAGTGCACAGTTCAATGGTCCCGCGCACCGGAAGTGAATGCTACATGCAACACTAGCTGCTGCTGCTGCTGGTTCAGAAAAATAAAGCTGGGACTGCTATGCTATGTCATAATCTTTCTGCTGCTGGGGCTGCTGTGATCTTTCTGCCTCCAGACTGCTGCCGCAATTGTAGCAGCAAAGCGCAGACAAACCAATGATACCAGGAGTCTGTTCAGAAGGTCCAAATCATTTATTTGTGCACAAGTCTCGAACCAATCAATTTCAAAATGGCTGAGCAAAGTTTTCAAGCATTACAACAACTTTTATAGACTTCTGTTCCATTCTAGGTATAGAAAAACATTTCATTGGTCCCGGTAACCTCCCGTACCTCCCGTACCTCCCGTACCTCCCGTACCTCTTCTATTGGTCCCGGTACTGATAAGTTTATCCAGTTATGTCCCTCCAGTGGGCATGACACCTGCATGCCCCCCTTCTAGTCCCAATTACAATGGTCAGTTCATCAACTTGTTACTTTCACACTCTCAAGGTTATAGAACCAATTTGTACGTGCAGAGGAGCTGGGCTCTGCAACTCATCTGTCAGCACTCCTAATTATTTCTTTGCAGATGTACTTTTTCTTATCAGTAACTTTTAAACATGTCTTTTCTGTATTTTTCCATCTTTCAATACTGCAGTTCTGCTTACCTAAGCTAATTCAATACTTCTACTGGGTTCTATCTTACAATAGCAGCATATTGGGGGATGTGCAATCCTATATGCCTCTCCACAGGCCTCATTTACAGGTCAAGCTAGCCATGCTGGCCTGCTTATGTTCGGACACTGTGGGTCACAGGCCTGCACCTGCCACATTCCCCCCTTTGATTAATCTCACCCTATTACTTAATAAGGTGTGAGAATTAAATCACTTTCTGAAGAATCACATCCTGGCTAAAGGATTTCTACCAGGACTGGCTGTATATAAAGCCATGATTTTTGTTGCGGTCTTCCGCTCTACTGTACTATCAATAGTGTTATGAATGGAACGCATACAACATGGGATTAAACATGGTAATAAGAAGATAACAGCAACAAGGATTAGTACCAATACGATGAAAGTCTTAAATCCTCCCACCCATGAAAAGAGGTTAGCAAACCAATTAGGAAATTTCAATGAGTGCCACGTCTGTACTGGCACATAAGCATGTCTTTGCATATCTTTAGCAATTTCTTCAACTACTTGACCTTTATCATCTATTTTCAAACAGCAATTGGTTAAGTTCAGTTTACCACATACTCCTCCTTCAGCTGCTAACAAATAATCAAGTGCTAAGCGGTTCTGATATATCGCAGTGCGCATCTGTGTACTTTGTCTAGCTAAAAGTGTAAGTGCATGACTAGTTTCGTTAGTTATTATTTCAACTACTGCTTGTAAGCGAATAATACGATTAATCATATAAATTGGGGTACGATAACCATACATACCATCATCATTCCAAGTGGCGGGTCCATAATATTCAATGATTCTTTCTGGTGGCCAATCATCACCTTGCCATTTCTCCCACTTGCCTATCTGTAAGGCCTCTCTCTTCTGTCTTAGTGCTCTTTTGTGTCGGTGGGTAGTGTATACTGGGTATCCTAATTGTTCTCCATGTTCAGTGTTTAAAAGAAAGAAAGAAGGTCTGATGGTTCCTAAGACACATGCTCCTCCCCAGTGTGGTGGGAGTTGTGCATATGCTCGGTTTCCACAGATCCAATATAGGCCAGGTGGGGCTTGCCAGGCTTGGACTTTAGCAAGGTTAGTCCATAGACCTGCAAGTTCAGGAAATCTGGCTAATGGGTTAGGAGGTTCAGGATGTCCGATTCCTGACCACCATGCTATCTTCTTGGTCGTGGCATTATAGTACTTCTGGCTAAGACAGACCAGCTGTCCTACCTTTTGGGTGAACTGGGGTCCAGTTCTGGCATAGCAAAGACGTCCAACGATTGAGTGCGCTAACACCCATTCACTGGTAGTCTTGTGTAATTCAGTCTGATTGTAAATCATGGAATAATTCAATTCTTCGGCTTCCCATGGCCACTGATCTCCCATTTGGGTTCCGCCACAGAAATAACAATCTGTGATCTTAAGACTAGATACTACTGCTCCAGCTAATTCTAGAAATAAATTCTGTGAGGGGTGAGGGATCTCAAACTTATTTACATGCATGGCTTCATAAAAAGTATTATGAATATGATATTTAGATGACTTGTGGGCTTGGGTATTCAATCTGATATACACAATGGTCCCTGGATCTATTGCTCCTCCAGCAATACGTAAACCAAACTTATATCCTTGTTTCCATGCATGGGGATTGTGTATACGTAAGTGTAAGGGGTTGCAAGCATCTTTCTGACATTTATCATTTGTGGTTGGCTTGGTTAAAGTAGCCATTCGTTTATCTATTTTCTCATCAGTTATACCAGTGTTCCAGGTAGCATAAAAAACACATCCCCAATACGGGCAATAGTAGTCTGCTGCTGGGGCAGTACTATAGCCTGGTTCCTTTTTACCTGTACACTTTCTCCATCCTGTGGCACCTTCTGGACACATATACTTATGGTCATTTCGATACGCTTTCTCCCATGTACCACAGGTGGAATAACTATCTCTATTAATAGCATTGCATGCATCAAAATTCAAAACAGCAGGTTTAGTAATGTCCTTAAGTGGTGGCGTTGCAGCTAATATAGGTCCATCTGCATCCTTCCATCTTATTTCCATCGTGTAATAGGATGGATTCTGATGCGGATTATAGCATGTTTTAATTTTTCCATGAGTGCAAACATTTAGTTCAGTGGTGTTATAGATACACCGAGTTACTGTCCCCTTGCAGGTATAGTAAGAATGATAAAGCAAAGTCTGAGTTACTTTCAGTCCAATTCTAGTAGAAGTAATGCAGGCAGTGCATGGAGGTAAAGCATGAGTCTGTTCAAAACCTCCAAAGAAGGCAACCAAAGCAAAGCAAAAGTAAAGATACATGTTGATGTTGATTGGAGTTCTTCTGAATCCTCAGCTTGCTGATCTTGATCACGACGGTCTTTTATTCTTCGTCCCGTTTGCTAATGAAGCAATTTAACGGTTGCTGAGTGTTGATTGAAGATCCTCAGGTTGTCCAGTACACATTGACCAACTTTTTAGCAATTTCAGTTGGCCTGTGAAGTCTGGCTTAGTCAATGTAGTCTCAAAGTAGTGTGTCAAATCACACACAAATTGGGTTCGTTGAAACAAAGCTGTTGCTGCATGGAAAACAGCAATCCTCTTCGAAAGACTTGGCTGCTGCAAAGCACTTGTGATGAAGTGTCTAAGCTGCTGATTGCCGTCTCAAAGTAACTCGCAAGGGTGCATCAAGATGCTGTTCTGCTGTCCACTGCTCAGGTTCAGGATCAGCGGCGGGCTTGACTCTGCTGTGGTGGATCCAGGCGTCGATCTCGGCTACCTTTACTGCAGTTGGGGTAGACAGGATGACGGTGTGTACGGTCCCTTCCAATGGGGTTCCAACGGTGTCTTCTTCAAATCTTTGATCCACACCGAAGTACCAGGCTGGTAGGGATGCAAGGGTTCCGTCAAGTTGATAGGCAACTGGTCTTGGATCCACGTATGGAGAGTCTGCAGAACAAAACTAAGAGCTAGAAGTTCTTGTCTGGTTATTTCCGAACCAATTTGGGCTAGACTTCCTTTGATTCCCTGCACTATTGGTGGGGGTTTACCATACAAAACTTCAAAAGGGGAAAATCCTGTTGACTTTACAGGAGCTGAGCGTATTCTGAATAAAGCTATGGGGAGCACTTGGGGCCACTTCAATTGTGTCTCCTGACAAAGCTTAGACATTTGGGCTTTCAAGGTACGATTCATTCGCTCAACTTTCCCTGAACTCTGGGGTCTGTATGCGGTGTGGAGTTTCCATTGTATCTGCAAGGCTTTTGCTAACTGCTGAGTAACTTGGGAGACAAATGAGGGTCCATTGTCTGACCCTATTACTGCTGGAATTCCGAATCTGGGGACAATCTCTCTCATTAAGACTTTGGTAACTTCTCGGGCTTTCTCAGTTCGGGTTGGGAATGCTTCTACCCACCCAGAGAAAGTACATACTAATACTAATAGGTAATGGTACCCATTGGCTTTTGGCATTTCGGTGAAATCAACTTGGAGGTTGTGCATGGGGGTCACACCTCTTGACTGAACTCAGGGTGCTGTAATAAGGCCTTGCTTGGCATTATTCTTGGCACAAGTTTGACATTGTCGTGCTACTGAAGCTGATATGGTTGTCATCAGAGGGATGTAGAAATGTGGTCTGAGTGCTTTTTCCATGGCACTCTTCCCATAGTGGGTGGCTTCGTGGAAAGCTTTGACAAAGGATGGTCCTAACAGTTCAGGGATTACTATTCGTCCAGGAGGTTGACTGCCCTCTTCTGGTGGCAGCTCAATCCATCCATCTTTCAGTACTCCATTTTCTCTGTCACAATAGTAATCCAATTCTTTGGTGGTATATCGTGGGGTCCATAGATTCAAGGGTACTGGAAACAATGCTGCTTGCATTGGCATAGCTTGTGGGGCAATTTGTCCTGTCATAGCTGCTTGTCGTGCTGAGGCATCTGCAAATCTATTCCCTCGGGCAACTTCTCCTTTTCCTGCCTGATGTCCTCTGCAATGCATGACAGCTACACGTGTTGGGGCCCATACTGCATCAAGTAACATTAATATTTCGGGACCATATTTGACTGATTTTCCTCCGGATGTGATGAGTCCTCTTTCTTTATAGAGAGCTCCATGGGCATGCAAGGTAGTGAAGGCATATTTGGAATCTGTATATACATTTAGCACAAGTTTTTCTCCTAACAACAATGCTCTGGTGAGTGCTATCAATTCGGCTTTCTGGGCTGATGTGCCTGAGGCTAGGGCTGATGATTCAACTACTTCATGTTGAGTGACGACTGCATATCCGGCACAGCGTCGTCCATCAAGGATGAGACTGCTCCCATCAACATAATAGGTTTGGTCAGGATTGTCTATGGGCACATCTGTCAAGTCAGGTCGGCTGGAGAACACAGTCTCCATGACTTCGATACAGTCATGTTCTGGGAGTTCTTCACTGATGGGTATCAAGGTGGCTGGATTCAGGGCATGGCTCACTTCAAGTTGTATCTGTGGGTTTTCACATAACATGCTCTGGTACTTCAACATTCGGGAATTGGTGAGCCAATAATTTGCTTTCTGTTCCATAAGGGCAAGGACTGCATGTGGCACAGTGACTCGTATGTTCTGTCCTAGTGTGAGTTTGTCTGCTTCACTCACTAGTAGCGCTGTAGCTGCAACTGCTCTCAAGCAAGGTGGCCATCCTTTGGCCACAGGGTCCAATTGTTTCGATAGGTATGCTACAGGTCGCTCCCAATTTCCCAATTTCTGAGTCAACATGCCTAAGGCATTTCCCTGTGCTTCATGTACAAACAAGTGGAAAGGTTTGTGGACATCTGGTAGTCCAAGTGCTGGTGATGACATTAATTCTTCTTTTAACGTCTTAAAGGCTGTATCCTGCTCAAGTCCCCACTCCAGTGGCGACTTTTCTTCTCCTTTTGTGACTTCATACAGTGGTTTGGCAATTTGGGCAAAGTTGGGTATCCAAATTCGGCAATATCCTGCCGCTCCCAGAAAGGCTCTGACTTGCTTTCTGGTTGTTGGAGTTGGAATTCTGCATACCGCTTCTTTTCTTTCTCTGCCTAATCTTCTGCTTCCTTGGGTGATACGAAAACCCAGGTATTTCACTTCTTTTTGGCATAGCTGTGCTTTGGCTCTGGAAACTTTGTATCCAGCTTCCTCTAGTAACTGCAAGAGATCTTTGGTGGCTAGTATACATTCACTTTCTGATACGGCAGCTATCAACAGATCATCCACGTATTGGAGAAGCACTCTCTTCCCGGGGCTACTGGATAGCTTGAAAGGTCTTGATTCAGTGCGGCACTAAAGATGGTAGGCGAATTCTTGAATCCTTGGGGTAATCTTGTCCAGGTAAGTTGGCCCCCTCTTCCAGAGATGGGGTCCTGCCATTCGAATGCAAACAATATTTGGCTTACAGGGGCTAATCTTATGCAAAAGAATGCATCTTTCAAATCCAGTACAGTGAAATGGGTAGCTTCAGCAGGTATCAGTCCTAGGAGGGTGTAAGGATTGGGTACGACTGGATGTATGGTCTCAGCTGCATCATTCACTCTTCTCAAATCTTGCACTGGGCGATAATCATCTGTCCCAGGTTTCTTTACTGGCAAAAGTGGAGTGTTCCATGGGGATTGACATACTTTTAGTAGGCCATACTCAAGCAATCTTTGTAGGTGGCGATGAATGCCTTCAATTGCGGCTCTTGGGAGAGGGTACTGTTTGACGTGCACTGGTGTAGCACTAGGCTTGAGGGTTACAATCACTGGAGCTATATGTTTGGCTAGGCCTGGGGGGCTGCCTTCTGCCCATACTCCAGGTGGTGCATCAATACTTTTCAAAGTTTGTTCAAAATAGGTATCTTGTATCGAATCATCAATGTAGTATCTCCATTCTTCTTCTCGGGGAACTGTCAGCAGCATCACTCCTGCTGGTTTGGTTTGGGGATTTACTGTCATTTGCATTTCTCCTTGCTCAGAGAAAGATATTTGTGCTTGAAGCTTGGCTAACATATCTCGTCCCAGTAGTGGTACTGGACATTCGGGCATGTAAAGGAATTGATGAGTTACTTGCTGTCCTCCCAGACTGCATATTCGGTTTTGAAGAAAAGACTTTGTGGCTTTGGCACCAGTTGCTCCTATGATGGTGACTGCTTTTGTAGTGAATGGGGCTATCTTTTTGTCTATTACTGAATGTTGTGCTCCAGTATCAACCATAAAGTCCATAATTTGGTCTCCTATTTGTATTCCGACCATAGGCTCCTGGAGACCTAAAGCAAACTTGGAGCCCGGTCTGTCCTAATCCACGTCATTCTCATCATGGGCTGGTGTGGCCAATGCTTGAATGGCCCCTCCTCTCTCTCGCTGGAATTGTTCTCGATTGGCTCCTCCTCGGCTTCGGGGATAGCTTCGTCTTTCTTCTCGCCACTGATGGCTGCTGTCGTCATCATGCTGGGCGTCTTCGAGTTGCGGGCACGTATCTCTCCAATGTCCTTCCTCTCTGCAATAGGCGCATTGGTTCACGCCTAGTCTCTGGGTCCGGCCTCCGCCTTGACCCCGCCCTCTTCCTCTGCTCCTTCGACTAGGGACACCTCCCCTTTTCTGTTCCACTATGGCCGCAGCCAAAAAATCAGCTTTCTTCTTCATCTTTCTATCACATTCTCTCTGTCTTTCAGTATCACGATTCACATACACCTTATGAGCGACTTCCAATAACTGTGTTGCATTCATGCCCGCAAACCCTTCTAGCTTCTGTAATTTGCGTCTAATGTCTGGTTGAGACTGGTTTACAAAAGCAGAATTCACCATACATAAACTTCCTGGTGCCTCGGGATCATAGGGAGTATACATTCTGTATGCTTCAGTTAATCTCTCATAAAAATCTGCTGGGCTCTCATCTATCCCTTGGATAACTCCTGCAACTTTGGAAAGGTTCATAGCTTTCTGGCCCCCCCTTTTCAGGCCTTGTAAAAAGCCTTGGCGAAAACGGGCTAGGGCTGTGGATCCTTCATCTGTATTTGGATCCCATTGGGGGTCTTCATTCGGGAATTCTCTCTGAGCTGCTTCTCGACGGTCTATTATATTCTGCCCCTGTGCCGGAGCTACAGGGTTCTCTGCCATCCATTCAATAGCTGCTTTTCTAATTCTTGCTCGCTCTTCTGTCGTGAATAGGGTGGTCAGGAGCTGACGGCAATCTGGCCAAGTGGGTTGGTGAGTTTCCATAATACTAGTTACTAATTCTGTCAGCTCCTGGGGCTTACTAGTATAGGAGGCGTAATGCGACCTCCAATTTAATAAATCAGTTGTAGAGAAAGGGATATACACATAAGTTAGGGGTCCCGCTACCACTTCATCATTATCATTCTTTACGGGCACTCCCGGGACTTGCCGTAAGGGAAACAGTTTGGCTGCCATGGGTGTCTTTTGGGATCTAAGAGTTATCGTTGTTGCCTTTGCAGGAGTCACTTTCTTTTTCTCAACAGGCTTTGCTTTGGGTTTCTCTCTCACTGGCGTGCTAGTGCTAGCGCTGGCTTTCTCAATTATTTGTGCACTTTCCTCCTCATCTGGGGGATTCTCTCTTTCTCCTTCTTCGGTCTCCACTTCTGACTCGCTTTTTAGGTCCTCCTCTTCTTTTCCCGCTAATTCTTCCTCTTTCTCTCCTCCGGGAGGGGGATCAGGGGTTGGGTCCTGCCTCGGCTCTGGCCGTCTCTGGGGTTCTGGGGCAGGACGCCGGGCTACTCTTACTGGACCTGGGGTTCGGGGCTGCCTGAGAATTATTTCTGGGGAATCAGGATCTGCCAGGATGGGCTTCTTTCAGGCTTTCTTATCCTGCTCTTTCATTCTAGGCTGTTCCGTTTTCTGTCTAGAATCTGCTTTAGCTAACATTATTCTGCACTGTTCCTCATAACAGCGCTGCGCCCAGGGGGGCGGATCTTCACAAATACTTAACCAGGAATCTATATAGGGGTACTGGTCGGGTGCGCTATCCGCACTCTACGGTGTATTGACTGAATAATCTCTACTTTGAACGTTCCCTCTCGGGGCCAGATGGGGTCTAGATCGGGCCACTCCCTAGTACACAAAATCTGCAAACGGGCTGCTGTCATTTTAATACCATAATCTCCTGAATATCCCTCTTTAAAATGGGCGATCATACATTCTAATGGAGTGTTTCTAGTAGACCCCGCCCCTCCCATTTCGATGTGTGCGCGCAACAACAGACAGAAGGGAAAAGGAGGGCGGACCGTGGGTAAGGGGTCCACATGGCCCTGGAAACGTATAAGGAGTACAAATAACAAGACAAGACGACAATCGCTTCCCCCTTTTCGCAACCTGAACGCGGTCGCCCGGTCAGGAAATGCGCTACTCAGGGGTCCGCCTTCACTTGGTCCGTGCTGCCAGACCTCTCATTCACACTTCGTTCACACAATCATGCTAGCAACGTATCCCAGAATGCATTCGTTTCTATCTGTTCTGACTAGTCTTTTCCAATTTCCCAATTACAAAAGGATGGGGGTTTCACCCGGCGAATTCCCATGCGGGGTTACTCGGCCCTTCCTTGAGAGTTGATCATGCTCTCTTACCAATTCCCAATATCTCGAGATTACAAATTCCAAAGTTCCAAGTTCCAATGGCAGTACTGCGCTTTCTATTTCTGTCTAGACCCAAAATCAAAACTATACTCACCGGATCCGGTCCTCAAACTTCCCAAGCAGGCGCATGAGTTGGACCTCGGACTCCCCTCACTCGGGTTCGAGGCGTTGACTCCAGCCGGGCTCGTCACCCGCCGAGGTCCGACCAGCTCCCTCCGATACAAGGGACCGGTGGCGCCAGGGAGCAGCCCTCGTCGGAAGGGCGCGATCCCGGCAGGACCAAGCCTATAGAGGCGGAAAGTCGTGGTATATTGCCCTATATACACTTTGATTCCACAACTTCCCGGCCAATGCACCAAGGAATATGTAGCAGCAAAGCGCAGACAAACCAATGATACCAGGAGTCTGTTCAGAAGGTCCAAATAATTTATTTGTGCACAAGTCTCGAACCAATCAATTTCAAAATGGCTGAGCAAAGTTTTCAAGCATTACAACAACTTTTATAGACTTCTGTTCCATTCTAGGTATAGAAAAACATTTCATTGGTCCCGGTAACCTCCCGTACCTCCCGTACCTCTTCTATTGGTCCCGGTACTGATAAGTTTATCCAGTTATGTCCCTCCAGTGGGCATGACACCTGCATGCCCCCCTTCTAGTCCCAATTACAATGGTCAGTTCATCAACTTGTTACTTTCACACTCTCAAGGTTATAGAACCAATTTGTACGTGCAGAGGAGCTGGGCTCTGCAACTCATCTGTCAGCACTCCTAATTATTTCTTTGCAGATGTACTTTTTCTTATCAGTAACTTTTAAACATGTCTTTTCTGTATTTTTCCATCTTTCAATACTGCAGTTCTGCTTACCTAAGCTAATTCAATACTTCTACTGGGTTCTATCTTACAATAGCAGCATATTGGGGGATGTGCAATCCTATATGCCTCTCCACAGGCCTCATTTACAGGTCAAGCTAGCCATGCTGGCCTGCTTATGTTCGGACACTGTGGGTCACAGGCCTGCACCTGCCACACAATCTGCCACCACACTTGCAAGTCCTTTTGAAGCTGCTGCAGCTGAGGAGATACACCGGTTTCTGGAGGGAGGTAGACAGCTTTACAGGTGTGGGGCTTGTGGTAGAGTGGGAACATGTACAATCAACATGTCTGAACATGTCTAGGTCCGGCCCTGACTTTAATTTCCCTAATTCAATCCATGAGGTTCTCTCTCTTTATAGGAAACGTGTCAAAACTCTAGCAATGATCTTAAATAGTAAGTGAGGCAGCATCAATGGAAACATGCTCAATTTAGGGACCAGGACCATCTTGACAGCTTCTACCCTACTCCACCAGGCGAGGTAATAGGGATCACGGATGGTCCAATCTTTCACTAAAGTTAAAAATCCACATTCTTCTTCAATGTTAATTCCTGATTACTGACATACGAAATTCCCAAACACCTGATCAAATCTGAAGTCCACTGAAAGGGGAAAACCTGAA
The DNA here is from genome assembly GCA_033557465.1 of Ichthyophis bannanicus. NCBI lineage: Eukaryota > Metazoa > Chordata > Amphibia > Gymnophiona > Ichthyophiidae > Ichthyophis > Ichthyophis bannanicus. Next base: position 219,721,259 of record CM066039.1, on the reverse strand, counting down.
GCATACCCTTGACATTTAAAGGAAGAACCTCCAATTTGGCTCAATCAATTTTATAATCAGAAAACTAAGAAAACCCAGCAATAATCTTCAACAACCTAGGTACTGACTCAACTTCCAGAAAAAACAGAAGTTTTTGGACATATTGATAGCTTACACTTAACAATGAAACCAGACTCCCTTAGCATAAACATCCTATTTGCTGACCAAAACCAGGGTCTCTAGAGCAATATTCAATAGCGGACAAAGGGCACCCTTGATGGGTGTAAAATACATTAAAAATTTTGAAGGTCCCAATTTGGACATCTGTTTTCAGACCAAGACACATTTAGGCTGCACATATCATACTGCGGCACATATGAAGGCACATTATAGAAAGGGCATCCAAGTCAAAACATCAGAAATTCCATGGGAGGGGGGCAGCAGTGAAGGTGGGCACATGTAAATGTTTCTGAAATTGTCTCATCTCCACCCTCAAAGATAAATGTTTCCATCAGATAGAAAAGATCCAGGGATATGCAGAATTATACCTCAGACACGTACAAGTTTCAAGGCAATTTTAGAAACTTGCACATGTCTGATATGGACAGCCACAGGCCCAGCAACATAAACATGTCTGTAATGATATTGCAAAACAGGCATGTCTGTCTCACTACATACACATCCTGGCCTGTCACTTTGCAAGCAAAGACATGCAGTGGTGCGGCAGCCAAGAAAAAGGTCTATTTATTTGCCTGTATGTTTTTTTTGGAGTGTCAAAATTTACTGGGGGAGTGAGTGGACTTTATCTGTGCATATCTTTGTTTGCCGAAACAAGCACTTTGCAGATACCTATTTGAACCCAATCCAGTTTTCAAGATATCTACAATGAATATTCATGAGAAGTATTTGCATACATAGAGGTAATGCATGCAAATCTATTCATGTGGATTCCTTTTGGCTATCCTAAAAGCCAAAGTGCCTAGGACAGAACTTGTGACTTCTGGTAGAGTTAGAATACAGGAGATCACTTTGTTGGAAAAGAAAGGGGAAATTAGAATCCCTTGAACATCAAGGGCCCGATTTTCAAAGCACTATGCGCGAGTTACCCGTGTAAAAGAGGGCCTTACCAGTGTAAAACAACCATAACCATGTAAACCACATTTTCAACAAGGTGGCTTGAATTGTGAAGTTGCAACTACCTGCACTATGCCATGCGCCAAGGCCCAGGAGCATAACATGGGCATGGTTCCGTGAAACCCATGTAAAGCAGATTTTCGAAACCCATGTGTGCTGACATTGGACATCACAAACCGCATAAGCCTAAGCAGTGTTTCCCGGTGCATAAAGACCTCAGAAGGAGTCTGGCAAACCCATGGAGAGGCGGAACAGTGTACAGTAGAGTAAGGGAGTGCATGCAGGCCTGTACACTAACCATGCACTTGGAAAGCAATGCTAGACTGGCAGAAAGGCCATGTGGGCTATGCAGATGATGATCTAGAGGTAGAGACGTGCCCACCATGCCCAGGCACAGTGGAGGATGCGGAAGGTAGTGCGTGTCCAGCAGTAGGCCGCATCCCAGTGCCTGAAACACAGGTACTGTGCGTAGGGTTGCCAACTTTTTCACCGAGAAAAACCCGACACCTGTGGCTCGCCATGCTCCACCCATTCTCCGCCCCTAGTCCCACCCCTGCCCCGCCCCCAGCCCCACCCACAAAAATTACCGAGGATACGTGTAGGCTAACTTCCTTGGTCAGATAATAATTAAACTGGGAACCCCAAAATCCAAACATGAAATGTACAACACTGGAGAAATAAAACTATAAAGTAATTTCCTCTTGCACTAAACAAAAACGCAAAGATGTTAGCAATACACACTTCCCAGACCAGACATATTCCAGTTAATAAATTCAAAATAAAAAGTATTTTTCTACCTTCTGTTTGGGCGTTTTATTTTTCAGTTGCAATTGCTCCAGTCACTTTCTTCTGGTTTCTTCGTGTCTTCTGCGAGCTATCCATTTGTCCTTTCTTCTCTTTCAGATGTTTTCCATTCTCTCTCTATTTCTGCTTTAACATACTGATTGTTTCCCTTTTGCTCTTTCCCCCAATTCTTTCCTTATTCCTTTATCATCCGTTTAAATTTCACCCTTCCATTCTCAAGCCCCTCTTACTCTCCCAATACCGGCCCATCATAGACTTTTCTTCCACACAAAATATTTTTTCCCCTCTCTATTCTCATTCCCCATCCATTCTAGTCCTCCCCCCAAATCAGTTCCCTTATAGTTCTAGACCCACCCAGCATCCACTCCCTTCTAGTCCCATTCTCCCATGCCCCACATCAGCCCATTTCCAGTCCTATTCCAGCTCTTCATCAGCCCATTTCCAGTGCTAGCCCTCACATCACAGGCCATTTCCAGTCCTAGCTCCCCCCCCCCAATCACAGCCCATTTCCAGTCCAAGTCCCCCATCACAGCCTATTTCCAGTCCTAGGCCCCCCCACCATCACATCCCATTTGCAGTCCGAGTCCCCCCGCACCATCACAGCCCATTTGCAGTCCGAGTCCCCCCGCACCATCACAGCCCATTTGCAGTCCTAGCCCCCCTAATCACAGCCTATTTCCAGTCCAAGATCCCCCTTCCTCCAACATAGCCCATTTCCAGTCCAAGTTCCCCCCCCCCTCCATAGCCCTTTTCCAGTCCAGGTCCCCTCCACCCCCATCACATCCCATTTGAAGTCCATGTCCCCCCCCCATAACAATTTTATAGTCCAGGTCCCCCCCCCATCACAGCCTATTTCCAGTCCAAGTTTCCCCCCCCCATAGCCCTTTTCTGGTCCAGGTCCCCTCCACCCCATCACAACCCATTTCCAGTCCATGTCCCCCCCCCATAACCCTTTTACAGTCCAGGTCCCCCCCCATCTCAGCCCATTTCCAGTCCACGTCCCCCCCCTTAGCCCTTTTCCTGTCCAAGTCCCCCCCTTTAGCCCTTTTCCAGTCGTAGTCCCCCCCCCTTAGCCCTTTTCCAGTCCAAGTCCCCCCCTTAGCCCTTTTCCAGTCCAAGCCCCCCCCTTAGCCCTTTTCCAGTCCAAGTCCCCCCCTTAGCCCTTTTTCCAGTCCAAGTCCCCCCCCTTAGCCCTTTTCCAGTCCAAGTCCAAGTCCCCCCCCCTTAGCCTTTTTCCAGTCCAAGTCCCCCCCCCCCTTATCCCTTTTCCAGCCCCAGCCCCCCCCCCCCTTAGCCCTTTTCCAGTCCAGGTCCCCCCATCACAGCCCATGCAGTCCTTGCCCCCCCCCCCCGGACCAGCATCGTGGCTGTCTGAGGCTTCAGAGGGAGCCGGGGAAGCCCGCGCGAGGCCCCGGCTCCCTCTGAACAGCCACAAGCGTGAAGAGCCTTTACCTTCACGCTGGCGGCTGTTCCTGTGAAGCCGCGAATGCTGGGAAAGGTTAAAGGTTGCCCTTTAACCTTTCCCAGCATTCGCGGCTTCACAGGAACAGACGCCAGCGTGAAGGTAAAGGCTCTTCACGCTGGTGGCTGTTCAGAGGGAGCCGGGGCCTCGCGCGGGCTTCCCCGGCTCCCTCTGAAGCGGAGAAAAGCCGGTTTTTTTTGCTCAGGCCGCTCCCGATTTTGCGGCCAGAGCAAAAAAACCGGCTTTTAAAGGGCCGGTTTTGCCTCTGCGCCGGCAGCCGGCCTGGCCGTGGAAAAACCGGCCAGTTGGCAACCCTAACTGTGCGTCACATGCACACAGGCCCAGGATGAGCTATCTGCAATTGATAGAGGAGGAGGTCTACCAGATGTACCGACTAGATGGGGCAACAGTAACAGCTGTGCAGAATCCTCAGCATGGACCTAGAGCCCTGCACATCCAGGAGCCAGGCCCTGCCAGTGGCTGTGATGGTGACCACTGCCATGGGAGTCCTTGCAACAGGCAGCTTCCAGCATGTGATCAGGGCAACTGTTGGGATCACACAGTCAACTGCCAATCACTGCATAAACACCTTAACCAGGGCCCTGCTGCAGAGGTTGCGCCACCTCATAGCCTTCCCCCGGGCAGAGAGGATTTGGCAGGAGACCATGCAGGCCTTCTATAATGTTACTGGGTTCCCATCGGTGCTAGGAGGCATAGACTGCACCCATATCGCACTGCAGGTATCACGGCTGGATCAGAGGGCATACCAGAACAGGCATTGGTATACATTCATGAACATGCAGGTAATTGTGGATGCCAATATGACCTTCACGGATGTGTATGCCTGCTACTCAGGGTCCTGCCATAATGCCTTTTCCTTGCCCAGTCCAGCCTGGGGCAGGCAGCAGCTACAAGTCAGCTCAGAGACGCATGGCTGCTAGATAAGTAGGCACATGTGCGAGCCCTGGGACAATGCCCAAACATACGCATGCAGTAGTATGATGCTATGTGTAATGCAGACAGGTGATGATATATGTGTGACAGATGTAATGCAATAGATGGGGACCACTGTGTGCACATGGTCTGCCGCCCCGCAGAGCCATGTGCACTGTGGGATACAATGCACTTCATGGTGACAACCAGGGGAATCCATGTGGCTGAATGCAGGTACCATGCACCAACATGTAGAATGTGGAAGGACATGGGCTGGCATCATATAGCATACCCACATGGCAGCAGACGTATAGGGTACAGCCACATCGATCCCCAACCCAGCCTGCAGATCTCGCAACTGCATCTCCGTGCCATATCCCTGCTCTCCCCTCCCAACAGGCCAGCCCATGTCACCATCACCCATTGCCCCTCCCCAATTGGCTGTCAGCTGCACAAGCCACATGTTGGTGCCATCCCACTGCCACAGTGACTGGTAGCACATGTACCCTGGCCTGCCAGTAGACAGTGTGCCATATACTGATCATAGCTGCCCATTGACTATGCCCCAAGAATGTCCCATGCTCATGTGCACATCTCACATTGCCCCCACAGGTGACCATGGCTATCCGCTGAGGACCAGGCTGCTGACCCCAGTGTGCAACCCTATGAGCCAGCAGGAGGACAGCTATAATGCCATCCAAAAGAGGACTCGGGCAGTTGTGAAACATGCAATAGGGGGCCTGAAGAGTTGCTTCCAGTGCCTCAACAGGAGTGGTGGGGAACTCCTGTACAATCCTCAGTGTATGTGCCTGATCTTTGCAACATGCTCTGTATTGTACAACCTGGCACGGATGCGAGGGGTGCCTGACCCAGAGCCAGCAGTTGTGGAGGCATGGGAGGCTGCAGAGGCAGCGGATGGTGATGTCTCAGAGTCCGGGAGCCAGCAGCAGGCCAGGGCACTGGCCCACCATGCAAGGGTATTATGGGATAGTTTTTGAGGGGACCGCCCCATACCAACTCCAGCAAGGGACATATAGATTGAACAATAAAGAGTACCTATTAGTATCTTATGTGTGCAGTGTGACTCATTATTTCCCCCCACATCTGTCCCCTGCCCCTGGGCTCCCTGCTGGCCATGGGTGCCTGCTGATATGTGCACTGCGTCGCAGTAGAGCGATGTCAGATGGCGTGCAGGCAGCGCCATTGCCCTCCCCAGCAAGGCAGGCTGGTAAACATGGGTCAGGGGTAGCAGGAGGCTGAGCTGTTGCACTGGTGGCCCCACTATCCACTCCCTGTGCCCACATGTGGCCCACCAAGCTGCGTAGGGAACCAGCGATTGATGCCTGGTAAGCTGCCATCTCCCTCATCAGTCATAGGTGCCCCTCCATGTGGCACTCCATGCACAATCTGTGGCCCCGCCACTCCTTGTGCTCCACCTTCCTTGGCTGTTCCACAGCCTACAGGCCCTGCTGAATACCTTGCAGCTCAGATAGTATGGCCTCTGCACACACCTTCCTGCAGTAGCCCCTGGTCCAGGTCACCTCCTCCTGTACCCACCAGCTCCGCCAGGATGGCAAATTGTAGCTCGGCAAGTGGGCGTCATCCATCTTGGACTCCACAGCACTGGAAGACACACTGGCCTGCCCCTCTGTCCTGCCCCTCTGTCCTGGCTGGTGATTCCAAATGCCCCTCTGCCATGTTGGGGCACTGGGCTGCTCCTCTGCCCTGCCTGGTGCACTGGACTGTTCCTCTGCCCTGCCAAGCACACTGGCCCTGATGGCTGTGCTGCAGCCTGGCTATGCACTGGCATCATCCATGCTGTTTGGTGAGGCTCCCACCGATGCATCTTTCAGGCTGGGAGGGCAGGGTTCCTGGTGGGTCTGTGGGAGGGAAAGGGTGGCAGAGGTTAGTGACATGGGCTGCCAGGTTGGCCTATGGGGTGGGACCAGGCCCACTATGGAACCGGCAAGTGGTGTGTAATCCACACTGTACCCATACAATGCAGCATCCAGGGTCCAGCAGATGGACTGGCATGGCCTGGGTGAGCGGACGTACAATGAGAGACACATAAAAAGCCATCACCTGCCCACCCTGGCCATGGGGCACCCATATTCATCCTCTTGTGTGCCTGTAGAGGAGCTGTCAAAGCGCGCGCTGACCTTGGGATCTGTGGGTCTGTCCTTGCCTGGTTTCGTTCTTTTCTTTCCTTTCGCACTTTCTCAGTAAAGACTAGCTCATCTACCTCCTTCTCCCTACCCCTTTTTTGTGGTGTTCCCCAGGGCTCTGTCCTAGCTCCTCTTCTTTTCAACATTTTTCTTGCCCCTTTAGCACTTATCGTCCAACAGTCAGGGATTTCTGGATATTTCTACGCTGATGACATTCTTTTTGTTCACCACACTAGTTCCCTCTCACCAGATCTTTCCGCTCTTAACCTCTGTCTCACCCGTGTCGCTACGTGGATAAACACTAACTTTCTCCATGTTAACCCCTCTAAATCAGCTGCTCTTTGGCTCTCCTTTAACACACCTCCACCCAATGTTCCCTCTAATTTTCTGTAGGCTGTGTGCGCATAAAATATCAGCTGTGTGCAGCTTTTGAAGGAAGGTTAAATTTTTGTGTGCCACATAACGACACTCAGCGTTATATACTTTAAAATCTGACTACATGTCAGAATACAGTATGTACACCACATTAATTTTAATCAAATTAAATGAAAATAGATGATTACTAAATGAAGCGGGAAATTTCTAGTAATTACAATCATAACTTTTAAATTTTAAGACGTCTGTGTTGTTTTCTATCAGAATCAGAGCCGTAATTTTTGTGCGCTCTGTTGTAAAGTATGTGCGCTCGCTCGGTGAGGTGTGTGCGCGCGCACATGCGCACAGCTTAGAGGGAACAGTGCCTCCACCCACCTGCTCTCCACTTTTTCTCTCTACTCCTATCCCTTTAGTCTCTTCCCTCCGCTATCTCGGAGTCACCCTTGATGTCTCCCTCTCATTTCAACATCACATCTCTTCACTTGTTCGTCGTTCTTTCTTCTTTCTCCGTCAAATCCGAGCTGTCCGCCCTTTTCTCCCTTCCTCCTCTCTCACTTCTGTAGTTATCTCTCTAGTCCTATCGAGGTTAGATTATTGTAATACTGTTTTAGCAGGTCTCCCAAAATATCAGCTTCGACGTCTTCAATTAGTCCAGAATACAGCTGCATGTTTACTCACTTATTCCTCCCCCCGTGACCACATTACTCCCCTCCTCTTCCGTTTACACTGGCTTCCACTTAACTTCCGTTTTCATTACAAAATACTCATACTAACTCATAAAGCATTGCACACTGGTTCTCCTCAGTATATAGCCGATTCCATTCGTTTACAACCTTCCCCCCGTCTTCTCCGCTCAGCACATGGTTACCGTCTCTATCTCCCTACTTCATCCTCAGCTCACTTGGAAACAACACGTCACTCTGCTTTTTACTTCCTGGCCCCAGCCCACTGGAATTCACTCCCACTTGCCCTCCGTACTGAGCTATCCTTGCAAAGATTTAAGTCCCTACTCAAGACTCATCTCTTTCAGCAGGCTTTTGATTTCCCAGATCCTTAAGACCGGCCTTCCCATCAGTACCTTCCCTCACTTGTCTCTTTCCCACTTTTGCCTTTTCTGCTTCTTTCTGTCCTGTCCAAATAATGGCGTTCTTTTTCCTTTTCTTGCTTTTATTGGTTGATTATACTGTACACCGCCCTGACGCACCTGCCTGGGCGGTATATCAAGTAATGAATAAAGATAAAGATAAAAAAAGATAAAGACTTGGTCGATGGCCCCGCTGGGGTAGAGAACCCTTTTGAGCTGCAGCAAGGATCTGATGAGGCCTCTGCTCTCATCAGGGCTGAGGTTTACACTTCTCTTCACTGCCATGCCATTGGTTTCTCTCCGTCCAGCCACAGGAGGCTCTTGCACAGGCAGCCCTTGGGGTCGGCGTATCGGTGTCATCTCTGCATGGGTATGCCAGGCAGTCAATATGCAGGTTCATGCATACCTTCCATTCTGCTTCTCTGGCCATTATTATGGTCACATACATGGATATCACCTATCAACCTTGGGCACAGAGCCCAGGTTCTGTGCCTTGCTTTCATCCATATATGCCGTGGTAGTGCCTGCCGCTGTGCTCGGCTTGTGCTGCGTTTTTTATAGCCTGCCCATTTTGGCAGCGCATCACTCATGATTCAAGCACTTTTCTTGACCGGATAACTTTCTGGGGTATTGCAAACCTTGGCGCCTTGTTGAAATTTGGGCCCATAATGTCTATGGTGCAACTTTTCAATGCTGTCCTAGCTAAGGACAGGTTAGTAATTCATTACCAATGGGAGACGCTGGAAGGACAACTAGCAGTGGACAGACTGGAATTAATAAGAGCTTTGGAGAGGTTTTTAGAAGAGGAACATTGCTGTCTGCCTCCAGAGTACAACCCCATTTGGAGACATCACCCCCAGGGATGTTCATAACAGCAATAACCGCTTCTAGGGTCAGGGTATCTGCTGTTGTTAATATGCTTTTCTGGGTGCTTCCCTTGACTATCTAAAGGATTCAGCTCCTCCTCCAGGCATTGACCACCTCAAAAATGCCTAGGCCTCAGATGTCATTATTATTCAGGTAAACAATGTGTTTCATCCATTCCCTATTCTCTTGAATCCATTTGCTGGGATAAAAGACAAGATCAAAGTAAACAACAATTAGTTAAGGAAGGAAAAGTGCAAATGTAGCACTCGGATACAGCATGTGTTTGAAACTTTTTCTTTCTGCCATTGAGTTAACATTAATGTGAGAATCAGCAACACAGTGTTACCCCTCATCTGTACCAACAATTGGCACTGTAGGGAATAAATCCTGTTTCTGTTCTGCAGGCAAATTCTGAACATCCTTGGCATTTTCCTCAATCCTTCTTAGGGAATTACCTAGGGGCTTGTCAGGATTAGTGAATGAATGTCTGTAGAAATTCTAGGGTGGAAGCAAGTGAGAGAGGATTGTATTAGTTTGTCAAAAACTTAAAATTAGTTAATATTATCACCTCCACCAAAAGCCATTTTTCTTTTATTATTAACCCTAGAAATGTAGAAAGGTGTAGCTTTCAGGACTACTAAGCTCTCTTCTTTGGAAATGTCAGTGAACAAAGGTGGTGCCTCTGGTTAAAGAATTGGAAAGAAGGTGGTAAAACTGATGCATCAGGTTGGGGGATATAAATACTGAATAATATTGATAATAATGTCTGTTTCAGGGGGTCAGCCATAATGATGCAAGCATACTGTATCTGTTGCATGCAGATGACATCATGGGATGTCATTGCAACAAGGTAAGCTGTGATGTCATTGGCTACTGCCACCGCTGAACCTTAAACCCGGATATTCAATGCCAAGGCCATATCTGGGCCCCGGCACTGAATATCTGGGTTGCCCAGGTTGCTGGGAAGCTAACAGGGCAGTGGCAATATTTAGCCACTGTCCGGTTAGCTTCTTCAATGAAAGTTAGGCTAGCCTTTACTGCGCCTGACTTTCGTTGTGTGTTAATAACCGGGCAGCGACTCAACATCGCCACTACCTGGTTATTGATGAATGCCACCCCGAGCACCCCTGGCACACCCCAATGCTAACCAGTTAGCACTGGGACATACAGCAGTGGCACCCGCGAATATTCAGCAGCACTAGCCGTGTTAGAACTGTTGAATATCCCGGACAAGGGCATTACATGGTTAGCAAGTCTGCTAACCATGTTAATTCCTTTAAATATCCCCACAAAGTCTCTGCTTCCTATGACCCAGAGATGCATTATTAAACATCATATCTCTGAGAAAATCTGACTGGATGAAGATCTGGAAAGTCCTGAGCACAGCAGATCCATAATCTGTTGGTGGAACAAGTTAACCACGGAGGCATTGTACTGGGCTCAGTTTCTGGGCTCTGTACCCCTGTCTATAAATCCTGCAGAAATGGGGAGAATGAGAGCATACATCAGAGGTCCCCACACCTTTTCTAGGTATTTCAGTTAGAACATAACATTAGGTCTTGAATTCTTTGTGTGCGTAAATCTTGGGAAATGGCCAAGTTTCCAAGAAAGTGAAACATACTAACCAGTGCAAGATGTGATCCACAGATGGAAAGCCTCCTACAGTGCCTCTGGCCCTCTCATGGCTGGGGAGGGGAAGGATCTGCCTGGAATGCAGCTCCATTTCTGGGGAGAGGCCAAAGGGCAGCTAGTCTCTGAGACACACAGGTCAGCATCATCCACTGAAGACCCTTCTTGCTCCTAATTACACTCTGAGTTCAACATATAGGTCATGTAACCCACCATCTTTAAGAAGAACCCTGACCCAGCTCCATCCTATAGAGACTTACTTATTTTGCACTCTTACGGCATTTATTACGCAAGTGGATAGAAACCTACACATTTCCCATTCCACTGCCTGCTGAAAGAAAGAAAAAGAAAACCCTGGAAATTTGTATCTCTGCATACCACAGCTGGGCCACAGTGTCCCATCCTATACATACCCCTCCTCCCTTTTCTTTCAGAGATTTACAGGCTTAGAGTAAACGTGAAGGCCAGGGAGACTGGCAAAGTCAGCACAGCTCTTCCATTGCTAGAGATGAAGATTTTGTTTCTACCCACCCTATATTATTCAAGTGACCCAGATCAATCCAAACAGCCGAATACACTATTGATGTTCTCCAGTATAGGTACAGTGTCATAGTCAAATTTTATTTATTTAAAAGGATTTATATCCCGCTTTATCCTTGAATCAAAGCAGTTTACACTGCAAACCAATCAATTGGGGTGGTGCGGGGGTGTCGGCATGCAGTGGTGGTGAAGGTAGTGTTCGTGGGTGTGTGGGCAGGTACATCTTGATTTGGGGGTGCAATATATACAATATATACAGGATTGAGCTATTTACAGTGGTTTAAATACAAGGAGTGGGTGGGGGGTTGTCGTTGGGGATGTTATACTGCGTAAATGTTAGAGTCATGTAAAGTCACCGTAATGCTCTTTGTAGAGCATTGTTTTGAGTGATTATCAGAAGTTGCTGATGTCAATCATTGATCTTAAGCTGGCTGGGAGGTGATTTGGGTGGTTGGTGATTGGTGGTCTTCATTGAATTGCTCGATGAATAGGGTGACTTTGATTAGCTTCCGGGATTCTTTTATATCTGTTGTTGCTTTCAGTTTATCTGGGAGGACATTCCAGATAGCAGGTGCAGCAAGAGAGAAAGCTCGCATGGATGTGGATTTGTTGGTTCTTGTGAATAGACTGGCAGGGCCGGCCCGTCCATTGAGCAAGAATGTTTTTTGCACAGGGCCCCGCGTTTCGGGGGGCCCCGCGCAAAGAACATTCTGCTTTTTTTTCTTAATTAAATTTTAAAAAAAAAAAAGCTGGCCGCTGCCGCTGCGGCGGCATGGAGTGTCCTGCGGGGCTCCCTCTGCCCGGCGGAACTCTTCCGGCGCGGCTGAGCCCCTCTGTGCCGGCTTGCAGATACGCGAAGGGAGAGTGTCTCCCTCGCGTCTCTGTTAAGCCCGCAGGGGCTGATGGGAAGCAGGGGCTGATGGGAAATTTCCCATCTGCCCCTGCAGGCTTAACAGAGACGCGAGGGAGACACTCTCCCTTCGCGTATCTGCAAGCCGGCACAGAGGGGCTCAGCCGCGCCGGGAGAGTTCCGCCGGGCCGAGGGAGCCCTGCGGGACACTCCATGCGGCGGCGGCAGCGGCCAGCTTTTTTTTTTTTTTTTTTAAATTGCCATGAGCCGAGGGGGGGGGGAGCGGGTAGGACTGGCAATGGGCTAGGGAGGGGGGGTTAAGACTGGCAATGGGCTAGGGAGGGAGGGAGGGAGGGGGGGTTAAGACTGGCAATGGGCTAGGGAGGGAGGGAGGAGGGGGGGTTAGGACCGGCATTGGGCTGGGGGGTTAAGACTGGTGGGCTGGGGTTAAGACTGGCAATGGGCTAGGGAGGGGGGGTTAAGACTGGCAATGGGCTGGGGGGGGTTAAGACTGGCAATGGGCTAGGAGGGGGGGTTAAGACTGGGGGTTAAGACTGGCAATGGGCTGGGGGGGTTAAGACTGGCAGTGGGCTGGGGAGGGGGGTTAAGACTGGCAATGGGCTATGGGGGGTTTAAGACTGGCAATGGGCTAGGGGGGGGGTTAGGACTGGGAATGAGCTGGGGGGGTTAAGACTGGCAGTGGGCTGGGGAGGGGGGTTAAGACTGGCAATGGGCTATGGGGGGGGTTAAGACTGGCAGTGGGAGTGGGCTGGGGGGGTTAAGACTGGCAGTGGGCTATGGGGGTTTAAGACTGGCAGTGGGCTGGGGAGGGGGGGGTTAAGACTGGCAATGGGCTATGGGGGGTTAAGACTGGCAGTGGGCTGGGGGGGTTAAGACTGGCAGTGGGCTATGGGGGGTTAGGACTGGCAGTGGGCTGGTGAGGGGGTTAAGACTGGCAATGGGCTTTGGGGGGGTTAAGACTGGCAGTGGGCTGGGGGGCTAAGACTGGCAGTGGGCTATGGGGGGGTTAAGACTGGCAATGGGCTGTGGGCTGATGAGGGCTGGCAATGGGCTATGGGGGGGTTAAGACTGGCAATGGGCTAGGAGGGGGGGTTAAGACTGGCAGTGGGCTAGGGGGGGTTAATACTGGGGTTTAAGACTGGCAATGGGCTGGGGGGGGGGTAAAGAAGGAGTGGGCTGGGGAGGCGGGATAAGACTGGCAATGGGCTATGGGGGGGTTAAGACTGGCAATGGGCATGGGGGGTTAAGACTGGCAATGGGCTATGGGGGGGGGTTAAGACTGGGAATGGGCTGGGGGGGTTAAGACTGGCAGTGGGCTGGGGAGGGGGGGTAAAGACTGGCAATGGGCTATGGGGGGGTTAAGACTGGCAATGGGCTGTGGGCTGATGAGGGCTGTCTGGAAATGGGGTGATGGGAGGTTAGGACTGGCAATGGGCTATGGGGGGGTTAAGACTGGCAATGGGCTATGGGGGGTTAAGACTGGCAATGGGCTGTGGGCTGATGAGGGCTGTCTGGAAATGGGGTGATGGGGGGTTAGGACTGGTAGTGGGCTGATTGGGGGGTTAGGACTGGTAATGGGCTATGGGGGGTAAGACTGGTAATGGGCTGTGGGCTGATGGGGGCTGTCTGGAAATGGGGTGATTGGGGGTTAGGACTGGTAGTGGGCTGATTGGGGGGTTAGGACTGATAATGGGCTATGGGGGGCTAGGACAGGAAATGGGCTGATGGGGAGGGGTTAGGACTTGAGGTGGGCTGATGTGGTTAGGACTGGTAATGGGCTGTGGGCTGATGGGGGGGTTTAGGACTGGCAATGGGCTATGGGGGGCTGACTGGAAAGGGGCTGATTGGGGGTTAGGACTGGTAATGGGTTATAGGGGGGCTTAAACTGAAAATGGGGTGATGGGGGTTAGGACTGGAAGTTGATTGACGGGGGGCTAGGACTGGTAATGGGTTGGGGGGTTGCTAGGACTGGAAATGGGCTGAGTGGAAGGGGAGGCTTGAACTGCAAATAGCTGATGGGGCGGGGGCTTGGAATGGAAATGGGCTGTGAGGGAAGGGAGCTAGGACTGAAAATGGGCTGATGGAACAGCTAGGATAGGACTGGAAATGGGCTGTTGGGGGGAGCTAAGATTGGAAATGGGCTGTGGTGGGGGCTTGAATTGAAATGGACTCATGGAGAGGCTAGAATTGGAAGTAGGCTCATGGGGGGGCTTGGACTGGAATTGGGCTGAGTGGAGGGGAGCTATGATTTGACATGGGCTGATGGTGGGGCTAGGAAATGACTAGAAATGGGCTGATGGGGGGGGGGCTAGGATTGGAAATGAGCTGATGAAGGGACTTGGACTGGAAATGGATGGGGGAGCTAGGACTGGAAATGGGCTGATGGGGGGGCTAGGACTGGAAATAGGCTGATGCAGGGACTAGAAGGGAATGGATGCTGGGTGAGACTGGAACTAGAAGGGAGCTGATGTTGGGGGAGGATTAGAATGGGATGGGGCTGGGAGAGTAAAATGGAGAGGGGAAAAATATTTTGTGTAGGAGGGATGAAAAATCTACAATTGGCCGGGTATTGGGAGAGTAATTGGGGATTGAGGATGGAGGGTTAAAATTTGTGTGGATGAAATTGGAATGAGGAAAGAGCAAAAGGAGAAAGATTAGTATGTTAAAGCAGATGTAGAGAGAGAGAATGGAAAAAAAACTAGAAGAGAGAAGAAAGGACAAATGGACAGCAGACGATGGAGAGTTAGCAGAAAACATGAAGAAACCAGAAGAAAGTGGCTGGACCAATTGCAACTGAAAAAAAATGCACAAAAGGTAGAAAGATATCTCTTTATTTTGAATTTATTAACTGGAATATGAAAGTTCTGGGAAATGTGCATCATTAACGTCTGCGCTTTGTTTAGTACAAGAGGAAATTGATTTATAGTTTTATTTCTACAGTGTTGTTGTACATTCCAAGTTTGGCTTTTGGGGTTCCCAGTTTAATTATTGCCTTCCTGTTTCTAAATTGCGATTCCTTGTTTGGTGATGGTCTATGTTCTGCATGTGTAACTGAGCTGAGGTATTCTGTTTATGTAATTCCTATTTGACGTTGCCACTTGTTCTCTTTCCCCAGTATTCTCTGAAATGTATTGGTTTAATATTTGCAGTGTTGCCTTTTGATAGGTAGGGTATGGTGCTTTGTGAGTCCTGGTAATGCTGTCAGGATACGGCGGGTTTGCTATGGGTTCTAAATGGGCAGCGTTTGTAGTAGTTCCTAATGTGCCTGGCGGTTGGCACTGGATTATAGTAATGTAGAAATCTTTTAGTCTTTCTTTATCCATACACTCATTAAGAGACATGTTTACTAAAAGTTAGTGTATGGTAACATTATGCAAATATTTATGCAAATAAGGCCACTTATGCAAATGAGGCCCCGCACCAAGTCTCCGCACATGGCCCCGCACCCCCCTTGGGCCGCCCCTGTAGACTGGGTGTTGGTATGTTGTTCTTGGTGCTGTTTCTGTCTGGTCTTTTGCTTGTCTTGGTTCCAATGAGTTCCTGTAATATTTCTGCTGACATGTTTTTAATTTTAAAGATAGTGAGTGCTGCTTTATATTTTGCCCGTGATGAGATTGGTAGCCAGTGCAGATCGTATAGTATTGGAGTTATGTGGTCTTGTGTTGAAGTGCTTGTAATAATGCGGGCAGCAATGTTCTGGACTATTTGTAGAGGGTGGGTGGTTTGCTTGGGTAGACCTTGGTATATTATATTACAGTAGTCTAGTATAGATGCAATGATGGCTTGGCATACTGTGCGGAAATGTTCTTTATTGAGGAGAGGTTTTAGTCTCTGGAGCATTGCGAATTTGAAAAAGGCTGTTTTGGATATCTTGTTGATATGTGGTTGGAGGGTGAGTTGCTTGTCTAGAATCACTCCAAGGTATCGGACTTCGTCTTTTATTGTGATTAGTGTATTGGATAAGGTTTAAGGTTTAATTATTTGATAAAAACTGCCTTTCTGCAACAATCAAGGCGGTGTACAATAATAAACTACATAAAATACATAAAATAAATAAAATACATAATACATAAAATTTTGGCCAAAGCCAGAAAAGGAAAAGGAAATTTACAAATTTGTAAGGACTGGAGACAAAAGTACAGGAGGTACAGGACAGGATACAAAAGGCAGATAAATACACTAAGGGTAAACTCATACAAAAGGAGAAGGAACGTTAAATGCTAGGGAGAAGAGATGGGTTTTGAGGTTTTGTTTGAAGGTGGTATATTGTGATTCCAGGCGGAGAGAGGATGGGAGAGAATTCCAATGAGCCGGACCGGCAAAGTAAAATGTAGAGAGACAGGTGAGCTGCAGATGGGCACGGGAAGGGGAGGGAAGAGCAAGACGGTTAAGATGGAAAGAGCGAGGTGTGTACCGAGGGGAGTGGAAAGAAAGAAGATGAGTCAGATAAGATGGAGTACTGGTGTGGTAGACTTTGTGTAGCAGGGTCAATAACTTAAACTGAAAGCAAAACGAAACTGACAACCAATGGAGATTGAAGAGCAAGGGAGTGACATGATCCCGAAGAGTGGAGTGTGTGACGAGACGTGCAGCAGTATTCTGAATTCTGGATATGTTGATAGTAGGAGAAATGAATGTGGAGTCTCTCGTGATGATGATTGCTTCAGTTTTTTTTATGTTGATGTTTAAGTTATTATTGGTTAGCCAGGTCGTCATTTCTTGAATGCAGTTTGATATGGTGGTATAGTCTGGGGAGTCCAGTTCAATAGGGGTGTATACCATGATATCGTCAGCATATATGGCATATTGTATCTTGTATGTGTTGAATATTTTGCATATAGGCTGAATGTAAATGTTGAAGAGAAGAGCTGATAGTGATGAGCCTTGGGGAATTCCTTGGGTAGTCCTGAAGGGTTTAGAGGTGAGCGGAATATGAGTGGAATGTGAAATTTCTCTTATGAAATGCTGGACTGCAAATTTATATGTGCATTGTGGCAAAATTGGAACTGAATCAGGTTGTTTGACTTGACCTAGATCTGATGGCAACCATCTTGTTTCTCATGTATACTGTGTTTGATTGCATATAAAGACTGTTATGCATAGGACTGTCACCCCACTCATGTCAATATGAACAGATTTATCCAGTCCAGGTTTTATCCCATTGCATACATGGAAATTTAATCCTGCTTTTCACAGGACAATCAATGCATGCAATCAATGCATGCAATGAGGTGAAACCAGCTTGTTCAGACTGACTGGGTGTGGTGGCTACCTTAGTGATAAGTGAAAGTATGTGAGATGTGTGATTGCATGTACAGAAACAGTATAGCTATATCCATTCTGGTGGCTCAAACATATGCGCTATATGTTAACATGTGGAAAGTCTCCGGCCTGGTTCTCAGGTAAGGACTTTTGCTGGGACTAGCGATGCTGCAAAGGCAACATTCTCAAACCTTAGTGGGAAGAGAGTTGTAGCCATTGTGTAGGACTGACACCTAGATGGATGGAGACAAGGCCCATAGTTGTATGATACTGGATAGAACTAAGCTTACATGGACCCTGGCCTAGAATGGTCACTGCAATGACCCAAATGAGTGGTGTTGTTTTTTTTAAAGAAGTGAGGGTAGGGTTGGGGGAAGAAGGAATATAAAACAGAGGGAAAAACTTCTCAGGTAGTGCAAATGAAGGCCTATGGCACCAAACCCAAACCTGGTTTCAACTTAGTAGGAAATAAGGCACAGGAGAAAACTGATGGGTCAAAAAAATAAAAGAAGTAATATAGTTGTAGATGAAAGGAACAGTTGACTTTGATTAGGAAACAATGAGCCTTGTTCGAAAAGGACTTTTTCCAATTATGTACCTATGGAAAAAATGCTTATTGAATAAGGTCCTTATTTTGCATGTTATAGATGAGAATCTAGACGTTAGGTCTGGCCAAAGATATTTCTGAAATGCAAGTGCTGCAATCTCAATTAGAAAAACGGTAGAGGCCCTTTAGAAACAGCTTTTGCATGGGAAACGGAGGAAGCTGTTAACATTTTGTAGAGGAGTTTCTAATACAATAAGAGATGAGGATGTATTCAGGCTAGCTTTTTTATTTCTCCACATGAAGAGAAAACTTTTAAGACTCAAAATCATTCCAATTGGAACTAATACAGCTATATATCTGTGGCACAGACTCGAACAAGATTTGAACAGTACCAAGTACTTTTGGCTCTGGAGGCTATCACAAGTGAGTAAAAAGCATTTGGGTCAATTGAAGGTCATAGGCAAATCTGTGGGTGATGTGGAGAGTATTAATGAAGCATCTCCTCTTCTTGTGCATCCTGAGTATCTTTATTCAAGGCCATAAAAAATAGTTTCAGGTTTTTATTGCTAAATATTTCCATATATCAAAGTTTTTTTTACAATTGCTAGTTGCCTTTTTGGGTCTAATCATCCTCTATAGTCCAAAATTAATTTGAGAGACTTAAACCCTACCTTGCTTAGGTCAAAATAAGCCCAGAGGTCCTTCGAGTCAGACCTTCTGCTAACAGCTTAACAACTCTCTCTCTGTGGTGCACATTTAATGCATTGGAAGTAGTGAACAATGCCAGAGAGCATTACCAATTCCACTAACATCACAATGACCTCTTGCACCACTGCAATCTCATTCATGGCAACAGCACATAACAGCAAAAAATATAATTAAACAAGGACTGTTTTGTTCTATATGCAACACCAGAGGGGGATCTAAAGCCCCAGAGCATTTTATGAGTATGATAACATACTTCAAGAGGTGTTAAAAGATTTTAGAACATTTAACAGGCACAACTTGGGCAATGCATCATCTACGTGGTGCTCAGAGAGATGCAGGAACTAGGACAATCATTAGCAATACATTTGAGAGGAGCTGAGATCATACTTCACGTGCCCTGGTTTAGGAGTGAGATTCACTAATCTCATGGTATGTGGAAAACTAACCCATTTAGAGACTGCTCCCCAGAGAAACTGAATATATGCATTGGATTTATTTTTCCCTATGGGCATTTTCAGTTTGGAACCGGAGAGGGGGGGGGGGGGGGAGCAATGTCTACGCTTGGGTTTGCAACACAGCCAACATCTGTTCTTTGGAATCACATTCCTCCTAGTTTACAATCTGAAATTAAGATTAAAAACACATCCTGCAGTGGGCCAGAGTAGAGAGATTCTGTTTCTCCCTCTCTTAATGTGTATCTCAGCATTCCCTGCACTGGACCAGAGCAAGAGGGTCTTGGGTTCTGTTCTCACTCTATCCCACCAGATATTTTTTAGGCCTGGCAGTTTCCTCTTGCTCTTTTGGTAGAGCTGCCAGATTTTTTACAGATTTTTTTATTTGAAGGGGGAAAGGGTGGAGAGGAAGGGATACCTTACTTCCAGGTTTGAGCAACAAGGTTTGGGAGAGGGAAGAGGAGTCATTACTGTGCCCCCCTCCCATCCATCCCATGACAGCAGCAATATCACTTCCAAGCAGAAAAATCAACAGAGAAATAGAAACAGTGCTGCATTTTCCCTGTTCCGTGCAAAATGTAAAGATAACGGATGTAAATTCTAAAAACAGAGATATTCCAATCACTTTGGGTTTCCGGGTCAGGAATGGCTTCTATGGCCTACTGTGCCATGAGCTTTCTTTCAGAGATACCTGAAATTCCCTTTCCCGCTTCATTTTTAACTTTCTTTCATCAACCAGTTGGTCCAGCCATCACAGCAGCAGTTTTCAGTGAGTAATGACTGGGAATCCTTAACTCCAGGAACTATGAACACTGCCTCAGCAGCCCCGATTGACCAGGGAAGTGGAAAACCTGGCCCTGGGATGAAATCCAGATCCTCTTTATGACAGTGAACAGCATTATCACTGCAGCCCTAGGTCAGTCCATCATACCAGCTAAAACCATCTGCTGGATAAGCCACTGTGACACTGTAGAGGTCTACAGACAGCAGGAACAGTTCGGCATTATTTCACTGAATGCTAATAAGGGGCACAGCCAGGAAAACCTGAAAATGCTGAATCAGAAAATTAAAGCAGGCCTGACTTTTCACCAAGAACTGTACAAGGGTTAGCAACAGTACGAGGGCAGTGTGACTGAAAAAAGAGAGTGCCTGAGTCATGTCAGAATATAAAAAAATACAAGAACAATTTTGCACTTATTAGGAACACACAAAACACCTATTGCAGAATCTCAGCATGGTAATACAGTACTAGGACAATTTTCAAAAAATATTTAGCTGCAGGAAAACTTAAACTGCTTCTTGTCTGTGGGTAACAGTCACACACTGTGCAAAAAGAGGCAGAGCAGTGTTGGGAGGTCATCAAAATACATGCAGGAACCTCTTTCTTTTATATTTATTTATTATCGATTGATGTTCAGTTTCCTTTTCATTTAAAACAAAAGAAACCAATTCACATAGGGTCCTTTTCACTAACACTTAGGGATAGGTTTACTAATCAGCGGTAGTGGCTTCCGTGGGATATCGGAGCCGTGGCTCCAATATTGCACAGAAGCTGCTACCACCAATTAATAAACTTACCCCTTAGTGTATGCTATCTGTCACACAGCCCACAGGAATAAAATGGGCCAGGCAGCAGATAGCACGTGTTAAGTGTTAGTAAAAGGGGCCCCTAATGTATGAACCAAAACCAAAAATATTATATCATTTATTATATCATTAGTAAAAAGATAACTTGCTTATAGTCCACAATGAAGGAGATAAACTGAAAATGAAAAATAATCCAGATAAGTTACTTTACAAGGGTTTCACTTTTAAATCTGTAGCAGCAAAGCGCAGACAAACCAATAATACCAGGAGTCTGTTCAGAAGGTCCAAATCATTTATTTGTGCACAAGTCTCAAGCACGATCAAATTCAAAATGGCTGAGCAAAGTTTTCTAGCATTACAACAACTTTTATAGACTTCTGTTCCATTCTAGGTATAGAAAAACATTTCATTGGTCCCGGTACTCTCCCGTACCTCCCGTACCCCTTCCATTGGTCCCGGTACTGATAAGATTATCCAATTATGTTCCTTCAGTGGGCTCGGCACCTGCATACCCCCCTTCTAGTCCCAATTACAATGGCCAGTTCATCAACTTGTTACTTTCATACTCTCAAGGCCATAGAGCCAATTTGTGCATGCAGGGGAGCAGGGCTCTGCAACTCATCTGTCAGCACTCCCAATTATATTCCTTGCAGATGTACTTTTCTTATCAGTAACTTTTAAACATATTTTTCTGTATTTTTCCATCTCTCAGTTTTGCTTACCTAAGTTAGTTTAGTTCTCTTACAGAGTTCTATCCTACAATAGCAGCATGTTGGGGGATGTGCAATTCCTATGAGCCTCTCCACAGGCTTCATTTACAGGTCAAGCTAGTTAGGCCTGCCTGCTTATGTCAGACACCATGGATCACAGGCCTGCACCTGCCACATTCCCCCCTTTGATTAATCTCACCCTATTACTTAATAAGGTGTGAGAATTAAATCACCTTTAGAAGAATCACATCATGATTGAAGTATTACGACTAGGGCTGGCTCTATATAGGGCCATTATTTTAGTTGCGGTCTTCCGCTCTACTGTGCTGTCAATAGCATTATGAATGGAACGCATACAACATGGGATTAAACATGGTAATAAGAAAATAACAACAACAAGAATTAGTACTAAGACAATGAAAGTCTTAAATCCTCCCAGCCAGGAGAAAAGGTTAGCAAACCAGTTAGGGAATTTCAATGAGTGCCAAGTTTGTACTGGCACATAAGCATGTCTTTGCATATCTTTAGCAATTTCTTCAACTACTTGGCCCTTATCATCTATTTTTAAACAATAATTGGTTAAATTCAATTTACCACATACTCCTCCTTCAGCTGCTAGCAAATAATCAAGTGCTAAGCGGTTCTGATATATAGCAGTGCGCATCTGAGTACTTTGTCTAGCTAAGAGCGTAAGAGCATGACTAGTTTCATTGGTTATTATTTCAACTACTGCTTGTAAGCGAATAATACGATTAATCATATAGATTGGAGTTCGATAACCATACATGCCATCATCATTCCAAGTGGCAGGCCCATAATACTCAATGATTCTTTCTGGTGGCCAATCATCACCCTGCCACTTCTCCCACTTGCCTATCTGTAAGGCTTCTCTTTTCTGTCTTAGTGCTCTTTTGTGTCGGTGGGTAGTGTATACAGGGTATCCTAATTGTTCTCCATGTTCAGTGTTTAAAAGAAAGAAAGAAGGTCTGATGGTTCCTAAGACACATGCTCCTCCCCATTGTGGCGGGAGTTGTGCATACGCTCGGTTTCCGCAGATCCAATATAGGCCAGGCGGGGCTTGCCAGGCATGGACTTTGGCAAGGTTAGTCCATAAATCAGCAAGTTCAGGAAATCTGGCTAATGGGTTAGGAGGTTCAGGGTGTTTGATTCCTGACCACCATGCTGTCTTTTTGGTCGTGGCATTATAGAATTTCTGGCTAAGACAGACCAGCTGTCCTACCTTTTGGGTGAACTGGGGTCCAGTTCTGGCATAGCAAAGACGTCCAACGATTGAGTGCGCTAACACCCATTCACTAGTAGTCTTGTGTAATTCAGTCTGATTGTAAATCAAAGAATAATTCAATTCTTGGGCTTCCCATGGACACTGGTCTCCCATTTGGGTTCCGCCACAGAAATAGCAATCTGAGATCTTAAGACTAGATACTACTGCTCCGGCTAATTCTAAAAATAAATTCTGAGAAGGATGAGGAATTTCAAACTTATTTACATGCATGGCCTCATAGAAGGTATTATGGATATGATATTTAGACGACTTGTGGGCTTGGGTATTCAATCTAATATACACAATGGTACCTGGATCTATTGCCCCTCCAGCTATACGTAAACCAAACTTGTATCCTTGTTTCCATGCATAGGGATTGTGTATGCGTAAGTGTAAAGGGTTACAAGCATCTTTCTGACATTTATCATTTGTGGTTGGCTTGGTTAAAGTGGCCATTCGTTTATCTATCTTCTCATCAACTATACCGGTATTCCAGGTAGCATAAAAAACACATTCCCAATACGGGCAATAGTAGTCTGCTGCGGGAGCAGTACTATAGCCTGGTTCCTTTTTACCTGTACACTTCCACCATCCTGTGGCACCCTCTGGACACATATATTTATGGTCATTTCGATACGCTTTCTCCCAAGTACCACAGGTGGAATAACTATCTCGGTTAATGACATTACATGCATCAAAATTCAAAACAGCAGGTTTAGTAATGTCCTTAAGTGGTGGTGTAGCAGCTATTATAGGTCCATCTGTATCCTTCCATCGTATTTCCAACGTGTAATAGGATGGATTCTGATGCGGATTATAGCATGCTCTAATTTTGCCATAAGTGCAAATATTTAGTTCAGTGGTGTTATAAATACACCGAGTCACTTTTCCCTTGCAGGTATAGTAAGAATGATAAATCAAAGTCTGAGTTACTTTCAGTCCAGTTCGAGTAGAAGTAATGCAAGCAGTGCATGGAGGTAAAGCATAAGTCAGTTCAAAACCTCCAAAGAAGGCAACCAGGGCAAAGCAAAAGTAAAGATGCATGTTGATGTTGATTGGAGTTCTTCTGAATCCTCAGCTTGCTGATCTTGATCACGACGGTCTTTTTCTTCGTCCCGTTTGCTAATGAAGCAATTTAACGGGTGCTGAGTGTTGATTGAAGATCCTCAGGTTGTCCAGTACACATTAACCAACTTATTAGCAATTTCAGTTGGCTTGTGAAGTCTGGTTAATCAATGTAGCACCAAAGTAGTGTGCAGAATCACGCACAGATTGAGTTCGTTGAAACAAAAACTGTTGCTGCATGGAAAACAGCAATCCTCTTCGAAAGACTTGGCTACTGCAAAGCACTGTGATGAAGTGTCTAAGCTGCTGGTTGCCGTCTCAAAGTAACTCGCAAGGGTGCATCAAGATGCTGCTCTGCTGTCCACTGCTCAGGTTCAGGATCAGCGGCGGGCTTGACTCTGCTGTGGTGGATCCAGGCGTCGATCTCGGCTACCTTTACTGCAGTTGGGGTAGACAGGATGACGGTGTACGGTCCCTTCCAATGGGGTTCCAACGGTGTCTTCTTCCAATCTTTGATCCACACCGAGGTACCAGGCTGATAGGGATGCAAGGGTTCCGTCAAGTTGATAGGCAACTGGTCTTGGATCCACGCATGGAGAGTCTGCAGAACAAAACTAAGAGCTAGGAGTTCTTGTCTGGTTACTTCTGAACCAATTTGGGCTAAACTTCCTTTGACTCCCTGCACTATTGGTGGGGGTTTACCATACAAGACTTCAAAAGGGGAAAATCCTGTTGACTTTACAGGAGCTGAGCGTATTCTGAGTAAAGCTATTGGGAGCACTTGGGGCCACTTCAAGTGTGTCTCCTGACAAAGCTTAGACATTTGGGCTTTTAGGGTACGATTCATTCGCTCAACTTTCCCTGAACTCTGGGGTCTGTATGCAGTGTGGAGTTTCCATTGTATCTGCAAAGCTTTTGCTAACTGCTGAGTAACCTGGGAGACAAATGAGGGTCCATTGTCTGACCCTATTACTGCTGGAATTCCGAACCTAGGGACAATCTCTCTCATTAAGACTTTGGTAACTTCTCGGGCTTTCTCAGTTCTGGTTGGGAAGGCTTCTACCCACCCAGAGAAAGTACAAACTAATACTAATAGGTAATGGTATCCATTGGCTCTTGGCATTTCGGTAAAATCAATTTGGAGGTTGTGCATGGGGGTTACACCTCCTGACTGAACTCGGGGTGCCGTTATAAGGCCTTGCTTGGCATTATTTTTGGCACAAGTTAGACATTGACGTGCTACTGAAGCTGATATGGTTGTTAATAGAGAGATGTAAAAATGTGGTCTGAGTGCTTTTTCCATAGCACTTTTTCCATAGTGGGTGGCTTCGTGGAAAGCCTTGATAAAAGATGGTCCTAACAGTTCAGGAATTACTATTCGTCCAGGGGGTTGACTGCCCTCTTCGGGTGGCAGCTCAATCCATCCATCTTTCAGTACTCCATCTTCCTTGTTACAGTAGTAATCTAATTCTTTGGTGGTATATCGTGGTGTCCATAAATTCAGAGGCACTGGAAACAATGCTGCTTGCATTGGCATTGCTTGTGGTGTAATCTGTCCTGTCATAGCTGCTTGTCGTGCTGAAGCATCTGCAAATCTATTTCCTCGGGCAACTTCCCCTTTTCCCGCTTGATGTCCTCTGCAATGCATGACAGCTACACGTGTTGGGGCCCAAACTGCATCAAGTAACATCAATATCTCAGGACCATATTTGACTGACTTTCCTCCGGATGTGATGAGCCCTCGTTCCTTATAGAGAGCTCCATGGGCATGCAGAGTGGTGAAAGCATATTTAGAATCTGTATATACATTTAGCACAAGTTTTTCTCCTAACAATAATGCTCTGGTGAGTGCTATCAATTCGGCTTTTTGGGCTGATGTGCCTGAGGCTAAAGCTGATGATTCAACTACTTCGTGTTGAGTGACGACTGCATATCCGGCACAGCGTCGTCCATCGAGGATGAGACTGCTCCCATCAACATAATAGATTTGGTCAGGATTGTCTATGGGCACATCTGTCAAGTTGGGTCGACTGGAGAACACAGTTTCCATGACTTCGATACAGTCATGTTCTGGGAGTTCTTCACTGATGGGTATCAAGGTGGCTGGATTCAAGGCATGACTCACTTCTAGTTGTACCTGTGGGTTTTCACATAACATGCTCTGGTATTTCAACATTCGGGAATTGGTGAGCCAATAATTTGCTTTTTGTTCCATAAGGGCAAGGACTGCATGTGGCACAGTGACTCGTATGTTCTGTCCTAGTGTGAGCTTGTCTGCTTCACTCACTAGTAGTGCTGTAGCTGCAACTGCTCTCAGGCATGGTGGCCATCCTTTGGCCACAGTGTCCAATTGTTTCGATAGGTATGCTACAGGTCGCTCCCAATTTCCCAATTTCTGAGTCAACATGCCTAAGGCATTTCCCTGTGCTTCATGTACAAACAAGTGGAAAGGCTTGTGGACATCTGGTAGTCCAAGTGCTGGTGATGACATCAATTCTTCCTTTAACTTCTTGAAGGCTGTATCCTGCTCAAGTCCCCACTCCAGTGGCGACTTTTCTTCTCCTTTTGTGGCTTCATACAGTGGTTTGGCAATTTGGGCGAAGTTGGGTATCCAGATTCGGCAATATCCTGCCGCTCCCAGAAAGGCTCTGACTTGCTTTCTGGTAGTTGGGGTTGGAATTCTGCATACTGCTTCTTTTCTTTCTCTGCCTAATCTTCGGCTTCCTTGGGTTATACAAAAACCCAAGTATTTCACTTCTTTTTGGCATAGCTGTGCTTTTGCTCGGGAAACTTTGTATCCAGATTCATCTAGTAACTGCAAGAGATCTTTGGTGGCTAGTATACATTCACTTTCTGATATGGCAGCTATCAGCAGATCGTCCACGTATTGGAGAAGCACTCTCTTCCCCGGGGCCACTGGATAGCTTGAAAGGTCTTGATTCAGTGCAGCACTAAAGATGGTAGGCGAATTTTTGAATCCTTGGGGTAGTCTTGTCCAGGTGAGTTGGCCCCCTCTTCCAGAGATGGGGTCCTGCCATTCAAATGCAAACAATATTTGACTTACAGGGGCTAATCTTATGCAGAAGAACGCATCTTTTAGATCTAGTACAGTGAAATGGGTAGCTTCAGCAGGTATCAGTCCTAGAAGAGTGTAAGGATTAGGTACAACTGGATGTATAGTTTCGACTGCATCATTTACTCTCCTTAAGTCTTGCACTGGGCGATAATCATCCGTCCCAGGTTTCTTTACTGGCAAAAGTGGAGTGTTCCATGGGGATTGACATACTTTTAGTAGGCCATACTCGAGCAATCTTTGCAAGTGACGGTGAATGCCTTCAATTGCAGCTCTTGGGAGAGAGTACTGTTTGACATGTACTGGTGTAGCACTAGGCTTGAGGGTTACAATCACTGGAGCTATATGCTTGGCTAGGCCTGGGGGACTGCCTTCTGCCCATACTCCAGGTGGTGCATGAATGTTCTTTAAAGTTTGTTCAAAATAAGTGTCTTGAATAGAGTCATCAATGTAATACCTCCATTCTTCTTCTCGGGGAACTGTCAGCTGCATTATTCCTGCCGGTTTGGCTTGGGGATTTACTGTCATTTGCATTTCTCCTTCTTCAGAGAAAGATATTTGTGCTTGAAGTTTGGCTAACATATCTCGTCCCAGTAGTGGCACTGGACATTCGGGCATGTAAAGGAATTGATGAGTTATTTGCTGTCCTCCTAGACTGCATATACGGTTCTGAAGAAAAGATTTTGTAGCTTTGGCACCAGTTGCTCCTATAATGGTGACTGCTTTTGTAGAAAATGGGGCTATCCTTTTATCTATTACTGAATGTTGTGCTCCAGTATCAACCATAAAGTCCATAACTTGGTCTCCTATTTGTATTCCGACCATAGGCTCCTGGAGACCTAAAGCAAACTTGGAGCCCGGTCTGTCCTAATCCACGTCATTTTCATCATGGATCGCTGTGGCCAATGCTTGAATGGCTCCTCCTCTCTCTCGCTGGAATTGTTCTCGATTGGCTCCTCCGCGGTTTCGGGGATAGCCTCGTCTTTCTTTTCGCCATTGATGATTGCTGTCGTCATCTTGCTGGGCGTCTTCGAGTTGCGGGCATGTATCTCTCCAATGTCCTTCTTCTCTGCAATAGGCGCATTGGTTTACGCCTAGCTTCTGGGTCCGGCCTCCGCCTTGGCCCCGCCCTCTTCCTCTCCTCCGTCGACTAGGGATACCTCCCCTTTTCTGTTCAACTATGGCCGCAGCCAAAAAATCAGCTTTCTTCTTCATCTTTCTATCACATTCTCTCTGCCTTTCATTATCACGATTCACATACACTTTATGAGCGACTTCCAGTAACTGTGTTGCATTCATGCCCGCAAACCCTTCTAATTTCTGTAATTTACGTCTAATGTCTGGTTGAGACTGGTTTACAAAAGCAGAATTCACCATACATAAACTTCCTGGTGCTTCGGGATCATAGGGAGTATACATTCTGTATGCTCCAATTAATTTTTCATGAAAATCTGCTGGGCTCTCATCTACACCTTGGATAACTCCTGCAACTTTGGAAAGGTTCATAGCTTTTTGGCCTCCCCTTCTCAGGCCTTGTAAAAAGCCTTGGCGAAAACGGGCTAGGGCTGTGGATCCTTCCTCTGTATTTGGATCCCAATGGGGGTCTTCATTCGGGAATTCTCTCTGGGCCGCTTCCCGGTAGTCTATTCTGTCTAGCCCCTGTCCCGGAGCTACAGGGTTATCTGCCATCCACTCAATAGCTGCTTTTCTAATTTGTGTTCGCTCTTCTGTCGTGAATAGGGTGGTCAGGAGCTGGCGTCAATCTGGCCAAGTGGGTTGGTGGGTTTCCATAATAGTAGTTACTAATTCTGTCAGCTCCTGGGGCTTATTAGTATAGGAGGCATAATGCGACCTCCAATTTAACAAATCAGTTGTAGAGAAAGGGATATACACATAAGTTAAGGGTCCCGCTACCGCTGGCACTGGCAGCCACTTGTACGCTGTCATCCTCGCTTGGGGCATTTTCATTTTCTTCCTCCTCTAACTCTGCATCTGACTCGCTTTTTATAATATCACCTTCTTCAGCTAATTCCTCTCTCTGCCCTCCGGGAGGTGGGTCAGGAGTTGGGTCCCGCACCGGCTGTCTCTGAGGCTCTGGGGCAGGACGCCGGGCTACTCTTATCGGACCTGGGGTTCGAGGCTGTCGGGGAATTATCTCTGGGGAATCAGGATCTACCAGGATGGGCTTCTTCCTGGACTTCTTATCCTGCTCTTTCATTCCAGGCTGTTCCGTTTTCTGTCTGGAATCTGTTTTAGCTAACATTATTCTGCACTGTTCCTCATAACAGCGCTGCGCCCAGAGGGGCGGATCTTCACAAATACTTAACCAGGAATCTATATAGGGGTACTGATCGGGGTGCGTTATCCGCACTCTACGGTGTACTAACTGAATAATCTCTGCATTGAACGTTCCCTCTCGGGGCCAGGTGGGGTCTAGATCGGGCCACTCCCTAGTGCACAAAATCTGCAAACGGGCTGCTGTCATTTTAATACCATAATCTCCAGAATATCCCTCTTTAAAATGTGCGATCATACATTCTAATGGAGTGTTTCTAGTAGACCCCGCCCCTCCCATTTCGATGTGTGCGCGCAACAACAGACAAAAGGGAAAAGGAGGGCGGACCGTGGGTAAGGGGTCCTCACGGCCCTGGAAACGTATAAGGAGTACGAATAACAAGACAAGACGACAATCGCTTCCCCCTTTTCGCGACCTGAACGCAGTCGCCCGGTCAGGAAATGCGCTACTCAGGGGTCCGCCTTCACTTGGTCCATGCTGCCAGACCTCTCATTCACACTTCGTTCACACAATCATGCTAGCAACGTATCCCAGAATGCATTCGTTTCTTATCTATTCTGACTAGTCTTACCAATTTCCCAATTACAAAAGGATGGGGGTTTCACCCGGCAAATTCCCATGCGGGGTTACTCGGCCCTTCCTTGAGAGGTGATCAGGCTCTCTTACCAATTCCCAATATCTCGAGATTACAAATTCCAAATTCCAAGTTCCAATGGCAGTACTGCTCTTTCTATTTCTGTCTAGACACCAAATCAAAACTATACTCACCGGATCCGGTCCTCAAACTTCCCAAGCAGGCGCATGAGTTGGACCTCGGACTCCCCTCACTCGGGTTCGAGGCGTTGGCTCCAGCCGGGCCCGGCACCCGCCGAGGTCCGACCAGCTCCCTCCGATACAAGGGACCGGCAGCGCCAGGGAGCAGCCCTCGTCGGAAGGGCGCGATCCCGGCAGGACCAAGCCTATAGAGGCGGAAAGTCGTGGTATATTGCCCTATATACACTTTGATTCCACAACTTCCCGGCCAACGCACCAAGAATATGTAGCAGCAAAGCGCAGACAAACCAATAATACCAGGAGTCTGTTCAGAAGGTCCAAATCATTTATTTGTGCACAAGTCTCAAGCACGATCAAATTCAAAATGGCTGAGCAAAGTTTTCTAGCATTACAACAACTTTTATAGACTTCTGTTCCATTCTAGGTATAGAAAAACATTTCATTGGTCCCGGTACTCTCCCGTACCTCTCGTACCCCTTCCATTGGTCCCGGTACTGATAAGATTATCCAATTATGTTCCTTCAGTGGGCTCGGCACCTGCATACCCCCCTTCTAGTCCCAATTACAATGGCCAGTTCATCAACTTGTTACTTTCATACTCTCAAGGCCATAGAGCCAATTTGTGCATGCAGGGGAGCAGGGCTCTGCAACTCATCTGTCAGCACTCCCAATTATATTCCTTGCAGATGTACTTTTCTTATCAGTAACTTTTAAACATATTTTTCTGTATTTTTCCATCTCTCAGTTTTGCTTACCTAAGTTAGTTTAGTTCTCTTACAGAGTTCTATCCTACAATAGCAGCATGTTGGGGAATGTGCAATTCCTATGAGCCTCTCCACAGGCTTCATTTACAGGTCAAGCTAGTTAGGCCTGCCTGCTTATGTCAGACACCATGGATCACAGGCCTGCACCTGCCACAAATCCATGCAATTACTTTATAACATGTATTTTGCACCTGCAAAGTACACCAACACTGTGCTCCCTGAAGTCCCCTTCATTTTAAAGGAGAAACTCCAGAAGTGGGCTGTCCTTTGAAAATTCACTTGTAGGCCTGTGGCTGCAACATACCCAGGAGTCTGCATGTAGCACAGGGTGTTTGGAGATTGCCCCCATTTGTTTACCGTGGGTAAAACCGGCAAAGCGTCTTTCTGTAAAACCTATCACCTTGACCCCAGCAAAGATGGTGACTGGCCAAACTTTTGATGTTCAGTATAGATAACACAGAAGCAGAATGCTGTATATGCCATGGCTTTAACATTTTGACAGGACCAGGTGCCATACTTAAAATGACAGTGCTTTCTGTGCTACTATCAAGGGAAAGGAGGGCACATTTTTTGTAGCATGCCTTAGGAACCAAATTAGCTCATTCCAGTGTTGCATTTTGGTTAAACAGCTGCTAGTCTTGTAGACTAGGAACTATTCCTTGCATGAAACCAGTTCACTGAGTGCTGATCCTGCAAAACGCCTCAAGAGGGGAACACAGATATTTCTTTGTTGGCTATTCCTCTGGAAAAATCTTTCTAATGTCCATCAGTGCCCTGTGGGTGAGGCTGAGCAAGACTTCCAGGAAAGTTGAAAGGGCTTCTCCATCTCCAGGACTGGAAATCATGCATGTGCAACGTCATGTGTGGGTGGATGGAGAAAGATGACATCACTTCCTGTCTGTTCCACCGCCACCCCAGCCTACAAATAAAGAAATTTCCTGTCTTAGAATGACTCCCCAGACAGAAGATTCTAATTATAACCATGTGTAGCACCGTTATTCCTTAGCAAAGATAATATTATTAAAATATCAAAATTAAATGAAAACTAACAGCCATGGACATCTGCAAGCCATTAGATGACTTATGTGAGACTGGTGGTCCTGATCCCATAGGGAAGGGGTTGATATTTAGGAACACCACCATAATCGGCACTAACTGGCAATCTCACTGGAGAAGTTGAAGATTGGCAGGGCACTGTAGAAGGGGGAAATTTACCTTGGATTTTATTATTTGCCTTTCCAAGCCAATGCTTAATGTGAGTTATATTTCACGTATTGTAGGCATCTCTTTGTCCCCAGAGGGTTTACAATCTCAAGGGCCCTTTTACTAAAGTGCGCTAAGCAGGTAACACATATTTTCATGTGCGGTAACTGTTACCGTGGAGGGTATGACCATGCGCTGATTCGCGCATTGGGGTGGTGAATGGGTGGGTTGGGGGGAGAGTGGATATGGAGAGCATATTGAAATGAGTGTAGGCAGACATTTCATGTGCTGTCAATGTAGTTAGAATGGTTGCAACAAACAAGACTTCGATAGGTGGAGATAGGTGCACTCATGGTAATTGTGCCTGCATTAGGGCTTGCATCCGCATGTTAACTATCGGGAACATGCTGGCCATGGAGGCTTTTCGCTTAACACACTCTAGTTTTAGTGCTAAATGCATGTTAAATGCAAAACCTAATGCACTTTATAAAATGGCCCCTAAGTCTGCACCTCAGGCAATGGAAAGTGACTTACACAAGATCACAAGAAGCAACAGTAGGAGTTGAATCCTACCTTCCCTAGTTCTTAGCCCACTACATTATTTCCAATATCAGTTAATGTCTTTTTCAATCTGAAATGGAAGTAAAACACCTGAAATGTTGACACTTTCCACGTGTTGTAATTAGTGCACATTACTGGTGAATAGTGCATGCTATCACTCACTAGTGTGTGCCATAGGTGAATAATGTGCACTGTTGAGCAATAATGCCCACATATGTATACATTCTCTGTCGTAATCAACGAAGAGTAGCTAAGTATGTATCTATATAAAGTAAACTCAACTAAAACTCAGCCCGCTTCATTCTAAGACCAGCAAAACTAAAGACCTCTGCTATCCCTACTCACCTATCTCACTCCTTTCCTGGACTCAGTTACTCTCTGGATTCTCTGCTTCAGCTAGGAATTTGGGCATTCATCTTGATAACGCCAAACCAAGCTATTAGCAGATTTGTTCCTGCACAAAAATTCTCATTTTCTGAAGTACTTAGTATTATCCTATTTATTGGAGTGGCGGAATAGCCTAATAGAGCAGCGGGCTGAGAACCAGGGAAGTCTGGTTTGAATTCAGCTGCTGCTCCTTGTGATTGTAGGAAACTTCCATTGCTTCAAGTACAAATGTATAGTCTGTGCAGAAAGCCGGCACTGATATCAATCGCTATCAGCTCTCTACCCCTCTTTCCAGCGCACCAAGAGCACATGACTTCAGTGCCAGCATGCAGAAAGGGGTGCATATTCAAATTAGCCACACATTAAACTTGGCGCAAAGGGCAGCAAGACCAAGCCAAACACATGCGTGCAATTTGCATGCTCTCCCAGAGAAAAAGGGGCACCGCATGGCTAATTTGCATATACTTGCCAACAGTATTTTCATGGCATTGGGGGCTTTCTCTGACACCTAGATCATCTGAGGAGAAGTGCAGAAAAGTAGTGCAGCCTTTAAGCACAGACAAAATTATTGAACATATAGTCATGGTTTAATGGGAGAAAGCCAACATGGATTTAGCCAAGGAAAGTCTTGTCTTACTAATCTGTTATATTTTTTGAAGGTGTGGATAAACAGGTAAACCAACGTGAGCCGGTTGATATAGCATACCTGGATTTTCAGAAAGCCTTTGACAAGGTCCCTCATGAGAGACTCTTGGCCAAATTAAAAAGTCATGGGATTGGAGGCAGTGTACTATTGTGGATCAGGAACTGGTTAAAAGATAGAAAGCAGAGAGTAGGGCTAAATGGCCAATTTTCTCAATGAAGAAAGGTGAATAGTGGAGTGCCCCGGGGTTCTGTGCTGGGCCCTCTGCTTTAACATCTTCATAAATGATCTGGAAATAAGAATAACGAGTGAGGTGATCAAATTTGCAGATGACACATAAATTGTTAAAACACAAAAGGATTGTGAAAAATTGCAGAGGACCTTAAGAAATTGGAAGACTGGATGTTCAAATGGCAGTTGAAATTTAATGTGGACAAGTGTAACATTTTGCATCCAGGAAAGAAGAACCCAAACTACGGTTACACAATGCAAGGTTCCACATTAGAATCCACCACCCAGGAAAAAGATTTAGGTGTCATCGTGCATAATATGTTGAAACTCTCCACGCAGTATGCAGCGGCGGCCAAGAAAGCAAATAGAATGCTAGGAATCATTAAGGAAAGGAATGGAGAATAAAACCAAGGATATTATAATGCCACTGTATCATTCCATGATATGACTGCACCTTGAATATTGTGTGCAGTTCTGATTGCCATATTTTAAAAAGAATATAGCAGAATTAGAACAGGTACAGAGAAGGGCCACCAAAATGGTAAAGGAGATGGAAGGATACCCCTATTAGAAAAGGCTTAAAAGGTTAGGACTTTTCAATTTGGAAAAGAGACAGCTGAGGGGAGATACGATAGAGGTCTATAAATTAATGAATGGAATGGAACAGGTAAACATAGATTGATCGTTTACACCATCAAAAAGTAGAAAGACTAGGGGACATGCAATGAAGCTACAATGCAACCCATTTAAGACTAACAAGAGAAAATATTTTTTCACTCAACGCATAATCAAACTCTGGAATTTGTTACCGGAGAATGTAGTAAAAGCTGTTAGGGTAGCTGGGTTTATTAAAGAGCACCCGGGAAATCCACTGCTTGCCCCGGGACAAGCATTGTGTAACCTTGGTGCCTTTTGGGAACCTGCCAGGTACTTGTGATCTGGATTGGCCACTGTTAGAAATAGGATACTGGGCTTAATGGAACTTTGTCTGACCAATCAAAATACTGTCAAGGGCCAGTGCCCCTGTCAGAAAGCAAATCCTTGGTAGCCCAGTGGCCTCGATCCCCCCACCTGCCCAACTAAAATAAGTTTGATGGCCAAGTAGCCCCAAAACCCCCACCTCCCACCTGGTACTTTCACAAAGGAGCAAGAATGCTGCCCACGCATTCCTGCACTGTCATCAGAGGGAGGAGTAGCCTAGTGGATGGGGCAAGGTACTTCAGGCCGGAAGGTCGGGGGTTCAAATCCCACTAGAGGACAGCAACCTTGGGCCGGAAGAACTGGGGTTTCTAGTCCCACAGATGCTTCTTGTGGTCTTGGGCAAACCACTTAACCCTCCATTGCCCATGTTCCCTGTAAGTATTAGTGTATGTGTCTCATATCCCCGCGTGTTAAATGTATCCCCCAATTGTGTTGTGACCGCTTTGTTTGAAGGATAAGGCGGTATACAAAACTGTCTAAATAAATAAATAAAATCTTGAAAAATGGTGGCGCCTGGCTCCACATGGTGCAACCTGGGTTGCACCAGGTGTGGTCAGACTGCCATATAAGGCATTTTCTACCTTATATGTTTATGTTTATTAAAACTTTATATACCGCCCAATACGGTTAGCATCTGGGCGGTTCACAATACATAAAATCAAATTAAAAGAGAGCTGCGAAAGGAGAAACAAAGAGAGAACGCCATAAAATCATACAGAAAAGAGATGAGGACAGAGAACAGTCGGGGAACAAAGGTGACAACATAAGGGGAGAGGGGAAACACATCGACAATACAGAAGGGTGAAGGAAAGAAAGAGATAAGGAACTGGCAGGGTAGTACTAGGAAGGAGAAGGGGTCGGAGCAGGAAGGGGGAGATTAAATGCAGAACAGAAAAGATGAGTTTTTAGTTTAGCTTTATAGGATGGGTAGGAAGTTTCTATTCAAAGGGAGTGAGGAAGTGAATTCCAAAGCCTCGGACCAAGAAAAAAGAAAGCTGAAGATCGGGTGGATTCTAAGTGAGCCTGGGAGGGCGAGGGAAGAAAGACACGGTTGGCATGGATGGAACGTAGAGACCGATGCGGGGTATGGAGGTGAACTTGATTTGCAAGATACAGGGGGATACCAGAGTGGAGTACCCTGTGTACATAGATAAGGACTTTAAATTGAACACGGAAGGTAACAGGGAGCCAGTGAAAATGTATTAGCAAGGGGGTGATGTGATTGAAATGTGAGGCATGGGAGAGGACACGGACAGCGGTGTTTTGAACCCGTTGAAGACGAGAAATTTGGGATTGGGGAAGCCCGGCAAGACAGACATTACAATAGTCGAGACGAGACATAACGAGGGAAATGATAAGAGTGACCATGGAGGAGGGGGAAAGAAAAGGGCGTACAGCACGAAGTTGTCTTAGAGTAAAGAAGGAACGTTGAATAACAGAGGAAATATGTTCTTTGAAGGAGAGGGAGGAATCGAGAATAACACCCAAGTAGCGCAAAGAAGAGACAGTGGGGATGGGTGTGGAAGAGAACAAGGGAGTGAGAGGGGGGGGGGGGATTACCAAAGGTGAACCATATAGCTGAGGTTTTTGAGAGATTGATGTGAAGAAAATTGGCCGAGAGCCAGGAGGCTACGGAAGAGAGACAGGTGTTGAAGGCAGTGATGTCAGGAGCAGCCGAATCAGTATGGAAGAGAAGAAAAATGTCATCAGCATAGTAATAGGCAGAAACACCGTGCTGTTGAATAAGGAGAGCGAGAGGGGCCAGAAACACATTAAAGAGAAGAGGAGAAAGAACAGAGCCCTGGGGAACACCACAGGGGAGAGAAGTGGAAGGAGAGGACCCTGAGCCAGTGTGAACTGAGAAAGAACGACTAGACAGAAAAGAGTGGAACCAACGAAGAACCAAACCGGAGAGGCCGGCATCCTGAAGACGAGATAGAAGAGTACGGTGATCAACCAAATCGAAAGCAGCAGAAAGATCTAGAGAGACAGCGAGAGAGAGTAAACCATGGCATGACCATGGCAATCTGACCATGCCTGGTGCATCCCAGGATGCATTTCATGTGGCCAAGCATTGCCATTTTTCAAGATGGTGGTGCAAGAGCAGGAGCATGGCGTTAATTGTGTGCTAACTTTTCCTTTGCTGTTTACACATGCGTTTGTCTCTTTTCTGCAGTTGTCTGTGGCAGTAATTGTTTCTAAAAGTGGCATTATCTTACTTAAAGGCCATGCTAGTTTTCTGCATCGGCCCATTAAATTGTAAGCCCCCAAGGGATAGGAAAATACCCATTGTACTTGAATATAACTTGCCTTGAG
The DNA here is from genome assembly GCA_033557465.1 of Ichthyophis bannanicus. Lineage (NCBI taxonomy): Eukaryota > Metazoa > Chordata > Amphibia > Gymnophiona > Ichthyophiidae > Ichthyophis > Ichthyophis bannanicus. Next base: position 219,684,574 of record CM066039.1, on the reverse strand, counting down.
CAACACTTGAAAAAAGCATAAGCTAAATTCAAAATTCCTTCCCTTCTCTTTATTTCTGTGGATTAACAAAGCAACCATACGGCCTCTGTCAAAAATCCAACATTTTCTCTTATTTGAAGCTTTCTAACTCTCCCTGCACTTCATTTATTTTTCCAAAATACAATATGTCAATTGCATCTTGGCTGATGTCCCAGACTTGATTACACGCTTGCATCAAATTATTCAGAACTCCGCTGCCAGGCCCTTTTCTGTCTACCTCACTGTGCCCCCTGCTGTGTAAACGACACTGGCTCCCAATCCAAGATTTTGTTCAAGTCTATCACTTACTTCTGCTCTCCTAAGTGCCCTGTGCTTTCTTTGATTTATGACTCACACAGTGCTTGTTTTTCTTCATACCATATCAAATAGTTTCTACTCTTGTGCATTCTCCTTACTAATTCCATGCCACTGCAACCATCTTTCTCCTGAAATCCAAATCACCTAACCATTCCCGCATTTTCCTTTTCTTTCTAAATGCTTCTTCTTTTTAAGACATACTCATACAAACATAGAAGATGTCAGCAGATAGTGATTTCTTGGCCCACCCACTTGTACCTGGCTATTGTGCTGTCTCTTCTACGAAGTAAGGCTTTGGTCTCTTCCACTGGCTTTTTGGTTGAGTAGGGCCTGGCATCACTGCTGAAATAAAAGACCTAAATGATAAGCAATGAATATTAAGATTCAATCCAAAAGTACCAATTGACTCTTAATATGTTACTGTAACAATTTATAGCCGTATATAACAAAAATGAATTACAGTGCATTAAGGTTTAGAGTTCTCATCATTAAGGGCCATCTTTAATACAAAGGTCAGCAACTCTGGTCCACCAGTTCTTTCTCTTGGTTTTCATCTTTGTTTCACCAGGATTTCCAGATTTGTGACCATGATGAATACTGATACCTCAGACTGTTCTCTCACTTTTGTCTTCTATAATGCCCTCCAGTAACCTGGGAAACTTTGGTTTCTTTGGGCCTGGCCTTCCCATCATCCCATTTACTTTCTTTCATTTAAAATCAGGTCCTTCTACCTAACACCACTTTTTATATGCTTGTATTTTCTTTATGATCCCTCTACTATAAGTATATGATCCATTTCTATATCCTACTGCTGAGATGTACGAACTCGCTATAACTATGGCACAGTCCACATTGAGCTTTCCACAGATGGATTTGACCCATAAGATGAGATAAAGTAGCCTGGCTGCTATGCTAGTCCACTTGAAAGCATGAAAATAAAAGGTATCAAACAAAAGAAAGTGCTACAATATAATGTATTTTAGAGGTAAATTTGTAACTGCCCACACTAGTGTAATATTTGTGTATGTCTTTTAGTTGAGGGCTTTAGACTAATTAGCCCTTTGAAAATTATTCTAGAAAAACAGCGCATACACTTAACTTGTGTGGCATACTCTAAAAAATGCAAAAGCCTACACATGAATGCAAACCCTCCCCAGTCCTACCTTCTTTGCGGATACCTCTTGTTGCTTGGGTGAGATTATGTGCGGTTGTGCAGGGAAGTTAGTCGGGGGCGGGGAAGAGGCTGCTCAGGGGCAGAGAGTGGGTGGATAGTGGGTGGTCACCGGCCCTGGACATATAGGGCCGATTCTAATGTCGGTCCTGTACATCCAGTGCCGGCAAAATGGCCGGGGAAGTTATTCCAGCTTTGAGGTGGAATAACTTCCCTGGTTGTGTTTTTTTCAGTGGCCTGGGGCGCGGAAGGGGCTGGGGGGGAGGGGGGAGCCAGGGTTTATACCTTGCAGCCCGACTCTGGCCTTAGGAGGCCAGATCGGGGGTCGGGCAGTGGTTAATAAACATTAGTTTTCGGCAGCCAGCATCGCAGCATTTAAATGGAGCTGCAGTGCTAGGGCAACATAACGCCATGGGACCGCAGCTCCATTTAAATGCCTGACTGAGCTATCTGAGCAGTGCCTGTATGTCAAGGCAGGGACTGAATCGCAGTCCCGGCCTGCACATACAGGCCTGTTTGTGATTCTGATCCCGCGGGGCTAAACATGCCCCGCAGGATCAGAATCGTGATCCCCTTTGTACATCTGGCTCACACCGGACGTACAAAGGGAATGTGCGTGCGGGACAGAATCAGGCTCTAGGGGAGTAATTTTATAAAGCTTCTTGCAATGTCCATATGTGTATAAGAAGTGGGTCATGGATAGATTACATCTATTTTTATGCAATTTGCAATTGGGTGTTTCCGGGGGGGGGGGGGGAGGAGGGAGGGGGCACAGTTTGGCAGAGCATAGGCAGTGTTGTATATTTTATAAACTATATAGGTACATGTATAGAGTATATGCCCATATGTACATCTTCTTTGGAGCAGGTATACATTTGTGCTTCTGCATATGGGTGCTATTGAGGCTGGTTCTGAGAATCTATTTACCTGCTGGGACTTAACACATAGTCATAGGTGTCATGCGATAGGCTCTCCTCAGATACATAAATGTACCTGTGTAGGATGGGCAATTTTGTAAAATCCTGTTTAGAAAGCTGCAACACTATGAGCCCAACATTCAGCCCGTGGCAGTCTTACTGCTGTGGGCAAAAGTGAAACTGGCTATTCAGTGCCGGATGCCACATATCTACCAGCCTTGAATATTCTGTTTTGCCCTGACCTCTGTTGCTATCCTGCCAGTGGCAATATTCAGCCACTAATTGGATAGCAAAACCGCTATTGATCTGTCCTTTATGCAGTTACCTTTACGGTTAGTGGGTTGAAAATCACCATTAATCGGATAGATGCAGGACCGCCCCAGCCCCCACTACAGACACCCAGCACTATCCAGATGGTGTCAAGTCGGTCTGTGAGGATATTCAGCAGTAGTGGCTGGTTAGTAGCACTGAATATCAGACCCAGAGGGCTTTAAGTGGTTAGCAGGTAAGGCAGCAGTTTTGTCAATCCTTGTTATAAATTATTGCTGTCTGTACATCATATTTTCATGTCTTTTGATTATTGTATGGGGTAAATAATATGGGCCAAATCTCACTTGGAAAGGCAGTTTAGAAATGCTGAAATTAAATTTAAGATTGTTTCAGAACTGTTCCTTTGTGGATTGCTATGAGGATTAGCACTGACTTCTGGAAAACTGGGTTACTTACCTGTAACGGGAGTTCTCCATGGACAGCAGGATAAGTCAGCCACACCTGGTGACGTCCTCTGGGCAGCGCCATGATGGAAGTGCTCTCTAGAGCTCAGACCTTTCTGAGCATGTGTGAGGTGGTCCCACCTCCCCGGCCCGCCCCTAGCCAGACCAGTGAGTAATTAGCTATGTCGTTCTGGCTAGGACGCAGGCCGACCTCATACAGGGGAGGTGGGCGGGATCGTGTGGCTGACTTATCCTGCTGTCCACAAAGAACTCCCATTACAGGTAAGTAACCCAGTTTTCTCCTTGGAAAAGCAGGATGTGTCAGCTACACCTGGTGCCTCCCAAGCTACGCATTGGCGCGCTGTGGTGGATGAGGGAGGCATGAAGCCTGAGAATAGGACATAAACCAGAAGCACGAGAGGTAGTGCAAGGCATTCATTGGTGAACTGTGCAAGAACAGCTATGAATAGTGCAACAACAGTGCAACAAGGAATAGTGCAAACATGGCAGTGAATAGTGCAAAACATAACAGTGCAATTCACAACTCAAACATAGTGCAACAAGGGATCATCCATAGGGTAAGTATCAGAGCAGTGCCTGAGAGATAGGCAGCATGTCACCCCAGCCTGTCATGCTGGGTGCCTAACAGACAACCCGTAATGCATTTACCCAGAGGGTAGTGTCAGTCACTGGGTTGGAGTCCATCGCAGAGCGTGTGAGGCAGGTTGGCTGCATCGGTCTGGGGTTTTTTGGCTGCAGCCACCGTGGCCGCAGATAGGACAGCTCGGCCAAAGGAGCTGTCAGCCTCTGCCTAGAGGTCAAGGCAGTAATATTTTTGGAAGGTGAGCTGCAAGAACCAGGTCGCAGCTTTGCAGATGTCATTTACCGGAACCTCCTGCAGGTTTGCAAGGAAGGTAGCTAGAGCATGGAGCTGGTGCGCTCCAACTTTATTAGCTGGGAGGGTGCCCGCCCTGCGATGGCAGTAAGCAACGCAATCTGAGATCCCGTGGGAGAGCGTGTGATTGGTGACGGGCCGCCCTGGCCTGTTAGGGTCAAAGGACACAAAGAGGTGGTCCCCAAGCCTTACAGCCTGTCGATGTAAGCGCTCAGGACTCTGACGCAATCGAGTGAGTGAAGCCTCTGCTCCTCTGGGGAGGAGTACGGGGCCGGAAAAAAGGTAGGCAGTTCAAGGGATTGGTTGACATGGAATGCAGAGGCGACCTTCGGGACAAACTTTGGATAGGTGCGGAGAGACGCCCGGTTGTGGTGGAGCTTTGTGTACGGTGGGTGGGCAATGAGTGCCTGCAGCTCGCTGATTCTCCTGGCTGATGTGATGGCGATTAAGAAGAGTGTCTTCCAAGACATAAACTTGATGTCAGCCATGTGCAGCGGCTTAAAGGGTTCCTGCATCAGTTGCTGCAGGACGACGTTGAGGTCCCAAGCAGGTACCGGCTGCTGGACTGGGGGCCTGAGATTTGCGAGGCCTCTCATGAACTGGGTTACAATGGGCAGTGCAGCAAGGGAGTCTGCGGCAGTCCCACTTCAGTGCTCGTGCAGGGACGCAATCGCAGCAAGGTGGACTCTGATGGATTGCGGTTTTAGCCCAAGGTCGAAGAAGGAGGTGAGATACTGCAAGACTTTAGTCACGGGCAGGAGACTGGGTCAACTCCTTGGTTCGCACACCAGATGCTGAAGCATTTCCACTTGAGGCCATAAGATTTGTGTGTGGAGGGCCTTCTGGCCACCAGGATTATCTGCTGCACCTCCGAGGGCAGATAGAGGGCTGAGAGGCTCATCCTTTCAACCTCCAGGCTGTCAGGGCCAGGGTTTGTAGGCTGAGATGTAGGGTGTTGCCGTCATTCTGGGTGAGCAGATCCAGTCTCACAGGCAACCGGACTGGCGGCTCCCAAGTGAGGCGAAGCAGTAGGGTGAACCACATCTGTTGTGGCCAGTAGGGGGTGATCAGTATGATGTGTGCCCTGTCTGTGTTGATCCATTGTATCATTGCTGCAATTAGGGGGGGTTGGGGGGAAGGCATATGCCAGCAACCACACCCCCCAGGGCATGGTGAACACATCCGAGGCCATCCTCCTATGTGATGGGTGCTTGGAGCAGAATAGAGGACATTTTGCGTTGAGTTTGGTTGTGAAGAGGTCGATTTGGGGAGTCCCCCAACGTTGGAAGATGTTGGCTGCGACCTCCAGGTGAAGGGTCCACTCATGGAGCTGGAGCTGTCTGTTCAGTCTGTCTGCTAGAGTGTTCTGATCCCCGGGAAGGTATGCCACCTGAAGGATGCAGTTGTTGGCTAGCGCTAGGGACCAGGTCGCGAGGGCCTCCTTGCAGAGAGAATGTGACCCCGTGTCCCCTGCTTGTTGATGTAGAATATTATCCCCTGGTTGTCTGTCTGGACCAGGATGGACTTTCCTGTGAGCTGAGCCCAGAAGGTCTGTAACGCGTATCTGACCACCCTGAGCTCGAGCAGGTTGATGTGAAGGGACTGTTCTGCTCTGGACCAGGCTCCTTGCGTGTTGAGGTGCAGAAGTTGGGCTCCCCAGCCCATGGAGGACGCATCTGTGGTGAGGACGAGCTGGTAGCTGCGCGGTTGGAGGTCCTTGCCTGCTGAGAGGTTGTCTGGGTCGGTCCATCAGAGGAGACACTTCATGACCCGGGCGTCGATGGGGACGCACATGCTGAGTGGCTGGGAGAGTTGTTTCCAGTGAGCACAGAGATGCCACTGGAGGATGCGCGTATGTAGTCTTGCCAGCAGTAGGACCGAAGTCATCGCTGCCATGTGGCCCAGGAGGCGCAGAATGGAGCGCACAGTGGTCCATTTGGATGTGGACATCCCTTTGGCTAGGGATATGATGGCCGTTATCCGCTGCTTGGGGAGGAAGGCCTTCAAGGTGCAGGTGTTGATGATTGCCCCGATAAACTCTATGTTCTGGGCTGGATACAGATGAGACTTCGCTCTGTTGAGGAGGAAACCCAGCCGGGCTAGCAGGTGTGTCGTTGCTTGCACTGTGGCCTGCAGCTTGGGAGCTGAGGGTGCCAAGAGTAGCCAGTCGTCCAGGTAGGGAAAGATGGCAATGCCTTGTTTGCGGAGGTGTGAAGCGGCAACAGCTACACACTTTGTGAAGACCCTGGGTGCCGGGGATAGGCCGAAGGGGAGCACCCGGTACTGGTAGTGGCGCCCCAGCGCTATGAAGCTCAGGAATTTTCTGTGTGTCTCGTGGATTGGGACATGGGAGTATGTGTCCTGAAGGTCCAGAGTTGCCATCCAGTCTCCAGCCTTGATGAGGGGTAGGATGGAGTTGAGCGAATACATCCTGAACTTCTCCTTCGTGATGAACTTGTTCAGTTTGCGGAGATCCAGTATAGGGAATAGTCTACTGGACTTCCTGGGAATAAGGAAGTACCGGGAGTAGAATCCAGTGTTGACCTTGCTGGGGGACACCTGCTCTATATCCCGTGAAGTGAAGAGGTGCTGTAGGAGATCCGACATCGGAGATGCTAGGTGCGGAGGGGTCTTGCTGATAGGCTGTGTGCGCTGACAAGGTGGGGAGAAGAAGCACAGGTGGTAGCCTGCTTTGATGATCTGGAGCACCCACTTGTCCATAGTGATTGTCTCCCAGGCAGATAGGAAAGCTGATAGGTGTCCCCCAACTGGAAGAGCTCCTGGACCTCCCGGCGGTGAGGCCGACCATGCTGAATTGTCAAAAGGAGGCAGTATTCTTACCGGACTGCAAGGGATTCTGTTTTTTCTGCTTGTGCTCCCTCTGTTGCTGCTTCTGAAAGGTAGAGGGGTTGCAGGGCTGCTTGTACCTGGGAGCTTGCCACTTCCGATTTGTGCTATATCTTTTGGAAGAGTAGTATGGTTTGCGGTAGTAACTCCCTTTCTGCGAAGTGGAGTGGCGTTCGAGTCCGTCCGCCGCCAGCGTTTGCAGGGTGGTGAAATGCTCTTTAAAATCATTCACAGTGTCCGCAACCTTGTCGCCGAAGAGGGACTCACCGGCGCAGGGTGCATCAGCGATCCTCTCGTGTCTTCTCTGAGTCCAGATGCACGCAGCCATGCCCAGCGCCGGGCCGATATGGCCGGGCCTACGGTCCTGATGGCTGTGTCAAAGGAGTCAAAGGCTGTGCTCACTAGATGTTTGCTGCATTTGGCCAGGTCCTGTAGGGTGGCTGATGCTGCCAGTTGTGAGTCCTTTGGGAGGGCAGTCAGATGACCTTTGAGATTAGCATCATCACATCCTGGAACAGGATGTGTTGGAAATGGTGCGCCACTATCTTGGCACTGAGCATCGCTCCTTGGTAGACCTTCTTTCCCATGTCGTTGATAAGTTTGGGGTCTCGGCCCGGTGGATGGTTAGCATGGGTGCGCGAAGACATAACCCTTTTTTAGAGCAGAAGACACCACAATGGATTGTTGTGGAAGCTGAGTTCTGTTGAATCCTGGGGCCAGGTGGATGAGGTATTTGTTGTCCAGTTTCCTGGAATAGGCGTGGCCGGACACCGGAGGCCGGAGTCTGCCACAGCGCTAACTGGTTGTCATGCAGTTTCCAGTGGAGGGGTAGGGCAAGAGCAGGCTTAGGAGCATTGAGGTACTTTAGGACCTCTGGTTCCTGTTCGCTGGAGGCATCGTCCATGGCCAGGTTCAGCATGGCTACCATCTTCTTCAGGAACTTGGGGTAGGTAAGGTCCTCAGGTGGATGTTGTCGCTGTGGTTCCTCAGGCTCGTCCACAGGGAGCTTGTCGCTTGGCATGTCTTTGGAGATGGAGGAGCCCAGACCTGCTTCCTCCTCCTCACTCTCCCCAGAGGGAAAACCTTGTTCTGAAGAGGGAGTCCATGTTCTGGGGGGCATCCAGGAGGAGGTCCACGGGGGGGCTTGACTGAGCCAGCGGAGACAGCAGAGCC